>OX345637.1:11683075-12401715 GCA_947044365.1 Petrosia ficiformis | reverse complement strand
GGTTGTTCTGAATTATGTGATGTGGCTAATCAAAGAGGTTTCATCATTGTTGATACTAACTTATTTCTGGACTTGAACAGCAACCCAGATCATGTTTGTATTAGATGTTTCTTTGGTGATTTCCTTAACAAAAGGCTATATAATGATACAACATACTTTATTACTAGTAGTGATTCAAACTTGAGTCCTAGTGATCCTAATGTCACTTTTAATGGTTATGGCAGTGTGATTGTGAATGTTCCTGGAGCTGTGTTTGATAGTTCAGGTGATACAGTTAATTGTCACTCAGCAATGGCTGAAGCAGAGGGAAGTGTAGATTTTCAGTATATCATTACAATAGAACCACTTGGTGAGCAAAAAAGTTTATATTTAATTGTCTATGTATGGAAAGTAGTTATAATTATTAACATTCCTTTCATAATAATTTAGTTGCTTGTTATTAGCCATGTATAGGACTCCTCACATGGGTTTATATTCAGGAAAAGAGTAAGCATTGAACTTCTTAGATACCAGCTATCATATATAGATGGTACTGTTTTGTTTGGGAAGTCAATTTTTATGGTCCACATGGCCATATGATTGCTTTCTAAACGCTTTATAATATATAATTAAATATTTACATACATGTACATGTGTCATATATACCATGTTGTATATGTAGTTAAGAAATTACATGGACAAGTCACATAATTAAATGTGCAATTATGCTGAAAATACTTTGCAAACATTATGCTATACACGAAAAAAGCCTTCTGAGAACATTACCAGAGAAATGAACACAGCTTGCACAGAACCCTCACCATCAGGGCACAGTTTAGTATAATTCTTAGTACATGCATTGGTAAGAGTTCTGCACAGGCTGTGTTCATTTTTTTGGTGAAATAATTCATTTCATCAATATTTATTTCTGTTCAGTGATGCTATGGTATTTTATTTCTTCAAGTCATAATAATTATGAGACAATCATTGTTTTATTTTTTGTTGTGAATTATACATCAAATGAATGTCATCTTTTCATAAAATTAATGTCTATGTGTCCAGAGAAATCTTCTCCAAGTCAGGAAAAAGCAGCTGCATGTGGGTTATACAAATTGTCATAAATTTACTTTATATAACTGAAAGGTTTTAGAAAAAGCTTATTCTTCCTTCTATAATTAATTTGATGTTTGCAAGTACATGTACATGTACAACTCCCAATGTACACAGACAGACAAAATACATGTGATAAGAGTAAATAGTATTATACTGTATTTCTGTGTAAATAAATGTTTACTTTTATTTTTTACTAACATTATATCCTTGGAAACCCACTCCTATGTTGTTTTTATTTACACTTTTCCCCCAACACAGTGTTTCTTGATCCTCTAATTTCTGCTTTTGGAGGAGTGGATGGAATAGTGAATGGGATAGTGAAAGTAGTTGAAAGTAGTGATCTCACTTTGAGTTGTGATGAAGACCCTGGTAATACTGTGGAGCCGAGATACCAATGGTTTGATGATTCTGGTAATAGTTTAACTGTAATTACCAACAGCCCACCTCTTGTACTTCTCCTGACTAATATATCAAGAGACAAGAGTGGAGAATATGTGTGTAGAAATACTCTGAGTGATAATAATGAAGTCAGGATGACCAGTGTTACAGTTAATGTTCTATGTAAGTGATTCCATACAGATCTCATCACATTCTCACGTAATAATTGTACATTGTGTATAGTATTAAGGGCCCACAGGGCAATCCCTATGATGCTTTCCATGAGGTTTCTCATATATCATTATAATTATATAATTATGTTTGTGTCATGTATGTATTGTTTAGAAAGTTGTGACATTCCATGGGGCTCGGTCAATTAATGGACGTGGCACATAAATAAATGCATTAACAGACCAGGATAAATTCATCTTGGAGAAACTGCAATTACTAGCTGTTGTAGCTAAATATATATTGCAAAACATATGTACATGAAATGAACTGGTTACTTTAACCCTTATTTGGTTACATCAGTTTCAATTCCTCCCTAGACTATATAAAATCAATGCTGCTTTCTTGTTTAGATAATGTTTAATTTACAAGTAGTAATTTATTTCTTGACTAGTATATAAAATACATGCCATAATAAAAAATGGTAACAAAAACAATACAATGTACATGTGTTTTAAATCCCATAATAGTTACATACATATGCTGACTTTTCAAAGATCAGTGGAGTACATCACATGTTATTAAAAGTACAAATTTCCGTACATGTACATATTTAATTACTCTCCAATGAGCTAGTAACATCTGTTGTTTTCGCAGATGTTAGAATTGGAATACTAATGTTACACCACAGGTTCTACCTATGAATATAATACTATGCTACATAATTATATGGCTACTGAAGGTTATTACTTTTACAGTGTGTTAACATGCTATTACACTGTAAAAATGAATTTGTTATTTTAACAGATCAGTTGTTACCTCAGTTGCACTTACATTTCCAATATACAATTAGAAACATGAAATACGAGGATAATTAGTATTTTGCCTGGTTATAATATAGCTGTAGGATAAAAAGGATTGCTATGACTACAGTCATAAATGCATATACCAATATACACCCTACTACCATAATTATAAAGAGGATGTTATTGATAACTTCAAAATGAGATAATATGCATAGGAAGGAACAATTTGTTACAGTAAAACTACATTGACTATATAGTCATGCAATCATGAATGTATGTACTAATATTCACCCTACTGCCACATGTAGAATGTACCATCATGACTAAAATCATAACATTCCTTTTTATTATATATATATATATAGCTATATTATAACCAGACAAAATGTTAATTATCCTCATATTTCATGTTTCTAACTATGTATTATGCATGAATGTACATGCAACTGAGGTAACAACTGGTCTATTAAAATAACAAATTCATTTTTACAGTGTATAGACATGTAATACATGTAATACATGTAATACATGTAATTAGATGCTATTGACAGCAAAGAAGTGAAAACTTTATTACTGATTACTGATAAATGATTTACCAAGCAAAATGTGATGTGATGAAATATGTGTTTTAATTTTCCAATATCAATTTTAATGAGATCACTGCTACTGCCTAAGGAAAATATCATCTATCATTATTTCCCTCCCAGACTCACCAAATGTGTTGTCCATTACACCAGAGAACACTACACTTATTGAAGGATATACTCTCACATTCAATTGTTCTTATGATGCTAATCCTGCTCCTAATGTAACCTGGGGACAAAATATGTCAAGTATAGACACCAGTGATCCTAACTTCAATATTGTTACTGAAGAGACTTATTCTTTACTGGAAGTAACATTTGCTAATATTAACTACAGTGGAGTGTATGGATGTTCTATAGATAATGGTATTCCTCCAAGCGATGGTAGTAATGGTGTTAACATTATTGTAAATGTACAAGGTATGTTCAGTTATCTGATCTCAACAAACTGTTTTTTGTAATGGTATATATATATATATATATATATATATATATATATATATATATATATATATATATATATATACATTGTAGAAGAGTTAATGTATGAATGGGTGGATGGATGGATTGATAAATGAAATAGGTAGATAAATAGATGGATAGGTGAATAGCACAAAAACAAGATTGGAATAGTATGTACATTCGCAACAAAACTTAACTAACCACTTTCACATACATAATTATATCTTCTTTGTGTTTTGCTTTTCTTTTTTTGTGTTGCATAGCCTGATGACAATTTAATCATACAATTTTGAAAATGTTTTTCTACTTTTGTCCTAAAGCAAGAAATTCAATTCTAAATAAGAGAACAAATATTCCTGAATATTACAAACACATGCATAATATACTTTGATGCTTTGATAATATTGGACAGGTTGAGACGAATAGTCTGGCCTTGGGAACCAGAACTGGGGGTACAGACTAGTGCTGGGTGATAGTATCCATAGTGTTACTATCATTATTGTCAGTTTTATACTATCATGATAAAAACTATTATCATGATAGTGGACATCTGGTTACATGGATGTGCATTTGACATTGTGTTGCCTCAACATGCCCACAACCATGTGAAAAACACACGAAGATCCATCTATTTATCTACCTATTTCATTTATCAATCCATCCATCCACCCATTCATACATTAACTCATATACAAGAGCTGCAAGTTTTTCTGTTGGAGGGTTCTAAGAGTGATGTATGGGAGTAGGTTCTCTGCCACAGATGGAAAATGCTCAGAATCTGTATCCAAATTTTAGTTTCACTATCATTATAGTATTTAGTGTCGTTCAAGTATCTATTAAATATCATGATAGTTCAAAATTTCACTTTCGCCCAGTTCTAGCAAAGATACCTTTTTCCAACCCTTTCCTATAATTACCACACTGATCATCATTATTATAATCAGTATTTTTTAGTCTTGTGTAATATGAAATGTCACCTAATAATAATGTGGTTTAAATACACAATTTCAGTTTTAGTAATTTCTTATGATTATGTTGTGAAATAGCAAAGAGATTTACCACTGTGGCTGTGATAAATCTCTTTGCTACGCTTTCCTTCTCTGCTTCATGGCCCGCCTCTGTTAATTTGGAAGGTCTGGCCACGTGTGACTACATTTGGAGTGCATGAATGTACACATGCACCATATATTGCGGCTGCCATTGCATGCACTGTAAAAATTAATTAGTTAAAATAACCAATTTATTGATTAGTACAGTTGCAAGGAATAGCATACATTTCAATTTAGTTTTTCATACAGGTTGTTGTGGCTACATGCATGATGTTACTATGACACTATGTGCACCAAGTATAAGAATGTACACTAGAATAAATTAAATTATGTGTTTGCAGATTTACAAACTCCTTTGTTGGCCAGATACAATCATTTTAAGTTGAAATATGAGTAGACAGCACCCTAAAATTATACTGCTTCGACTAATTGGTTATACTTTGTATAAAGTAGTTACGGCATTAGCATGTGTGTATACCAATAAAATAGTTATTTTTGCAGTGTGAAATATATATATTACATATATACCTTTCTATTTATGTAGCTGTGTATGTGTATGTATTTGTAGTACTGTGATTTTATTCCAGTGATTGAAGTTAATGTACAGGATTATCTACATGTTACAGTATTATAATTATATTCACCAGCTTCCTTTTGCTGATTCAGGGAAGAGACTAACTATTTGCATAATCTGTAATGGAAGGGATAGGTTCATCCAATTGTATTTGATTGTGTCTCTTGGAAATGTTAGCTATTTTCTATGTAGCACTTGTTAGGTTTACTTTGGTTCATTGAATGCATCAGTGCAAATTAAAACTTAATAAATAATTAATGCATGACATTGTGTGGTTAGTACAGTTGCAAGGATGCAAATTATAATTTAATTAGGTTGGGATGATGACATTACTTTCACTATAATCAATTATCACATCATTATCTCATATTAGATATACAAAGAAGGTATGGAAACCTACAATCATTTAATTGAAACTGAAATTGACAAAGCAAATTATCAATAATGGTGTCACATAGTACAGGATTTCAGGAAGCCTAAACTTTTTTTAAAGTGGACACAGTCACATAATAAACCTTGTTTCACAATAACTAGTGAATCAAATGTTCACTGTTGTATATACAATGAAACTTTAACTTCAAACTAAACCTATGCAGCATGCAACAAGTTTTATGTACATGCAAAACATGTATTTTATTTACAAATTCATGATCAATCCTACGTACATTATAGTATTATGTTATATAATTTGCTTGTTTTAACCAATTTAATGTTAAAAGAAGTAAGAGTCCCACAACCCATTTTCATTATGATAATGTATATGTACTAAAAAGTAATAGTTTTTAACATCGTACATATTTTGTTGCAAGCTTTTTAGCTGTTGACAACTTATATAATAGCAACATGCTTATCAATAAAAACACCTTAAGGTAGGAAGGGAGATAAAATTTTGTGATTGATAATTAACTAAAATTATAAATGCAAAATATGTCTGTTTGAAATTTGACTTACAGTACAATGAGAAATTATACTGAAATTAAAACTGTACATCCATTTACACTGCTTCTTAGTGTAATTATAACTGTACATCCATTTACACTGCTTCTTAGTGTAATTATAAATACATTAGTATATAGTTAACCAAATATCCATTGCAAGTACATTTTAGTTAACCAAAACATCCATTACAAGTGTATTAGTTGTAGTTCAATAGCTAAAAGGCCATCAATAATATATTTTAGTTATAGTTAAAAACTAAAATAGAAAAAGGTTATACTAAAATAGATTTAGTATTAGTATCTGGCAAACAAAATGTGTCTTCTAGGACCAAATGTGATTGTCAGAATTGGTCCAGAGATAGATTGAATAGGTCTGTCATATTTGGTCCTTAGGACAAAATTTTGATAGGACATTTTTGGCCACAAGAGAAATTAATTACTGAATACACATATAATAGCTCTATTCTGGTAAAATTTTATCTGAGCTACTGATATTCTTTGGAGCTTTCTGTGTTTTGCATTTTCAGGGAGAGGGGGTCAGGGAGCATATCATGGGGGTCAGGGGAGTACATCAAGGGGGTCAGGGGAGTACATCAAGGGGGTCAGGGGAGCACATTAAGGGGGTCAGGGGAGCACATCATGGGGGTCAGGGGAGTACATCACGGGGGTCAGGGGAGCACATCAAGGGGGTCAGGGGAGCACATCAAGGGGGTAGAATTAATTACTGTATAATGTATTGGTCACATTTTATTATATATACTGGCATAATAACTAAACAGCATACAACCCTCCCTGACTGTTACAATGCATCATGTAATGATTAATATTGGTACATGAAGAAGCATCCAATTTTTATGATTTCCAGCACTGCAATTTAATAATTATTGGTGCAGAAAATTATATTTACTCAAACATGTGATCAGTCAACTATAGCTAGCCTGGCTAATAGTGACAACTTTAGACAGTGGTGACTACTGGTATATTAGTTGTACGCCCACACAATAATATTAGGATACACTTCACTTGTGCATTAGTCTTTATGATAGATAAATTAGATATTAAATAACAAAGAATTACAAAACAAGGTAGAGAGAAAAGAGTTCATCAAGTCAGCACATAGTTATGACATAAAACTGTCATATAACAGCTGTGTGTGTGTGTGTACATAAACAAAAAGTAATGATTTGAATCACAGCGAAAATCAAACTAAAATAATAATTTTATAATTTAAAAACAATTTCGACTACACACACGCGCATTAATCCAATAATTATTACTATACAGCAACATTTATCATCTAGTTAAAGAAGGGGAAAAAAAGAGGCTTTGGTATGTATTTATTAGAGAAAGAATAACAATATAAAGTTAATTTGTATCATATTCCTAGCCACCACGCTCTCTCAAACATCGGTGTGTTTATTACCACCAAATGTACGACTTTCCTCAGTAAGTTGTTCTTTACTTCCACCACCTTTTGAATCAATTGTGTTAAAGGACGTTGCTGTGATGTAATCATTAGTCATTGTGCGTCCACGTTCTACGGGAGAATCCTATTTGGAATTACAAAACGTTTTACATTATTATCTGTAGAGCACACATATGGCATGTTTGATATTTAAAAATTATAATACATGTACATGTCTAATGCCTAGTGTTAAGTTAGCCTGTTTATACAGGCGTATGAGATGTTTGATTTGGACCCTGCCAGCTGGGCTGCCTTGGTAGCTCAGTTGGTAGAGCATCTGTCTGGAATACAGAGTGTCGTGGGTTTAAATCCTACCTGAGGCAACTCTCATTTTTCATTTTTCCATTGCCTCAGGTGTCTTTCTTTCTTTCTTTCTACATCTCCTGTAACATCATGTATATGTGACCTAATTTTCGAAAACAGACACTTTCCCACAAAAAAATGCTGACACGTACATTTAATCTATCGTCATTCCACCATTTTGTACAGGAAGCCAATGATGCTCTGTATCTACAAAGCTTAATAATAACTCTTAACGAATACTAAATGTCATTGACTACCTGTAGCAAATGGCAGAATGACAAGTGTCTAGTCAAAATTAGTTTGCTGGAAAGTGCCCATTTTTGAAAATGTTGTCACATTTAATAAAATTTAAGAGTTGTAAAATGTGTTTGTGACAGTGTGTAGTTTTAATACTCACAACTTCCTCTTGATAGAGTGGAGGATTAGTGGAAATGGGTGTGAATCCACCACCACCTTCATCAAGCCACATACCACCTGCACCTCTAAAATAAAGGAAGAACATTAAATGTGATTGTGGATGTGGAAATCAGTCATTTGGAATTTTTAAAACGCTTAGATTTAAACTTTCGTTATTCAGCCATTTGCAGAGGCAGCAAACAAATGGATAAAAAAAAGAGAGAAAGACAGAGAGAAAGACAGAGAGAGAGAGACAGAGACAGAAAGAGAGAGACAGAGACAGAGACAGAGAGACAGAGAGATTCAGAGAGAGAGAGAGAGAGGCAGAGAGATACAGAGACAGACAGAGAGGAGTATCTTCCTCTTCTCTCCTCTCACACACACTCATTCACTCTCTCTCTTTTTTCAGAGGTGTGGAATGATAGAAGGAAGTAATGAAAGAGACAAGAAATGAGGCAGAAGGAATATCACTCCTCCTTGTTTTTCATTACAATTTCCAGAATAACTTACTTCTTTGGTTGCCTGCTTAGATCATACCTAGCAGATGATTTCTGTTCTTTTTTGGTACAACAGCAGCATAGCACCACAATGAGCACAATGACAAATATCACTATACATATAGCAGCTCCTGCAGCAATAACTGCAATAGCCCAGGTTGGTATTGCTGTGTGTGTTAATATAAAGACAGTTTAATAATAACTGTTTATAAACTCCTACATTGAATTCATTCACTCATTCTCTAACTATACATCCATCCATCCATCCATCCATCCATCCATCCATCCATCCATCCATCCATCCATCCATCCATCCATCCATCCATCAATCCATCCATCAATCCATCTATCCATCCATCTATTATCTATATTATACATGTATATGTGTACATGTAGCTCCCATTGAAAAATATATGAATGGATAGTTGTACATACATGTATACACACATATTTATAACTTTATATGGATGAAGGTATGGAGTGTTGTTGAAAAGTACATATACATACATGTACAGTATAATGTTACCATACAGTACAGTAATTACCTTAGTTCTACTGTCAGTATAGTATAGTAACTACTGTCTCACTACTGTGGTGTTCAATTGACAAGTACACCAATTACTGTCAAAACTACTGTTGAACTACTGTAGTGTGATAATGAAACTATTGAGTAATTACTGTACTGTATGGTGACTTTTTATTGACATATACCGTACATGTAGATGAGGGATATTATACTATTACTATACAGATGATAATCATAAAAGGGGCATGCCTGAGCAACCAAGAATTGCAAATAGGAGAGTATGATAACTGTCCATCAAAGTGGCATGATCACAGATCATTCGTAGACCCAGCTAGGGTGAGGTGAGCCTAAGCGATTTATCTTAATTCGTTGAGAGGTTGGTCTTTATCACGATGAAGGCATGGACGCTTTATGAAATGGTTCATTTACTCAAGAATTTATCTCATGCATGGATGAAACGTCGATAGCTGAATTTACGCTGTGTATGCTACATCAGGGACTAGCATATACCAAAGTTATACTCTCCTATCAAACAAATGGTAATAACATGCATCTGTTCTAACCTTGTGTATGCACATGTGTACTCAGGTTGATGATTATTAGGGGTACATACAATGTACATTGTACAGAGGATGAATGAATGACAAGAGGGTAGTTTGAAATGAAGTGCTAGAACCACAGTGGACTAACTCACTAAACAGTAATACATGTGTATACCCAATAAGGTTGGACAATACAATATATCGCATACATAGCAACATTATTGCATTGCTGGGTATCACATGATTTTTGTCAGCCAATATTATCCCAATGGCAAAATATTGTCTTACTGCAGTTAAAAAATACTATAATACTTAATCTTGAGCCCTGTGCTCTTAGAACAAGGATCAGAAGTGTCACCTTTTAAAATATGAGCTTATTTTTGCTATGATAGACAGTATCAATGAGTAGTTACAATATTGCAAGTCGCCTTTAGGCAATAATCGCAAAACTCAATTTTAATTTAATCGCCCAACCCTAAAACCCTAATACCTATGTACTGTACATACCAAAGTTTTTGATAACGTATGGGCCAAATTGGCTCAACAATGGTTAGTGTGTGCAACATTGGGAATACATCTTGAGCCAATTAACAATGAGTTAATGCTGTTAGTAATCATAATTAACTGCGCCATCTAGCCCAATGTGCAGTGCCAAATAAGAAGCTCTTTGGGCCAATGGTGCGCCATATAAGCTTATCAAAAACACTGGTACATACACTCTTCAAATGTGTTTCAAGAACAAATGAAAACTAAAGCAATCACCATATTTGGTAGTGGGGTATACTCAATTCATGAATTTTTCTGCAATATGAACAATTTCCCGTAGTTGATTTTGAGTTAGTCCCCTGTGATTCTGAGTTCTACAAAATACAAGGTGCATCCATTTATCTTACAACGTACAAAAGGGTTCTTCAGTAGTTTCTTCTGTTGGTGAAGTAGGAGAGGGTGAGGGTTGAAGCGGAAGAGGATTAACAAGAAGACTGAATGTGAACGAGGCACCCATTGATGAACAGGTATATTCTCCACTGTCTTCAACTTGTGGATCTGAAATAGTGAGACGATTTCCATCTACTACTGCATCATCTGGAATGTCTCCATCAACTCTCCTACAAAAAAAAAAGACTTTAATATCAGTAAGAGACCAAGAGGAGGAGGAAGGAGAAAGAAAGAAGGGAGAAGAAAGGGAGGAAGATTCAGTGGAGAGTGTTAATGTACATGTAGGCGACTGACTGGGGTCCTATTTTAAGGAGCCTTACAGACCATCACTGTAGCTTTATACATGTACCTTGTTTGGTATTATACATGTTTTTAATTACTATGCCATTCAGCATACATGTAAACTACTAATACTAATTACAGTGTATGAAGATACTAGAACACAAACCACACCAGGAGTGCATCAATGAAAACAAAAACACACAAAAGGTAACGTGCAACTCCCACGTAATTAATTAAAAAGCAAAACAAAGCAAGTGATAATGTGTTAATAATTTTAGAATATATTGATCATGCCCATAATGTGTTAAATATTTAAAATGTTTTCGATCTACAACTAGAAGATCTTCTCGAATTGCAGTAAGACTTAGAATAACAACTCCAGATAGTCTGCATCTATTTCATTCGGCATAATGTACATTGTGTATATACATGATTACACATGTACGTGCATCCTTGCATTATGGGTGTGCATGTCAATATAATTATTCTTAAAATAGTAATTCATTTAGCACATGCTCTATTCAGTTTAACTATATACATGGGAATTGCATAGGGCAACTACATGTACATGTGGGTTCGAATCCCACCTGAGGCAACTCTCATTTTCATTTTTCCATTGCCTCAGGTGTCTTTCTTTCTTTCTTTCTTTCTACATCTCCGATAACATCATGTAAGTTATCTGGGTTATATACAGGATGTTTTGTTAGGGAGGGTAAAAAATCGATCATGTGAAGCATACTTGGTGTCCTCTAGGAAATTTTAAAAATTCAGGCCCTCTGAGATTGCTTTTGCAGGATTCTGGGCTACAGGAGGGTTGTAGCTGAGATGTTGTTGCATGTTGAAATAAATTTGATCTGAAATCTATGAGGGGGTGGATGGGGAACACAAGTTAGGAGGGATATTCCACCTTCCTCTGTATAAAACTGATGGTTGACACGTCCATTGTCATTAATTGAATGTTAACAGCCAAAACATGACCACACCCTAAATTAATAATTAATTAAAAGCCAAAACATTTTCGCACACGTCTTTTGCACAAATAATTTGCACCTGGCAAAGGGGCCCTTCCATGCCGCTGCATCAAAGTTCTATAAATGTGCTTTGTACAGAGAAAAAGATAACAGAGAGAAAGATAACAGAAAGATTGTGTTCCTCACATCCACTGAACATCAGGAGGAGGTCCACCAGTGTTTAGGTCACATATGAGGACAACTTCTTCTCCTTCTGTTACTGTACCATTACCTGTACCATTACCAGGACCACTTACCTCAACTTCAAGTTCTGTAAAAAAAAAAACAACAAATCTTTCATGAATGCTTTGTCTAGATTGAATGTGTCAGTAATATATTTTCATCCATCCAGCCATCTAACCGACCGTCCGTCCATCCATCCATCTGTCCGTCCACTAACCCACCCATCCATCCACCCACCTATCCATCCACCCACCTATCCATTCTCTATACATACCTATTGTAGTGAAGCTAACAGTAGGACTGGTCCTCCTAGTACAACCACTTTGTTCAATACGAATTAATCTTATTTCATATTCTGTATAAGGTTGTAAATTCGTAATATTTGTCTCTCTAACATCTCCAGCGAAGATAGTGAAATCATCAGGATCAAAATCATCATCTAAAAGAAGGGAGGAGAAAAGGTAAGATCATAAAATATGGTGAATGGAGTGGTAAAGAAATTGTGAGAGAATTGTGGAAAGAAACAATAGGATCAGAAGAGTAAGAGGAGGAAATGAGGGGAGGGAAGAAGGAAATGGAGGGAGGAAGAGGGAGGAGAGGGAGGAGGAGGGGGAAGAGGAGGGAAATTTAAAGAGGAGGAGATGAGCGGAGGGAAGAGGGAAATGGGGGGAGTAGGGAGGAGGAGGGAGAAGGGAGGAGAGGAGGGAGGAGAGGAGGAAGGAGGGGAGGAATAGAGACACAGGACAATAAAAGTCTTTAATGTATCTTTTCATTTACCTAGTAGTTTGACTTGTAGTCTAAATTCCATATTCTCTGAGGTAACTGTCCAATTAACACAAGCAGTGAATGCTGTCAGGGTATCTGGATCAACAGTCAACACTATCTCATTATCAATGGGAATAGGTTCATCTGGGACATGAGAGAATGGTATAATCACATGATAAGATGATACAATCACATGATAAATGATACACGTGATAAGACACATGATAAGATCATAATAATCATGTATGGCACATACATGTGTATGGTGGTAAACTATTATATTCACATATATCACATGATATGCACATGATACATTACAATACTACTTACTAGTAGTAGCATTAACACTAATATAAGGTCCCAAAGCACCTTCTCCATTACCAGTATTATTAGCAGCAACTCGAACTCTGAAGAAGAAAAGATGAGAGTGAGTAAAATGAAAAGCAGAAAACTTTTTCACTCATAATTTCACCTACTTGTAACATGTTATGCAGCACTGATCAGTTTTTGTGTCACATACATGAACATGTCACTATCAGACATACTAGGCAGGATTAACTAGTACTAATCAGTGCTTCTTTTATATGTTGCATGTGTAGTTAATGATCGATTGCCAGGCTAAATGCCAGCTGCTTTTCAAAAAGCAGCTGATGCTTAGTGTAGCTTAGTGGTGAGCGATACTATTGAATGATTTCGAGTATACTTGATACTACACAATACTCATGAGTACGTTAATGAGTATTATGCGTATGTGCAATGCTGACCCACATGAGAACTTGTAGTATAAATTGACAAGCTGTGAGACTGAGATTGAAGTAGTGATGGGCGATACTAATCGAAAAGTATCAAAGTAATCGATCTTTTGTCTATACTTTACGGTATCGATTACTAATCGATTACAATGAAAGGTATCGGGTTTTATAAAATGATTACCTACGCATGCGCAGTATGCGTGCACACGTGTGCAGAGAATACATTCGCAACTCGCAAGTCACAGTCGTATGCACGATGGAGATCAATATACTACAGTCTATATACAGGAGCAGCGAGCGTTTGACCAAGTATTGTATTACAGAGAAGAAACAATGCTTTTATTTCTAAACAAAGCCACAAGATGTATTTGTCAAAAAAAAACTCATAGAAACTGATCAAACTGATTCATTAAGTGCATTGTTAATTAATCAAAAGTAGTAATCATATTAGTAATCGATACTATCGATACTTGCATGAGCAGTAATCAGTATCGTATCGTACTGGAAATTTATGGTATCGCCCATCACTAGATTGAAGTAGTCAGCTGCAATCAAACAGTTCTGAGTTCTGAGAACTGTTTGCTTGGATGAGTTGAGTGAGTTCTCAGAAATTAGAATAGCTAAATGGAAGAAAATTCGCGTAGTGCTCAGCAGACTATTCGCAATCATCAACTACAGGTCATGTTCTAGCATCCGGTAGTACTAGTGAAGAGCAGGTCACAGTTCTAGCATCCGGTAGTACTAGTGAAGAGCAGGTCACAGTTCTAGCATCCAGTAGTACTAGTGAAGAGCAGGTCACAATTGTAGCATCCGGTAGTACTAGTGAAGAGCAGGTCACAGTTCTAGCATCCGGTAGTACTAGTGAAGAGCAGGTCACAGTTCTAGCATCCGGTAGTACTAGTGAAGAGCAGGTCACAGTTCTAGCATCCAGTAGTACTAGTGAAGAGCAGGTCACAATTGTAGCATCCGGTAGTACTAGTGAAGAGCAGGTCACAGTTCTAGCATCCGGTAGTACTAGTGAAGAGCAGGTCAAGGTTCTAGTATCCGGTAGTACTAATGAAGAGCAGGTCACAGTTCTAGCATCCGGTAGTACTAGTGAAGAGCAGGTCACAGTTCTAGCATCCGGTAGTACTAGTGAAGAGCAGGTCAAGGTTCTAGTATCCGGTAGTACTAATGAAGAGCAGGTCACAGTTCTAGCATTCGGTAGTACTAGTGAAGAGCAGGTCACAGTTCTAGCATCCGGTAGTACTAGTGAAGAGCAGGTCACAGTCGTAGCACCCAGTAGTACTAGTGAAGAGCAGGTCACAGTTCTAGCATCGGTAGTAATAGTGAAGAGCAGGTCACAGTTCTAGCATCCGGTAGTACTAGTGAAGAGCAGGTCAAGGTTCTAGTATCCGGTAGTACTAATGAAGAGCAGGTCACAATTGTAGCATCCGGTAGTACTAGTGAAGAGCAGGTCACAGTTCTAGCATCCGGTAGTACTAGTGAAGAGCAGGTCACGTTCTAGCATTCGGTAGTACTAGTGAAGAGCAGGTCACAGTTGTAGCACCCGGTAGTACTAGTGAAGAGCAGGTCACAGTTCTAGCATCGGTAGTAATAGTGAAGAGCAGGTCACAGTTTTAGCATCGGTAGTACATGTACTAGTGAAGAACAGGTCACAGTTCTAGCATCTGGTAGTACTAGTGAAGAGCAGGTCACAGTTCTAGCATCCGGTAGTACTAGTGAAGAGCAGGACACAGTTCTAGCATCCGGTAGTACTAGTGAAGAGCAGGTCAAGGTTCTAGTATCCGGTAGTACTAGTGAAGAGCAGGTCACAGTTCTAGCATCTGGCTAGGACTAGTGAAGAGCAGGTCACAGTTGTAGCATCCGGTAGTACTAGTGAAGCGCAAGTCACAGTTCTAGCATCCGGTAGTACTAGTGAAGAGCAGGTCACAGTTGTAGCACCCGGTAGTACTAGTGAAGAGCAGGTCACAGTTCTAGCATCGGTAGTAATAGTGAAGAGCAGGTCACAGTTCTAGCATCGGTAGTACTAGTGAAGAACAGGTCACAGTTCTAGCATCTGGTAGTATTAGTGAAGAGCAGGTCACAGTTCTAGCATCCGGTAGTACTAGTGAAGAGCAGGACACAGTTCTAGCATCCGGTAGTACTAGTGAAGAGCAGGTCAAGGTTCTAGTATCCGGTAGTACTAGTGAAGAGCAGGTCACAGTTCTAGCATCTGGCTAGGACTAGTGAAGAGCAGGTCACAGTTGTAGCATCCGGTAGTACTAGTGAAGAGCAAGTCACAGTTCTAGCATCCGGTAGTACTAGTGAAGAGCAGGTCACAGTTCTAGCATTCGGTAATACTAGTGAAGAGCAGGTCACAGTTCTAGCATCCAGTAGTACTAGTGAAGATGCACCTGGTGAACAGCCAAGAAGTAGAAAGAAAAAAGCCCAATCTAGGATTATTTTGTGAAAGATGGCAAAAGCGCTAAATTTATCAAATGTGGCTTGTCCTATTCTCACTCAGAGAATACTGTACATGTGTACCTCATAACAAGTAACTTTAATAAAAAGCAAAACAAAATAAACAGTCATTCACAATAATTATAATAATTATAACACATGTTTATTGTTCACTATGCGATAAAAACTTGAAGATAGCAAACAGGTGATCAATAATTATACTTGCAGCATCTGGATCATTATCCATGAAGAATTTAAACAGCAAGTTGAAAAGGCCAACACACCACAAGAAAAGCAGAGTTGGTCAGCTTACGCTCGAACAAACTGAACAGTCCAGACTTCCATATCCAAGTAATGAAACTTAATTATAAATATCTTACATTTTAATAAAATTTCATTCTAATGCAGAAGATTCTAAATGATGTCAAAGAATTGAAAGTGCTTATCTGGACTTGATTGCACATGACCTTCAAACTTTATCAGTCGTGGAAGATAGAGGATTAAAATCATTTGTTCATGTTCTGACCCAAAATATGATATTCCCAGCAGGTGTACTATTATGAGAAGCATTCCACGAGCTAAATATGAGTCTCCTGCGCAAGAGCTTCAGAATGTTTTGGATGAGGTGGAACACTGCTCTATGACCACTGACTTTTGGACATCAAGACCATGTGAAGGTTTTGTCACTGTTACATGCCATTTTATATTGACAAAAAATGGAATTACCTATTGTATGTTCTCAACACCTACCAGGTGACCATGTCAAACACGGCTGAGAATATAGCCTCTGAGCTGAAGGTAGTCACCAATAGATGGAATATAACCAAGAAGGTGATATGCATTGTTATGGATAATGCGTCTAATATGACAACAGCAGTCAGGCTCACTCCCTGGAAGAAGCTACCGTTGCCTTGCACACGCATTAAATCTTATCGTCCAGAATGCAAACGGAAGTGATACAGTTCTGGTCGAACTGCGCAGGAGATATAGGAACTTCGTTACTTTTTTCAAGAAAAGTGTTTGAGCAAGCGACAAGTTGAAGGATATACAAAAAGAGAATGGTAAGCATGAGAAAAAGCTTGTACAAGAAGTGGAAACAAGATGGAACTCCACTATAATAGACTGTTGTGTTTCAGGCATGAGAACGTTAGCCATGAATGCCGTAAACCACACGGTGGTGAAAGCAATCATAGGGATAAATTTTCCTCTATATATCTCCCTATCTTTAAAAGCTTTTTGATAGATATTACATGCAGTTGTAATTTCTACAAATGTCTTTTGATGTGCTTTTTCCAGCTGGTCTGTAACATGAGCACACATTAATTTACATGCCACATTGTGGCAACTATCAAATGATAGAGTTCCAGGAATAATATGACTTTCTTAACTACATGCAATGCCTACATGTACATGTACGTGACAAGAATATAATTGTTTGGAAAACAATCATATTGATGTTACACATACATGTACATGTGTATTATTAACCCACCTACATACATGTATGTATAGTAAATAATACTGTACATGCATGTACATGTATTAACCCTACCTATAGTCCATATCATTGAACATGTACATGTACATGTATTAATCCACCTATAGTCAGTATCATTGTACATGTACATGTATTAATCCTATCTATAGTCAGTATCAGTGTACATGTACATGTATTAACCCTATCTATAGTCAGTATCATTGTACATGTACATGTATTAACCCACTTATAGTCAGTATCATTGTACATGTACATGTATTAACTCACTTACATGTATAGTCAGTATCATTGTACATGTACATGTATTAACCCTATCTATAGTCAGTATCATTGTACATGTACATGTATTAACCCACCTATAGTCGGTATCATTGTACATGTACATGTATTAACCCTATCTATAGTCAGTATCATTGTACATGTACATGTATTAACCCACCTATAGTCAGTATCATTGCCTAATTCTTCTATAGTATAAGTCAGTATATTAGACCCCACAGTATCCACCAGTATGAAATTCTCAGTTACATATTCACTCATATCCCATATCTCTATTCTATATCCAGATATATCCTGTCCACCATCATCAAGAGGAGAATACCAAGAAATGCAAAGAGAAAATGTAAATGCAGTGATAACAAGATCTGTAACTTGTGTGGGAGCTATGTGGAGAGATTGTAGAGGAAATATATGTTATCTAAACTTGGTAGTCATTAGGGACATGTGATTATTGGCCATTATTGAACAATGGTAATGAACAGTGAACACACACAATGCCATACTCAATTATAAGTGTTTATTGTACATTGTACATGTACATGTATGTAATCAAGAGTATTTAATAAAATAGGGAGAGTATTGCACTTATAGCACAACCCTGTGAAAAGTACTTGAGTTAAGAAGATGGTGAAAAGTACATGCTAGACCACAAGGTGGTGCACAAAGCCCAAGCATGTTTAATAATCACGTGAATAGTGATATACTTACATACTGAAGCTCGAGAGAGAGACGAAGACAGTGATTTTGAGATCGACAGTGACGATGAAGCTGACTTGGAGCAGTCCGAGCTACCTTACCTCACAAAGTGAAATCCAACTATTCCTCGATCGCCAGATTCCTTCGCAACATTCTGGAGAGAGGCCGCTAATCCTGAAGTTTTAAGAACCTTCGACAGTGGAATATCACCTTCCGTAATTGTAGAACCAGCAACACGACTTGATAAATGAGGCGAACGCTGCATCATCCATGTTTGCTTACAATGTCGTCACATAACGCCTCAACGCCTACTTCACATGTGATGATTACGTCGTGAATATTATTATAAAGGTCGTGTATTTTTCGCAGGGTTGTGCTACACACTTATATGGAAGTGCAATACTCTCCCTCTCTTATTATATGTAATGTACATGTACATGTACATACAGTGTACATGTACATGTATATGTACATGTAATAATTATCAATCAAGCAGAGAGAATTAGTTGTTTTAGTGAACACAGGGTAATTCCCTAAATAGATCAGCATATCATGTCACTGTATGTACATGTATATACATGTGTATATATAATTATTATACATGTATTCTAAAATTAATGTACAACTTTATACAATGTACATGTATACACATATAGAGAACAGGTAATGTATACATTACACATGTCACATTAGCGTGGTAAGCGTGGTACATGCACTACTCCTACTAACAATGATAAACCACAATACACTTGAGTGATTTCAAATTTGGATTGTTTAAATTCCACACACCACACAATTAGTAATTACCTACACAAACACAGCTCATCATATACACATGTATAGGTATATGTACATGTACATGTATAGGTACATGTATATGTACATGTGCATTGTACAAGTATGTACATGTGCATTGTACAAGTATGTACATGTACAAGTACATGCATGTACATACTACATGTATAAGGAACATGATCCTTATTGTTTAAAAGATACTTTCTTAATAGTTTTAAACCCATCAATATACACGTAATATACATGTACATCCAAGTACATGTAATAAATGTAATACATGTATACATCCAAGTACATGTAATATACATGTAATATACATCCAAGTACATGTAATGTACATGTAATATACATCCAAATACATGTAATATACATGTAAATGTAATATACATCCAAGTACATGTAATATACATGTACATGTAATATACATCCAAGTACATGTAATGTACATGTGTACATGTAATGTACATGTACATGTAACGCACTTTTAGTATTTCTCAGCCTTTTTAACTTCACACTTACATGTACAGTAAGAACTGGAACTGTTTGTATAAACAATTATCTACTATAAATTAATTACATTGTATTATTCAATTATTAAACTACATGTTTATATCATGGTATGTTAGAATTGACCAATGAGATTGCAGGTCACTAAATCACTTATTGATTTCCTGTTTTAATATGTTATGAAGACATTGAACAGACATTATGATAATACTATGTTATGATAACATGACTAACATCATTACATGTGTATTAACACAATCTGGAAATAGTCAATTTATTAATTATTAACAAGACAACAACATGCATGTACTGTTTGTAAACAATGACTCATCAATACAATAACACATAGACTACATGTATATCACTAACTGAATCTAGTACATGTACTCCTAATAGTTAACATTATAGATCAGTGACATATTATGATGAGTGAATCTAGTACTCCTAATAGTTAACATGATAGATCAGTGACATATTATGATGAGTGAATCTAGTACTCCTAATAGTTAACATGATAGATCAGTGACATATTATGATGAGTGAATCCAGTACTCCTAATAGTTAACATGATAGATCAGTGATATATTATGATGAGTGAATCTAGTACTCCTAATAGTTAACATGATAGATCAGTGACATACATGTATTATGATGAGTGAATCTAGTACTCCTAATAGTTAACATGATAGATCAGTGACTCCAAAGCTACACGTACATGTACATGTAATACAATATTCAAAGGAATTCAGTTTCTCACTGAAACTACAAGTCTTCAACAGTGTCAACAAATATTTTTCACAATTATCACTTACAGGTACATGTACATTGCCAAACCATACGTAAATTTAGTTAATATGTACACAACTATTGTATACACATGTACAATGTGCATGTACATGATATGGTCTACATGTTACTGATTCATAGAATTACACCTGCACATGTACATGTTATCACTGATTCATAAGATTACACATGTACATGTACATGTTATCACTGATTCATAGGATTACACATGTACATGTACATGTTATCACTGATTCATAGGATTACACATGTACATGTACATGTTATCACTGATTCATAGTTTTATACACATTTAAAAAGGAAGTAATTAGTACAATACACACAATGATAACTTGATAAGTCTACATCATATACAATAATTAGTTTGTGATAGTCTCTGCAGGGCTGATCAAGATCAGGGGTAAACCAGGGCTACTAGTATTATTACATAACAGTTAGTTTAATTTTGTTGCTAAGGTAAAATCCAAATCTTTTTTAAATTGTGATGTCACTCATGCTCTTTTATTTAAGTTTTTTGGATGATTCTTTGTTATATATACAATTTAATAAAGTTATAAAACCACAACAAGAAAGCTTGTACATGTACATGTACATGTGTATTCATCTGTAGGTTCTGTGATAATTTGTACATGTGTACATGACTACATGTACATATACATACATGTACACGTGTCTATCTGAACTGATAATTTGTACATGTACATGAATACATGTACATGTACATACAGTCCTGTGATAATTTGTACATGTACATGACCACATGAACATATAATGATATTCATGTTATCATACCTACAGATGAATACACATGTACATGATGTTACAGGAGATGTAGAAAGAAAGAAAAAAAGAAAGAAAGAAAGAAAGACACCTGAGGCAATGGAAAAATGAAAAATGAGAGTTGTCTCAGATAGGATTCGAACCCACGACACTCTGTAAGTACATGCACAAGTTACTATAGCAACACACTACATATAAAATATAATTACACTTGTACATGTAGTTATGTAGTACTAAAATACATTCCATCTTGTGATATATACATGTACATGTACATGTAGTCATACTTGTACATAGTTATTTTAACAGCCAATTGTGATAATCACTTCATGACATGATTACACCATATATGAAAACATAGTACAAAATTGAACAAATATGGTGTGTGGTAATAAATATATACAAATAAATATGAGTAGGAGTATTACATGTACATGTACATACATGTAAATGTGATCATGTACAGTATATAAATACATGTATATGTGTTACTGTACATGTACATATAGACCTTGGTAACTATGATAATTCTCTTTCACCAGTTAATACATGTACATGTATACATGTACATGTATATTATGATAATACCAACGTTTCGGATTTTTTAATCAATAGTCTTCATCAGGGTATAATGTAAAAATACAAACAAAAGACACTTTAAATAGATTAGTTCTGACAACGATAGGCTAGAGTGGTGTGATGATAGAGTAGCAAGATGATTAATTCTGACAATGACAAAAGACACTACGGCCATTATGGATGACATGATGGCTACATGTAGCTAAGATGGTGTGGTGAGTGTATTTCAGTGGGCGAGGTCACAGTTAACTGCCAGTATGGGTGGGGTAGGTTTCCATTATCTCTATTCAATAGATATACGTACACATGTACCATGACTCAAGGATGCATCACTGAAACTATCATTGATGTCGATGGAGAACAGTAGCATTTCCCCAGGCTATGTGATTGTGAGAAGTCCAAGCATGCTCAGCTAGTGCACTGGAATCACAGTCATCTGTGATCACTGACCGATGGTGTTCCTTGATCCTGCAGTCCAAAGTTCTGAGAGTCTGCCTGACTTAAGATTTATCACAGTCCTTACAAGGTATTCTATAAACCACCCTGGACTTATGCAACCTAGCTTGGAATGGAATCCTTTGGGTGGGACAGAATTTGTCTGAGGGATCTGGTAGGAGTAAAGAAAATACCAATATCCTTGTGTAATATCCTCTTAATGATAATTCTTGTATATAGGGAACGATAGCAACACCGGTTGGCAGTGGTTCACTATTAATGAAATCACATTATCTCTTGTGTTGTCTCATAATAAAGTGTCTGGGATAACCATTCTCAATGAGGGACTGTACAACATGTTCCTCCTCCTCAGAACATTCAACCAAAAATGAAGATAATCTTTCTGCTTGATGGAACAAGGTATGTACAACAGAACTCTTATGAGTGGTAGGATGGTGGGAAGTAAACTGTACATGTACATGTATATGTACATATATATAGTGACAATACATTCTGGTATGTGTACATGTTATAGGTTCGAATCCCACCTGAGGCAACTCTCATTTTTCATTTTTTTCTATTGCCTCAGGTGTCTTTCTTTCTTTCTACATCTCCTGTAAGGCTATAACATCATGTATGTGCAGTGTACATTTGTACATGTATAAATGCAACAGATGTTGTACATACCTTATAATAATCTATTATATATTACGTATATGTACATGTACATGTGTGTCACAGTAATTATACATGTATATGCACATGTGTGTCACAGTAATTATAGATGTGTATGTACATGTGTGTCACAGTAATTATAGATGTGTATGTACATGTACAATGTACATGTACATGTGTGTCACAATAATTATAGATGTGTATGTACATGTACAATGTACATGTACATGTGTGTCACAGTACACGTGTATGTACTGTACATACATGTAGTACATACACATTGTAAATTACGTTACATAGTGAGTAGTATATACACATAATTACTTAATATGTTTTCATAAACTACATGTAGTAGATTAGTTATTGATAAATATTGACATTTTGTAACACAACAAGGCTGGCCTGTGTGATTGTACAATTGTTGATACTAAAATACATGTATATACATGTAACACTCTGATTCACACATTTTTCACTGTAAGCAGTGAAATTAAGGCTGTTACGATTTGATTAACATAATTATTACATGTACTATATATAATTATCTGTAATTAGTTGTATAGTCCAAACATTATATCATATTACATGTACATGTACATGTATGTTTGCATGTTTGTATTTTGAAATACACATGTACCCAATAAAGAATATTCGTAAAATTGTGATTATTTTTTTGTTTTAAATAACAAAACAGTTATTTTGAAATAATAGTTACAGTGAAAGTATTTTTAAATACACAAACAGTCTGTGCATGTATGTATGTATGTATGTAAGTATGTGTGTGTGTATGTATGTATGTATGTATGTATGTATGTATGTATGTATGTATGTATGTATGTATGTATGTATGTATGTATGTATGTATGTATGTATGTATGTATGTATGTATGTATGTATGTATGTATGTATGTAACTATGTATGTATGTATGTACATGTACATATGTATGTACAATTGTGTATGTACATGCACATGTATGTCTGAATGTACATGTTCATGTATGTGTGTATGTATGTACATGTATGTACAATGTTAAGGTCACTATGATAATAAACACAAATTAGTCAGTATGATTCTATTTATAGATCACAGCTAGCATTTCTAAGTATAGTACAGTACATTAAAAGGTTATAAATTAATTTATACATGGACTTTGAGAAGATCATAGCATAACATAGAGGTAGCCATGACTACAAAATATGAGATACATAGAGACTTACGATCAATATCTGTCCTTGCAGTCACAGGTGTACTATATTCACTAGGTCCAGCACTATTGATAGCTCGTACTCTTACTCCATATGTTGTACCTTTCATCAGATTAGGAATTATTCTCATAGTAGCAGGAGCATTAATAGTAATAACAGGTTCTGTAGGATCTGTACCATCAATGTAATACTCAATATCATATCTTTCTATCAATGTTTGTGTCAATGTATCAGTGTTTGGCTAGGAAGAGGAGAAAGAGTTAGTCTAATGGCAGAAATATATACTACATGTACATGTAGTTCAATACATGCACACACACACATACACACACTGATAGTGAAGTTAACTAAATAATAATCTACATAACACTTAAAAGACAAGATCTAATATCCTGTGTGTAGTTTACAAACCCTACATGATCTCCTTCCAAGTGACATGACAATAGAATGTAGTTTAGATTATTAATTTATGTATTACATGTACATGTGTGTGTGTGTGTGTGTGTGTGTGTGTGTGTGTGTGTGTGTGTGTGTGTGTGTGTGTGTGTGTGTGTGTGTGTGTGTGTGTGTGTGTGTGTGTGTGTGTGTGATAACAAATCAGAATGCACATTTATTGACACTTAGTAATTGTATAATCACAGCTTTTACTTACAAGCCAAGTCACATATAGCTCTGTTGAACTAACAGGTGTTAGAATTGTTATAATTGGCATACCAGGAACTGAAAAGGATTAGTGGAGAAAGTGAAGGAGATTAAAGCAAGACAAATAGATTGAAACATAATATACATACAGAAAGAGGGGGGGAGGTGAGACAAGACAGTGTGACAAATGGGGGGAGATAGAAAGAGAGAAAGAGAGAGAGTGAGAGAGAGGGGTGAGATAATGGTGTTTCTTGCAGACCAAATCAGAAAGTTTTGTTATTCACCTAGTGGATCAGTCATGGCAGACACACTCTCCTCTGAACTTGATCCAACTTCATCACTGACTGAGTTCAGTACAACAACAGTGAATTCATAAGTAGTTAGAGGTTGTAAGTCTTCTATAACATATTCAGTTGGTTGTCCAGGCACTATTTTAGAACCAGAGTGTGGTGGATCAAAATTACTAGTAGCATTGTATGATATATTAACACCAGTAATGTCACCATTACCATCAAACCCCAGTGTCCAGGTTAGTTTGATAGAAGTCTGTGTTATATCATCACTAGGGGCATCAAGATCAAACACAGGACCAGGTGCAACTAAAGAGGGGACAATGAGATTGTTTATACCTATCTCTAGTTAATTACATGTACATACATACATATATATAATTATAATTATATATATATATATATATATATATATATATATATAATATATATATATATACATGTATATATATATATATATATATATATGTGTGACTGGCTCTGTGAAAACCAGTCTTATGGATTAAGATTCAAAATTGTTTTTTTTGTCTCATCTGAACAGAGCAATAAATTACATGTAGCTCTACAATGATACATTATACATGTACATTCCAATCATATAAAAGACAAAGCTACATGTACAGCTAGTAATTAAATCGTTGTAATCACAAATACTTCAATTTGAGAAAAATGCAATTAAATCAATTTATTTATTCGTAATGGTTAACAATTTATTTAGCAGTGACTAGTGAAGCACAGAGAGGTCTCTAAGACTTGCTAAATGTATCATAAGACAGGCAAGACATTTGCGATGCTTTTTATGTAATGAAGTGGTAATCACCCAAGTAATTCAGAACTGTCTATTTTCAATCATATCTCCAAATAATAATTTCATCCACAAGACTGGTGTTTGCAGAGCTGGTCACATATATACATATACATGTATATGTATAATTATGTATAAATTATGTATCTATTTATTTATCCATCCATTCATCCCATTCATCTAGTATGCGTATGAATGGATACATAAACATACCTTGTACAATAATATTCACACTTTCGCTACCATCACTTGGAGGAATACCATTATCTATAGAACATTCATACACTCCACTGTAGTTAATATTAGCAAATGTTACTTCCAGTAAAGAATAAGTCTCTTCAGTAACAATATTGAAGTTAGGATCACTGGTGTCTATACTTGACATATTTTGTCCCCAGGTTACATTAGGAGGAGGATTAGCATCATAAGAACAATTGAATGTGAGAATATATCCTTCAATAAGTGTAGTGTTCTCTGGTGTAATGGACAATACCTTTGGCGAGTCTGGGGAATGGAATGGGAAAGAATATTGACAGGGGATGCTTTTCTTATGCGTGATGTACTGATAATCAGTTCAGTAATTGGTATCAGTCATTATCAGCCATTATTTTTATTATCAGTTATTTCTGAAAGATGTAACTGATATTGTAATAAGTGTACCAATAATGTCAGTTCTTGTGATTATAGCATCATTATAATACTCATAATTATGAGAAAATGCTCATTTTCATTGAAAGAATCAGAAACCAGAATAATATTGGATCGGTATTGGTACATATCTAAAGTAGTAATTGGTTTATTGGAATATTGGTAAGACCGCTATGCATTAACAATGCACTCATCAAATGATATATTTTCAATGCAGAGTTCATCAAATTATATTTTACTTGATCAGTTAATTATTAACTTTTACATTTTATTTATTTATTGTCAATACATGTAGTACTAATTACACATATTAGAATATTTAACACTACATGGATATTGAAATAGAGTTAAAAATAATAATTATTACATGTACACATGATATGTGGATTGAATCACTTACATAGAACATTGACTTCAACACTAGTCATCCTGACTTCTGGATTATCATCCAGAGTATTTCTACACACATATTCTCCACTCGTGTCTCTTGATATATCATTTAGGACAAGATTATGAGGTGGCTCGTTGGCAATTACAGTTAAATCATTACCAGAATCATCAAACCATTGGTATATTGGTTCCAATGATGCAGTATTATTAGAATTTCCATCACAACTCAAAGTGAGATCACTACCTTCAACTACTTCCACTGTCCCATTCACTATTCCATCTACTCCGCCAACAGCAGAGAGTAGAGGATCAAGAAATACTGTGTTGAGAAAAAAATGTATTTGAAAACAACATGTTAGTAAAAACTGTAAAAAAATCTTACAAAAGTACAATAAAATAGTATAATACACCTGTTAATATTTACCCTCATCACAAGTGTTTCGTGTGTATTTTGGGACTTCAAATGAGCTACTTGCAAACATCAAATTACACGAGGAAGAATAACCTTTTTTAACATTTCAGTTATTATAATGTGAATTTATGACCGTTCGTATAACCCACAGTTGTTTTTCCTGACTTGGAGAAGACTTCTAGGGACACATAGACATATCTACATATAACTGATCCTGTTTCGTGGATATCACTAATGAAGTACTATATCAATTGAGGTAGTGGTCGCTTCAATATTGAGCACGGGGTCCAAACATTATTGCTATGAAAGTTACTTTCCACTTTTAATACCTTTTTGAAGGCTATAACTATATATACATGTACACTGTGATGTTTATGACAAAGTATGTAAATATATCAAACCTTTGGAAAGCATTCATAAAAATTGACTTCCCAAACAAAACATTACTATCTGTCCATCTCTGTATAATGTTTTTATTAAAAATGGTTGTCCCAAATGGTACCATCTGTAGAAGTTCAATGTCTACTCTCAGTCCTGAATATCAGAGAATACAGTAGTACTCTCTATGTAGGAATGGAACTGAAAAAATGTCCACACATGCATTTCAATTGCAAGTGATGAGCTGAAATATAGAAGTCTGGTATCTGAGAAGTTCAATGCTTACTCTTCCTGAATATAAAACTATGTGTGGATTCCTATACATGGCTAATAACAAGCAACCTAATATGACTATGTGTTCAATCAAATTATTATGAAAGGAATATTAATAATTATTATAACTACTTTCCTATACATAGACAATTACTTTGCTCACCAAGTGGTTCTATTGTAATGATATACTGAAAATCTTCCCTTCCCTCTGTTTCAGCCATTGCTGAGTGACAATTAACTACATCACCTGAACTATCAAACACAGCTCCAGGAACATTCACAATCACACTGCCATTACTATTAAAAATGACATTAGGATCACTAGGACTCAAGTTTGAACCATTACTAGTAATCAAGTATGTTGTATCACTATATAGGTCTAAATCATTAAAATCACCAAAGAAACATCTAATACAAACAGGATCTGGGTTGTTGTTCAAGTCCAAAAATAAATCAGTATTGCTAGTGATGCGACCTCTTGAATTAGCCACATCACATAACTCAGAACAACCTGTAGAAGAAATGAACACACATCATATAATTATAATGTCCTAATAATATATACTATGCTACTATGGTAAACAAAGCTTTTGGTTGCATTCAAAATTCATTATAAATCATAATAATTTTCTAGTTTGTGTATGTAAGTGATATACATATACCACCTGCTAGTGTTCAGAGGATATACCCCTCCATCCAACAGGCGCACACCTTCTTATCATGTTTTATATATATATACATAATCAGATACATACCTGACTGCCATTGCAACACTACTACCACACACAACAAGTATAGCTTCATTGGTAGGGCTATTTCTTGCTTCTACACTTGAATTATCTGATTTGTGGAATAAATCAACAACAAAATGAGTGATGGCTGCAATTTCTTTCAAGGAAGCATTTAATTAACACCCACTGGAGCCACACCTATATCCACACCTTATATACATATATTGATTGTGCACTGTATAATAATTATTTACCGACGCCCGCGTATACTCGTAGGCTGAGCGAAGGACAGTACAAGTAATCATTTATAAAGGGACGTCAAATCCAAAACAATGCTGGGATGCTACTAACACAGGCGTTAACACACATGATCCTAAATTAAACAAACAACTTTCATATAATCCTACATAAGTACATGTATCTTTTACTTTATAGCAGTGTAGGTACTTGTGTAGTGTTATATGGGGTCATATACAGTGTATGGCAGTGTTAATTCACCTCCAACAGCACACATCAAAATAAAAACAAAAATTATAGTGATGATAATAATTGTAACTGATGTTAATGTATAAGTCATAGGTAAATACGTTAGTGACATGGTATAGACCAAATTTCATATTATCAACAACAATAGTCTTAAATTAATATGGTGGCCGGAAGGTTCTGCACAGCTTGGCATTCATCAATAGGTGTTTGTTGATCAATAGAGAGTTACATTTAAAAATAAAAATTGTTAATAAATATGTTAACCCCTTACAAAAAAGTTAAAAAATCACAACACTATATTACATGTACAGGACTGCACATCACACAAGCAGTCCTATGTAGTACAATTACGTAATTTGAAATAATTATATTGTCCTGTTTTGAGAACTATATATAATCCTCTTCAGTTGTATCTCCTGGTAATCTCTCATATTCTGGTTCATAACTCATAACAGTTTCATATTCCCCTACAGGATTTGGTACAGCAGTGCTAATGTGATGTGTAACATGTCTGCCATAAGCTTTATTTAGTTGTACTGGAACTTGATTATTATGCACATCACCGTCTCTTCCTTTACCTGAAAAAATAAAATAAAATAATTATTTGTAGTGTGGTTACTCACTCTATGCATGAAGAAAAAAAAAAGCTTTTTGTCAATACATTTCGTTCAGTAGTTAGCAATTGTCTTCATATAGCACCAGGCCATGCTCATATTATGATAAATATCTATTAGAGAAAGCTTCCCCCCTCCTAAGTATCTAGCTGACTTTCACCTTACAGTGAACAATAACAAAATTATTAATTTTTCATATTCAATCCTTTTATGCAACATTCACTTTATATATGCCTTACCTTTTCTTCCACTCCGGTATATTACAGCACACAGTATTATAAAAAGTACCTGTGCTGCTAATAATATCACAACACAGAGTGGTACTACTATCACTACATAGTCAATATTAGAAGAAGCTAAATGTATGAAAGAATATATTATTAAGATGAAAATTGTATGTAAACTACATGTAGTTGTGCATATGGTATCCTTATATTCACATATACAGTGGTGTAGCCAGGCATTTTAAGCACCTGAAGTGCGCCAAACATGTAATTAATATTATCAAAGTAGTCAGTGTCATAAATTAACTTGTGCTCACTACTGTCTGTGGACTCCTTCTGTAACGCCATTACTCAAATTAATAATTATTAGCCCAAAGAAGTTACCAATCCTACTGTATACTGTACATATACATCATAGCATGAATAATTCCCTTTGATGTTATACACTCTAATGAGGGAGTATAAATCCCTGCTCATAGTGAGAACCGGGATTTATTTTATATAGAGCCCGGTTTTTGTATAGTGGAAACCGCAAACAAGTCTTAAACAACATAGAGTGTCATTGCGGGTTCACTTCCTAAGAACAAACGTTTGGTGGTAAGTCAGCTATGAATATGTTTTAAATGTTATGACATAGCAGATTCAACTATGAATATGATTTAAATACCATGACTCAGCAAAATTATCTACGAATATTGACATGAGCCCATAATGATGTTGACCAGAAAGCATAAGAGTACTCTTACGCTTACTGGTCAACATCATTATGGGCTCCTGATATTGATTATACACTTATTTGTCGGGATTCATGCTATTTAGCATCTTTTAGGCTTCATCCTCGGGATCTAAATAGCACCAAATAGGTGTATAACCTATATATATAGCTAGGCTACTATGTTACAGACAGTGGAGATGCTAATGATGTATTTGATTCAGAGCTTTCCTTGGCATGGACCTGGTGTCATGGCTCCACTGATTGCATGAGTCAAGTTGATATGAACTAGAGCAACTAGACTATGAATATTATATACATGTACCAATCTAGGGATTTTCACTGCTTTGCTACCACCATCACCACAGAACTCAGCATCAAGCTTGCTAGTTTTTTGCCATGCTAGAAGGTGGTCACTGATCTTTGACTTAGTAATGTGGAATACTTCTAGACCCCATTGGTTATGCCACTGCACACACATATAAAAATTGTAATAAATTTATAACCGAAGGGTTTTAGCAAAAGGCTTTTATTATTTTTGATCCTTGTATAAATTAAAGTCTGCCAGTAGCTCGTTGGAGTCATGTTTATAGTTTTTCCAAAATTTTGCGAACACACACACACACACACACGGACAGACACACAATATGATTACCATACCCTTCTGCCTACGCTTCGCGGCAAGGGTAAATATACAACTTATATATACAGTCATACTGGGCATATGAGTAATGCCTCTTAACCATATTCTGTTATAGTTTACTGATATATCTTCTTCACTTGTATTATTAATACCCAGTAGTTATAATACTGACAATGTTACATACATTCTAATTAGCTTGGATGGCAGGATGGAAGGATGGATAAATGATCAAAAGGATGAATGAATAATGTTCATAGATACATGTAGATGGTTTCATTCCTCCATTTTAAATAGTTCACCTGTAGCTTCCTCTATTGGTGAAGTAGGAGAAAGAGAGGGAGAGGATTGAGGTAGTCCACCTGTAGCTTTCTCTATTGGTGAAGTAGGGGATGGAGAGGGTGAGGGTTGAGGCAGAAGAAGATTAACAAGAAGACTGAATGTGAACGAGACATTTCTTGATAAACAGGTATAGTCTCCACTGTCTTCAACTTGTGGATCTGAAATAGTAAGACGATTACCATCTACTACTGCATCATCTGGAATGTCTTCATCAACTCTCCTAAAAAAAGGAATTTATTAATATTTAGTACATATTGTACATAGGCATAATTATTTAATTCACTATAAAAATTTATTTAGTTTTTATTTGTTATTTTAACATCATAAGCTAATGAGGCATGATTACAATGTTATATCTAGAGTACATACGTAACACTACATGTACATTTAAGTCATACCATTCATATACTGGAATATTTATAATATTATGCATTAATTTACTAAATGCACAAAGTGTACATGTATATATTTGTATTATGTTCCAACAGTTTCCCCCATTAGTAAATTAATCAGTCATGAATAATGATTTACATCATTAAGTAATTAGTAAATGAGCTGAATCATTCACACATGCAGAACAATCATTTAACTCATTAACGTGGCGGGTAAGCAACCATGCATAATGTTTGCTGTTACCACACATAATGTTTGCTATTTTAACCCTTAAAGGACAGATGTCACATATATGCGACATTTGACGACTATGAGGTTCGGAGTGTGTTCCTAGCATTATAGAGCACTCGAAATGTTTGTAATTGTTGTTAGGCATAAGCCTATGAAAATGGCTAAAAAAGAGTAGATGGTTTTCGCCGCCCTTTGGCCTAAATAACGAGTAAAGGGGGAATTTGAAAGGGGGTGTCCCCATGAATAGGAGTTCAAAGTAGGTGCAGCCCTCTCGCCACCCACGCAATTTTGGGTTTCAGTGACCCTGCCCATGCAATCTTGTGGGTAGCTAAGATATTTCCCTTGCTTTAAAACTCGAAATCATGGGTGTAGCTGGTGCCAACATGCAGTGGGGTCATTTTGTTGGCCCAAGTTGCAGTCACAAGAGGTAGAGCACTGCATTTGAATAATTAAATAAAGCACTTGTGGGCTTTTGAGTCCCTGTAAGCAAGTTGGTAGAAGTAGTACTCCATGTCGGAAAAGGAACCAATTTTGGGGTAAAGAAAGTGAACGATGGCCAAAATATATGCAGCAGAGACACTGGTGTTAGAAATGGGAAACATTTTAAGAAACAAGCTCAGTCCTCTAAGAGTTAACTTGAGTGCATTGAATTCCATAGAAGCAAAATTATGTTCATAATAAACTTTTATACAATAGCTAATCCAGTGTGCTATAAATGGATATTGAGAGTATATTGAGTGATATTAACTAACAGATAGCCAAACAAATAATTATAATTTGTATATATGATACTGTTCAAACCAATGAAATTGGTTAAGACAACAAATCAATTTTGAGAATGATATAATTATGTAGAAGACAGAGAAGAGAAGGGAGGAAGCTTCAACGGCAAGCCAAGTTAAGGTAGTCTAGGCAATTGTCATGGCACCCAACAGACAGTCACAGCAGTTAATACTAATTTAAAAGGTAAAGAATTAAGAAGCTAGAATACAATGAGATAACTCACACTGCGAGCTAGCTTAGCCTAGGTGAGTGACTTCACTGCAGACATGTATTAAATGGAAACTTAATTAAAAACAAAACAATTGTTATGTGTACCATCAGCACACATTTCGTTTGCCTAGGGCCCCACAAAGTGCCACTGCAAAGCTTGGTAGAATGAAGGAAAACAGAAAGAGTGTGTTCCTCACATCCACTGAACATCAGGAGGAGCTCCACCAGTGTTTAAATCACATATGAGGACAACTTCTTCTCCTTCTGTTACTGTACCATTACCTGTACCATTACCAGGACCACTTACCTCAACTTCAAGTTCTGTAAAAAAAAAACAAATACTTCATGAATGCTTTGTCTAGATTCAACATGGAAGTAATATATTTTCATTCATTCGTCTGTCCGTCCGTCTGTCCAGTCATCCATCCATCCATACATCCATCCATCCATCCATCCATACATCCATCCATACATCCATCCATCCATTCATACACATCCATCCATCCATCCATCCATCCATCCACCCACCTATCCATCCATCCATCCATCCATCCATCCATCCACCCATCCATCCATCCATTCATACAATCCATTCATACATCCATCCATCCATCCATCCATCCATCCACCCACCTATCCATCAATCCATCCACCCATCCATCCATCCATCCATCCACCCACCCACCTATCCATCAATCCATCCACCCATCCATCCATCCATCCATCCACCCACCCACCTATCCATCCATCCATCCATCCATCCATCCATCCATTCATCCATCCATCCATCCATCATCCATCCATCCATTCATCCTCTATACTTACCTATTGTATTGAAGCTAACAGTAGGACTGGTCCTCCTAGTACAACCACTTTGTTCACGAATTAATCTTATTTCATATTCTGTATTAGGTTGTAAATTCATAATAACTGTGTCTCTAACATCTCCAGTGAAGATAGTGAAATCATGAGGATCAAAACCATCATCTAAAATGAAGAGAGATACGAAGAGGTAAGATCATAATATATGATGAGTGGAGCACAGGAGTGGTGAAAAAATAGCAAGGGAATTGTGGAAAGAAACAATACATGTAGGATGAGAAGAGTAGGAGGAGGAGATTGGGGAGGGGTGGCGGGGAAGGGATAGAGATACAGGACAAGAACAGACAGTTAATTAGTCTTATTATCTTTTCACTTACTTAGTAGTTTGACTTGTAGTCTAAATTCCATATTCTCTGAGTTAACTGTCCAACTAACAGGAGCAGTGAATGCTGTCAGGGTATCTGGATCAACAGTCAACACAATCTCGTTATCAATAGGAATAGGTTCATCTGGGACATGAGAGAATGGTATAATCACATAGGATGATACAATCACATGGTAAAGACTTATGATAAGATCACAGTCACATGATTGGACAATATAATCACAACATAATGTTAAAATACTTACTAGTAGTAGCATCCACACTACTATAAGGTCCCAAAGCACCTTCTCCATTACCAGTATTATTAGCAGCAACACGAACTCTGAAGAAGAAAAGAGGCAGAGACAAAGAGAGTGAGTGAGTGAGTGAAATATGAAGAAATAGTTTACTTATTAACAGAAATATATTTTCACCTAACATTTCATATTGGCATTAGTGATCTTAAACATCACATGTGAGTGGCTTCTAACATTTGGTATCTCAACCTTTCTTAAGGCCAGGCCAGTTCACATGTATTGTGTTTGACCAATCAGTTTTCAGAGAATTTTATTAGAATGCAACAGATACATGTACAATAATGCATTCCATCATTATGTGAACCCAACCTTAGAATGTCCAACAAAGTAGTTTTAATTCAGAGTTACTGTCAAGTTTAAAACTTATAGACCTCACTTTTGTGTTGTGAACTGTTCATGTGATTGTTTGTATGCATTACATGTACTTATATGTAGTAATACAAGTACTCACAAGCAAAATGTGAGCTCATGAAAAAGTAGGCAGTAAGATGAGTGTTTGCAATTCAAGTTAATGTATTAACCCTACCTATAGTCAGTATCATTGTACATGTACATGTATTAACCCACCTATAGTCAGTATCATTGTACATGTACATGTATTAACCCACCTATAGTCAGTATCATTGTACATGTACATGTATTAACCCACTTATAGTCAGTATCATTGTACATGTACATGTATTAACCCTATCTATAGTCAGTATCATTGTACATGTACATGTATTAACCCACCTATAGTCAGTATCATTGTACATGTACATGTATTAACCCACTTATAGTCAGTATCATTGTACATGTACATGTATTAACCCTATCTATAGTCAGTATCATTGTACATGTACATGTATTAACCCTATCTATAGTCAGTATCATTGTACATGTACATGTATTAACCTACTTATAGTCAGTATCATTGTACATGTACATGTATTAACCCTATCTATAGTCAGTATCATTGTACATGTACATGTATTAACCCACCTATAGTCAGTATCATTGTACATGTACATGTATTAACCCACCTATAGTCAGTATCATTGTACATGTACATGTATTAACCCTACCTATAGTCAGTATCATTGTACGTGTACATGTATTAACCCTACCTATAGTCAGTATCATTGTACATGTACATGTATTAACCCTATCTATAGTCAGTATCATTGTACATGTACATGTATTAACCCTATCTATAGTCAGTATCATTGTACATGTACATGTATTAACCTACTTATAGTCAGTATCATTGTACATGTACATGTACATGTATTAACCCTATCTATAGTCAGTATCATTGTACATGTACATGTATTAACCCACCTATAGTCAGTATCATTGTACATGTACATGTATTAACCCTATCTATAGTCAGTATCATTGTACATGTACATGTATTAACTCACCTATAGTCAGTATCATTGCATAAATTTTCTATAGTATAAGTCAGTATATTAGACCCCACAGTATCCACCAGTATGAAATTCTCAGTTACAGATTCACTCATATCCCAATTCTCTATTCTATATCCAGATATATCCTGTCCACCATCATCAGTAGGAGCTTCCCAAGAAATGCAAACAGAAAATGTAAATGCAGTGATAACAAGATCTGTAACTTGTGTGGGAGCTATGTGGAGAGATTGTAGAGGAAATAATAAAGAGAAAATGTGTAAGGAGTGGCAGCAAGGTATTAAACCTGTAAAAAAAGATGTGTGGCTAGATTGTGAAGTAACTAATTGATGTGCTTGAGGGGCGTGACTATTTAGGTACACATAAAATATAGAATCTTATAGTGTATCGGAATGAATACATTCATATATGTTAGTAATTGGTATAATGGACACACTATAAGGCCTTGGTTAGTTAATTAAAACTTAGTGAGCCTATTGTTGTTATTTAGTTAAATAACTATTTACAACAAATGTATATGCAACAAAGGATAATCCATCAAACTGTGTATGTAGATCCAGGCTATTAAATTTTATTCACAAAACGTATGTAAGTTAGTAAGTGTATGTGGGTATACACACACCTACAATGTATAATTGGCTTTTAGTCATACTTAACTAAAACTAACTCCATGGTTAGTGATATGTGTACATACACTATATAAAACGTAAGTGGTGCATCATGTACTACATAATGTGTACTTGCAATCATGTACATGTATGTGCATATGTGTAAATGTACATGTGTCACTATACTATATGAGACATGAACTATGAACTATATTAGACTGGATAGCAAATAGGATTTCATCCAATTATGTTATGGTGTCAACAGCATGACCATTTAGTCATTTACATGTACATGTCTGTAATTATTATTATTATTACATGTGTATATGTACACATGTGTACATGTGTATTGATTGCAATACTGAATGATGACCATGAGGTGTTGCAGCTGTATGAATAAAGGAGTTTGTCAGTGCAAGATGTTCATGTGTGAAGGCTGGTTTTCAGTGCTCTAACTGTTATCCTGGTAGTTTAGGTTTGTGTAGGAATCAGGAGAAGACCACCAGTGAAGAAGTTGTTCCACTATCACCATCCATTCACACTGACTCAGGGTCAGCACCATTTTGACCCTGAAATATGTTCTTATACACATCCTATTTCATATGTTGTTTCTGAGGTCAGTGCTGTCTCCAATGATTTGTCATTTCAGTCAAAGTCTCCCTTGTGCCATTCTTCAGAGTTGTTACTGTGTTCTAATGCTAGTCTTCATAATTCATTTTCTGTTTGTCCTCTTCCGGAGTTTGAACCTCTTGCAGAGCCCCCTTTCACTTGGGGTGTTTTGGATGGTTATGCCTTTTCTGATGTTATTAAATCTTGTTATGATGAGATTGTTCACTGGAGGGGGAATTTATTCAAGGTTCCGTCAGGGAAAATAGGTAATTCATTTGTTCGAGAGCTTGTCAGACTCTTTTGTTCCTTTGCAGATTCATCTGCCCTCGAATCAGTAGCTCTTTATGTGGCTATGGTCATGCCATCATTGTTGTTGCAGAGACCTCAACAAATGTTACCCTCTAAGAAGTTGATTGCTCATCTTGAGCGACGTTTATCTCTCTGGTCAAATGGAGATATTGAACCCTTATTTATTGAAGCTAGATCTATCCAGGTAAAATTTTGTCGACGGCAAAATCAGACACCTAAGCATTCAGATCAGGTGGCTCGTAAGTTTTCTAATTTAATGATGGTGGCAATGTTAAAGCAGCTATTAGATTGCTTTCCAACATTGAAGGTTCTTCAGGTCTTTCAGGTCTTGATGCTGCCAATTAGAAGCGTATCTGCACCTCCTTTGGTACCTCTTCATCCAACCTATGTGCCGCACTAGCATCCTTTGGAAGAAGATTATGCACCTCATTTGTTGATCCAAACGGACTATATCTCTTTCTAGCAAGTCGACTGATTGCCCTTGATAAACAGCCTGGAGTTTGTCTTATTGGTGTGGGTGAGTTTGTACGCCGTATCATATGTAAGGCTGTTATTAAGGTAATTGGTCCGGATGTCATGGAAGTTGCCGGGTACTCTCAGCTTTGTGCTGGTCAAGATGGGGGGTGTGAGGCAGCAGTTCATGCTGTTTGGTGGTTGTTTGAATCATCAGATTGTGAGGCTGTCCTTTTTAAGTGATCCGAGTAATGCTCTCAATTGTCACACTGCTTTTAAAAATATTCTCAACCAATGTCCTACCCTGGCCACAATTGCTATTAATTGCTATTGTTTGGATGTACCTTTGTATATTGATGGCAAAGTGATATTGTCTTCTGAAGGAACCACGCAGGGGGACGGACCCTTTGGCCATGGCAATCTATGCCATTGGAATCCTTCCTCTAATTCACCATCTTAATCAACAGCTTTGTACTCAGGTTTGGTATGCTGATGATGCTGCTGTAGGTGGTAGTTTATCTGCCCTGCGTGAATTGTGGGATGACCTCTGTTCCTCTGGACCTATGTTTGGCTACTATCCCAATGCATCAAAATCTTGGCTGGTTTTAAAAGATGAATCTGCTGCTTTTGCCTCTTCTATTTTTGATGACATGAACATTAATTTCACTACAAAAGGCCATAGATACTTAGGCAGTGTCATTGGCTCAAGTAAATTCGTTGATTGTTTTGTTGAAAAGAAGGTTTTGGATTGGGTTGATCAAATTATTAAATTGAACTCTATTGCTCAGTCTCAACCACATGCTGCCTTTTTGGCATTTACACATGGGCTCTCTAGCAAGTGGACTTATTTTCTTAGAACTATTCCTAATGTTAAGAATTACCTTCAACCTCTTGAGGACACTATACGATATCAACGTCTACCTACCTTGACTCGTCAGTGTGCTTTTAATGATGAATTCAGGACTTTGATATCTCTGCCTACTCGTTTGGGCGGCTTAGGAATCCTAAATTCCTTGTCAACTGCTGATTCTCAGTTTAACTCTTCCTTATTTATTACTGCTCCTCTAGTTTCCTCATCATCCTCTCCATATCGACTATTTTGGCTGATATTTCTCAAAGAAAGGCTGACGTTAGAAAGAATCACAGATTGCAACTATCAACTTCAGCTCAAGAACTATACTCCGTATTCCCTAGCTCCTTGCAGCGATGTTTAGACGTGGCTGGGGAGAAAGGTGCCTCAACATGGTTAACTGCACTCCTATTGTCAATTCATGGGTTTGCTCTAAATAAAGGTGCTTTTCGTGATGCTTTATGCTTAAGGTATGGTTGGATTCCTTCTCTCCTTCCTTCCCATTGCAAATGTGGGGGATTTCCATCTATACGTCACAATGAAGTCAGAGATATAACAGCTCATCTTCTTACGGAGGTTTGTCACGATGTCCTCATTGAACCCCAATTACAAGAGCTTTCAGGTGAGGCTTTGTTTTATGGCTCAGCTAATAGACAAGATCAGGCTCGTGTTGACGTTGCTGCTAGTGGATTTTGGGGGAGTTCTCATGAAAGGGCTTATTTTGATGTGAGGATTTATAATCCATTTGCCCGTACCTATGTTAACTCGTCCTTATCTTCCTGATAATGAGTCTGAAAAGAGGAGAGATTACGACCAGAGGATTAGAGAAATAGAAGATGGCTCCTTCACTCCACTTGTTTTTACTACTGCATGGGGCATGGGACCAGCTGCTACCGTGGTGCATAAGAGACTGGCTTCAATGATCTCGATCAGAAATAATCAACCTTATTCTCGTATATTGAATTGGCTCAGGTGTCATATTGGTTTCTCGTTAATCAGATCAGCAATTATGTGTCTTCGTGGTGCCCGGTCCTCATATCATCATCCTATTAAATCTGACTGTGCTGCTATAGATCTTGCCCTCTCTGAGAGTAAGGTCCATAACTGATTGACTATTATACTTTATCATCATTACTTATTTATTTATTTATTTATTTATCTATTTATTTATTTATTTATTATTATTATTATTATTACTTATTTATTTATTTATTAATTTATTTATCTATTTATTTATTTATTTATTATTATTACTTATTTATTTATTTATTTATTTATCTATTTATTTATTTATTTATTATTATTATTATTATTACTTATTATTATAGTATACATTTTGTTAGTACAGTATACACACAATGTACATAATTATAGCTACATTGTATACAATTATATCAAGAATGTATGCACGGAGAAGGAGCATTCAACTGTGCTAATACAAAATCTCATAAAAACTTCCATATACATGTACTAAGCCAGTTTACATGAAGTGTAAAGTGGCAGATAAATAGGTAAAACACTCCTGTACATACTACATACCTGTACAATAATGATTATATATGCAAGTACTTAATTGAACAAACAAACAATTAAACAGTCTAATAACTCAGGATGCTCCTTGGCCACTCAAAAGTTCCTGATAATAGAATTGATGGTAGTGTACTTAATAAGGTATCAATTACACAAGTGCTGTTTCTAAAAATGGCATAAATTTCATGAAGTGAAATTTACCACTTTAGAAACAACACAAATCAGAGAATGATTCCCTGGGTGGTAGACTTATAAGACAACGTAAAGAGACAGACAGACAGACATAAATGGAAAGATAGAGAGAGAGAGAAACACAGAGAGACAGAGATATATAGACACTTACGGTCAATATCTGTCTTTGCAATTGCAGGTGTACTATATTCACTAGGTCCAGCACTATTGATAGCTCGTACTCTTACTCCATATGTTGTACCTTTCATCAGATTAGGAATTATTCTCATAGTAGCAGGAGCATTAATAGTAATAACAGGTTCTGTAGGGTCTGTACCATCAATGTAATACTCAACATCAAATGTGTCTATCAATGTTTGTGTCAATGGGTCAATGGTTGGCTAGGAAGAGGAAGAAGAAGAGTTAGTCTTATGTGCAGAAATATAATTATACTACATGTAGTTCAATACATGCACACACACACACACACACACACTGATAGTGAAGTTAACTAAATAATAACTCTACATAACACTTAAAAGACAAGATCTAATATCCTGTGTGTAGTTTACAAACCCTACATGATCTCCTTCCAAGTGACATGACAATAGAATGTAGTTTAGATTATTAATTTATGTATTACATGTACATGTGTGTGTGTGTGTGTGTGTGTGTGTGTGTGTGTGTGTGTGTGTGCGTGATAACATATCAGAATGCACATTCATTGACACTTTGTAATTGTATAATCACAGCTTTTACTTACAAGCCAATTCACATTCAGTTCTGTTGAACTAACAGGTGTTAGACTTGTTATATTTGGTATATCAGGAACTGAAAAGGATTAGTGGAGAAAGAGAGAGACATGATATACATACAGAGAGAGAGAGGGAGAAGGTAAGACAAAACAATGTGACAAATGGGGGAGCGATACATGTAGAAAGAGAAAGTTTTGTTACTCACCTAGTGGATCAGTCATGGCAGACACACTCTCCTTTGAACTTGACCCAACCACATCACTAACAGAGTTCAGTACAACAACAGTGAATTTATAAGTAGTTAAAGGTTGTAAGTCTTGTATTACATATTCAGTTGGTTGTCCAGACACTATTTTAGAACCAGAGTGAGGTGGATCAAAATTACTAGTAGCTATATATGTTATATTAACACCAGTAATGTCAGCATTACCATCAAACCCCAGTGTCCAGGTTAGTTTGATAGAAGTCTGTGTTATATCACCACTAGGAACAGTCAGATCAAACACAGGACCAGGTGCAACTGAAAAGGGGGAAATGAGATTTATACCTATATGTATCTCTAGTTAATTACATGTACATACATACATTGTACATATATATACATATATACATATATACATGTATATATATATATATATACATGTGTGACTGGCTCTGCGAAAACCAGTCTTATGGATTAAGATTCAAAATAGATTTTTTTTGTCTCATCTGAATAGAGCATTAAATTACATGTAGCTCTACAATGATATTTTATACATTCCAATAATATAAAAGACAAAGCTACAGCGAGCAATTAAACCATTGTAATAACAAATACTTCATTTTGAGAAAATGCAATTAAATCAATTTTTTGTTTATTCGTAATGGTTAACAATTAGCAAACACAGAGAGGTCTCTAAGACTTGCTAAAGGTATCATAAGACAGGTAAGACATTTGTGAAGCTTTTTATGTAATGAAGTGGCAATCACCCAAGTAACTCAGAACTGTCTATTTTAAATCATATCTCCAAATAATGTTTTCATCCACAAGACTGGTTTTAGGAGAGCCGGTCACATACATAATTATATATATATATATACATGCAACATACATCTATCTATTCATTTATCCATCCATTCATTCCATTCATACAGTATGCATATGAATGGATACACAACATACCTTGTACAATAATGTACACACCTTCGCTACCATCACTTGGAGGAATACCATTATCTATAGAACATCCATACACTCCACTGGTGTTAATATTAGCAAATGTTACTTCCCGTAAAGAATAAGTCTCTTCAGTAACAATATTGAAGTTAGGATCACTGGTGTCTATACTTGACATATTTTGTCCCCAGGTTACATTAGGAGCAGGATTAGCATCATAAGAACAATTGAATGTGAGAGTAGATCCTTCAGTAAGTGTAGTGTTCTCTGGTGTAATGGATAACACCTTTGGAGGGTCTGGGGAAATGAATAGAAAAGAATATTGACAGGTGATGCGATGTACTGATAATCAGTTCAGTAATTGGTATCAGTCATTATCAGCCATTATTTTAATTATCAGTTATTTCTGAAAGATGTAACTGATATTGTAATAAGTGTACTAATAATGTCAGTTCTTGTGATTATAACATCATTATTTGCTTTTATGATACTCATAATTTATGAGAAAATGCTCATTTTCATTGAAAGAATCAAAAACCAGAAGGTACATGTACATATACATGTACACATGTAGATGAATAGCAGATCAGTATTGGTTATTGGTACATACATGTATCTAAAGTAGTTATTGGAATATTGATAAAATATCTTATAGTGCATTGCTATGCATTATCAGATGATATATTTTGAAAAATTAAAAAACAGAGTTCATCAAATAATATTTTACTGCATCAGTTAATTATTAACTTCTACGCCTTTTATTGTCAATACATGTAGTACTAATTACAAGTCATTTAACACTAGTCTAATGATATTGAAATAGAGTTAAAAATTCATGTACACATGAGATCAACAGGGAATCACTTACATAGAACATTAACTGTAACACTGGTCATCCTGACTTCTGGATTACCATCCAGAGTATTTCTACACACATATTCTCCACTCGTGTCTCTTGATATATTATTCAGGAGAAGTACATGAGGTGTGCTTTTTGAAATATCAGTTAAATCATTACCAGATTCATCAAACCATTGGTATATTGGCTCCAATGATGCAGTATTATTAGGATTTCCATCACAACTCAAAGTGAGATTACTACCTTCAACTACTTCCACTATCCCATTCACTATTCCAGCTACTCCTCCAACAGAAGAGAGTATAGGATCAAGAAATACTGTGTTTGGAAAAAAGTATAAAATTAATAAAAACAACATAGGACTGGGTTAATACACCTATTAATATTTACTATTACCACAAACATTTTCAAAAGTTGTACTTGCAAACATCAAATTAATTATAGAAGAAGAATAAGCTTTTCCTAAATCATTTCAGTTATATAATGTAAATTTATAACTGTTTGTATAAGGCACATGCAGTTAATTTTTCCTGACTTAGAGAAGATTTCTGGGGATACATAGACATTAATTTTATGAAAAGATGAAATTTATTTGATATATAATTCACAACAAAAAATAAAACAATGGTACTCTCATTCTGTGGAGGCTGTGTTCATTTCTCTGGTAATAGGATTGTGTAAATGTGGAAGGATACACATACATGTATAAGATGAAGTGAAAAACTATTACATCATAATTATTAATATTTTGAAACAAGATATATGACAAAGTATCATTGCTAACTGTCTAAAAATCCAATGACCATTATAGTTATTTATTTTTACAGTCTTACTACTTTTCAAGACTTTTTTGTGTATAGCTATAATGTTTGCAAAGCTTATAATTGCACATTCAAATGATTCAATTATGTGATTTGCTCATTAATGACAGAGCACCCAGTAATGATGTACTTTCTTAACTACATATACAACATGGTGTATGTAATACAAGTATGTAACTATTTAATTATATATTTCAAACCTGTGGTAAGCATTCATATAGCTCCGAGGACCATAAAAATTTACTTCCCAAACAAAACAGTACCATCTGTCAATCTCAATATATTAAACAAATGGTCGTCTCAAATCACTGAATGGTACCATCTGTATATGATATCTGATATCTAAGACGTTCAATGCCTACTCTCAGTCCCGAATGTCAGAGAATACAGTAGTACTCTCTATGTAGGGATGGCACCAAAAACAAATGTCCATCTACACATTTCAATTTCAAGTGACAAGCTGAAATATAGAAGTCTGGTATCTAAGAAGTTCAATGCTTACTCTTCCTGAATATAAAACTATGTGAGGAGTCCTATACATGGCTAATAACAAGCAACCTAATTAATATGTGTTCAATCAAATTATTATGAAAGGAATGTTAATAATTATTATAACTAGTTTCCCAAACATAGACAATTAAACTTTGCTCACCAAGTGGTTCTATTGTAATGATATACTCAAAATCTTCCCTTCCCTCTGCTTCAGCCATTGCTGAGTGACAACTGACTACATCACCTGAACTATCAAACACAGCTCCAGGAACATTCACAATCACACTGCCATCACCATTAAAAGTGACATTAGGATCACTAGGACTCAAATCTGAACCACTACTAGTAATAGAGAATGTTGTATCACTATATAGGTCTAAATCATTAAAATCACCAAAGAAACATCTAATACAAACAGGATCTGGGTTGTTGTTCAAGTCCAAAAATAAATCAGTATTGCTAGTGATGCGACCTCTTGAATTAGCTAGATCACATAACTGAGAACAACCTGTAGAAGAAATGAACACACATTATATATCCTAATAATGATTATATTATGATGCTACTATGGTAACCTTTTGGGTGCATTCAAAATTCATATTACTTTTCTAGTTTGTGTATGTAAGTGACATACATATACCACCTGCTAGTGTTCAAAGGATATACCCCTCAATCCTACAGGCACACACCTTCTTATCATAGTTTATATACATACCTGACCGCCATTGCAACACTACTACTACACACAACAAGTATAGCTTCATGGTAGGGCTATTTCTTGCTTCTGCACTTGAATTTAATATCAGATTTGTGAAATAAATAACAACAAAATTTACCGAGTGATGGCTGCGAATTCTTTCAAGGAAGCAAGACTATAATTATACGTACGATAAAGTTGCATTGCATATTGGTGGACACGGCGCACGTGATCCATACCGTGAACAAATCTGTGACGTAACGCACCGTGTCAAAAAGCTTGGTGATTAATTAACTTAATGAAAAACACTATTCCTTTCTGAAGCTGGACAATTAAAGTTTTTTTATTTATAAGCATGTTGCTATTGTATTGTCAATCAGTTGCTAAATAGCTTGCAACAAAATATGTACAATGCTAAAAACTTATATTTTTTTAGTACATAATTTATAATAACGAAAACGGGTTTTGCAATTGGGACTCTTACTTCTTTTAACAGATTAAATTAGTTAAAACAAGCAAATTATATAACATAATAAGTAAATAAAATATATGTTTTGCATATACATAATACTTGTTGCATGCTGCATAGGTTTAGTTTGAAGTTAAAGTTTCATTGTATATACAACAGTCAACATTTGATTTGTGAAAGAAGGTTTATTATGTGACTGTGTCCATTTCAAACCAGATTTAACCTAGAACTCTGAATAATAGTATGCTTCAGAAACTGATGCAGAATCTTCTGAAGATGACTGATATACAGCTTAATGACTATACATCAATGTGCTTCCATAACTATTGTTATGTTTATATTCTTGGGTGCTTCTAGGTCACACTACAAATGGATCTAGGGCAAAACGTTTAGGCTCCCTGTGGTAAAATCACTTTTTAGACCTGAAAACCCTGTAATATGTGATATCGCTATTAATAATTGATGACACTAAAATTACTACTGACATGTTAACACAAGTCATTTCAATAATGAAAAGTTACATAACAAAAGGTGTCAGCTTGTTTTCTGTCCCATGCACATTCCTTAAATAATATTATGTATACTAATAACCTTCAGCTCCGTCTGTATTCTTCTCACACACTCTCACAAATATGGTAATAATTTTGTACAAATCGTGGCATTTCAATAATTATTCATGATTTGCAATCTTAAACTGAATCTTATCCTTTGAGCTATAATATTATAATCTTATAACTCTTATAACTTCCCTTACTTAGTCGCTCAACTAGTACATATACTTACTACAAAAATACATTTAAAGGGGAGATCAATCAACATTTGGAGTCTGTATAGCCTATCAGGAGCCCATAATGGCTCCTGATTTCACTATACATAATTTTTTTAAAATTATGATCTGACAGAAACATACCATCAGTTTTTTTTCTAAATAACAAGTTTATTATAATTTATTACATGGAATAGTATAAATTTGCTTGGTTGTACCAATAATTTCAGTTTCAATTTCCTTAATTTAATCAAATGATTGTAGGTTTCCATACCTTCTTTGTATATCTAATATGAGATAATGGACGTGATAATTGAATATAGTGAAAGTACATGTCATCATCCAGTCATAACAACCTAATTAAATTATAATTTGCATCCTTGCAACTGTACTAACCACATAATGTCATGTATTAATTATTACACTGATGCATTCAATGAACCAAAGCAAAGCTAACAAGTGATACATAGAAAATAGCTAATATAATTATTACTATTAAAGATTTCCAAAAGACATAATCAAATGGAATTGTATGAACCTATCCCTTCCGTTATAGATTATGCAAATAGTCCCTGAATCAGCAAAAAGGAGTCTGGTGAATATAATTATAATAGTGTAACATTAACTTTCATCACTGGAATAAAATCACAGTACTAGAAATACATACACATACATAGCTACATAAATAGAAAGGTATATATGTATTATATATTTCACAATGCAAAAATAATTACTTTATTGGTTAGTACAGTTGCAAGGACTTAACAATTAGTTGTATGGTTGTTCAGATTATTATGTATACACGCATGCTCATGCTGTAACTACTTTATACAAAATATAACCAATTAGTCGAAGCAGTATAATTTTAGGGTGCTGTCTACTCATATTTCAGCTTATAATGAATCTGGCCAACAAAAGTTTGGAAATCTGTAAACACATAATTTAATTTATTCTAGTGTACATTTTTATACTTGGTGCACATAATTAACATCATGCATGTAGCCACAACAACCTGTATGACAAACTACATTAAAATGTATACGCTATCCCTTGCAATTGTACTAACCAATAAATTGGTTATTTTTAACTATTTAATTTTTTCAGTGCATGCAATGGCAGCCGCAATATGGTGCATGTGTATATTATACACATTGGTGTACTCCAAATGTAGTCATCACATGTGGCCAGACAATCCAAATTAACAGAGGTGGGGCCACAAAGCAGAGAAGGAAAGCAGATCACAGCCACAGTGGGTAAATCTTTGCTATTTCACAACATAATCATAAGAAATTACTAAAACTGAAATTATGCATTTAAACCACATTATTATGAGATGACATTTCATATTACACAAGACTAAAAATAATATTGATGATCAGTGTGGTAATTATAGGAATGATGATGAAAAAGGAATACTGATTCAGAAAATTAATAACTGCGGTACATATAATGATCACTAAAACACTTCAAGTGGCTTATTATTATTGTCCGGACACCAGTCTGGTATAGTGGATTGACATGCTATATAACGAATTCGATGAGCTTCGTCTTGGAACTTAATAAAGTTTCCCAAGTTAACAGGATCACAACACATTAGTTCATATTGTGTAGCTTGCCTTTGACCTTGACTATTACAATCATTCATACAAACATCAGATTCTTGAGGAACTAAAAGAAAGAGACAAGAATTACATCATCATGTGATACATGTAGCATTTAACTGTACAGAACTAACAGCAAAAGCATTTTACATAGTGAAAATATTATAAACAATGAACAATCACATAATATCATTCTTAAGAGCATGTAACCAACAGTAAGGAGCATTTATAAGTATACATAGTGAATATTGAATACGTTATTCTGTTTTTGATACACAAATGTACAATGCAGAATAATATTGTAGCATAATAATATTATTTATAATATTATCATCACTGATATCATTAGGAGAAATATCATTGTCTAAAGCACATGTATGATGCATTGGTAAACAGGACTTTGTAAGCATTTCACATTCTGATGGAGAGAAAAGGTTTGGGATCTCAAACAAGGTATCTTCGCTAAAGCTGGGCAAATGAACTATCACAATATTTAATAGATACTTGAACGACACTAAATAGAATCATGATAGTGAAATAAAATTTGGATACAGATTCTGAGCATTTTCAATCTGTGGCGAGAAACTACTCCCATATACATCACTCTTAGAACCCTCCAACAGAAAAACTTGCAGCTCTTTGTCGAGATCAATCACATCAGAAATATTCCTCGCCATCTTCATGTGTTTTTCATATGATTGTGGGCATGTTGAGACAAGACAATGTAAAATGCACATCCATGTAAACAGATGTCCACTATCATGATAGTAGTTTTTATCATGATAGTATAAAACTGACAATAATGAAAGTAACACTATTGTCACTATCACCCAAGCCCTAGTCCAGTTTACCTCCAGTTCTGGTTCCCAAGGCCAGACTATGTCCAATGTTACCAAAGCATCAAAGCATATTATGCATGTGTTTGTAATATTCAGGAATTTAAGTAGTAATCTCCAACACTTGGCCATGAGTGCTGCTAATGCAATGTTTATGCAGACATATATGGCATGAAATTAAACATCTAGTACAGTAGCAGAGCATACATAATATTTTAGTAATAACTATTGTGCATGCACCTGTAATACATAATTATTATGTTTCTTCTATAACTGTAAATATTGTGTTGTGTAATCAATAATTAATATTATTTTTTGTTCTCTTATTTAGAATTGAATTTCTTGCTTTAGGACAAAAGTAGAAATACATTTTCAAAATTGTATGATTAAATTGTCATCAGGCTATGCAACAAAAAAAAAAGTGAAACACAAAGAAGATATGACTATGTAGTGTTGCTATGTGAAGTGGTTAGTTAAGGTTTGTTGCAGATGTATAAACTAATTCAATCTTGTTTTTGTGCTATTCACCTATCAATCTATTTATCTACCTATTTCATCCTTCCATTTATCAATCCATCCATCCACCCATTCATACATTAACTCATATATATATATATATATATATATATATATATATCTCATAATGAGATTCATAGCCCATACATTTCTATGGGGCGTGTAAGTTTATATTTCTCATATAAACCTCAAAATAGGTTGATATTTTAAAATATCAACCTTGTGAAACTCGACGGCGATTTCTTACGGACTCAATGACAATCTCTTGCAGGACAATCCAAGGTATGAATCTCATTCTAAAATATATCAGATATAACATGTTTCATCTGTCTATATGCGTTATATAAACCTGCCAACTCGGATGATATCACCCTCGGGCTACGCCCTCGGGTGATATCTTACCTCGTGGCAGGTTTATATAACGCATATAGACCTCTGAAACATGTTATATATAACACATATATATTATATATACCATTATAAAAAACAGTTTGTTGAAAATAGATACCTGAACATACCTTGTATATTTACAATAATGTTAACACCATTACTACCATCACTTGGAGGAATACCATTATCTATAGAACATCCATACACTCCACTGTAGTTAATATTAGCAAATGTTACTTCCAGTAAAGAATAAGTCTCTTCAGTAACAATATTGAAGTTAAGATCACTGGTGTCTATACTTGACATATTTTGTCCCCAGGTTACATTAGGAGCAGGATTAGCATCATAAGAACAATTGAATGTGAGAGTATATCCTTCAATAAGTGTAGTGTTCTCTGGTGTAATGGACAATACCTTTGGAGGGTCTAGGGAATTGAATATTGGCAGATGATATTTTCTTTATGCAGTGACAGTGATTCATTAAAATTAATATTGAAAATTAAAACACATATTTCAATCACATCACACTTTGCTTGGTAAATAATTTATCAGTAGTCAGTAATAAAGTTTTCACTTTTTTGCTGTCAATATCATCTAACTACATGTATTACAGTGTCTAAAATAGCATGTTAATACACTGTAAAATAATAACCTTCAGTTGGTTACAGGAGTTTCAATTTTCCTCAATGCTGATTTATTTTTCCTGCTTGATAATATTTACAAGTTACAATTCATTTGATCTATATTGACAAAGTACATGTCATAAATAGGCATATGGTAATAAACACAATGTAGCTATATAATTATGTATCATAGTATTATATTTATAGACACAACCTGTGGTGTAATATTAGTTTTCCAATTCTAACATCTGCGAAAACAACAGATGTTACTAGCTCACTCCAGAGTAATTAACTAATATAAATATGTATATGAATTTGTACTTTTAATAACATATGATGCACTCCACTGATATTTGAAAAGTCAGCACATGTATGTAACTATTATGGGATTTATATATTTAAAGTACATGTACATTGTATTGTTTTTGTTACCATTTTTTATTATAGCATGTATTTTATATACTAGTCAAGAAATACATTACTACTTGTAAATTAAACATTATCTAGCTAGACAAGAAAGCAGCATTGATTTTATATAGTCTCGGGAGGAATTGAAACTCGTGTAACTAAATGAAGGTTAAAATAACCAGTTCATTTCATGTACATAATATGTTTTGCAATATATTTAGCTACAACAGCTAGTAATTGCAGTTTTCCTAAGATACATTCATCCTGGTCTGTTAATGCATTCATTTGTGTGCCACATCCATCTAAACAATACATACAAGACACAAATATAATTATATACAAGAAACTTCATGCATGGAAAGCATCATAGGGATTGCCCTGTGTGGGCCATTATTACATGAGAATGTAATGAGATCTGTATGGAATCACTTACATAGAACATTAACTGTAACACTGGACATCCTGACTTTTGGATTATCATCCAGAGTATTTCTACACACATATTCTCCACTCTTGTCTCTTGATACATCATTTAGGACGAGGTTATGAGGTGGGCTGTTGGAAATTGTAGTTAAACTATTACTAGAATCATCAAACCATTGGTAAATTGGCTCCAATGATGCAGTATTATTAGGATTTCCATCACAACTCAAAGTGAGATTACTACCTTCAACTACTTCCACTATCCCATTCACTATTCCAGCTACTCCTCCAACAGAAGAGAGTAGAGGATCAAGAAACACTATGTTTGGAATAAAGCATAAAATTAATAAAAACAACACAGGACTGGGTTTCCGATGATGCAATGTTAGTAAAAAAGAAAAGCAACTGTAAACATTTAAATAGTATAATACACCTATTAATATTTACTCTTACCACAAGCATTTCGAATATTTGTGTAAGTTGGGAGTTCAAAAGTTGTACTTGCAAACATCAAATTATTTATAAACGGTAGATTAAGCTTTTTCTAAAACCTTTCAGTAAATTTATATAATCTAGATGCAGTTGTTTTTTCCTGACTTGGAGGTTATTTCTGGTAAACATACATGTAGACATTAATTTTATGATACAATGTATATAAAATTCACAACAAATAATAAAACAATGATACTCTCATAATTATTATGACTTGAAGAAATACGAATATTAAAATACCATTACATTTCTGAATAGAAATAACAGTAAAAGGACGAAATGAATTATTTCACCAAAGAAAATAACAGCCTGTGCAAGAGCTCTTACCAATCTATGTACTAAGAATTATACTATACTCTGCCCTGATGGTGAGGGTTCTGTGCAGGCTGTGTTTATTTCTCTGGTAATGTTCTCAGAAGGATTGTGTAAATGTGGAAGGATACACATACACGTACATTATAATTATTAATATTTTGAAACAAGATATATGACAAAGTATCATTGCTAACTTTCTAAAAATCCAATGGCTATTATAGTTATTTATTTTTACACTCTTAATACCTTTTTCATGTATAGCTATAACATTTGCAAATTTTCTGCTTAAAAGTACATTCAATTATGTGACTTGCCCATTAATGACAGAGCTGCCAGAAATAATGTAATTTCTGTGACACATGTACATGTATGTAAATGTTTAATTATATATTTTAAACCTGTAGAAAGCAATCATATGCCCATGTGGACCATACAAATTGACTTCCTAAACAAAACAGTACCATCTATATATAATATCTGGTATCTAAGAAGTTCAATGCTTACTCTTAGTCCCCAATATCAGAAAATAAAGTAGTACTCTCTATGTAGGGATGGTTCTAAAAAACAAATGTCCACCTATACATTCTAACTATAAGTGACGGGCTTAAATATAGAAGTCTGGTATCTGAGAAGTTCAATGCTTACTCTTCCTGAATATATAAAATTATGTGAGGACTCCTATACATGGTTAATAACAAGCAACCTAATTAATATGTCAAACGAGCTCCGTCGGGACGGGACCCTCACCTACGTGGCAAAGTAATACAAGCACTCCATTTTAAAAAAAAAATATAATGAAGTGTATGAAACAAACAATACTTAGGAATAGAAATATAAATTTGAAAACATTTATGGGCATTAATTAAAACTGTTATATATATATAACTTTATATCCTAAAAGACAAAATAAGAATCTCAATGAAAGAAATGTATAATTTGTATATATATCTTACATCTAATTCTCTGAAAAACAATGAAGGAGTTCTCAACTCTACCTCTAAAGTCTCTGTGTGAAAACGAATCACCTCTACCACGTGTTTAGTACATTACGCAAGCATGCACGTACGTACGTGCACGTACTTGTAGGTGGAGCTATGTAGCTTTCATCAATGCGAGCATCAATGGTGGTAGCGACCATTACCTTGACTGTTTTGGTGGTTTGAAGTGTTTCTTGGCTAGTGACGGCCATGAAACAGGATTTTTTGTGTTTGTGTGTCCATATTTACTCTCGTTATTGCCCTCGTTTCATCTTAAAGTCGTGAAACGGTAACAGTAAGTTATAAAAATTGTCAACTTTAGAACCAAAAGGTTTTAGAAGAATTCCTACGTTATTTTTTTTCCTTGTATAATTTGAAGTCTACCAGTACCTCGTTTGAATTGTCAATGTCTTTATTTTTCCAGAAAAAGTGATAATTACCCTCGCCACGTAGCGTAGGCGGAAGGGTACGGTAATCATTTTGTCTGTGTCTGTCTGTCTGTGTGTTAGCACTGAAAGCTACCTAGCTCCACCTACAAGTACGTGGACGTACGTGCATGCTTGCGTAATGTATTAAACACGTGGTAGAGGTGATTCGTTTTCACACAGAGACTTTAGAGGTAGAGTTGAGAACTCCTTCATTGTTTTTCAGAGAATTAGATGTAAGATATATATACAAATTATACATTTCTTTCATTGATATTTTCATTTTGTTGTTTAGGATATAAAGTTATAACAGTTATAAACAACCAAGTTTATTCTTGTATTGTTTGTTGCATACACAAACTTTTTATGTTTTGAAAAAAATTGTAGTACTTTGTATTACTTTGCCACGTAGGCGAGGGTCTCGTCCCGACGGCGCTCGTTATGCTTTCCCATACATAGACAATTAAATATAAACTTTGCTCACCAAGTGGTTCTATTGTAATGATATACTCAAAATCTTCCCTTCCCTCTGCTTCAGCCATTGCTGAGTGACAATTAACTTCATCACCTGAACTATCAAACACAGCTCCAGGAACATTCACAATCACACTGCCATCACCATTAAAAGTGACATTAGGATCACTAGGATTCAGGTTTGAACCACTACTAGTAATCAAGTATGTTGTATCACTATATAGGTCTAAATCATTAAAATCACCAAAGAAACATCTAATACAAACAGGATCTGGGTTGTTGTTCAAGTCCAGAAATAAATTAGTATTGCCAGTGATACGACCTCTTGGATTAGCCACATCACATAACTGAGAACAACCTGTAGAAGAAATGGACACACATCATATAATTATAATGTCCTAATAATATATACTATGCTACTATGGTAAACAAAGCTTTTGGTTGCATTCACAATTCATAATCATAATAATTGTCTAGTTGGTGTATGTAAGTGACATATTATACTACCTGCTAGTGTTCAGAGGATACACCCCTCAATCCTACAGGCACACAGCACCTCTTTATCATGGTTTATATCAATTGACATACCTAACTGCCATTGCAACAATATTACCACACACAACAAGTAGAGCATGGTAGGGCAATTTCTTGCTTCTCCACTTGAATTTAATATCAGATTTGTGAACTTTAGCAACAACAAAATTTACTCTAGTCTGGATACCCGCCTCTTCGCTTGGAAGCAAAGGGGCGGGTATCCAGACTAGTGATGGCCCCGCTGCGAATTCTAAGAATAAAACGTACGCTATTATTATATTAATTAAGAAACAGCTCACGTGATCCCATACCATGTACTTACACCATGAAGCATAATAAATCTCTGCGTGATGTACTACGTGTCGCTTGGTGATTAATTAATGAAAAATACTATTCCTTTCTGAAGCTGGACAATAAAAGTTAGTGTCAACTTGTTTTATGTCCTGTGCACATTCTGTAAAAAATTAATAATTATCATAATAATTATTATGTATACTAATAACCCTCAGCTCCATTCACATGGTTGAATGTGTTACTGAAAGTATCATAAACATTGAAAAATGCAACAATATATTTTTATTCTTCTCACACACTCTCACAAATATGCTAATAATTTTGTATAAATCGTTATTCATGATTTGCAATCTTAAACTGAATCTTATCCTTTGAGCTATACTTTATTACACTCTTATAACTTAACTAACACAAAAATACATTTAAAAGGGGGATCACTCAACATTTGGAGTCTGTATAGTATTTTAAGCTTATTAATTTTATCAGGAGCCCATAATGATGTTGAACATCATTATGGGCTCTGATTTTACTAACATAATCTTTCAAATTATGATCTGACAGAAACATACAATCACTATAAAAAATTATTGTTTTTTTAATAACAAATTTATTATAATTTATTACATGTAATACAGTGTAGTATAAATTATAATTTGCTTGGTCATGCAGGTTGTTGAACATACATGTACTTGTACCAATAATTTCAGTTTCAATTTTCTTAATTTAATTAAATGATTGTAGGCCTTCTTTGTATATCTAATATGAGATAATGGACGTGATAATTGATTATAGTGAAAGTATCATGTCATCATCCACTCATAACAACCTGATTAAACTATAATTTGCATCCTTGCAACTGTACTAACCACACAATGTCATGTATTAATTATTTATTAAGTTTTAATTTGCACTGATGCGTTCATTGAACCAAAAGCAAAGCTAACAAGTGCTATATAGAAAATAGCTAACATAATAGTACTATTAAAGATTTCCAAAAGACATAATCAAATGCAATCTATCCCTTCCGTTATAGAATATGCAAATAGTTAGTCTCTTCCCTGAGTCAGCAAAAAGGAGTCTGGTGAATATAATTACAACACTGTAAAATGTAGATAATCCTGTACATTAACTTCAATCACTGGAATAAAATCACAGTACTACAAATACATACACATACACAGCTACATAAATAGAAAGGTATATATGTAATATAAATTTCACAATGCAAAAATAACTATTTTATTGGTTAGTAGTTAGTACAGTTGCAAGGACTTAACAATTAGTTGTATGGTTGTTCAGATTATTATGTATACATGCATGCTAATGCCATAACTACTTCATAACTACTTTATAACCAATTAGTCGAAGAAGTATAATTTTAGGATGCTGTCTACTCATATTTCAACTTAAAATGATTGTATCTGGCAAACAAAAGAGTTTGGAAATCTGCAAACACATAATTTAATTTATTCTAGTGTACATTTTTATACTTGGTGCACATAATGTCATAGTAACATCATGCATGTAGCCACAACAACCTGTATGACAAAATGTATCTAATTCCTTGCAACTGTACTAACAGTGCATGCAATGGCAATATGGTGCATGTGTACATAATATTATACACATTGATGTACTCCAAATTTATTTGCATGTGGCCAGACCTTCCAAATTAACAGGGCGGGGCCACAAAGCAGTAAAGAAAGCGTAGCAAAGAGATTTATCATAGCCACAGTGGTAAATCTCTTTGCTATTTCACAACATAATCATAAGAAATTACTAATAAAAACTGAAATTATGCATTTAAACCACATTATTATGAGATGACATTTCATATTACACAAGACTAAAAAATACCATAATGATGATCAGTGTGGTAATTATAAAAATGATGAAGAAAAAGGTATACTGAGTCAGAAAATTAATAAATGCGGTGATCTCATGTGTGCTGCTAATGCAATGTTTATGCAGACATATATGGCATGAAATTAAACATCTAGTATGGTAACAGAGCATACATATTATTTTAGTAATAATTATCGTACATGCACCTGTAATACATAATTATTATGTTTCTTCTATAACTGTAAATATTGTGTTGTGTAATCAATAATTAATATTAGTATTAAATTTTGTTCTCTTATTTAGAATTGAATTTCTTGCTTTAAGATAAAAGTAGAAATACATTTTCAAAATTGTATGATTAAATTGTCATCAGGCAATGCAATACATAAAAATAAAAGCAAAACACAAAGAAGAAATGATTACTTAGTGTTGTTATGTGAAAGTGGTTATTTTAATTTTGTTGCTAATGTACATAATATTTAGATCTTGTTTTTGTGCTATTCATCGATCGATCAATTTATCTATATATATTTCATCCTTCCATTTATCAATCCATCCATCAACCCATTCATACATTGACTCTTCTACAATGTATATCTATATACCATTATAAAAAACAGTTTGTTGAGAATATATACCCGAACATACCTTGTACATTTACAATAATGTTTACACCATTACTAACATCACTTGGAGGAATACCATTATTTATAGAACATCCATACACTCCACTGTAGTTAATATTAGCAAATGTTACTTCCAGTAAAGAATAAGTCTCTTCAGTAACAATATTGAAGTTAAGATCACTGGTGTCTATACTTGACATATTTTGTCCCCAGGTTACGTTAGGAGCAGGATTAGCATCATAAGAACAATTGAATATGAGAGTAGATCCTTCAATAAGTGTAGTGTTCTCTGGTGTAATGGACAATACCTTTGGAGGGTCTAGGGAATTGAATATATTTTCCTTATGCAGTAACAGTGATTCATTAAAATTGATATGTAGCATAGTATTATATTTATAGACACAACCTGTGGTGTAATATTAGTATTCCAATTCTAACATCTGCAAAAGCAACAGATGTTGTATACAAGTCATTCCAGAGTAAGTAATTAATTTAAATATGTATATGAATTTTAATAGCATGTGATGTACTCCACTGATCTTTGAAAAGTCAGCACATGTATGTAACTATTATGGGATTTATATGTTTAAAGCACATGTACATTGTATTGTTTTTATTACCATTTTTTATTATAGCATGTATTTTATATACTAGTCAAGAAATACATTACTACTTGTAAATTGAACATTATCTAGCTAGACAAGAAAGCAGCATTGATTTTATATAGTCTAGGGAGGAATTGAAACTCATGTAACCAAGTGAAGGTTAAAATAACCAGTTCATTTCATGTACATATATGTTTTGCAATATATTTAGCTACAACAGCTAGTAATTGCAGTTTTCCTAAGATACATTCATCCTGGTCTGTTAATGCATTCATTTGTGTGCCACATCCATTAATTGACTGAGCCCCATGAAATGACACAACTTTCTAAACAATACATACAAGACACAAACATAATTATATATAATTATATATGAGAAACCTCATGGAAAGCATCATAGGGATTGCCCTGTGGGCCATTAATACTATACACGATGTACAATTATTACATGAGAATGCGATGAGATCTGTATGGAATCACTTACGTAGAACATTAAGTGTAACACTGGTCATCCTGACTTCTGGATTATCATCCAGAGTATTTCTACACACATATTCTCCACTCGTGTCTCTTGATATATTATTCAGGAGAAGTACATGAGGTGTGCTTTTTGAAATATCAGTTAAATCATTACCAGATTCATCAAACCATTGGTATATTGGCTCCAATGATGCAGTATTATTAGGATTTACATCACAACTCAAAGTGAGATCACTACCTTCAACTACTTCCACTACCCCATTCACTATTCCAGCTACTCCTCCAAAAGCAGAAACTAGAGGATCAAGAAACACTGTGTTGGGGGAAAAGAGTAAATAAAAACAACATAGGAGTGGGTTTCCAAGGATATAATGTTAGTAAAAAAGAAAATTAAACATTTATTTACACAGAAATACAACAAATAGTATAATACTATTTACTCTTATCACATGTATTTTGTCTGTCTGTGTACATTGGGAGTTCTACATGTACATGCACTGCTTTTTCCTGACTAATTGGAGAAGATTTCTCTGGACATATAGACATTAAGTTTATGAAAAGATGAAATTCATTTGATATATGATTCACAACAAGCAATGGTAGTCTCATAATTATTATTATTTGAAGAAATTCGAATATTAAAATACCATTACATCACTAAATAGAAATAACAGTAAATTGATGTGGAGATGAATTATTTCCCCCCAAAAATGAACACAGCCTGTGCAGAACTCTTACCAATGCATGTACTAGGAATTGTACTATACTGTGCCCTGATGGAAAGGGTTCTGCAGAGGCTGTGTTCATTTTTCTGGTAATGTTCTCAGAAGGCTTTTTTCGTGTATAGCGTAATGTTTGCAAAGTATTTTCAGCATAATGCACATTTAATTATGTGACTTGTCCATGTAATTTCTTAACTACATATACAACATGGTATATATGACACATGTACATGTATGTAAATATTCAATTATATATTATAAACCGCTTAGAAAGCAATCATATGGCCATGTGGACCATAAAAATTGACTTCCTAAACAAAACAGTACCATCTATATATAATATCTGTTATCTAAGAAGTTCAATACTTACTCTTTCTGGATATAAACCCATGTGAGGAGTCCAATAATGGCTAATTACAAGCAGCTTAATTAATATGTGTTCAATCAAATTATTATGAAAGGAATGTTAATAATTAATATAACTACTTTCCCATACATAGACAATTAAATATAAACTTTGCTCACCAAGTGGTTCTATTGTAATGATATACTCTCCTTGATTACTTCCAAACAGGGCTACAGCCATTGCTGAGCGACAATTAACTGTATCACCTGAACTATCAAACACAGCTCCAGGAACATTCACAATCACACTGCCATCACCAACAAAAGTGACATTAGGATCACTAGGACTCAATTCTGAACTATTACTACCAATGAAGAATGTTGTATCACTATATAGGTTTAAATCAAAAAAATCACCAAAGACACATCTAATACAAACAGGATCTGGGTTGTTGTTCAAGTCCAGAAATAGGTCAGCATCACCAATGATTAAACCTCTTTGATTAGTCACATCACACAACTGAGAACAACCTGTAGAAGAATAGACACACATCATAATTATAATGTCCTAATAATACATGTATATACTATGCTACTATGGTAGTCTTTTGGTTGCATTCAAAATTCATATTAAATCTAGTTGACATAGGTGGTGGAATGGGGGGAGGGCACCAGGGGCCCTGCACCCCCCTTAAAACTGATCCCTTAAAAGTGATCTCATTAAAATTGATATTGGAAAATTAAAATACATATTTCATCACATCACATTTTGCTTGGTAAATCATTTATCAGTAATAAAGTTTTCACTTCTTTGCTATCTAATTACATGTATTACATGTCTATACACTGTAAAAATGAATTTGTTATTTTAACACACCAGTTGTAACCTCAGTTGCATGTACATTCATGCATAATACATATTTAGAAACATGAAATACAAGGATAATTAACATTTTATGTGGTTATAATATAGCTATATATATATAATAAAAAGGAATGTTATGATTTTAGTCATGATGGTACATTCTACATGTGGCAGTAGGGTGAATATTGGTATATACATTCATGATTGCATGATTAGTGATAACAATTGTTTTTACTATAACCAATAATTTGAAACAAATCGTTTCTTCCTATGTATGTTATCTCATTTTGAAGTTATCAATAACATCCTCTTTGTATGGTAGTAAGATATATATTGGTACATACATTCATGATTGCATGATTAGTGATAACAATTGTTTTTACTACAAGAATAATAAAAAACATTTCCAATAAAATGAAAGGAGATGTAGGGATGTCAAAACTCAAAAAGCATGCAAACAAGGTTAGGTGGGACCCAAAATTAAACAAACCACTTCCATATAACCCTACATAAGTACTTATAAAGCAAAATACAAAGAGCTGTACTTATGTAGCGTTATGTGGAAGTGGTTTGTTTAATTTTGGGTCCCACCTAACCTTGTTTGCATGCTTTTTGAGTTTTGACATCCCTACATCTCCTTTCATTTTATTGGAAATGTTTTTTATTATTCTTGTTACCATGTTTTTTTTCTGAATGGTCTGAATATGTTTTGTAGATTGGCAGAAATACTGTTGTAAGTTATATACCATATCATATGAAATCATTCAGTCAGCAATGCATGAAAGTTAGTTCATCAATGAAGGCGAGTCTTTTGTATATATCAATTATTTTTGATTATCATTCTCTTACAGAGCTGTCAGCAGTCCTACAAGCTATTCCAATGCTTATCATAGTATACAATATATCAATTGCTTTAATATTAATTAATATATCATTAAAACATTATTATAAGTTTGTTCTAGGATAGAAAGGCGCATGCGCAATTAAATACTGCGTGGGTTGATTAAAGAAAATGGCGTCCGATTTGAGATCAAATCTTTGTAGTAGTTGAGACTGTCTTCTTTCATAGTATTTGAAGATATCATCTTGCTACTTTAAGACTAGAATTTTACTATTAATGCGACTGGAATTGTGCTAGAATCAATTTGATAGTTCACCAAACAAAAAAATGATTTGTCTGGAAAATATTAATAATATGAGGAAGATTTTGCCAGTTTAGCCACTCGCCAGTTTTCTACCTTAGCGACAATTTTTGGCCATCTAAAAGATGTTGGTAGTCATAAAAACACTCGATATGAATAGGTATGTGTGTATTAAAACATATCTGTATATATTACCAGAGATTTCAGCTCATCACTTGCAATTGAAATGTATGGGCGGCCATTTTTTTTCGTGCAATCCCTACATAGAGAGTACTATCGTACTCTCTGATAGCCAATAATTTGAAACAATTGTTTCATATTATCTCATTTTGAAGTTATCAATAACATCCTCTTTATGGTAGTAGGATGTATATTGGTATGTACATTCCTGATTGCATGATTAGTGATAACAATTGTTTTTACTATAACCAATAATTTGAAACAAATCGTTTCTTCCTTTGTATGTTATCTCATTTTGAAGTTATCAATAACAGCCTCTTTATATGGTAGTAGGGTGTATATTGATATATGCATTTATGACTGTAGTCATAACATTCCTTTTTACCATATAGCTATATTATAACCAGACAAAATGCTAATTATCCTTGTATTTCATGTTTCTAACTATGAAATGTAAGTGCAACTGAGGTAACAACTGGTCTGTTAAAATAACAAATTCATTTTTACAGTGTAATAGCATGTTAACATACTGTAAAAAGCAATAGCTTTCAGTTGATTACAGGAGTTTCAATGCAATTTTATTTTCCTCAATGCTGATTTGTTTTTTCTGCTTGGTAATATTTACAAGTCACAATTCATTTGATCTATAATTGACAAAGTACATGTCATAAATAGGCATATGGTAATAAACACAATGTAGCTATATAATTATGTAGCATAGTATTATATTTATAGATACAACCTGTGGTGTAATATTAGTATTCCAATTCTAACATCTGTGACGTACTCCACTGATCTTTGAAAAGTCAGCACATGTATGTAACTATTATGGGATTTACATGTTTAAAGTACATGTACATTGTATTGTTTTTGTTACCATTTTTATTATAACATGTATTTTATATACTAGTCAAGAAATAAATAATTACTACTTTATAATAAATGTAAATTAAACATTATCTAGTTAGATGAGAGAGAAGCAATTACTTATATAGTCCTAATGAGGGTTAAATAACCAGTTCATTTCATGTACATATATGTTTTGCAATATATTTAGCTACAACAGCAGGATGAATTCATCCTGATCTGTTAATGCATTCATTTATGTGCTATGTCCATTAATTGACTGAGCCTCATGGAATGACACAACTTTGTAAACAATACATACATGACACAAACATGCATAATTATGTATAATTATATACAACAAACCTCATGGAAAGCATCATAGGGATTGCCCTGTGGGCCATACACAATATACAATTATTACATGAGAATGTGATGAGATCTGTATGGAATCACTTACATAGAACATTAACTGTAACACTGGTCATCCTGACTTCTGGATTATCATCCAGAGTATTTCTACACACATATTCTCCACTCGTGTCTCTTGATATATCATTTAGGACAAGATTATGAGGTGGCTCGTTGGCAATTACAGTTAAATCATTATCAGAATCATCAAACCATTGGTATATTGGTTCCAATGATGCAGTATTATTAGAATTTCCATCACAACTCAAAGTGAGATCACTACCTTCAACTACTTCCACTATCCCATTCACTATTCCAGCTACTCCTCCAACAGCAGAGAGTACAGGATCAAGAAACACTGTGTTGGGAAAAAAGCATAAAATTAATAAAAACAACATAGGACTGGGTTTGTGAGGATACAATGTTAGTAAAAAAGAAAAGCAACTGTAAACATTTAAATAGTATAATACACCTATTAATATTTACTCTTACCACAAGCATTTCGTATATCTGTGTAAGTTGGGAGTTCAAATGAGCTATTTGTAAACATCAAATATTATAGAAATAAGAATAAGCTTTTTCTAAAACTTTTCAGTTATATAATATAAATTCATGACAGTTTGTATAACCCACATGCAGTTGCTTTTTCTGACTTAGAGAAGATTTCTGGGGATACATAGACATTAAATTTATGAAAAGATGATATACATGTATAATTCACAACAGAAAATTAAACAATGGTACTCTCATAATTATTATGACTTGAAGAAATACGAATATTAAAATATCATTATCATAGAAATAACAGCAAAATGATTTCGCATTTTCCAGTATCCCCGAATTATTTCACCAAAAAAACAACACAGCCTGTCCAACTCTTACCAATCCATGTACTAAGAATTATACTATACTGTGCCCTGATGGCGAAGGTTCTGTGCAGGCCATAGGTGGATTTAGGGGCGGGGCGAAGCCGGCACACGCCCCCCCTCCCCTAAATTGCACACACCCACATAGTAATGACTGTTTGGTGGCAAGTAGAATTACTTCCAGTTCTAGCAAGAAAGGTATTCATCTATACTTAGTGCTTAGTAGTTTTTGTAATACATGTACATGTATATGTAATTTATATATGTAGTTAAAGAGCTGGTATGACTCCCTGATTGCACCATATTGCCATTTTTAGGGGTCAAAAATCAAAATTTTCCTGGGGGGGGCATGCCCCCACACCCCCCTACAATCACAGAAATTATACTGCCTCCCTAATCTCAAATCCTGAATCCGCCCCTGCAGGCTGTGTTCATTTCTCTGGTAATGTTCTCAGAAGGATTGTGTAAATGTGGAAGGATACACATACATGTATAAGATGAAGTGAAAAACTGTTACATTATAATTATTAATATTTTGAAAATCATTGCTAACTGTCTAAAAATCCAATAACTATTATAGTTATTTATTTTTTTACACTCTTAATACCTTTTTCACGTATAACTATAACATTTGCAAAGTATTTAAATGTACATTCAATTATGTGACTTGCCCATTAATGACAGAGCTGTCAGGAATGATGTCATTTCTTAACAATATGGTACTTATATATGTGACACATGTACATGTATGTAAATATTTAATTATATATTTTAAACCTTTTAGAAGCACTCATATGGCCATGTGGACCATACAAATTGACTTCTCAAACAAAACAGTACCATCTATATATGATATCTGGTACCTAAGAAGTTATGGTTACTCTGAATATAAAACTATGTGAAGATTCCTATACTAACAAGCAACTGTGTTCAACGAGAAAGGAATGTTAATAATACTATATATAACCATACATAGACAATTTAATATAAACTTTGCTCACCAAGTGGTTCTATTGTAATGATATACTCAAAAAATTCACTTCCATTTGCTTCTGCCATGTCTGAATGACAATTAACTGTATCACTTGAATTAAACACAGTTCCAGGAACATTTACAATCACACTGCCATTACTATTAAAAGTGACATTAGGATCACTAGGACTCAATTGCAAGTTTGAACCACTTGTAGTAATCACGTATGTTGTATCACTATATAGGTTTAAGTTTATGAAATCACCAAAGAAACATCTAATACAAACAGGATCTGGGTTGTTGTTCAAGTCCAGAAATAAATCAACATTGCTAGTGATGCGACCTCTTGGATTAGCTAGATCACATAACTCAGAACAACCTGTAGAAGAAATGAAAACACATTATATAATTATGATGTCCTAATAACAATTACTATGCTACTATGGTAACCTTTTGGTTGTATTCAAAATTCATATTAATTTTCTTGTTTGTGCATGTAAGTGACATATATATATACATATACCACCTGCTAGTGTTCAGAAGATATACCCCTCAATCCTACAGGCACACAGCTTCTTATCATGGTTTGTATATATATATATATATATATATATAAATATATATATATATAATATATATATATATATATATATATATATATCAATTTTATAGATACATACCTGACTGCCATTGCAACACTACTACCACACACAACAAATATAGCTTCATGATAGGGCTATTTCTTGCTTCTGCACTTGAATTTAATATCTGATTTGTGAAATAAATACTTCAGCAACAACAAAATTTACTGAGTGATAGCTGCGAATTCTTTCAAGGAAGCAGGACTATAATAATACGTTACGTATTAAAAGCAGTGCCGCCATCTCTAGGGAAATTCCCTTAAGTGTTCATAATCAATAATAATTATTAATGAATTCATAATCAGTTAATTATGTATTATGTATTCATGACTTTGATGACAAACAGTGAAGATGTCATGTTTAACAATGAACTGCAGCAAAAGCCTGACCCAATAGACCCATCAAATTCAATCATTTTACTTGCCAGCAGCCAGCTGCCAGCTACAGGTGCAGTGCAGCTGTAGCTGGCAAGTAAAATGGCTGAATTTGAGGCTTTTTAAGCAGTGAAGAAAGTACTGGAGTTCCCCCTCCCACCAAGAAACAAAAAATCTAATATAACAAGAAGTTTGGGGAAACGTGGGAAAATCTGGGGGGAAACCTAGGAGAAAATTAAGACTAGGCTGGGTCTAGGGATTTTTAGGGTCGGAATTGGACCTGGAGGCACTGATTAAAAGATTGGACACAGCACACGTGATCCATACCATGGACAAATCTGCAAGAGCTTGGTGATTGAAAACACTATTCCTTTCTGATAAGCATGTTGCTATTGTATTGTCAATCAGTTGCTAAATAGCTTGCAACAAAATATGTACAATGCTAAAAACTAATATTTTTTAGTACATATCATAACGAAAATGGGACTCCGTTCACTTCAAACCAGATTAAAAAATGTGTTTACCTAGAACTCTGAATAATAGTATGCTTCAGAAACTAACTCAGAATTTTCTGAAGATGACTGACATACAGTTTTAAGTTTATGACTAAAATTACTACTGACATGTTAACACAAGCCATTTCAATAATGAAAGGTTACATAACAAAAGGTGTCAACTTGATGCACATTCTTATAATAATATTATGTATACTAATGACCCTCAGCTTCGTCTGTATTCATTCACACACACTCTCACAAATATGCTAATAATTTTGTACAAATCGTTATTCATGATTTGCAATCTTAAACATTATAATCTTATAACTTAATTAACTCTTATGACTTCCATTTGGTACAAAAATACATTTAAAAGAGGGACCACTCAACATTTGGAGTCTGTATAGTATTTTAAGCTTATTAATTTTATCAGGAGCCCATAATGATGTTGAACATCATTATGGGCTCCTGATTTTACTAACATAATTTTTTTTAAATTATGATCTGACAGAAACATACCATCACTATAAACATATTTCTTTCTAAATAACAAATTTATTATAAGGAATAGTATAAATTGTAATTTGCTTGGTCATGCAGGTTGATTGCATGATAACTTGTATCAATAATTTCAGTTTCAATTTCCTTAATTTAATTTAATGATTGTAGGTTTCCATACCTTCTTTGTATATCTAATATGAGATAATGGACGTGATAATTGATTATAGTGAAAGTATCATGTCATCATCCAGTCATAACAACCTAATTAAATTATAATTTGCATCCTTGCTAACCACACAATGTCATGCATTAATTATTTAATTTGCACTCATTGAACCAAAGCAAAGCAAACAGTTAAGTGCTACATAAAAATTAGCTAACATAATATTACTATTGATCGAGGATTTCCAAGAGCATAATCAAATGCAATTTGATGAACCTATCTCTTTCATTATAGACTATGCAAATAGTTAGTCTCTTCTCTGAATCAGCAAAAGGGAGTCTAGTGAGTGAATATAATATATTAGCTTCCATCACTATATAGAATAAAATCACTGTACTATAAATACATACACATACATAAATAGAAAGGTATTTATGTAATATACATTTCATGCAATGGCAATATGGTGCACATACATGGTGTACTCCAAATATAGTCACATGTGGCCAGATCTTCCAAATTAACAGAGGTGGGACCACGAAGCAAGGAAGGAAAGGTAATATAGTAAAATTATAGCATAGCAGAGAGATTTACCTTTGCCACAGTGGTAAATCTCTTCGCTATTTCACAACATAATCATAAGAAATAACTAAAACTGAAATTGTGTATTTAAACCACATTATTATTAGGTGACATTTCATATTACACAAGACTAAAAAATACCAATTATAATATAGATGATCAGTGTGGTAAATATAGGAATGATGATGAAAAGGAATACTGAGTCAGATAATTAATAAATGCGAAACATATAATAATCACTAAAACAGTTGAATTGGCTTATTATTGAGGTTATTATTGTCCGGACACCAGTCTGGTATAGTGGATTGACATGCTATATAACGGATTCGATGAGCTTCGTCTTGGAATTTAATGAAGTTTCCCAAGTTAACAGGATCACAACACATTATTTCAAATTGTATAGCTTGCCTTTGACCTTGACTATTACAATCATTCATACAAACATCAGATCCTTGAGGAACTAAAAGAAAGAGACAAGAATTACATCATCATGTGATACATGTAGCATTTAACTGTACAGAACTAACAGCAAAGACATTTTACGTAGTGAAAATATTATAAACAATGAACAATCACATAATATCATTACTAAGAGCATGTAGCCAACAGTAAGGAGCATTTATGAGTATACATAATGAATATTGAATATATTATACTGTTTTTGATACACAAATGTACAATGCAGAATAATATTGTAGCATAATAAAATTGTTTATAATATTATCATCACTGATTTCATTAGGAGAATATCATTGCTACAACACATGTGTGATGCATTGGTAAACAGGACTTCATAAGCATTTCACATTCTGATGGATAGAACCCTCCAACAAACAAGAACTTGCAGCTCTTTGTCAAGATTGATCACATCAGAAATATTCCTCACCATTTTTGTGTATTTTTCACATGGTTGTGGGCATGTTGAGGCAACACAATGTCAAATGCACATGCATGTAACCAGATGTCCATTATCATGATAGTAGTTTTTAACATGATATTAGTTTTTATCATGATAGTATAAAACTGACAATAACGATAGTAACACTCTCTTTACTATCACCCAACCCTAGTCTTCACTCCCAGTTCTGGTTCCCAAAGCCAGACTATTCGTCTCAACCTGTCCAATGTTACCAAAGCGTCAAAGCATATTATGCATGTGTTTGTAATATTCAGAAATGTATGTAGGAATCTCCAGGCTATCCAACACTTGGCCATGTGTGCTGCTAATGCAATGTTTATGTAGATATTTAGTACAGCAGCAGAGCATACATAACATTTTAGTAACAATTATCGTACATGCACCTGTAATACACAATTATTATGTTTCTTCTATAACTGTAAATATTGTGTTGTGTACTCAATAATTAATATTATTATTTGTTCTCTTCTTTAGAATTGAACGTCTTGCTTTAGGACAAAAGTAGAAATACATTTTCAAAATTGTATGATTAAATTGTCGTAAGGCTATGCAACACAAAAAAATAAAAGCAAAACACAAAGAAGATATAATTATGTAGTGTTGTTATGTGAAAGTAGTTAGTTTAATTTTATTGCTGATGTACATACCATTCCAATCTTGTTTTTGCGCTATTCACCTATCTATCTATTTATCTACCTATTTCATCCTTCCATTTATCGATCCATCCATCACCCATTCATACATTAACACTTCTACAATGTATATATATATTATATATATATATATATATATACCATTATAAAAAACAGTTTGTTGAGAATAGATACCTGAACATACCTTAAGCTTGTACATTTACAATAATGTTAACAACATCACTAACATCACTTGGAGGAATACCATTATCTATAGAACATCCATACACTCCACTGTAGTTAATATTAGCAAATGTTACTTCCAGTAAAGAATATGTCTCTCCAGTAACAATATTGAAGTTAGGATCACTGGTGTCTATACTTGACATATTTTGTCTCCAGGTTATATTAGGAGCAGGATTAGCATCATAAGAACAATTGAATGTGTGAGTAGATCCTTCATTAAGTGTAGTGTTCTCTGGTGTAATGGATAACACCTTTGGTGAGTCTGGGAGGGGGAATAATGACAGACGATACTTTCCTTATACATATATAGGCACTAACAGTTATCTCATTAAAACTGGAAAATTAAAGTACAGAGTTCATCACATCACATTTTGCTAGGTAAATTATATCAGTAAATTTCTTTGTTTCTAATTACGTGTATTACAGTGCCTAAAATAGCATATTGATAATTCGATACTATAGCCAATAGGCAAGCATTATTTAAATTACTTTGGCTAGAATTAAATCATTAGCCAATACCTGTCATTATCCGAACTATCTCAACCATGTATCACCGACTGACTGAAATGTACAAACTATACATTTACACCTAGCATGTATGGCTAGTATACATATAAAAAATAGTTGTTTATAGACTCAGCTGTTTATCACACATAAAACACACATTCTCAGTCACACCCACATAATGTAATGTTTTGCTAATTGTCAAAATTTAATTGGTCAGGGGCTATGTCACATTGTAAACAGCAAACCGTCAATATTTACTACCGTTAATATTTCTACGTATACAGTACTTTAGTTGCAACAGCTAGTAATTGTATTCATTTATGTGCCACACCCATTAATTGACTGAGCCTTATGGAATGACACAAACATAATTATATATAATTTTATACAAGAAACCGCAATCATAGCGGTGGTACTGTGGAACAATTATCTCATGTCATTGAGATGATGAGAATGTGATGACATCTGTATGGAATCACTTACATAGAACCTTAACTGTAACACTGGTCATCCTGACTTCATTATTATCACTCAGAGTATTTCTACACACATATTCTCCACTCTTGTCTCTTGATATATCATTTAGGACCATGTTATGAGGTGGGGTGTTTGAAATTAAAGTTAAACCAATACCAGAATCATCAAACCATTGATATATTGGCTCCACAGTATTACCAGGGTCTTCACAACTCAAAGTGAGATCACTACCTTCAACTACTTCCACTATCCCATTCACTATTCAAGCTACTCCTCCAAAAGAAGAGAGTAGAGGATCAAGAAACACTGTGTTGGGAAAAAAAAGCGTAAATAAAAACAACATAGCACTGGGTTTCCAAAGGATGCAAGGTTAGTGAAAAAGAAAAGCAACTGTAAACATTTATTTACACAGAAATACAATACATAGTATAATACACCTACTCTTACCACAAGCATTTTGTTTGTCTGCATAAATTGGGAGTTCAAAAGAGATACATGTACTTGAAAACATCAAATTACGCTTTTTCTTAAAATTTTCAGTTATATATTGTAAATTGAGGGACATGTATTTGGTATCTAAAAAGTTCAATGCCTACTCTCAGTCTCGAATATCAAAGAATACAGTAGTACTCTCTATGTTGGGATGGCACCCAAAAAATGTTCACCCATACATTTCAATTGAGCTTAAATACAGAAGTCTGGTATGATGGTATCTAAGAAGTTCAATGCCTACTCTTCCTGAATATAAAACTATGATGGTGAGGGTTTCTATACATGGCTAATAACAAGCAACCTAATTAATATGTGCTCAATCAGAAAAGAATGTTATAACTCATAGAATTTAATATATAATTTTTTTGCTCACCAAATAGTTCTATGTTAATGGTGTACTGAAAATTTGCTCCATTAAACAATGCCTCTGCCATGTCTGAGTGACAATTAATTGTACCTGAACTATCAAAAACAGCTCCAGGAACATTCACAATCACACTGCCATCACCAACAAAAGTGACATTAGGGTCACTAAGACTCAATTCTGAACCACTGCTACTAATCAAGAACGTTGTATCATTATATAGCATTTTGTTAAGCCCAATACCAAAGAAACATCTAATACAAACAGGATCTGGGTTGTTGTTCAAGTCCAGAAATAAATCAGCATCGTTAATGATTAAACCTCTTTGATTAGTCACATCACACAACTGAGAACAACCTGTAGAAGAATAGAGACACATCATAATAATTTACATAGTATAATCATAATTATAATTATATATATAATTATTATATATACTAACCTGGCTGCCATTGCAACAAGACCACCACAAACAATAAGTATAGTGTCTTCATGACAGGACTGTTTCTTGCTTTTGTAGGTGAATTAAATATCTGATTTGTGAAATAAAAATGAACTTCAGCAACAGGCAAGGGATGTGGTATCACCCTTTCAATAATATAGAGGCATAAAGGGTCAGATAGATTATCATCACAATCCAACAAAACACCCATGGCTTCTAATTAACATATATCTTCATCGTCTCAGGACTTAAACTGTTAAAATATCTTTGATGTTGGTAAACCAAAAGTTTAAATTCAACCAAGTCACAAGCTACTGTGTATATTGGTGATGCTTTTTTTTGAGTGATTGTAGGAGCAAATGAATACAATTTGACAGAAATATACCATTGCTCTACCCCAAAAAAGTATTAAATAACTGGGTTCATGGAACAGTTGAAGTTGTTATTTACTTGGTCATGCAGGTTGTTATGACTGCATGATAACATACATGTACTTTCAATTTTGTCTAATAGATGTATAAAGGAACAAAATATGGAATTTAATTAAATGATTGTAAGTTTCCAAACATTTTTTTTATTTCAGGGGAGGAGACAGGTACATGTAAGTAAAAATGTGGGTGTGGGCAGGGGGGGTGGCTGAAGACTGTCTGTTAGAGTTTCAAGAGTTTTAAATTTGGATTTCCTGAGATTGCTCCAGGTGCAACCTGAGAGATGAAAAGAACAGTAATATTATGTAGCACACTATAATTATTTAGCTACTAAAGTGGGGGGAAGGCTCAGCCTCAACCCCCCTACTTACGCATGCAGATTTTGATTGGGAGCTATAGCACCCCTGTGCAAGTATCATGTAAATCATTCAGTCAATAACAACCTGTATATATTTAACAATTTTTATTTTTGCAGTGATGTAGCTGTGTGTGTTATGCAAAAAAAAACTATCTATAGTGCTGCAAAGAAAACACCTAACATGGCTTTATGATCTCCAAGAGACCCAGCAATTGGAGTCTTTTAGGACTAATCTATCTTTCAGTCATTTCATCTGTTACAGATTATGGCATACAAACATCATCCCCTGAGTCTGCAGGAGTCTGGTGGACATTGTTAAATCTGCAGGTCATACATTTCATATACTTATGATCAATCAAGAACACAGTTAGCTGGTTGCTTCAGGTAGACATTTTAGGCTCTGGTTCAAACCACTGTTGTAATAACTACATAGATGTACGTTTGGATGTGAACAATTTGAGGAAGCCCTAGAAGAATGACGAGTGGGTGAGTGTTGATCCAAATTTACAAGTTAATCAATATTGAAAATTTGAAAGTATGAAGTGATCATGTGAGCATACAACTGCATGTGCAAAACGTATAGCTAAATGGTATGTGGAGGAACAGTCTGCTAGGAGACATGTTTTTTTTAACATTTATAAATGTTGATAAAAAATACTTTCACCATGCAGAAATGAACATTTTATATGAAATCATCAATATCTTTAATCTGAAATTTGGGAACTATAGTTATAACATTTATTATTGATCAATTAACAACTGTAGAGAAATAGTTTACTAACAGAATATAGAATAACAGATAAAGAACATTATATATATATAGTGTCTGCTGTGAGCATGTAGACGGCATTTTTGTACACAAAAAATGCTTGGCTGTGTTTTATAAATACAAAACCACACCCCACCACCGACAAATTGTAAAATTATTAATATATGTACTTATGATAAATTATATAATTTTGGGTTGACAAAATGATGAATCTTTTCTTTATTATAATAGCAAAAATATCTTTATAATTTATAAACATAATTTCTACATAAAAAACCACATGACGAAATAATACAATAGTGACATTAAAATAATTGGTTATTACTAGAAAGAGAAATAGTTGATTTGGCTTACAAGAAAACAAAATAATACAATAGGCAATGTAATAATCACCACGATTATCACTGTAACTCTTCCACTAGTTGTAAGTATTGTGTTCCTTCTTGCATTAGATTGTGTAGGGCTCGGTGAAGATGAAAGTAGAGAAGTGGATGAAAAAGAGAAAAAGGTCGAAGATAAGGATGGAGACAAAAGTGGAGAATCAGAAAAAGAAACAGAGGGAGGACCCAGAGGAGATACTGTTGGTAGAGAGATGTACTGAAAACATGCAACTGAAATGTGAAACAACCACTAATTATTGACAGTGTGTTGTTATCACCATTTCATTACAAAGTTAAGATATTTATTGTTTGGGAAAATATTTATTATTGTTATCATCTTCCTTGAGCAATCAAAAGAAAAGTCGTAACAAGAATTTGTTTTATCTCCTTAGCAAATTCAATCTTGTGTGTGTAAGTAGTCTTTCTTGCTGTAATTTTATAAAGCTCAAACACACTTTAGCTGTTGCATGGGCTATGCGTGTATGTAGAACATATAAGACACTGAAACATTTATGGAAAATAATTATAGGAAGATATAATCATCTGAATTTTACTTTAAGCAACTCACAAAGCGTTGTTTGAGTCACAGGTGTACTATATTCACTAGGTCCTCCACTATTAATAGCTTGTATTCTAACTCCATATGTTGTATTGTCCTTCAGTTCAGAGATAGTAATAGATCTGATATCAGGATCATTAATCATAATGACAGGTTCTGTAGGGTCTTCACCATCAATGTAATATTCAATACGAAACATATTTATATCTGTTTGTGTGTGTGGATCAATAGTTGCCTGTATTACAACAGGAAGAATAAGTTCACATGTAGTGGTTGCAGATATATACATTAATTTATAATATATACATACATCCTTATATATACATGTATATATACCACACACATACCCACAGACAGACACACAGTCACACAACGCACACATATACACATAAACAGATCTAAACTCAAGCACAAGCAAACATTTATGAAGATAATATTAAATTAATTATGACTCATAAGTAGTTATATATATACTTAATTAACTTACTATCCATGTCACATTAAGCCCTGTTGACCTAACAGGTATTAATGATGTTATAGTTGGTATATTGGGGACTGGAAAGTGAAGTACAAACAAATGTATGAGGATGAGAAAGAATGATAAAGTGAGGTGAATGAGAGATAGTGAGAGGTGAGGTATGGTCAAAAAGCTCACCTAGTGGGGCAGTCATTGTAGACACACTCTCCTCTGAACTCGACCCAACTTCATCACTGACAGAGTTCAGTACAACAACAGTGAATTCATAAGTAGTTAGAGGTTGTAAGTCTTCTATTATAGCTTCAGTTCGTTGTCCAGAAACCATTTCAAAACCAGAGTGAGGTGAGGCAAAATTACTAGTTGCAATATATGTTATATTAACACCAGTAATGTTAGCATTACCATCAAACCCCAGTGTCCAGGCTAGTTTGATAGAGTCGCTTGTTATATCATTACTAGGAGCAGTAAGATCAAACACAGGATCAGGTGCAACTGAAGAGGGGAAAAGAAATCTATATAATTATCTCTGTATATTATACCTATATCCATCTGTGAAGTTTTAAAGGAGTACACTGTAAAAGTTGATTGGTTGTTCTGACCATTTTATTTTGATTGGCTATATTAATTTCATCTGCTTAATAGTTTTTTTTTCATATGTCCTATATGAAGTAGCCGTCGCTATAAATTATGAAAACACAATGTATACTTTCCATTATAAAAACATTTATTATGTTCCTAATGCACTGTAAAAATGAATTTGTTGGGCTCGCCGCGCCTACGCGTGGGCGAGTCTTTAGCACTTTGGTTGTCACTCTATCATTCATTCATTAATTCATTCATTCTGTCTGTCCCCACTTTTTTAATCTAATCGTCAATCTAAAGACTTCATAGAGTAGAGAAATAAGTTTATCAAAATCGTATTGAAAAGAAATTTGCCACAGACATTGTTTTAGCAAGTTATTCATTGATTCCTTCCCAACTTCTTTTACTTTGAACAGTTATAACTTCAAACACATACCTCCTACAGCCACCAAACTTTCTGATCTGTTCAAAAACATGGTCTTCCATTGCTCTGTTGTTTTTATAATGAATTAAACTGTATGAAAAGTTACTTAGAATAGAAAATGCTAAAATCACTACAGATCCTAGCCAGATGCTTTAAGCGTCCATTTAAAAACTTGAGAAAGAAGTTCAACAAAATCGTATTGCAAAGAGATTTGCCACAGACATTGCTTTAACAAGTTACAGACTCATACATTCTATCTCTCCAGTTTCTGCCATTTATAAATTTACTTGCAACATAGATTATATAGACTCATACATTCTATCTCTCCAGTTTCTGCCATTTATAAATTTAGTGACTTAATTTTAGTGATGGGCGATACTATCGAAATAATATCGATACTACCGATACTAGCTCAGTATCGAGTAGTATTGGTATCGAATGATTACATTAACAAGTAATCGATACCAAACCACGCCCTTAAGTTAATTAAGTTCGTTAATAAACTTTAATAAAATGGTTAAGAAACTTTAATAAAAGTTAATTATAATTTATTTATGCATACCAGCAACTTCCGTGCCATCTGAGAGGCTGTTTTCCAAAGCTGGTGAATTGATCTCGGCGAAAAGAAGTCGCTTCAAGGAGAAAAATATAAACACCATCCTCTTAGTATTATATGATTTTAAGAAAGATTCTATATGAACTCATTAACTTATTATTAATAACTTTTAAAGTTAATTAAAAGTATCGTATTGAGTATCGATACTCGCATGAAAATACTTGTATCGTATCGATTATCAAAAATTGGGTATCGCCCACCACTACTTAATTTACTTGCAATAACCCACACCCTCAGCCACACCTAATGTGATCACGTGAGATCAAACGTGGAGGTCAGTTTGATCTGGTTGGTATTAATGATTGGACTTTCAAATTACATATATTTGAACTGTGAGTTCAATGCTTTTGCTCATTGTAATTGTAACAATGTACAATTCATTATAGGATAATTATCTTTAGTAACTGACAGTTGTGGCATAGATATTTTGGTAATGAATGAGTGGGTAATGCGGAATATTTGTTGTAAGAGTATATCGGATATTTTGTGATGTGACTGTAAATAATATAGTTATTATACTAGTTCAAAGCAGTATAGCTGATGGAGAGTCATCTTCCATGTGTTTTTATATTTATCAGAAATAATCTTAGCCAGTCTAGCCACAAAAAAACTTTCTCAACCAACTTTCAACTTTTTATAAACAAGAAATTCTAATTTAAGCTTGTTACTTTCTCTTTTGCATTTCATTTATTTCATTGTTGTAATTGCAACCTTTCCTTAAGCTACAGCGGTGAGGCCACGCACCAAAGGTGCTTCATTATTTTAGCAGACCAGTTTGTTACCTCAGTTGCACTTACATTTCCAATAACATGAAATAAGAGGCATTTTGTCTGGTTATAATATATTTATAATTATGGTAAAAAGGAATGTTATGACTACAGACATAAATGTATACCAAAATACACCCTACTACCATATAAAGAGGCTGTTATTGATAACGTTATTCAAAATGAGATAATATGCATAGGAAGAAATGATTTGTTAGTTATAGTAAAAACTAGTCATGCAATCATGAATGTACATACCCTACTACCATTTGTAGAATGTACAATCATGACTGTAGTCAAAACACTCCTTTGTATTATATATATAGCTATAGTATAACCAGACAAAATGTTAATTATCCTCGTATTTCATGTTCCTAACTATATATTGGAAATGTAAGTGCAACTGAACTGGTCTGTTAAAATAACAAATTCAGATTTACAGTGTGGGAAGTACAGATGTACTATCCATTAGATACATAATAATCATATTTATGACAATCATTATGTTCTCAAACGATAGTACATCTGTATATATAATAATAATCATGTTTACAACTAAAGTATTCTGTAATATGGCATGTACCTTATACTAGTGAATATAGATCAAGATGAAAAGAAATAAATTATTACTACTTGTAATCATTACCTTGCAAGAAAAGAAATCAGCATTGATTTATATAGTCTCATGACAAAAAAATTGAACTCATGTAACCAAATGAAGGTTCAAATAACCGATTAATTTTTCAATTCTGTGTACTGAGACTGGCCATGGAATTACAGTTTTACAGAGCCCTGTGGTATTTGGAACACAAAGAAATGCATATAGACTCTAATGTTGTCAGGACCCTGTACAAGATTGACCTGAAAGATTATCAGAGATTCCACTATGAACCTTACACTCTAGCTCTTGAAAACTATACAGAGAACCAGTTTTAGTCATAGGCCACAACTTAGGTACAAAATGTCTAGAATATATTAAGTGTAGTATATACAAATTTTAGCAATTTTAGTAACTAACATAATAATTGCTGGAATAAGTACATCTAAGAAATGCACTATATATAAAAATTAATGTGTTGTTTTAACCTTACATGAGATAATAATATGTTCTTGAGGCTATATCAATTAACTACTGATTTCCTTTTTGGCTAGTAATGTTTACAAGTAGTAATTTATTTCTTTTGATATTGATCTATATGAACTAGTATGTAAAGTACATGCCATAATAAAGAATGGAAAATCTCATGGCAATTTAAGTACAACATTGTTATTGTATTACATATATGCTAATTACCCTGAAATGAGTAGGTATAGCATCTGTTGTCACATGGGAATAATAACACACCAAAGGTTATACCTATAATACTATAGTTTATACACTGTATTGCTGTTTTCGTCACTACGCTTTACTACAACATTTACTTTATATAGCTAGCCAATATAGATCAAGATCAATTGAAACTAGCACTTGTAAATATTACCTAGCAAACAATCAGTACTGAGAAAAATAAAATTACACTGAACCAACTGAAGGTTAAAATAAATAACCTATTACTTCTTATAGTATATAGTTTCATGCACATGATCATTTTTATTAGGTGCAGCTCAGAAATTCGCTAAAATTAATGTATGCTAATTTAGAGCCTTTAAAAATCATTATATTTAGTAGGCGCAACTAGTAATAGGCTTAAGGTATGTCTACATAATTCTAGAAACCTTTCATCCATCCATCCTTCTTCCATCCCATCCATTATCCATGCATTCGTACAATGTTAACTATTAAAAAAACTGTTTAGTTGTTACCTTGTACAATAATGTTAACACCATTACTAACATCACTTGGAGGAATACCATTATCTATAGAACATCCATACACTCCACTGTAGTTAATATTAGCAAATGTTACTTCCAGTAAAGAATATGTCTCTTCAGTAACAATATTGAAGTTAGAATCACTGGTGTCTATACTTGACATATTTTGTCCCCAGGTTACATTAGGAGCAGGATTAGCATCATAAGAACAATTGAATGTGAGAGTAGATCCTTCAATAAGTGTAGTGTTCTCTGGTGTAATGGATAACACCTTTGGAGGGTCTGGGGAATTGAATAATGACAGATTATACTTTCCTCATATATATATATATGTGCTAACAAATTTGAACTTACTACTTATATAATTATATATATAATTGAATGTGATGAGATCTGTATGGAATCACTTACATATAACATTAACTGTAACACTGGTCATCCTGACTTCTGGATTATCACTCAGAGTATTTCTACACACATATTCTCCACTCTTGTCTCTTAATATATCGTTTAGGACAAGTACAAGAGGTGGGCTGTTTGAAATTCCAGTTAAACTATTACCAGAATCATCAAACCATTGGTATCTTGGCTCCACAGTATTACCAGGGTCTCCACAACTCAAAGTGAGATCACTACCTTCAACTACTTCCACTATTCCATTCACTATTCCAGCTACTCCTCCAAAAGAAGAGAGTACAGGATCAAGAAACACTGTGTTGGGAATAAAGCATAAATCAAAGTGCATGTTAGATTGAGATGATTTACAAAAAGGAATTATAATCTACATTGAAATATTTAACAATTTTTTTTCTCAATCCAGTAACTACTTTTTAAAATATTATAACATCTAGTAATAGCAGGATAAATAATAATTATATGTTGGAAATAAAATCGTTTTCCTGACAAATTTTGATTCTAAATAGAAGCTGAGGTTCACTTCTAGAATATTAAAATCCATGATTTGCAATCCATTAATAATAATAGTAATTAATAATAATTAAGACATTTGTGGTATGATAATTAGCTAAACTTTTGTGTGTTGCCTCTACCTTTTTGTATCTTGATATATAATGAGTAAAGATCCTCCTTAGCATACCCTACCCTTTTGTCTCTGATTACAATGAATAAACATCACTATTATCATCTTTAAATTATTGCAGGTGATTTGATTATCATGAAAATTTTTACTAATAATTATTTATTTATTACCTTATATCTTTTAGTCATTATGTTATTAACGGATATAATTATGAATAACTTTCAAAAACATACCTAGAACATTAAGAGTGGTATATGCTGCAGCTGAGTTGGAAGGTATGGTAACAGTCATTTTGTATGTACCAGCATCTGAAGTCTGAACATCACTAATAATAAGTTCTTTGTTATTGTTTTGGTAATTTCCATTTTCAACATTTTCATTATTTAGTGTCCATGCAATGTTACTCTCACTGAGTGATGTAAGAGCTGAAGCATACATTATAATAGTCACTGTATCACCATTAAAACTTGTTATACTAGTTTCTTTTGAGTTAGCAGCAGGATTATCTGATTGAATGAGATCTCAATGAATATCTTATAACAAATTATTTTAGCTTACCAGTAGTAATATTAACTACAGCATTATCATCATTAGAATTGGAATCAGAACAGATGTAAACTGCTGCATCACTAGCAGTTGGGTTACTAAAGTCCAGAGATATACCACCAGTTATTATGTTCTGTGATTTAGTTATTGATACAGCATCTTGTCTACTCCAGCTCAGACCATTGCCATTATTAGATGTTGATGTACACTGAAATTCAAAGACAGCTCCTCCATCCTCATAAGTGGCTATACCATCAATAATCCATGATGTCAAATTTACTACATTCACTTGTGTAACTATAATATCACCTGTTAATAGTGTACAATAGAGTTTTATAGCCCACAAAAAATTATTGTATAGAATAATAATAATACAATTATGATTATAATGTATGCAATCACAAAACAATGATACTAGTAATATAAATTCAAGCTTCCCTGTAGACTAGCATGCAATAAGTATTTTAATGTAGCCCTAGGACAGGTCTAATAAAAGTAGAGACTAGACAATGCATGAGTTAAACGCGTATACAATTATTACTGATCACTTGACCTATGGTCAATCAGATTGCAGAAAAAGTGTCACATGATTGACCCGTATTGCACACTAAAGCATGATTATTGCTTACTCTACTAATGTATAGTTGCTCCAAATAAGATCAGTAATAAATCACTTACAAAGACACTTGACCATGCATTGTGTGTTTCAATGTAGTACTTGCATGGGATATAGGTGTAATAAAGGCCTCATTTACATAAGGCCAGACAAAAGTAGATTCACTGTTTGTCATCAGTGCCCATTTATATAAAGCACTCATAGCTTATGCATAATGCATAATGTAAACTTGAAATTTATCAACCATACCTTTGTGCTGCTACAAGCAGCTACATGAAAAGATAATAAAAAACAAGGTTAAATTATGTAACCATCACACATTTAAATTGCAAGATAATCCAATTCATAAAACTCGAATACAGTACTATTTCTGACCTCTAATGATGTGAAACATACCGAATGAAAGTTAAAATAACATAGTGACATAATTATAATCCCAATTCAGTTGTCAAAATAATTATATTTGTAGGATGGTATATAAAATATGTACACACATACAAAGGTCTCCATGTTTCCTGAACATTTGACCTCTAAGGATATTGATTAACCCACTACTAGTAGTCATTAGCAATAAAAACCATCTTAGCATAATTAGTTGGCATTCATAAAAGGGATGTTTACTATGGAGAATTTATTAATTATGTTAAGCTGATATGGGCCTAACATCCATGAGTATTTTCAAATTTAGATCTGATTTTGCCACAAACTTGATTAAATTTCTTAACAGCACATTAATTGGGCATGCATTAGTATATAACTTTATGCATCTGGGCATTACTCTATGCTTTGTATGTACACATTTAGTAAATATTAATTTTGTAGTATTGATTAACTTTGATGTGTTATAAAGTACAGAAGTTTGGTTGATAACTACAAATCACATTTTCTCATATTGATAAAATACACATTTTTTGTGATGAAATCAGATACTAGAAAGGAGATGTATCATGGGATCCATATTGGTTATCAGGAAATATCTAAAATCACCATCGGATTACTGGCACATTACTAATCAGTGATACATAAGTTTATATTATTACCAATTTATTATTTTATTTGTCAAGACCAGTTTGTAGATATGCAGTTAAATGTATGACTGGAATACATTTGGTTACATTGGACGACACTCCTTACCTGATATTAAGATTACTTTATTAAATACAAATATTCAGTCTATTAAAGATTAATAGTTGGAGAAGTATCTACTGTGATTACTAAGAAATCTTAATTTTTTCTTCAAAGCTGTCACACAACAGTTAATTATAATATATCCTGATACAAGAATATTTTCCCATTACCCCAGAGTTTGTATTATACCAATCAGTCATGGTTCATTAAGCTTGAATAACGCAGCACAACCACAGAAATTTACTCACCCGGAACGAAAGTTGTACATAACATCAACAGCAGGACACTCAATGCAATAGAACTGGTTGTTACATTCTGCATGTTTCCCTTGTGTTCAAGCTTCTGCCCAAGATGCTATATAACCATCTGTATTACTTTGAGGCAGCATATCGCATTGCCACACCCTTAGCATTCCATGCATGCAGAATATCAGTTTGCCACACCCGAAAGGATGCACAATTGTCGGCAGGTCACGCCCAAGGCGTAGTATCGCGCAGAGCCATGCGTAATGAAATAATTTAAGTTATCTAAAACCTGGTACAATTATTATAACTTTAATTGTTATTATAAGCTTTTACTAATACATATGTATGTGCTGAAAACATGCCAATGATAGAGCAAATTTTATCCGGGGTAAACTTTCAATTTAGGCCCTCTACTTCTCAATATCTCACTATAATTATGTTATATTAATTATATATTTATAATGTTTAAATTTGATCAGTTTGAAGAATCCGGATAAGAAAGTACAATTATTGTAGCTGTTGGTTTGCAGTTTTTTTAAACTTTTAAACAAGAACTTAATACTAAGAAGCTCCCTCCTCTCAGTGGGCCTGGATATATGTATTATAATGTGTTTTCCTTCACTATAATATTATCACTGTAAAAACTGATTGGTCGTTGATTGGTTATAATTATGTCTTGAATTTTATATCCACTGCTTTAAATTGATATATTACAATGTGAAATATTCATGGTAGACACTGTGTGTATAATATATTGGAAAGTACGATTTGCTCTTCCTGTAGAAATGTGTGGCTGGCTTGATGTGATAAGATAATGAAACATGATGTCTTTCATCGGTTAAATTGGCAACTTTAAATTAATTGCCGACAAGGCACAAATTACCTATAATTTTATATACACTGTTTCAACTGCCAACATGTTTAACAAAATAAGGTGTAAGAAGCAAATAGAAACTACACAACTTGCAATTATAACAAACCAACAATTATATATAATTATGATTATGTTGTTTTGTAGCTATGGGATGTCAAAGGGTGCTGCCTACAATCTCGTATTCATCAATGAAGAACAGATTCAGAGAAGTTTTGAGTGAGGATAAAATAACAGTTGTCTTTTCTCTAACTCTAGAAGAGGCTGTGCATTTATTTTAATTTATTAATGATCAAAACTATAAATTTCAGATGAGAAATAACTAAAACTGAAATTATGCATTTCAAACAACACTACTATGACCCAACTTTGTATAAGAATAAAAAAATATATCATTAATACGATATTATAATAATGATGGTAACATGCTAATTATTTGAATGATAATGAAAACGTATACTAAGAGTCAGAAAACTAATGATACAGTACATAATTATAATAATTATGCTAAACACCAAAACATTGAAAATGAGTTATTAAAAGATTTTTGGACACCAGTCTGGTATAGTGGATTGACATGATAAGTAACGAATTCGCCGAGCTTCATCCTGGAACTTAATAAAGCTTCCCAAGTTAACAGGATCACAACACATTAGCTCATATTTTGTAGCTTGTCTTCCACCTTGACTATTACAATCATTCATACAAACATCGGAAGAATCAGATCCCTGAGAAACTATAAAAAAAAAGACAATTGCATACATGTATATGCATTTAGTTGTGCAAAATTAACAGCAAAGACATTTTACAAAATGAAAATATTCTAACAAATGTATGGTTATTAATTTATATGTAAGAGCATGCAGCCGGAGCATTTGTAAGTATACATGTATGAACTAATACTGATGTTATTCTGTTTGGGTACGCAAATGTACATTGTACAATACTGTTTATATCATCACTGATATCGTTGTCTGTAGGATATGAATGATGCATTGGTAAACAGTACTTTGTATGCATTTTCAGATCTGGATATTGAGGTTGCAATTCCAACAAAGATGTCTCTAATCCCCATTCTGGTTTTCAGGCTAGAATATCCATTTCAGCTAGTCCAATTTTACAAAAGTATCAAAGTAAATGGATATGTTTATAATGTAATACAATATTCAAGAATTGAAGTGAGAATCTCCTGGCTATCCAACACTGAAGCTGAATATAACGTTATTTATCAGATAATTAAGTTCACACAGAAAGTTTAGTTGCATATTATATAGCGTACATAAAGCACCAACACAATTTTAAAAGTGTCTAATAAACATTTTATCAAAAAAGGAAAGAGCATGTAAGAAAATCAAATGCAAAAATGTTTGCAAACAAGTTTGGGATGATACCACATGGCAATAAAATTAAACTAACCACTTCCATATAATTATAAACCACACAATGTGAAAGATCAACCCTTAAATAACTTACAGTGATGAAGATGTTGGCATATACATTGACATACATGCATGACTTGTGGAACAAAAAGAATTTCACACCAGCTTTGATAGCCAAACCTTAGTAATTCCCCCACAAAATATCTTATGTTTCACACAAACATCTAACTTGTTTTCAAGTATATCAGGTTACTGCATGGAACCATTCCAATGCTGTTTACACTTTTCAGTAAATTAATTTATACATTGATAGTAGATTCTTAGTTGATGGAGATGTACTATCCATTGTTTGTGTATTATGGCAATATAGGCAACATGATTCAGATTGCAAACACAAATTACACAAACATTAATGCCTATGTATTATATTATATATAATTTTATTATATAAGTACATATAATCAAACAAAATAATAATAAGTTACAAGGAATTTAATCATACAGTTTGTTATATGGCTACTGCATACTGAAGCCATGATCATGAAATAATGTGTACCTATATAGTATTTGAAGCATGTTATCATGTCTAATATCTCATATTTCATGACACTATTCAACAACATTTATAGTTAGAAGCCTATACAGCTACAACCACATAATTAATTCCTTGTCAAGAAACATCACAAACGGTTGTAGCCAGCAAGAGCCAACAATACTTTACTCATCATGACATCAGCACACATACAACCATAAAAATCTGCATAACCAATTGTATTTATACTATTCAGCTTTGTAATGTATACTATACACAACCTGAAAATGAGTTGCTTTAACAAAATTATTTGCAGTGATGATAAATATAAGTGTGACAATGACACATATTTTTTAGATCACACATCACTTTACATAACTGTTACATACTCATTACTGAGAAGTTGAATACTGCTGCTTGATCTGCACCAGTGGTATTAGCAATACACTGATAATCTCCCTCATCCATTATTAATGCAATTGGAACACTAACTGATGTACTTCCTTGAGACAATACAGCGCCATCACTAATACGAACGAGTTGGACATCAGGAGTGGGAACACCCTCTGCTTCACAAGTTAAACTTGGATCAATACCATTTGTAATGAGAACATTAGCATCAGGAGCAACAGTAAAGAATGGATTTATGTTAATTGTAAACACTGCACTTAGGTTTACTGATGATGAAACAGCAAAACATTCATAATCATCGGCAGTACTAGTCTCCTCTATTGTAACATTGATGACAAAACTTCTACGAGGATCATCTGGTACTATAGATACACAGGGATCAACCAAATTTGTTGTGGCTCCTAATATTCTCCAACAAACTATAAATAGTCCTACATCCAGTGTGTTAACTGTACATGTAAGTTGTGCAGTGTCCCCTATATTGAAAAAGTCTGATGTTTCTCCATTGGGTGTTACAGGAGTGCCAACTGTCAAAGTTGGCTCAGGAGGCCAGATAAGGCATTGAATACCTGGAGACACAAATTGAGAGAAGGGATAGAAACAAAAACCATAAAATTATAGATTTAACATACAAAACACTACAGACAGATTCACATACAAGCAAAATAGAAGAACAGTACTGTACAAAAGAATGTTGCTTTTACTGTCATATTGGTTTACAATCACCACTCACAGATAACAGGTACTACTTCTGATAACTATATCACTATGCTATAGACTAACTGACTACTTATATAGAGGCATAGCTATGCAGATAACAGGAAGTATACATTTAATCAATACTTGTGCAACACTCAATTATTTAATAACAAAGTGGTCTATGTAACCACCTCTCTCGTTATATACATATATATATATTATTATATATATAATTTATATATATATATATATATATATCTCATAATGAGATTCATAGCCCATACATTTCTATGGGGCGTGTAAGTTTATATTTCTCATATATAGCATGCTACCATGGCAACCGTTTGATGTGGTTAGGTCTTATATTTTTGTATATAGACCTGTGAATCTTTAATCTATCAGCATACAATATATTGTATATAGTACACTTACAGTTCTTATATAAAACAATATAAAACCTTGGTTTAGTGTCCTCGGATGTGATATAGCCCTCGCAGGCTCGGGCTATATCACATCCTTGGACACTAAACCTCGGGTCTATATTTTTGTATATAAGACCTGTAAGTGTACTATATATATTACATAAACCTCAAAATAGGTTGATATTTTAAAATATCAACCTTGTGAAACTCGACGGCGATTTCTTACGGACTCAATGACAATCTCTTGCAGAACAATCCGAGGTATGAATCTCATTCTAAAATATATCAGATATAACATGTTTCATCTGTCTATATGCGTTATATAAACCTGCCAACTCGGTTGATATCACACTCGGGCTACGCCCTCGGGTGATATCTTACCTCGTGGCAGGTTTATATAACGCATATAGACCTCTGAAACATGTTATATATAACACATATATATATACATAGAAAGAGACAGAATTAATATAATTACATATTATATATAAATTATATAATAATAATTATATATATATATATAATTATATATATATATAATAATAATAATCGCTATATTGATGTAATGAGATGTGCAGAGAGTAAAGTGTGAAATTCCATATTTGTCACAATGTAAACTGTTGCAAGCAGATTGAAGGTTATAACATCTGTTGGGGTTGATTTGTGGTTAGTCACATGATATAAATTGGCTATATAATTATAAACACACTAGTTACCACACTATTTGTAAATGAAAGGGTTGATCATCCTTTTCCAAATAGTGTGGAAACCTCCCTTTAGTGTTTAACCTTATTATTATTATTATTAATTGACAACATTAGCATCTAACACATATGTTCCAAGAACACACATGCACAAAACCTTTAGTCTGTTTCCAGTACCAAAATATTCAATAGCTTCTTTGACCTGAGACTGTAGACATGACATCTTGCCAATACCAAACACCTCAAACAAACACCATTTGTCGACTGAAAGAGAAATTGACTTCTCCATTATGATTTACCAACCATACCATGTAGCTACGTAGTTATATCTGTTTTATTAATGAAACTGCTATTAATGTTTAGTCAGGTTGATATTTGTTAACTTTCTTAATTAATGCAACTGCTAAGTTTAAACTGTTAACTCTCTCACAATGACATTTGCTTTATAAGTAGTTTCACTGAAGAGTAACAAAGGTAGATGATATCTTCAGCAAGTCAATCAACTGAATGATGTAGAGCATATTTACAAATAATATAAACTGAGAAGGAATTTGTACACAGATATCTTGTAGCAAGAAATTGCATGTAAGAATTATTTATAATTTGTTTTTCTAATTGGATTTCTTCTAGTAGAATAACAATAGAATAATAAAAATGGACAATTCTTATGACTTTAGTGTTTAACCAAGGCAAACTACTTATAACAAAGGAGGTGTGGCTACACTTGAATGGATATATCAGCCCGTTTCAGACCCCACGATGTGCACCCATAAATGCATCAAATCAGCAACCATGATTGATAATAAGTTAATTGTCCATGCAGTAGTCTACTATAGGACCTAACACTGAGGTGTCAATTAATTTTACATCCGGACTATATACAAAATCAAGACAGATAACTATGAATTATTCATAATTGTGTTATAAGTATAATTTATAATTATACTTATGTATTTTTCAGTAGAGTTTATACGGGGTACTCCATTCACCAAACAGTGTCACAGAATCACTTGTCATATGACTCAGTTGTGGAAATATATATAATTATATATATATTTTTATATGTAGCTACATGTACTGGGATATGATGAAGAAAGTGATGGAAGTTGCTTCAGCATAACTTTATTGCTGATAAGTGGCATAATAATTATTAGGGAGCTTAACAAAATATTAGGGCCTTCATATGCATGATATAATTAAAATGTATGGCATCAATAGCAACAACTATGACTGACTTTGCTTGTGATCAAGTACACACTGTTGGTTCAGTTTGATGTGCAAAGATTATTATAATTATGTAGTATAAATATTACTTTGCTTAAATTTTCCATTCCATAAAAAAAACAATGTAATTTGAAATGCAATAATTTCTGTAAAATGACAATGTAGTAGCCTCAGCAACAATACAAGCTAGAGTATAAAAATAAAACTATACTTATGTAGGGTTGTTATATGGATGTAGTTATATAGTATATTGCTGAGGTACCATTCCAATCTTATTTGTGTGCTTTTTCAGTGTTCATTATCCCTAAATTGTTTTGAAGGCTGTACTAGGAGGAGGGGTAGATGAAACTCCAATCAGTGTCTAGTCTTGCCAGCATACAATCTGGTTCCAATCTGTATTTTTTGGAAGCCACACCCACCCGGGGGTATAATTATTGGGCCTAAATGTTTTCACTGATTAGGTTATTATATAATATTCCATTTTGAAACTGATTGGAATCGCATCCGCCCACTCCCTAGTACCACCTGAAAATGCATTGTAATAGAGCTAAGTGTAATTGATTTTTAAAATACTTCATTAGAATAATGGATTCGTAACTTTTCTCAAAATGCATTGTACTTGGTGCACACCATGTTTGGTTGTGGATTTTGTGATTTGTACTTGAAAAGATTTGAAAAAATGGAGATTTTAGTTACATTTCCTTACTTCCATATTGTATAACCCTACATAAGTAGGTCCTTTATATTTTACTTTATATTGGTGTAAGTACTTGTGTAGGGGTATATGAAAGTGGTTTGTTTAATTTTGTGTCCTATGTTAGCCTCCCGACCTTGTTCGCATGCTTTTTGTGTTCCCTTCATCTTCTTTTGAAAATTTTTTCTTATTATTCTGTATATATAGTATATGACAGGAAAACCCCTAACAGACTTTTGATACAGTACTTCCTGTACATGTACTTAAACCCTTCTGTTATATACTGTATATATAATTAAAGTTTTCTGTCATGCATGTTTTTAGTATTCTACAACTATTGATTAATGCACTCGTTGTACAGAACCCTTGCTACAAATGTGAAGCGTGATTGAAATAATATATTACAGAAAGAAGATATAGTGTGTTTAGTAGCTACAACTTCCACTCCAAGAATATGTAAGTCCTAGAGCATGCAGACCAAGTATAAAATAGATTTGTAGCTTCAATCACTTGCATGAAATTAAATAGATACAGCCCTAAAGCTATATAATACAAAAAAGGTCTATCAAATAATAATTTCTCCTATACACTGTAAATAGTGGTTTTATTTTTAAATTTTAACCCTCAGTTCAGATATTAATCAGTTAACTTACATATACAAGAGTCTATTAAACACCATTCATCTTGATTCTTGACCCGATCCAGCTAACTGGCTTCGGAACATGCATGTTAGAATTCCATCCTCCAGAAACATCAAACATCAGGACTAAAGTGTAATAATGTATACTTAATAGTATGTACAGTAGACTTCAAAATTATTGCAAAATGAAAATCAGTGTAATGAAAGTGGAATCCACATAAAATGTGGATTCCAATGCTAGAAAGCCACTTTATAAAGTGTTATATAGTTGATTTGAATTTCAAAACGAAGCCATACAAACCACTCTACGGCTTCACAATTTGGAAATTGATAATTCTATTGCAATAATTTTGAAGTCTACCGTATGTATGTATGTATGTATATATTCCTTAGTGAAAGCAGGTATGAGGTTTTGAATGACTTCAATTCCTTTGGAATGTGGAGCTGTTTATTTAGTGATGAGTGAGTGAAACACGTAGAAATCATTATCCATATTTTCTCATATTTTGTACTACTTACCACTTACGTATGTCATTGTACTGTTCGTGTTTTTGTATCAGCTGAAGAATTTCAGAGCATTTTATATATTTAAAGCATTACAAATTAATGCATTCCTCATCTGAGACAAGTGGACAGGATACAAGAATTAAATATTTTAGTCATGCAATTCACTACATCATGTGTACAAGCATTTTCAGTATCAATTCAACTTCAATTTAAAAATTAATAAGATAATGCATACTACAACAATTATTATAAAATTATTGGGAACACGATTCAGTTCCTGATATAAAAAACAACTACAATTATGATTAACTAAACTGAACAACTTGGAACAAACAATATACTGCTATGTTGATAATCTTGATTTGTTAATTATACGCACTACATTCGTTAATTAAGCACTGCTACTACTTGTTGATTATCTCGCTCTCCTTCTCATGAGCTCCAAAAGACGATTCATGCTCAATTAGAGACATAGAAACACCACTGACAGTCTCCTTAAGTAGTTTACCATCTTTTGCTACTCCCTCAATCATACCAAGTTTCACTGCTTCCAAGAGAGCATCGTGAATGAAAATATATTCAGTCTGTAGAAAAGGTGCGTGTAATGCATTGAAAAATGTCTTTAAACAAATCTATTACCTCATTCAAAACCATTGATGGACGTTGCTTCCTCATATATTGTACATAATTGTAAATGTCAACAGTCTTCTCTCCAGCAGCATGAGCAATTTGAACAGAGACGCTAATAAATGTCCCTGTACGACCAACTCCAGCACTACAAAATTAAAGATTCATAGATGTTTTCTATACTATATACTATGTACCTGCAGTGAACAACAATTGGACCACCATCAATAGAATTGTAATCATTCATAATAACTTGTAAAAATTCTAGAAACACGTGATACTTAACAGGCACTCCATGATCAGGCCAGGATATGAAATGGTATTGTTTCACTATCTTTGCTTCAGATCCAGCCATGGACAGAGACAAAGTGCGTACTGTTTGATGTTGTTGTTCAGCCTCTTCCAGCAGTTCGACATGTACCTCACCATAATTAGCTGTATTTTCACCCTTGTCTGGTGAATTGGGCCAGTATTTATGACACTTGATCTGAAAATATTATAACATTTAAAAATTTAAAGTTTAAACCATGACATGAATAATTCCTTTTGATGTTTAACGCTATAAAGAGGGATCCAAATAGGATGGAATCCCGAAAAAATATGAATGTGTTTAATTTTTTTTTTTAATGATAAACTAACGATTGTAACTGTTTGTATAGTGGAAGCCATACTTAGTACAAAGGGTTTCCACTAGGAATAGGGTTTTTAAAGGTTTTCCATCTTTTGTGGTATTACACTTATTTGGATTCCTTGGGGTATGCCTTCAGGATTTAAATAGCAGTAATCCCACAAAACAGCGCATATCCTACATAGAAATTTGGCTCGTACCTTTCCTCTTTCCTCTAAGTTAGTCAACATGACAATGATGGGAACATTCTGTTCCCAAATCATACACCAGAAGTCGTTGGTGGTGCTTGGCATAGGACCTTGTGTAGCAATAAAGTTGCCAGAGTTTTCATAGCCCTATATATGTAATATGTATTATAATTATTATGTATATTTAAAAATATTATCAATATGCATATTGAAATGTGCTTACCACTATGTAGTTAGCATTGATATAATCAGATCCACTAGAGCAGTGTTTCAACAAAACTCGAGAATGATCATCTAATACAATAGATATAATATAAACATCACTCTATAATACATGTGCATGTATACACACATACATGCAGGAATATTCAAATATCGATCTTTTTCTTTATTAGTAGTAGAAGCATTTCGTGTTGGATGATGATCTGGTTCAATTTCCTATAAAAACAAAAAACAGAATTCATTTCATTTCTTGCACTGTCTATTTATCTTTCATTGATCTATCCATCAACAGATAAAAACAATGTATGATTTTTAACACATTATTATTAATATTAAGTATTAGAGCATGAGTGCTGTATGGTAATTATATCATGAGAAGTGGGGTCAAGAAGCTCATACAGCACAAGGCGTAGCCGAGTGTTATATGAGGCTCGTCTTCAGTGCTATATTTTTGCAATTACAGTATGAACAAAACTGGTGCATTTAATAGTTTACAGTAGTTTGAATCGATGGGATACCACCAGTGATGAAGAGAAATACTTGGTGTTTTTTCACAAAACTCTAAGTGAGTATGTTGTTTTCTAGTGCTGTGAATAACATCTGGAAAAAAAATAGAACTGAATGTGGTAACCAACTGGTCTCCACAATTATGGAAATATAGCACTGTCATGCCTTTGATGTTAAGTGCTATATATATATAATTCCTTTTCTCTCTTTTACTATATCACAAACTATCATATTAACTCACACTATACTCTTCAGTAAACAGATAGTCCTGGTTTGAATGCATTTGTGCTACATAAGCAGGATAATCCTTAACAGAAATAGGTTGTCTATTGCCATCTGAAATATTTAAAACCAAAATCATTATAAACATTAAAATGATATGAATTTTATATAAAATAAATTAAGTAGGTAAAAATTAACACAGAGAAGAAACCTGTTTGAAAATATGGATTAAGAACAACTATTTCTGGTTCTCTTTTATATTGAGATGAAACGTTTTCTACCTTAGACACAGGATACTTAGACCGTCTAAGAAATGACAAGGAATAAATACTATTATATCACAGAACTCTATTGGTTGTTAAGTACCTGCGACAATACCAGCAACAACAACAGATGATAATGAATATCATTAGACAACAGAGTATAAGGAATGCCAGTATCAAACATACAATAAGAGCAATAAGATTATATCCCAGTCCTGTATAACGGAAATATAATACAGGAAGAATTAATTTTTTATAAATAATATAATATGGAAGATAGCAATGCATAATCATTGCATTTCATTAACTTACTGGTGTCTCGACAAGTCATTTCATAATATCTAATGACAACTTCCTGTGTTGTGAAAGACAAGTGCATATATTGTTGATAGTATCAGTTTGGAAAACTCACATCTCCTATACTTAAAATATGATGTATTATCACATAGTAACAGTGAGGAGTGAATCGATCAAGTTTAGCATTGAAATATGTTTCATTAACCTCACTACGCATGGCCATAGTTCTTGATTCATCTCCAGCTGTAAATCTGTTAGGGACTTCCGATACATCATTCCAAGCAGCTGCAATATAATATCTATTATCACCACGAGATTCATATGGTTGGACATTAGGATATGTTGAGTTGAAATCATCAACATTAAGATTAAAATCCGTATCAGGATCAGGAACAACTAGTACTCCATAGTATCTGCATATGTATTGAAATATTAAGTCACATGACAGTCGTGAATATCATGAGATCGAAATATGTGATCATAAATATTTATCATGTGATAATCCTACTTACATTATATTTTCAATTCCAACATCGCTGAAAACATTTGCAGAAGGTAGTCCAATTGAAGTATCATGAACACCAGCATTTGGTCTAGACTCAAAGCTAAGCCTAGAATCATTCAGCTGCAGCACAACAAGAATCTCAGTATCAACCATTCCTATAAGCTCTGTATCATTATCGTCAATAGTAAAAGCCCTCACATGAATAGCATAATATTGTCTGGGACTTAAATCAGTTATTGAATAGACAACATCTCTTTCACTGGATATTAGTCTATCCTTGGTATATCCACTACTGTTAATTGGTTGAGGCTGAATTGTGTTACTTATTCTATAGTAGATATAGTAACCAGTAATTATTCCATTGGGACAAACTGGACCTTCCCAAGATAACACAATGGAAGTCAAATCTCTTGCAACACCTTGTAATTCCAGTATAGGTGCAAGATCTGTACAATTATATATATAGGAATGGACCTAAATATTATAGTCATTGATTTACATGTATGTACCATCTACTGCAGTGGCAAATGATGCAATACTGGAGAAGTTACCACGACCTACAACTGTACTTGCCGCCACTCTTACTTCATAGATAGTGAACGGAACTATTAGAAAAGATAATACTCAATAGCCATAAGTTTCAATGTGTCTAATCTACAGTTTTAGATTAGGAAGTTATATTTATTAAAACTTAACACTCAGAGAGCCTGAATTAAAATACATTTCAAGTAAAAATAAACTTACTTAGTCCAGTTAAGTTAACACTTAGAGAATTGCCTCCTACTATTTCTGATGTCATAGCAGGAATATTCAAAAACTCAGTACAGGCAAGAACATTTTCTTCAATTTGTCTTCTTGCTCTGTCTGTGTCATATGGATCTTCTCTGAATCGTATTGGAATAGCCTCAATAGTATAACTAGTTATTTCACCAATAGGATCAATAAGAGGATTCCATCTTATGGTAACAGTTGTTGATCCAATTTCAGAATCATCAATAACAGCAGGGGAGACACGACCTGGAGCTGAAAAGAAGAATTATAATTTGTGTATTATAATTATAACTATAGTTATTAATGTAAAATAAAATAATGAATTATTATTTTACACAATATCTTTGGTATTCATCTAATTAGAGTTGCTGTGTACTTACTGGATGCTATTCATACTGCAGATTATAGTCTGCATAATCCATTTATTCATTTATTCATTTAGTCATTCATACATTCTCACTCATCATTTATTTATTAAGGTACTCACGAGCAAGAATAACAATCATCTCATCACTAAATGGTCCAGGGCCAACTGCAGTTCTAGCCAGAACAGATATACTGTAATTAGTAAACTCCAATATGTTTCCCAAAATAATTTGAGTTCCATCAGTCATGTTTAGTATAGGCAATCCAAGAGCGATGTATTGTATATCATATGACACAATGATGCCATTCCTGTCTTCTTCTAATGGTAGTTGCCAAGTCACTAGAATTTCTGTTGGAGATAGTGCAGATGCTTTAGTTTCAGTTGGTGGACCATCAGGTGCTACAGGAAAAGAGTAAAATTAATAGCAGTAAGTATAAATATAAATTTTATATTAGAAATCAATACCTTCTTCTAAAGTCCTGATATTGAATGGGTCACTACGAGTACTACTACCCTCTTCATTGAATGCTAATACTGTGAAATTATATGTCACTCCAGGATGAAGATCCTCTATGAATAATTCCTCCCTTCTCCCATCTGTAATCACAGTTACATCATCACCACCTTCTATGAATGAAGGATGACTATAGGAAATACTATATCCGAGAATAGGAGCATTGTTATCATGTGGTGCAGTCCATATTAGTGTGAGGTTACGAGAAGTAACATTATTAGCATCAAGATTAACAGGTATATCAGGAACATCTGAAGTATAGTGTAAAATATATTTTATTATAACGATTTATAAGATATTCAATCATTTTACCTTGAACGAGTACACGAACTATTTCACTCTCTGTATCATTATAAACATCATTCAGGTTATTAGTAACACATTGATAATCACCAGAGTCTATAAAAATTGTGCTATCCACCATAAGTAAACTTGTTAGCATACCAAAATTATCATCCATTCCTGAACCACTTCCAAATCTACTTTCACTTCCACTTTCTCCACTACCACTCCCACTTCTTGGACAACCACTTTGACTTTCGAATCGCAAGGTATATATCTGGATTCTGGGATTTGCTCCAACATCTATGTCTGTATCATTATGACGCCAGGTAATATATGGAATAGGAAATCCGGTAGCTGTACAACTCAACATAATACTGTTTCCTCGTGTTACATTTAAATCTTCAGGTTGTTCCACTATTAACGGTCCAACTGAAAGAAGAGAAATATACCTCATTATTTAAATGTTACATGCATCCATTCATTAACACAACTATAAGCACAACTCACTGTTTAGTGTAAACACAACAATGTCATAGCCAGCTAGATTTGAAATGAAACATTCATAACATCCTCCATCAAGAACAGTCACTACACTTCTTTCTAGTTCTGCACTTGCTGTAATCTCTTCATCAGTTCGAAGGTAAGTCCATTGGAATGAGTTATTAAGTCCTCCAAGAGCTGAACAAATAGTTATTATATCATCACCTTCTTCTGCATTAATTACTTCCTCAGTCAGTTGAAGACTACCCAGAGGTGAAACTGAGAAAAGAATTCTGATAAGTCAACTGTATAACAAATGAAGTAGTTTTTGAGTTTGAAAAGATATAAGGCCTTTTGAAACATCCTATGATTTTAATGAACATTTTCTACAGATAGTTATGAGTTATAACAGAAACGAAAAGCCACAGCACTATCTAGTCTGTTTATTACTGTAGTTTCTAACACATTTGATTATACATGTGTATACTTACCATAGACTGTAGCTTCAATAGAATAAATAGTCAGATTATTACTAGATACTGAACATTGGTATATGCCCTCATCACCAAACATAACTGGAATAAACAGCAAGACAGGTTCTTCAACTATCAACGATCCATTTGTAATATATAACCATTGATATTGAGGATCTGGGAACGATTCTGCTAGACATGTCAACATCTCTATGGCATTATTTCTAGTTAGTAATGTTTGGACAGGTTGCTGTATAAAACGTGGACTGACAAACAGGTATGTACTAACATCATCTGCACCAGCTGCATTACTAGCAACACATTGATACTTACCTCCATATAAATGAGCGCTAATAGACACTATAGTTAATATGGAAGAGAAGGTCTGGTTTACTATAATTATGCTCTGTCCATCCGGAATTATTAAAGTATCATTTAGATACCAATCAAAAATGTTATTGGGTCCTCCCTCAATTGTACAAGTTAGAATTGCAGTCATGGCATAATCAAATGTCATATTCTGAGGAGAGAGCATGATAGAGCCTTGTGGAGAAATAGTGATTAAAGATGCTTCTGATGTATTTGTGTATTCTTCTCCATTGTTAGTGTTAGTAGCAACACATCTGTACATGCCAAAGTCACTAAAATCAACAGGGTCAAATTCCAAAGTTGTTCTGTCTTCTCCATCAATATCTTCAAACACTAGAGTATCTGTGTTCATCTTCTGCCATTGATAAGATGGGTAAGGAAATGATTCAGCAAGACATGTTAAATTAAATGAAGAAGGGACAGTTGTATTTATACTCTGTGGCTGTTCTACAAATTCTACTAATACATTTAACTCAGATGTACTCAGACCAACACCAGCATCATTTACTGCTATACAAATATATTCTCCACCATTTTCGGGAGCAGTGATATCGTTAAGATCGAAGACAGGGTTCATAGTTAGAACAGCATTCATAATATCTGAAAGTGACAAAAAAACAATAATTTATTATTATATTTATTTCTGTGTAAATCATGTGTAGAGTTTAGCAATATTTTGGATAATGTTGTAGTTATAAATAAGACATAATTACACTATACTCAATAATTGTAAGTAATGTACCCCTATTAATACACATATTCAACTTAACAAATATGAGTATTATTTACCTTCACCACTTGCATCGAAATCACTAACTACTCCATTTTCACAGTCTGATGATTCACACACCAAATCACTGACATTATAAAACCATAAATATATTGTATCTGGTCCAGCATCAGTTTGACAAGTAAATGTCACATTATCACCTCGAGGCAGTATCACATTATTTGGTGTTGTGGACACAATTCCGAAAGGAGATACTGGAGAGAGGAGAAATAAATGCATTGACAATGAAGTTATGAATGTGTATATACTTACCAACTACTCTACTTGTAGTTGACTGATATCCTGCCATATTGGATACAATACAAGTAAATATTCCTTGATGAATAGCTGCATCAACACTAGTCACTCTAAGGACACTTTTGCTCTCTGTATCACTAGTAAATGATGTTATAGATGAAACACTAGTTTGCATGACTCCAGCTCCGTTATGTGTCCACTGGTGGACATTGTTAGGACCTCCTTGAGCACTACATGTTAGATTAAACTCATCCCCTTGATTTACATAGACAATTGGCTGGAGAACTACTGAACCTCTTGGAGAAACTAAAAGAATATTAACAAATGAGTATTATGGTGCTAATATAAATTATCTCTTACCAAATAAAATAGCATTTTGTGACTCAATGGAATTTAGTGTATTGTTGATTGTATTTGTCACAACACAACGATAGACTCCAGCATCAGCATAAGTTGCTGGAGTGAACAATAATACTGTTCCATCTTCACCACTTACAACTTCAATTTCTCCATTCACTAGTCTCTCCCATTGATAAACAGGAAATGGGAAAGATTCGGCCTCACATGTAAATGACTCATCAACTCCAACTTCTATTTTAATTTCTTGTGGCTCTTGTAAGAACTCTGGTATAACATAAAGAGTAGAAGTACTCAGACCAATACCGGCATCATTTACTGCTATACAAATATATTCTCCACCATTTTCAGGAGCAGTGATATTGTTAAGATCGAAGACAGGGTTCATAGTTAGAACAGCATTCATAATATCTGAAAGTGACAAAAAAACAATAATTTATTATTATATTTATTTCTGTGTAAATCATGTGTAGAGTTTAGCAATATTTTGGATAATGTTGTAGTTATAAATAAGACATAACTACACTATACTCAATAATTGTAAGTAATGTACCCCTATTAATACACATATTCAACTTAACAAATATATATGAGTATTATTTACCTTCACCACTTGCATCGAAATCACTAACTGCTCCATTTTCACAGTCTGATGATTCACACACCAAATCACTGACATTATAAAACCATAAATATATTGTATCTGGTCCAGCATCTGTTTGACAAGTGAATGTCACATTATCACCACGAGACAGTATCACATTATCTGGTGTTGTGGACACAATTCCAAGAGGAGAGACTGAAGAGAGGAGAAAAAGATTAAATGATAATGAAGTTATGAACATGTATATATTTTATGAGAACTACAAACGTTCTTGCAGAAACTAAAGAATATTGACAAATGAGTATTATGGTGCTAATATAAATTATCTCTTACCAAATAAAATAGCATTTTGTGACACAATGGAATTTAGTGTATTGTTGATAGTATTTGTCACAACACAACGATAGACTCCAGCATCAGCACAAGTTACTGGAATGAACAATAATGCTGTTCCATTTTCACCACTTACAACTTCAAATTCTCCATTCACTAGTCTCTCCCATTGATAAACAGGAAATGGGAAAGATTCGGCCTCACATGTAAATGACTCATCAACTCCAACTTCTATTTTAATATCTTGTGGCTCTTGTAAGAACTCTGGTATAACATAAAGAGTAGAAGTACTCAGACCAACACCAGCATCATTTACTGCTATACAAATATATTCTCCACCATTTTCAGGAGCAGTGATATCAGTAAGATTGAAGACAGGGTTCATAGTTAGAACAGCATTCATGATATCTGAAAGTGACACAAACATAATAATTTACTATCATATTTATTTCTGTGTAAATCATGTGTGTAGAGTTTAGCTATATTGTGGATAATCTTTACACTCTAAAAATTGATTTGTCAACTTCATTGATTATATAATTTTCGTAAAAAATTTCAGTGTTCAAATTGTTGCTGAATATGAATAGCTAATACAAGCTAAATTTTGTTAGAAAATTGTTACGTAGAGTACACATCCCTATTTATATTTGTAATCTTGACAATCATATATAGTAGATAAGGAATAATTATTTTTATCAAACAATGTTTACCATAGAAACAACGAATCCCATACATTTTCAATTAGACATTCAAATCAGGCACTATGATAATATTTTACCGTATTGTACTGGACCGTATTATATTGTACTGGACTCGCGTGACCGGAAGTTTATTGTACAGAAAATCACCTGACCGGATGTTTTATTTTACAGCGTGTCACTGTCACATGTTGCTAAGTAAAAATTGTGTAGAAAGAGATTACTCTATAATCTCTTCAGTTTTGACGATGGTCAAGTTAGTAAACATGAGTTGTGAAAAAATTCTAAATGAGGTAAGTTTTGTGTATGATAAAATGTGAAAATAGAGAGGTTTTTATATGTTCAGTGCTGAAAGTCTCTTTTCGAGTTGGAGGTTGCCCGAGATAGCTACTGGTTTGGGATTTAGCTTGTAAATGCTTCAAGATGACCATCTTTATCATGATAGTTTGAATAATAAAGTATTGCTAAGTAATAATAGGCAAAAACAAGCATGATTTGATAAATTTATTATCGCACAGATACCCGGGAAATATTACTCGTTGGATACAGCGTGCCACTCGTCCTTCGGACTCGTGGCAACGCTGTATCCAACTCGTAATATTTCCCGGTATCTGTGCGATAATATATATATATGCATTATTTACTAAAGGTTTAATAAAAGGTATATATGCTCACTATGAGGAATGTCCCACACTTTCCCCCACTAGTTAATTAATTAGCCATGAACCATAATTTACATCATTAAGGTAATTAGTAAACGAGCGAAATCATTCACACAGAACAACACTGTAAAAAGTAACAGGTTATTTTAACCTTCAGTTGGTTGCAGGAGTTTCAATGCAATTATATTTTCGCCCATGCTGATTTATTTTTCCTGCTAGCTAATATTTACAAGTCATAGACAGTTCATTTGATCTTGTCCTATATTGTATATTGAATAATATAAAGTACATGTCATAACAAGGCATATGGTAACAAACACAATGTAGCTATATACATAGCATAGTATTTTATAGGTACAACATGTGGTGTATTATCTGTGAAACAAGAGATGTTACTACCTCATTCCAGAGTAATTAATTAATAAAAATATGCATGAATTTGTACTTGTAATAGCAAACATGTGATATTTGAAACATCGGCACATGTATGTAATTATTATAGGATTTATGTGTTTAAAGTACATACATGTGCATTGCATTGCTTTTGTTAATTAATATTAAGTAGCATAATATTATATTGGTACAACCTGTGGTGTATTATTAGTATTCAAATTCCAACATTTGCAAAACAACAGATGTTACTAGCTCATTGCAGAGTAATTAATTAATATAAATATGCACATGAAGTTGTACTTATAATAGCAAATAATGTGATATACTCCACAGATATTTGAAAAGTCAGCACATGTATATATGTACCATTCTTTATTATGGCATGTACCTTATATACTAGTCAATATACATGTAGATCAAAATCAAAACATTACCTAGCTAAACAAGAAAGCAGCATTGATTTAAATAGTCTCAGGAGGAATTGAAACTCGTGTAACCAAATGAGGGTTAAAATAACCCATTCATTTTTACAGTGAATCATTTGGCTCATTAACTGTGGAAAGCTATTTGTGAAATGTTCATAATTAATTATTCTTCTATAGAGCAGCTAATCCAGTGTGCTATGTGTAATATTTTTGTGCTGATTAATATGGTGTTTGTAAATTGTATGGTTTCTATATGTATATGTGACCGAATTTGCGAAAATCAGGCTTATGGGATAATTATTAATTTTGAGATACGAGTGAAAATAGACAGTTATGGCTTACTTGGGTGATCACTGTTTTACAACATAAAAAGCTTCATTAATATCTTACCCATTCACTCATACCTTCAGAGAAGTTTGGAGACATCTCTGTGCTTCGCTAGCCACTCCTAAAAAAGTTTTTATTCATTACGTTTAATGATTAAATAATTGATTTAATTGCGTTTTTCTCAAAATGAAGGATTTGTGACTACAACGGTTTAATCCCGCGCTGTAGCTTTGTCTTTTGCGTGATTGGGATGTATCATATATCATTCTAGAGCTAATTGAATACTCTATTCAGGTAATACAAAAGATCAATTTTCAAATTTTATCCCATAAGCCTGATTTTCGCAAATTCGGTCACATATAAGTCGATATACTTGTGTATATTTTTAGTTATGTTATGTTATGTTATGTTATGTTATATTGTATTCTGTAATATAGTTAGTATAGTGAAAGATAACTAACTCCAACCACTCGGTCACATCACAACACTATGAGAGTATGTTCTCACATTTACTAACAGATAGAACATAGAATTAATCGAAGGAAGACATAATAAATGCGTATGTTACTGTTTTAACATATGAAATTGGTTAAAAAGACAAATTAATTTTTAAATTATAAATAAAGCACTATATATACTGATCAATTATACGCCTATTTAAACACATATTCAACTTAACAAATATATATGAGTATTATTTACCGTCACCACTTCCATCGAAATCACTAACTACTCCATTTTCACAGTCTGATGATTCACACACCAAATCACTGACATTATAAAACCATAAATATATTGTATCTGGTCCAGCATCAGTTTGACAAGTGAATGTCACATTATCACCACGAGACAGTATCACATTATCTGGTGTTGTGGACACAATTCCAAGAGGAGAGACTAAAGATATGAGAAATAAATGGTATGAAAATGAAGTTATGAACATGCATGTATACATTGTCCTTCCTTGGGTTGCAATAATCATGAGAGTGGCATCTGTATGGATATAGATACATGACTTGTGGGACAAAAGGAATTTTACAATGGGTTTGATATCATTATGCCAAATAATTCAAAGCTATCTTATATTTCATTTAGCCATCTAACGTTTCCTTTCATGTATACCTTGTTAGTGTATAGAGTATACTTTCCAGAAAGACAGTGTGACTGATTATATAATTATTATTATATTGGTGAAAGCCATTCGAATGCTGTTACACTTGGTAAGAAATAAATTAACTTTTAGTGTTGCATGCAAGATTCATTGTTGATATATTGTATATGCACTATACGGCGAAACATAAAATTAAACTACAGGTTTATAAATCAGATATTGCCCCTTGTGGTCAGATATAAAACCTGCTGTCGACACACACTATAAGAAAACAACACTTACCTTCTCCAGAGTGAAGACAGAAAGGAGAAGAAGAGAAGAAAGATAAGCAACAGAATGCTGTCACACTTGGTAACAAAGGTTTTGTCTTTCGGGAAACGTATTAATTTTAACACACCAACTTTTGCTATATCAGGTTTATAATCACCTCACCCTTGTGTTGGGTGATTATAAATCTGATATAGCACTCGTAGGTGTGTTATAACGTATACATATAAATTAAAGAATAAACTTATATAATTATATATATATATATAATATATATATGTATATTATATAGTACACTTACAGTTCTTATATACAATATATAGACCCGAGGTTTAGTGTCTGAGGATGTGATATAGCCCGAGCTTGCGAGGGCTATATCACATCCGAAGACACTAAACCAAGGGTTTATATTGTGGTATATAAGAACTGTAAGTGTACTATATACAATATATAGTATGCTGGTGGATTAAAGATTCACAGGTCTATATACAAAATATAAGACCTAACCACATCAAACGGTTGCCATGGTAGCATACTATATATATATATATAATTATATATATATATATAATTATACATATATGTGTATAAATGAAATAGGATCATTTATGTTCAGATGTGTCCAATTGTCTCCAGAAGTCTTCTCAAAGTGAGGAAACACTGAGAAATTGTGAGTCATAACTTTATAACCAAAATATGTTTAAAAAGGTAATGGCAATGTTGTTCCTTGTGTACTTTGGCGTTGCATGCAAATAGCTCGTTTTAACCACCAACACTCTTAGGTTTCCAGAAAATTTAATACTGATACACTGACTCTCATAGACAAAAAACAGTTACATATCCTTCACAGCAAATAAAAATTGTTAAAATAACTATTTTATTGGTTAGTACAGTTGCAAGTATTTAAAAATTAGTCAGTTATTCAGAATGTTATGAATTCAAGCATACTAATGCCATAGCTAATTATAATCAATTAGTGGAAGCAGTATAATTTTAGGGTGCCGTCTATTCATATTTCATACCAAGAATTTCCTTATACACCATTCAAAGTGATTGTATTTGGCAGTGTTTGGCCAACAAAAGTGTTTGAACACCTGCAAAAACATAACTTAATTTATTCTAGTGTACATTTTTATATATACTTGGTGCACATAGTCACTTAAGTGTCATAGTAACATCATGCATGTAGCCACGATAACCTGTATGACAAAGTAGATTGAAATTGGTGTTGTTTTAGTTAACTATGACTATAACTGAAACCCCATTTAGTAAGGCTTTTTGAATTTTTGTTAACTAAACTATAACTAAATTACAAGTCTAATGCAATAACTATAACTAACTAAATCTAAAAATGCCAATAATGGGCACTTTTTGATAGTTAACTGTAACTAAATCCCTTTTAGTAAGCCTCCTATTATGTTAGTTATTTAAACTACAACTAAACTAAAATTTTGCTAAACTAGTCATACTGTAACTATAACTCAAAGTGGTCCTTATTGTCAAACTAAAACAGCACTAATTGAAATTTATACTATTCCTTGCAACTATACTAACTTATTTTAACAATTTAATTTTTGCAGTGAATTGCTTCATTGTAATCAAATAAATAGCTATTGGGAATTGCAAGGAATTTAGTTATACAACTGTAGGTAAGTGTGATATGGCTACATGCATGCTAAAGCCATATGCAGGATTAAAATAATGTGCACCTAGTATTTGAAACACGCAGTGTTTGTTGTCTTGTCTAATATCTCATATTTCATAGCACCATTCAACAAAATAGTTAGAAACCTATAACTGCAACCACATAATTGCTTCCCAAGAAACATCACAAAAGATTGTAGCCAGTAAAAGAGCTAACTACACTTTGCTTCAAGTAATCGATTATAATGATATCAGCATGCATTAAGCCATGTATAATAACAACATGTATAACCAACTATATATTTACTATTCAACCTTGCAATGTGGTATAACCAAACACACATCACTTTACACAAATGTTACATACTTATTACTGTGAAGTTGAATACTGCTGTTTGATCTGCACCAGTGGTATTAGCAATACACTGATAATCTCCAAATGAAATTGTTTGTCCAAACACATCAACTGATGCATTTCCTTGAGATAAAACACTGCCATCTCTAACATGGACAAGTTGGACATCAGGAATGGGAACACCATCTGCTTCACAAGTTAAACTTGAATCATTATCATTTGTAATGAGAACATTAGCATCGGGAGTAACAGTAAAGAATGGATTTATGTTAATTGTAAACACTGCACTTAGGTTTCCTGATGATGAAACAGCAAAACATTCATAATCATCAGCAGTACTAGTGTCATCTATTTTAACATTGATGGTAATACTTCTTTGAAGATCATCTATATTAAGAGGGTCAACCAAAGCAGTAGTGGTACCTAATATTCTCCAGGTAGCTACAAATCCTGTTACACCAGCTGGATCAATTGTACATATAAGTGTTGCAGTGTCATCTATACTGAAAAAATCTGAAGTTTCACCATCAGGTGTTACAGGAGTGCTAACTGCCACAGTTGGCACAGTTGGCATAGATGGTGCGATAACGCACAGAATACCTGGAGAGACAAATATACACATATAGACACAAGGAAGAGATGCAAACAGCACAAAATTATAGATTTAACATACAGAACACTACTTCACATACAAGCAAAATAGGAGAACAGGACTGCACAAAACAATGTTGCTTTTACTCTCATATTGGTTCACAATTACTGCTTACAGATCACAGGTACTACTTCCAATAACTATATGATGCCATAGACTATAACTGACTGTATATATATACTCATATAGATATATTATATATATTATATTACATACACATAATAATTATTTAAGAATTATTATGCTACCATGGCAACCTTTTGAAGCAGTTAGTGTGTAATAGAACACACAAAAGAATGTTGCTTTTACTGTCATAAAAACATTTCCAATATAATATAAATGAAGCAGGAATTTCAAAACCCTAAAGTATACGAACAAGTTTGGGAGGTTAATATAGGACCCAAAATTAAACAAATCACTTCTATATAACCCTACATAAGTGCTTACACTGCTATAAAACAGAATACAAATAGCTGTACATATGTATATAGGGTTACTTTTTTCATTTTTATTGCAAATGTTTTTTATTAGCTGTTTTGTAATAATTATGATGAAGATTTTGCCAATTGCTGGTTCTCTACCTTAACCCTTAGAGCACTGAGCTTGTTTTTCAAAATTCTTCCCATTTCCAACACTGGCGACTCTATTGCATATATTTTAGCCACCGTTCACTTTCTCTACCCCAAACTTGGCTCCTTTTCCGACATGGAGTACTACTTCTACCAACTTGCTTACCGGGACTCGAAAGGCTTCGTAGGATTAAATCAAATGCAGTGCTCTCCCTCTTTCGACTGGAACTGGGGCAAACAAAATGACCCCACTGCATGTTGCCACCAGCTACACCCACGATTTCAGGTTTTACAGCAAGGGAAATGCCTCAGGTACCCACCAGAGCGCGTGGGCGGGGTCACTGAAACCGCAAATTGCGTGGGCGGCGAGGGGTTGCACTTTCTTCGAACCCCCATTAACGGGGGACACCCCCTTTTAAAATTCCCCTGTAGTCGTTATTTAGGCCAAAAGGCGGCCGAAAAACCATCAACATTTTTTAGCTGGGCTTGTGCCTGACGCCAATTATTTGGATACAAGCACGTGTTAAGACCACGCCTAATTTTAATAATTAATGGTAGTTAACTGATCATTGGTCACTGAAAAGTGGAGACCAGTGGCGTAGCCAGGGGGGGGGGGGGGGGGGGGCATTTGCCCCTCCTTTTTTTCAGAAACGTGAGAGTTGTCACTTGTGAATTATAAAATTGCGTTACATTTCACTCCTTACGGTAATTCCAGCACTGAAAGATGATGTTTAGTAGTCTTTTAACTTGAAAACATTGTAGAGAGGATAACTATAAAGCTCTTTCCTACGTGAGTAACAAAACTTTCAATAAATTCGAGCGAGCGTGCTCCTCGAGTTAGTAATAACTTTTGAGCAGCCACACCCATGCAATGTTGCAGCTCAGAAACATTGCATGGGTGTGGCTATCTAATTTGACCACAATTGTGCAACCCCGGCACTAGCCACTAGTTATACCATAATTGAACTTTGATATACTTTCATTGTTTACACTATTGAACTTTATTACTTGTTCCTGCATGCTTTTCTTTGATCAGGTGATAAACATTATGATAACCCATCACATACGTAGTTAATTAGTGGGCGTGGCATCCTGTGGCAAAAAAAATTTTGGCACGCTTCGCGCGCCTAAATTTCTTCTTTCCCTAAAATCCTCGCTACGCCCCTGGAGACAGCCATCTCTCTAGTTATATATATACCAGTAGTTAGCTATATACATAGAGCTATGCATATGTACAGAGTCGGCTGTACTTCAACGAATATAGAGTATGTTACTCTTTTCTTTGATGATAATGCCAGGAACTCAGAATTTTATAAAGTAATTCATTGGAAATCATTTCTAGTTTAAAATAACCTGTCTACATCTGTTTGTTAAAAGTGCATGAGAAACGTTTCTTGTGATTTACTATCAAAAAACAGAGTACACCTAGTAGCCATGGTAACAGATATAAATCATATATAATATAATTATATAATATTATACAATGATCTACCAAATATATTTATACTCAAGATTACGGTTTAAAACTTCAGCTCATCACTTGCAATATATGGATGACCATTTCTTTTCAATGCCATTCCTACATAGAGAGTACTACCGTACTCTCTGATTTTATGTTAATTGCTACTATAACCTGTAGGATAATAATTTCATCATGTAGTCTTTATAATTCTTTCAAACTACTTTGTAGCCTGTGTAAGGTGCCAACCTTATGTCACATGCGTTAAATACATTAATTATTGTCATTTCTTGGAGATCAGGCCATGTCATGTAAGCAAACACACACTTGAGCTACAGTAGACCAGTATAATTATGATCAAATTAGCTTGTGGAAACTTCAATCATACTGTATACAACATAACATGACTTTCCATGTATTTATTTACTACCACAAGTATTCCCAAGATTGTGAAAGGGTAATACAAATTGAGTTATACAAATTGCCATAACTTTATAACTTTAAAGTAACTGTATCTGACCAAACCTATTTGCCAATAAAACATTTTAGCCATGCAGATACTTGCTTCAAATAATTGATTATTGGTACAAATTATTTGCTGTGACATCAGCATTCATGTACTCATAACACAACCTGTATATATGACAATTTGCACTATACTCTTCGCAATTAACTCTGATTGCCAATAAATGAGTTATTTTAACAATTCGCAGTGACACATCCTTCAGGGTTCACCTTCTACAGTACAACCAATGATGATGATAGCAAGGCCAGTTCCACATGTTTTCTGTTGCCAATGTCAGTGACATGACATTAGTTCTTTGTCCATAATATGGTGGTTGGATACAAAATATTGTTAACACTACTGTCACATGTGGAGGGGGTGCTATACATGAGAGAGAGCTAGCCATTGTGAATTGTCATTTGTACAGTTTAAATTGGTGAAGTTTTTGGAAGGAGATTTTATATTGACTGTTCTGTGTCACTTTGTTTTCCTTCAGACCTTCTGTTGCCTATTACCAGAGTTACATAATAATTTAATTCCCTCTGCAGCATAGTTAGAAAGTGGTTCAAGAGGCTTCCATTCCCTGAAATGTATGGTTCAAAGTGTATAGTTTGAAGACACATATACATATATATATATATATAGCCAACTGTTTAAGTCATTTATCCATGACACCATGGCACCAATTAGTCTTTGCTTTCACAACCAAATCAAGTTCATGGAGATTTAAGGAAGAGAACAAACTGCCTTTGTAGATGCATATATTTTACAGGTTGAGAAGAATAACATCTCCTCACATCGTTACCACCCAACTTCCAAAGAACAAGCTATATGTAAACTTCCATCCTCCAGAATCCATCAAAAATGGTAATAATGGTATGTATGTATATATGTATAGTTAGTGAAAACATTACCAGGGTAAGTAGAAAATTAAGTCTATTAAAGACTGTGCATGCATCTTGGACTGATCCAGCTATCTGGCTTCGGAACATGCATGTTAGAATTCCATCCTCCAGAAGCATCAAACAATAAAGCTTAAGTGTAATAATGTGTACTTAATAGTATGTATGCATAATGTATGTATACTTAGTGAAAGCAGAGCATGTACAAAAATTGAGGTTTGCATTCTTCATCTGAAACAAGTGGACAGGATAAAAGAATTAAATGTTTTAGTCATGCAATTCACTACATCATGTGTACAAGCATTTTCAGTATCAATTCAACTTCAATTTAAAGATAATGCATAATACAATAATTATTATAAAAATATTGGGAACACAATTTAGTTTCTTATATGAAAAAAAGTGCTATACTGAACAACTTGGAACAGACAATAGATATACTGCTATGTTGATAATCTTGATTTGTTAATTATAAGCATTACATTTGTTAATTCTCATGAGCTCCAAAAGACGATTCATGCTCAATTAGAGACATAGAAACACCACTGGCAGTCTCCTTAAGTAGTTTACCATCTTTTGCTACTCCCTCAATCATACCAAGTTTCATTGCTTCCAAGAGAGCATCGTGAATGAAAATATACTCGGTCTGTAGAAAAGGTGTGTATAATGCATTGAAAAATCTCTTTAAACAAATCTATTACCTCATTCAAAACCATTGATGGACGTTGCTTCCTCATATATTGTACATAATTGTAAATGTCAACAGTCTTCTCTCCAGCAGCATGAGCAATTTGAACAGAGAGGCCAATAAATGCCCCTGTACGACCAACTCCAGCACTACAAAATTAAAGATTCATAGATGTTTTCTATACTATATACTATGTACCTGCAGTGAACAACAATTGGACCACCATCAATAGAATTGTAATCATTCATAATAACTTGTAAAAATTCTAGAAACACATGATACTTAACAGGCACTCCATGATCAGGCCAGGATATGAAATGGTATTGTTTCACTATCTTTGCTTCAGATCCAGCCATGGACAGAGACAAAGTGCGTACTGTTTGATGTTGTTGTTCAGCCTCTTCCAGCAGTTCGACATGTACCTCACCATAATCAGCTGTATTTTCACCCTCGTCTGGTGAATTGGGCCAGTACTTATGACACTTGATCTGAAAATATTACAACTTTTAAAATTTTAAACTTTAAACCACGACATGAATAATTCCTTTTGATGTTTAAACGCTATAAAGAGGCATCCAAATAGGATGGAATTTCGAAAAAATATGAATGTGTTTAATTAAATTTAATGATAAACTAATGATTTTATTGTATGTAACTGTTTGTATAGTGGAAGCCATACTCAGCACAAAGGGGAATAGGGTTATAAATTTAAAGGTATGCAGGTGTTACAGCTATTTGGATTCCTTGGGCTACGCCCACAGGATTCAAATAGCTGTAATCCCACAAAACAGCACATATCCTACATAGAAATTGGGCTCATACCTTTCCTCTTTCCTCTAAGTTAGTCAACATGACAATGATGGGAACATTCTGTTCCCAAATCATACACCAGAAGTCGTTAGTGGTGCTTGGCATGGGACCTTGTGTAGCAATAAAGTTGCCAGAGTTTTCATAGCCCTATATATGTAATATGTAATATAATTATTATGTATATTAAAAATATTATCAATATGCATATTAAAATGTGCTTACCACTATGTAGTTAGCATTGATATAATCAGATCCACTAGAGCAGTGTTTCAACAAAACTCGAGAATGATCATCTAATACAATAGATACAATATAAACATCACTCTATAATACATGCGCATGTATACACACATACATGCAGGAATATTCAAATATCGATCTTTTTCTTTATTAGTATTAGAAGCATTTCGTGTTGGATGATGATCTGGTTCAATTTGCTATAAAACAAAAACAGAATTCATTTCATTTCTTATACTGTGTATTAACCCTTAATCCATCTATCCATCAATAGACTGTATTATGAATTATTTCAAGACAACTGATTTTGAACACATAATCATAATTATTAATATTAAGTATTACATAAAGCACTAGTATGAGCGCTGTATGGAAAATATAGTACAAGGGGTGGGATCGAGAAGCTAACACGACATAATAGGAATAGGCTACGCCTTATGCCATATTAGCTTCTCTTTTACTACATCACAAACTATCATATTAACTCACACTATACTCTTCAGTAAACAGATAGTCCTGGTTTGAATGCATTTGTGCTACATAAGCAGGATAATCCTCAACAGAAATAGGTTGTCTATTGCCATCTGAAATATTTAAAACAAAAATCATCATAAACATTAAAATAATAATGAATTTTATATAAAATAAATTAAGTAGGTAAAAAATTAACAGAGAGGGAAGAAACCTGTTTGAAAAAAATATGGATTAAGAACAACTATTTCTGCTTCTCTTTTGTGTTGAGATGAAACAGACACAGGATACTTAGACCGTCTAAGAAATGACAAGGAATAAATACTATTATATCACAGAACTCTATCGGTTGTTATGTACCTGCGACGATACCAGCAACAACAGATGATAATGAATATCAACAGGCAACAGAGTATAAGGAATGCCAGTATCAAACATACAATAAGAGCAATAAGATTATATCCCAGTCCTGTATAACAGAATTATAATATAGGAATAATTTATAGATAATACAATGGAAGATTGTAATTGCATTTCATTAACTTACTGGTGTCTCGACAAGTCAGTTCATAATATCTAATGACAACTTCCTGTATTGTGAAAGACAAGTGCATATATTGTAGATAGTATCAGTTTGGAAAACTCACATCTCCTATACTTAAAATATGATGTATTATCACATAGTAACAGTGAGGAGTGAATCGATCAAGTTTAGCATTGAAATATGTTTCATTAACCTCACTACGCATGGCCATAGTTCTTGATTCGTCTCCAGCTGTGAATCTGTTAGGGACTTCTGATACATCATTCCAAGCAGCTGCTATATAATATCTATTATCACCACGAGATTCATATGGTTGGATATTAGGATATGTTGAGTTGAAATCATCAACAATAGGATTAAAATCCATTTTGGGGTCAGGAACAACTATTACTCCATAGTATCTGTATATCAAGTTACATGACAATTGTAAATATCATAATACGAAAATATATGAAATTTATTGTGTGCTAATCCTACTTACATTATATTTTCAATTCCAACATCGGTGAAAACATTTGCAGAAGGTAGTCTAATTGAAGTATCGTCAACACCAGTATTTGGTCTGGAATCGAAGCTAAGCCTAGAGTCATTCAGCACAACAAGAATCTCAGTATCAACCATTCCTATAAGCTCAGTATCATTATCAGCAATAGTAAAAGCTCTCACATGAATAGCATAATATTGTCCAGGGCTTAAGTCAGTTATTGTATAGACAACATCTCTTTCACTCGATATTAGTCTATCCTCGGTATATCCACTACTGTTAATTGGTTGAGGCTGAATTGTGTTACTTATTCTATAGTAGATATAGTAACCAGTAATTATTCCATTGGGACAAGCTGGACCTTCCCAAGACAACACAATGGATGTCAAATCTCTTGCAACACCCTCTAATTCCAGTATAGGTGCAGGATCTGTACAATTATATAGAAATGTATCTCAATATTGTAGGTAGTTACTGATGTACTTACCATCTACTGCAGTGGCAAATGATGTAACATTTGAGAAGTTACCACGACCTATAACAGTACTTGCCGCCACTCTTACTTCATATACAGTGAACGGAACTATTAGAAAACATAATAATTAATAATTGCTAGGGGAAGTTATATTAATTTTATTGAACCTTAAAATTCAGAGAGTCTGGATTAAAATAAATTTCAAGTAATAAAAAAAACTTACTTAGTCCAGTTAAGTTAATACTTAGAGAATTGCCTCTTACTGTTACCGATACCACAGCAGAAATATTCAAAAATTCAATACAGGTAAGAACATTTCCTTCAGTTTGTCTTCTTCCTATGACTGTGTCATATGGATCTTCTTTGAATCGTATTGGAATAACTTCAACAGTATAACTAGTTATTTCTCCATTAGGATGAATAGGAGGATTCCATCTTATGATAGCAGTTGTTGATCCAATATCATTATTGTTAATAACAGGAGGGGAGACAACACCCGGAACTGAAGAGAAATATATTATTATTATTTTATTATAATTATTAATGTAAAATAAAATATGCTTTGTACTTTCTGGATGCTATTCATTCTACAGATTATAGTCTGCATAATCCATTTATCTATTTATTCATTTATTCATTTAATCATTCACTCATTCTCACTCATCATGTATTTATTAAGGTACTCACGAGCAAGAATAACAATCATCTTATCACTAAATGGTCCAGGGCCAACTGCAGTTCTAGCCAGAACAGATATACCGTAATTAGTAAACTCCAATAAGTTACCCAATATAATTTGAGTTCCGTCAGTAAATCCTGGTATTACCAAAGTCATGTTTGGTATAGGTAATCCATTGTCATCCAGACCGATGTATTGTATATCATATGATACAATGATACCATTCCTGTTTTCTTCTAATGGTAGTTGCCAAGTCACAAGAATTTCTGTTGGAGATAGTGCAGATGCTTTAGTTTCAGTTGGTGGACCATCAGGTGCTACAGAAAAAGAGTAAAATTAATAGCAGTAAGTATAAATATAAATTTCATATTAGAAATCAATACCTTCTTCTAAAGTCCTGATATTGAATGGCTCACTACGATTACTACTACCCTCTTCATTGAATGCTAGTACTGTGAAATTATATGTTACTCCAGGATGAAGATCCTCTATGAATAATTCCTCTATTCTCCCATCTGTAATTACAGTTACATCACCACCACCTTCTATGAATGAAGGATGACTATAGGAAATACTATATCCAAGAATAGGAGCATTGTTATCATGTGGTGCAGTCCATATTAGTGTGAGGTTGCGAGAAGTAACATTATTAGCATCAAGATTAACAGGTATATCAGGAACATCTGAAGTATAATGTAAAATATATTTTATTATAACGATTTATAAGATATTTAATTATTTTACCTTGAACGAGTACACGAACTACTTCACTCTCTGTATCATTATAAACATCATTCAGGTTATTAGTAACACATTGATAATCACCAGAGTCTATAAAAATTGTGCTATCCACCATAAGTAAACTTGTTAGCATACCAAAATTATCATCCATTCCTGAACCACTACCACTTCCACTTCCTGGACAATCACTTTGACTTTCGAATGGCAAGGTATATATCTGGATTCTGGGATCTGCTCCAACATCTATGTCTGTATCATTATGACGCCAGGTAATATATGGAATAGGAAATCCGGTAGCTGTACATCTCAACATAATACTGTTTCCTCTTGTTACATTTAAATCTTCAGGTTGTTCTGCTATTAAAGGTCCAACTGAAAGAAGAGAAATATACCTCATTATTTAAATGTTACATGCGTCCATTCATTAACACAACTATAAGCACAACTCACTGTTTAGTGTAAACACAACAATGTCATAGCCAGCTAGATTTGAAACGAAACATTCATAACATCCTCCATCAAGAACAGTCACTACACTTCTTACTAGTTCTGCACTTGCTGTAATCTGTACATCAGTTTGGAGGTAAGTCCATTGGAATGAGTTATTAAGTCCTCCAAGAGCTGAACAAATAGTTATTATATCATCACCTTCTTCTGCATTAATTACTTCCTCAGTCAGTTGAAGACTACCCAGAGGAGAAACTGAGAAAAGAATTCTGATAAGTTAACTGTATAACAAATGAAGTAGTTTTTGAGTTTGAAAAGGTATAAGGCCTTTTGAAACATCCTATGATTTTAATGAACATTTTCTACAGATAGTTATGAGTTATAACAGAAAAGAACAGTCACAGCATCATCTAGTCTGTTTATTACTGTAGTTTCTAACACATTTGATTATATATACTTACCATAGACTGTAGCTTCAATAGAATAAATAGTCAGATTATTACTAGATACTGAACATTGGTATATGCCCTCATCACCAAACATAACTGGAATAAACGGCAAGACAGGTTCTTCAACTATCAACGATCCATTTGTAATATAAAACCATTGATATTGAGGATCTGGGAACGATTCTGCTAGACATGTCAACATCTCTATAGCATTATTTCTAGTTAGTAATGTTTGGACAGGTTGCTGTATAAAACGTGGACTGACAAACAGGTATGTACTAACATCATCTGCACCAGCTGCATTACTAGCAACACACTGATATTTACCTCCATGTAAAGGAGCACTAATAGACACTATAGTTAATATGGAAGAGAAAGTCTGGTTTACTATAATTATACTCTGTCCATCCGGAATTATTAGAGTATCATTTAGATACCAATCAAAAATGTTATTGGGTCCTCCCTCAATTGTACAAGTTAGAATTGCAGTCATGGCATAATCAAATGTCATATTCTGAGGAGAGAGCATGATAGAGCCTTGTGGAGAAATAGTGATTAAAGATGCTTCTGATGTATTTGTGTATTCTTCTCCATTGTTAGTGTTAGTAGCAACACATCTGTACATGCCGAAGTCACTAAAATCAACAGGATCAAATTCCAAAGTTGTCCTGTTTTCTCCATCAATATCTTCAAACATTAGAGTATCTGTATTCATCATCTGCCATTGATAAGATGGGTAAGGAAATGATTCAGCAAGACATGTTAAATTGAATGAAGAAGGGACTATTGTATTTATACTCTGTGGCTGTTCTACAAATTCTACTACTACATTCAACTCAGATGTACTCAGACCAACACCAGCATCATTTACTGCTATACAAATATATTCTCCACCATTTTCAGGAGCAGTGATATCGTTAAGATTGAAGACAGGGTTCATAGTTAGAACAGCATTCATAATATCTGAAAGTGGCACAAACAAAATAATTTATTATCATATTTATTTCTGTGTAAATCATGTGTGTAGAGTTTATCTATTTTGGATAATGTTGTAGTTATAAATAAGGTATAATTATACTATACTCACCAATTGTAAGTAATGTACTTCTATTAATACACATATTGAAATATATATGAGTGTTATTTACCTTCACCACTCCCCTCTAAATCACTAACTACTCCATTTTCACAATCTGATGATACACACACCAAATCACTGACATTATAAAACCATAAATATATTGTATCTGGTCCAGCATCAGTTTGACAAGTGAATGTCACATTATCACCTCGAGACAGTATCACATTATCTGGTGTTGTGGACACAATTCCGAAAGGAGATACTACAGGAACGGTGGAGAAATAAATGCATTGACAATGAAGTTATGAATATGTATATACTTACCAACTACTCTACTTGTGTTTGCTTCATATCCTGCCATATTGGATACATTACAAGTATATATTCCTTGATGAATAGCTGCATCAACACTAGTCACTCTCAGGACACTCTTGCTCATTGTGTCACTACTAGATGATGTTATAGATAATTCATCAGCATTGTCATGTGTCCACTGGTGGACATTGTTAGGACCTCCTTGAGCACTACATGTTAGATTAAACTCATCTCCTTGATTTACATAGACCATTGGTTGGAGAACTACAGAACCTCTTGGAGAAACTAAAGAATAGTGAGAAAGAAGTATAATATTACAGAGCCAATATATATATATATTTTCATTGTCTTACCAAATAAGGTAGCATTATGTGATTCAATGGAATTTAGTGTATTGTTGATAGTATTTGTCACAACACAACGATAGACTCCAGCATCAGCATAACGTACTGGATTAAACAATAATACTGTTCCATTTTCACCACTTACAACTTCAAATTCTCCATTCACTAATCTCTCCCATTGATAAACAGGAAATGGGAAAGATTCAGCCACACACATAAATGACTCAACAACTCCATCTTCTGTTTCAATATCTTGTGGCTCTTGTAGAAACTCTGGTATAACATAAAGAGTAGAAGTACTCAGACCAACACCAGCATCATTTACTGCTATACAAATATATTCTCCACCATTTTCAGGAGCAGTGATGTTAGTAACATTCAGAGCAGGTGTCATGGCAATAGTAGCATTCAAGAGTTCTTCAGGAAAATAGAAGTTTTAATAATATGAACAAAATAGAATTGTAATAATAGAGAAAAGGTCTATGTATGTATATTACCTTCATTTGTCACATTGAAAGCAGCTATTGAGCCACTAGAACAGTTTGAGTTCTCACATACTAACTCGGTGGCATTAAATAACCAAACATAAAATGTGTCTGGTCCTGCATCAGTTACACATGTAAATCTGTCATCATTGCCACGAGATACTATAAGATCTTCTGGTGTTATGGACACAATATCAAAAGGCGAGACTAAATAAGAGAAAAATGAAATATTACAATATAGATGAAATATTGCTTCACTTACCAACTACTCTACTTGTATTTGCCTCATATCCTGCCATATTGGATACATTACAAGTAAATATTCCTTGATGAGTAGCTGCATCAACACTAGTCACTCTAAGGACACTCTTGCTCTCTGTATCACTAGTAGATGATGTTATAGATGATACACCAGTTTGTATGACTACAGTTCCGTTACGTGTCCACTGGTGGACATTATTAGGACCTCCTTTAGCACTACATGTTAGATTAAACTCATCTCCTTGATTTACATAGACCATTGGTTGGATGTCTACAGAACCTCTTGGAGAAACTAAAGAATAGTGAGAAAGAAGTATAATATTACAGAGCCAATATATATATATATTTTCATTGTCTTACCAAATAAGGTAGCATTCTGTGATTCAATGGTATTTAGTGTATTGTTGATAGTATTTGTCACAACACAACGATAGACTCCAGCATCAGCATAACGTACTGGATTAAACAATAATACTGTTCCATTTTCACCACTTACAACTTCAAATTCTCCATTCACTAATCTCTCCCATTGATAAACAGGAAATGGGAAAGATTCAGCCACACACATAAATGACTCAACAACTCCATCTTCTGTTTCAATATCTTGTGGTTCTTGTAAGAACTCTGGTATAACATAAAGAGTAGAAGTACTCAGTCCAGCACCAGCCTCATTCACTGCTATACAAATAAATTCTCCACCATTTTCAGGAGCAGTGATGTTAGTAACATTCAGAACAGGTGTCATGGCAATAGTAGCATTCAAGAGTTCTTCAGGAAAATAGAACAGTTTTAATGATATAAACAAAATAGAACTGTAATAATATATAGAGGAAAGGTCTATGTATGTATATTACCTTCATTTGTCACATTGAAAGCAGCAATCGAGCCACTAGAACAGTTTGAGTTCTCACATACTAACTCGGTGGCATTAAATAACCAAACATAAAATGTGTCTGGTCCTGCATCAGTTACACATGTAAATCTGTCATCATTGCCACGAGATACTATAAGATTTTCTGGTGTTATGGACACAATACCAAAAGGAGAGACTGGGAAGAGAAGAAAGAAATGTTATTATAATGGGAGTTATGACAATGTATACACTGTGGTTACTACGGTTGCAGTGATCATGGGATTGGCATCTGCATGGATGAATAGATATACATACATGACTTGTGGATTTCACAATGGCTTTATAATTATCATTATAGCCAAAATTATTCAAACCTCCCTTTTTAATATGCAACCATGCATCTAACTTTTCTTTCATATAATAATTATACCTATTTAATGTTTCAGTCCTTTTCACTCTAATCTACTTTAATCCAGGTTTGATGTTTATCAAACTAGTTTGGTATTAATCCAGATTGAATTCAGATCAGCTCTAATCTTTGGTTCGTCATGTAAATGTTTACTTTCCATAGCAACAGTTATCCTCTTGATTTAATCCACTTTCAAATCACCTCTTGAGGTTGATTGACTGAATCTAGGTTTAACCTAAATTTATCTCAATGCACTTTAAATGTGAACACAAATAATCTGGATTCAGTATGGTTAATCCAGATTATAATGCCACTGTGAAAAGGCTTTAAAATGTTCCTTGTATCATTTGGCATGCAAATCGCTCATTTGAACTCCCAACTATTTTAGTTTTCCAGAAAATGTGCTACTGACTCTCAGACACACAGACACACAAAACAATTGCGTACCCTTCCACCTACACTTCATATGGTTAAGGGTAATCAAATAATGGAGTTGCAAAGAATTTTGTCATACAGTTGCAGGTTGTTATATGGCTACATAATTATAACTGACGTGTATCTAGTATTTGAAGCATGCACTGTTTGTTGTCTTGTCTAATATCTCATATTTCATAACACTATTTAAAATATAGTTAGAAGCCTATGTAATTGCAACCACATATTTTCTTGCCAAAAAACATCACAAAAGATTGTACCACACTGCAAAAAGTAATAGGTTTTTTTAACCTTCTGGTTAAGGAGTTTAATTCAATGTAATAATATTTTCCTCCATGTTGATTTATTTTTCCTGTTAAGTAATATTTACAATACAAGTATTGCAGAGTTCATTTGAACTTCATGTATATTGAGTCTTATTGACTGATATAAAGTACATGTCATAATATGGTAGGTAACACACATATCAAGACAATGTAGCTATAATTATACTAGCATAGTGTTGTAGGTACAACCTGCAGTGTACGTATTATTTGGTCATTTCAGAGTAATTAATTATGTACCTGAATGTACTGCACAGATATTTGAAGTCAGCACATTGTATTACTTTTGTTACCATACTTTATTATGTATTATGGCATGTACATTGTATACTAATCAATATAGATCAAAATCAAATTACTACTTATAAACATTACCTAGCTATACAAGAAAAAAGCAAAGTCTCAGGACGAATCGAAACTTTGGGAGCATTTAGCTTCCGCATCTCCTCCCACACCCTCCCCCTAATTACTATTCAGCATTGCAATGTGGTATAACCAACCATGCATCACTTTACACAAATGTTACATACTTATTACTGTGAAGTTGAATAGTGCTGTTTGATCTGTACCAGTGGTATTAGCAATACACTGATAATCTCCAAATGAAATTGTTTGCCCAAACACATCAACTGATGCAATTCCTTGAGATAAAACACTGCCATCTCTAACACGGACAAGTTGGACATCAGGAGTGGGAACACCATCTGCTTCACAAGTTAAACTTGAATCAGTACTATTTGTAATGAGAACATTAGCATCGGGAGTAACAGTAAAGAAAGGATTTATGTTAATTGTAAACACTGCCGTTACATTTCCTGATATTCCATCCACATCAACACCAATGCACTGATAATCATCACCAACGCTAGCATCATTTATTGTAACGTTGAGGACAATATTTGTCGGAGGATCATTTGCTGTTATATTAACAGGGTCAACCAAAGCAGTAGTGGTACCTAATATTCTCCAGGTAGCTAGGAATTGTGTTACACCAGCTGGATTAATTGTACATATAAGTTGTACAGTATCACCTACACTGAAAAAATCTGATGTTTCACCATCAGGTGTTACAGGAGTGCTAACTGCCACAGTTGGCTCACCTGGTGAGCTGCATAAAATACCTGGAGACACACATACACACAAATTGAGAGAAGCAAGAGAAGTAAATAGTATAAAATTATAGATTTAACATACACTACAGACAGATTCACATACAAGCAAAATAGGAGAGCAGCACTAAACAAAAGAATGTTGCTTTTACTGTCATATTGATAGCCACTACTTACAGATCACAGGAAAATTCTAAAACCTATATTCATACCATAGACTAACTGGCTTATGTAGACACAACTAGTTTATAGTCCTGCACCAGCCCTAAAATTAACATTATAATTATATATCAATTATAGTATATTATAACTTATAGGCAACTGTTTGACTGCAATGGAATTTCAAAGTTGGCTCCACAATCTACCTGAAGCTTATATGACTTCCTTTGTTGGGATATTGGACCTTTTATTATACCAAATGTGGTAGATTACTGAATGGATGAAGAAATCAACCAGAAATGGTCGAATTCAAAATAATGGAATCAGTTTTTTTTGTATATAGACAACTAAATAACAAAGAAATCTATAAACCAAATTTTGTGGAAATAGTTATATCATTGTGTAACTATACTAGGTGACTAAATAAAGAGGGATTAAATCTAGCAAATTTAATACTAATTAAGAAATTGGTGGAAATAGCTGTTATTACTAGGTGAACAAATAATGAGGAAATCTATCGAATTTGTTGCTAATGAAGGAATCTACCAAATTTGGTGGAAATAAGTTTTTGCGGGTTTACACACATTTTTTATGGCCAGATGCGATCATATGTCTTTTAGTATAGTAAATCGATGACATCATGTGAAATATGTGTTGACAGTACCCGAAAATTATATATAGTGCTTCAACTATTTGAATATAATTAGTATCACTGCAAAAATTAAATTGCTAAAATATAATTATGGTAGTAGATCAGTGTCAAAATTATGCATTATTTTTTGCATAATTTGACACTAATCTATCGCCATAAATATTTCCAGCAACAAATGAATTTTTCCCAGGTGCGGGCCCGTTGATGCTAATTTTGATACTGATCTACCGCTGTAAATATTTCCAGCGGCAACAAATGAATCTGTCAGAATCATTCTGCGAGGTAGAGTAGTTCCAACACTGCTATGTCTATAACCGGATCGAAATTGCTAGTAAAAGTATTCCGGGAGGATCGAATTTTCAGTGGGATCGGATTTGCTGTAAAGTTGTGAACCGGCTACTAATTAATTAAAATATTTTGACCTACACTTGTTTTGTTCTTACCTTTGTTTTTACTTTTGTTTTAATTAAAATTAAAAATTTTTTAAATTATATATCAGCTGCGTTACGCAATTATTCCGTTTCGTAACCACACTCTCTATATGTATATATGTACTATGTATGTACGTACGTACGTACATATAATTATAAATAATAATATTATAAGGGGGTGTGGTTATGAAACGGAATAAGTGCTTAATTAGTCTCGTACCCAGACTGTCACGCCCCATGGCGAAAAACAGTCTGGTAACTTGAGCAAACATTCCTGGCGCAGTGACGTTTATTACAGAGAAAACGAAATAACCAATCAGATTTCAAATATTAGTACGAATCATGTGATTAACTCTTGAATAGGTGTGACTGGAAATACTTAAAGATGGCGTTCCCTTTAGAAGCTATAGAAGATGCTTTAAAAATGGCTATTTCTCAAGCAGGATATAACAGTCTCGTGTGAACAACACGAAACAACGATTAACTTTGTAAGTGGTAAAGAAAGTGGTAAAGATGTTTTTGTTTCTCTCCCGACTGGGGCTGGAAACAAAAACAACAGTCATAAAACACTTTCTACAAAAAAAGGATTTATCTGGTAGTACTATTTTGGCTCTCTGAAGAAAGTTCCAGACGCCGAAAATATTAAAACTAGTAGAAGTAGCTATGATCACTCTTCTTCCACTGCAGGGACGCTGAAGTTGTCCACAAATAAAACACAACTCTAACTACGCCATATTATTACAAACACCTGTCATGTGATGAAAACGCGGTGTAACGTCACTGCGCCAGGAATGTTTGCCCAAGTTACCAGACTGTTTTTCGCCATGGGGCGTGACAGTCTGGGTACGAGACTAGTGCTTAATGCGCTTTGCAGCACGTGAGCGCACACATGCACACCACGCCCAATTAGTATATTTCCGGATTCCGTATAGGCCTACTCAAATATGGCCACTGTTCCAGAAAGTGGTGATCTTACTCGGCCTAGAGGGCAAACTACAGCAGCTGTAGAGGATTCAGAAACATGGGTAGAATCAAAAAGATACACAGTATACAAGGTATTGTCTTTGTATCATTTATAAATAAATAATTTAACCAGGAAGTGTGACCAACTTGTAAAAGCTGGTCTGGGAATTTTCATACACTCAAACATATATATATATATGCACATGCTCTTGTTTGTTTGAAAGTGTAATTTTATTGATTGATACAGCACGCCATTTTAGTGTCACTGTGTTGTTTGTAAGATAAGGTGTGACAATTCTGGAAGCACGGCAGGTTTTACTACCTGTTATAATACAAGATCAACACCCAGTGTTCGTCATTGCAGCAATAAATATTTTGTAAGTCCAAGTTAGACCATAACAGTACCACAGGAATCTTGAATTTCCGGAATTCCACCACCTTAACTTACTTCGTAGTTCGTAGTCAAACAAGATCACTTGGTTACCATTAACTTTATTGTAAAATATATATTTGATAAGAGCTTTATCTTTATAATCATTTATGGAGTCATGTCACATGGATGTACAACAAGTACATGTACATGATGACTTGAGATGAAAAGAACGAAAAAAAGAAAGACAGGCACCTGAGGCAAATGAAAAAATGAGTTGGGATTTGAATTCACGACACTCTGCACTTCGGACAGATGCTCTTACCAACTGAGCTACCAAGGCAGCCCAGCTGGCTGGGTCCAAATCAAACATCTCATACACCTGTGTGAACAGGTTAACTATAGTATTGGCTACTGTAAATATGTACATTTAGCAAAACTTACACGTGTATGTGTATAGGGGTATACACGTATATGGAATTCAGCTACATGTATGGGCATTATTGTATTAGCATGTGATTACATGTATGTATCCTTAATATGAGGTACATGTACATATACTAGTAATTTCTAAAAAAAGTACAGACAGAATGATACTAAATAAGGTGGAAATGCAGTTAACAGCAACATCATTAATTGGGCAATAATTATTATTGCTTGACTGTGATATTGAAGTGATTAGTCGAATTCTGTTAGTTGTGTTGTCTAAGATATTATACTGTAGCATAGGTTCGAGCATATTTGGGGGCATCCCTTTGCCATTCAACCACCCACCTGTCTCTCCCCATCACGCTCCCCCTCACTCTCTCTCTCTGTCTCTCTCTACTTTATTCCTTGCAACTTCACTTTCATACATGTACATTTTTGGATCTTAATACCCCTGAATGGTCATGTTTTTTAATACGTTTATTAAATTCCTCATAAATTCATGTGACATTCTAACTCACTTCTCCCTCAGGTTGTTGTACGTCTTGAAGACAGGTCTTATTTTGTTTTTCGTCGATATAACGAATTCCATTCTCTCCAAGAAAAGATACGAAAGAAGTTTCCAGATTGTAACCTAAAGTTACCTGGAAAGAGAATCATAGGAAATAATTTTGATCCAGGTTTCATTAAAGCCAGACGACAAGGCCTTCATGATTTTATCTTCCATCTCCTCAAGGTAACTAAATTATATCTTTTTCAGTTTGGTTGTTTCATCATGTAAACATTTAGTGCATTGTAGGGATGCTTTAGTTTGACAATAATGACCACTTTTAGTTATATACAGTATAATTATGTCTTATATGTATATATAACTAAAACATAACTACTAGTGCATTACATCATACATGAAAATTCATGTACATGTACAGTACCTTGCATTCTAGCAAAAGCCGTAAAACATAATTGACAAACAGCCACAATGGCCAGTCTTGAGAAAATGTACATGTATATGTACATATCATACATGTACATGTATAAGTGTACATGTACAATGTACATGTATATACAATCTGGCAGTAAATTAGATGATTTTTATATTTACACTAACTTACATTGTAAAACTGTTATTGTTTACTGGACATGATCAGTTAGTAGTTATTATAAACATCACGCTAACTGAAATTAAAGTATTGATGAAATTTTAGTAAAATAAGACCAAAAACCACACTTGTAATTCAGCCATTTTGCATTAGAAACCAATGAAATTTGGTATCCAGTAAGACCAGATAATGCTCCTCCTAGATACCAAATTTAATTTGTGTCCAGATGGGGGGGATATCCCTCTCTAGCTTGAGTTCCTCTCCCTTACATTTCAGGCCAAATTTATTTTAACATGCAGCAAAATCTCAGCTACAAGCCTTCTGGGGCCCCAGAAGCCACCAGAAGAAACCTCAGAGAGCCCAAAGTTATAAATATTCCAAACAGTCAACATATGTTTTCTGGGGAAGCATACCCCCACACCCCTAACCCCCCCTCCCCTGGGGCCCCAGGACCAGTATGCTTCACATGATCAATTCTTCTCCTTTTAAACTCCTCCTCCTCCTCCTCCTCCTTCTATTGCCATCAGATGCCGGACATTTTAGAGTATCCTCCTGCCCGGGAGTTTCTTTCCCTCGATGATCCTCGAGCTACTGTTCCTTTGTACGACAGAGAAACAATAGATGAATTTGCTGGTGACACTCCTATATCAGATGAAAATCGAATGAATCTTGGAAATACTGAGAAAGACTCGGCTCAAATCAGTGACTTCAAATTATTAAAAGTTATTGGCAAAGGAAGTTTTGGAAAGGTACTGTAAGTACATGTAGATACATTTATTTTGTACATGTGTGTACATGTACATGTAATAAGTACATGTATTCAATGTGACACTGATTCTACACCTCTCCTTCTTTTATTCAGGTATATTTAGGGAGACACAAAGACTCAGGTAAACATTTTGCTATTAAAGTTTTACAAAAGAAAGCTATCGTAAAGAGAAATGAAGTGAAACATATAATGGCTGAGAGGAATGTCCTTTTAAGGAATGTAAAACATCCATTTCTTGTTGGATTACACTATTCATTTCAGTCATCTACTAAACTGTATTTTGTATTGGACTATGTGAATGGAGGAGAACTCTTCTTTCATTTACAAAGAGAAAGAGTATTTGAGGAACCTAGAGCAAGGTACATATACAGTTACATTATACATGTGTACATGTACATGTGTATGTCAATAAAAAGTCACCATACAGTACAGTAATTACTCAGTAGTTTCATTATCACACTACAGTACATGTACTGTATATACATGTACATGTACACACATGTACATGTAGTTCAATAGTAGTTTTGACAGTAATTGGTGTACTTGTCAATTGAACACCACAGTAGTGAGACAGTAGTTACTGTACTATACTGACAGTAGAACTAAGGTAATTACTGTTACTGTATGGTGACATTTTATTGAGTTACATGTACATGTACATGTATACTGCACATGTACACATGTACATTGTATGCACATGTACATGTACGTATATACACATGTACATGTGTGTACATGTAACTTTAACTTTGTAATTATGCCTAGCCATTTATCTGTTATGGATAATCTTACATCTACATGTATCCTAATACTAGGATTGGAAATATACATGTACATGTATATGTACATTACTGGAGTTTTAAATAACACTGTCTGTACGTACAATGTACATGTGTGTGTGTGTGTGTGTGTGTGTGTGACTGTCTTATTTACATATAAATTATAGGTATTATTCTGCCGAGATCACTTCAGCTCTTGGGTATTTACATGATATGAACATCGTCTATCGAGACTTGAAACCAGAAAATATATTACTTGACAAACAAGGTATACTGAAAATATACTAATAGTATACTGGGTCTAATGATTTTGGTAGTCCCTTGTGAGCACTACATAAAGTCATAAACTATTAACTGTGTCAAGAGTACTCTGATAATATACTAATAATATGCAGACAATGTACTGAAGTGATGAGTGTGCATATAGGTGGCAGTTATAGTATCCTAATAATATACTGAGTAGTATAGCAATGTGTTTACGTGTAGTTCTGTATTCCCATACATGGTTATAATTAATACTCCTACATGTTGTATATGTACTTACAAAGTCTATCACAACTGACACTATGTACATGTACATACTGTAACCATCATTTACAAATGTACATGTAAACAAGTGTTCTTGCCAGGCTATTCATAGTAGTGGTTGTATTCTTAGTTTCTTACCTAGCATATAGTCCTGTTTAGCATTCTTTTGAAAAGTGGCATGTTTGTGCTGCTTTAAAATACATTTTCATTTCTGATTTAGACAAGGAAAGTTTGCAAATCAATTACACAATGTACATGTGTACATGTATTTACATGTACTGTATCACATGACATGTGACCTGATTTTAGTTTCTGTTTGTTATTCCAGTTATCTTTCTGTTGTTTTCTTATAAAACAGAAATTTAACCTTTATGAATACTGTACTGTATATGTGTATGTACACAATGTACATGTATTTACATGTACATTCTATTTACATATAATTCATTTGCCAACCAGTGCAGGCAGAACACTGAATTACATGTACATGTACATATAATTCATCTGCCAACCAGTGCAGGCAGAACACTGAATTACATGTACATGTACATGTACATTATGACTTACATGTATACACGTACGTGATGTACATGTACATGCATTTACATGTACATTCTATTTACATATAATTCATCTGCCAACCAGTGCAGGCAGAACACTGAATTACATGTACATGTACATGTACATTATGACTTACATGTATACACGTACGTGATGTACATGTACATGCATTTACATGTACATTCTATTTACATATAATTCATCTGCCAACCAGTGCAGGCAGAACACTGAATTACATGTACATGTACATGTACATTATGACTTACATGTATACACGTACGTGATGTACATGTACATGTACATGCATTTACATGTACATTCTATTTACATATAATTCATCTGCCAACCAGTGCAAGCAGAACACTGAATTACATGTACATGTACATGTACATTATGACTTACATGTATACACGTACATGATGTACATGTACATGTATACACATGTACATACATGTACATGTAAAACATGAACATTTATATTTACATGTGTGTTATGTACATGTACATGTACATGTACATGTATATGATGTATATTATTCATTTCATCCTGTTCTTAAGGTCATGTCATATTAACTGATTTTGGACTATGTAAAGAGAATGTACAACATGGTGAGACTACTTCCACGTTTTGTGGTACTCCGGAGTACCTGGCACCTGAAGTTCTTAGAAAACAGGATTATGGACGAGCTGTAGACTGGTGGTGTTTAGGTGTGGTCACTTATGAGATGATGTATGGCCTTCCTCCATTTTATAGGTAATTAAGAATATCATTATTAGGGCTGGATCGGGTGTCTGGATAATTACTTTTTGAAACCATACAAAAATTGTTTCATAGTGAAATATAGAGTACTACTCCATTCTTTTACTGATGTTAATATAACAACCTAGGAATGATATTTTTACCAAACCAAGCTGGTAACACAAGCTAGATTGTTATTACAATAAATTATAATAATTTCGAATTTGATCACATGTTCAGTTTCTGTTTCTGTGTAAACATTAAGTGAATATCTGGATAATTAGAAATACGATGTACATGTACATGTGAATGTTTAGTTCAATGGAAGGATTGATGGATAGTTGGTTAGAACTACATGGTGTACATGTATTGCAGAATGAGATGTACATGTACAATGTATGTAAAGACACAATATAATCATTCCATTTCATAGTCGAGATGTTGCTGAAATGTATGATGGTATTCTCCACAAGCCTCTCAAACTCCGCCCACATATAACACCTGCTGCAAGAGCCTTCCTTGAAGCTCTTCTACAAAAAGATAAAACTTTTCGATTAGGAACTGGACCTAGAGATCATCTTGATGTTAAAGATCACGTCTTTTTTAGAAATATAAACTGGGATGACTTGTATAATAAACGTGTTGAACCTCCTTTTAATCCAAATGTATCAGGTGAGAATCATGTGACTGTTAGGTCCATTCATTGTATGGTCATGTGACTGAGTATTGTGCAGTTATCCTAGTACTGTATATTGACTAAATACTGTACCATGTACATGTGTTGAGGTCATGTGATTATAATGGTACATGTACTGTATGCTGTCGTGTTTTCATGTGACAAAGTATACAAGTCATGTGATTGGCATATGACTCATTTCTTTCCTTTAGATGATTTAGACCTCCGTCACTTTGATCCTGAATTCACTCGTGAAAAGATATCCGACACACCCTCTCCACCTCGTAACAGTATCATGAGTGTCAGCGTACAAGATGATACCTTCGCCGGCTTTTCATACATACCTGATGGAACTCGAATACCTGATTAATGGGGTGGAGTTTGATAGAACATTATTATCTGTCTAATGTGTTGTACTATTAATTGTTTCTATGAATTATTAATTATTTTATTAAATTCATTATGAGCACAAAGAAAATGCTTTATTTTGTCTTAAATATCTCTTTCAATATAATAATAATTATTATTTAATGTATAATTGTATAAAATTATTTGTTTTTTTTATGTTGTGTGATTTACTTTTCACTTAATAATTGTTTTGTTTTTTTAATGAAGAATTGGCATACCTGTGCCTAGGCCTCGCCTCCAGATGAGCAGTAGTCATTTTTACTAGTACATGTACAATTATATATAATTGGGCATGATTAGTCACTGAGATAATAGGGCACACTCGAATATTCCAGACACACCCTGATTAAGGGGCATGGGTGAATTATTAGACTTTGTGTCCTCATTTCTGGAGAGTTGAATAAAGGAGCTCCACTCTATTCCTAAAGTACATGGAGTAGGTAGAGCCAGTTTGTTTTTGACAAGTTCCAGTACCAGTCCTTATCTAGAAGTTCAGCATATGGTATATTTATTTAATTCAAGCCCTTGCTTGAAAACATCACTAAGATCATCATGCAAGTGGCGAGTACATGCTCCCTCCCCTAGGACAATAACTTACACACCTACACTCTTCAGACAGATCTGTTCTTTAAACTTTCCTCACAGAAGGTACATGCATGTATACATATACATTTTATCAACAGAGCAATAGTGAAAGTATTAAGAATAGTTATATTATTTCGTCATAGAAGAATCTGGCAAATCCATATCGTATTGTGAAAGCTATTAGTGTTCCAGTAATCTGTGAAGATTATTAATACAAGAGTAATTAATATATATATATATATAAAAGAACACATTACAGTTCATACACATATACATTACATGTACATATGTAGTACAACCATTGCACAAATGTACATGTAAAGTACGATGTACGTATACATTATACACAGCTACACACCTTATCAGACATAAATGTATACAAAACCTGTGTTATTAATATCACGTACATGTACATATACACACAACCCTGTACATGTATTATCATCATTCATACATTGTACATGTACTTACATGTACACACACAACCCTGTATCATCATCATAGATACAATGGTCATACATGTACATGTGCTGATACATAATTATATACATACATGTAAATATGTGTAGTACTAGTAGTACATACATTTACAATGTACAATGTACATATGTATCATCTTGTATTACATGTATCATACACACACATACACACAAACCTGTATTATCATCATGTATATCGTGAGAGTTTGTTCGTGTGTTGGTCCAACAAACTTGAGTACAAAATTAATCAAAGTCAAGTTGTTGACTCTCACATCTTTCCCACTGTCACCAACTCCCCACTCCACTTTCGCTAACCCAAACATGTGCACAACTTTTAAGAATAAGTCTCCTCCTGGCCCGAGTTGATCAGGAGGGAATTGGGCATAGCTCATTCCTAGAAGATTAGTCTTACCATCAAACCTGTTTGTCAAGTTATGTAAGTAAAGAGGAAAGAAGGAAATGTAAAAGTGTATATATAATGGAGATATAGTAAGAGGGAGATGGAAAAGGAGATTATGATAGTAACTAGTAATATTCTTAACAAGGTGATACATGTACAATCAGAGGGCCATCCCAAAAATAAATACTGGAAAATGTTCATGAATTATTGGACAAAAATTGATAAACTTTGGGTGTACACCACACTATGAAATAGGACATATTTTTGATTTTGGTGGTGATACATATTGAAGGCTCAGAGTGAGCTATGGCATGCACAATTAAATACTCATAAATTGTTTCATCCAAGTTATGAAAGAGGGAATATTTTAAAAATTTATCTCTGCTCCATTAACCCGAGTATAGTACTGTGATGCGAGTTAGACCACTTCAGCCTTCAATTTTAGAACACAACGATACAACAATAAATATGGTCATGAAATTATCATTATAAATAAGTGCCCATCCCTCCTAGGTTGCACTCTGCAGCGTTTTCTCAAGACTTTTATAGATAAAGGCTAAAATCTTCCCTTTCAAACCCCAAAGGCATAGTGAGAACATTTTCATGTATGGAAGAGAAGATACAAACAGATACATGTAATTATAGACAAATAATAATCAAGAATGTGAGGAGTAGAGTAAACTGTACTTTGGTAGTCTGTGTCTTGGACAAGGTACCATACCAAATAATTGAGGAACAGAATATAGAAAATTTAAAACCTGGGAAAAAAAATTAACGAGGAATAGAATTAAATTTGTTATTATTTCATCAGCTATCAATTTAATTTAATTTAAAAACATCCAGCTACATGTACATGAGCTAGGAAACTGCTTGGAGTTCCAGCTACATGTACATTAATTAGGAAACTGCTTGGAGTTCCAGCTACATGTACATTAATTAGGAAACTGTTTAGAGTTCCAGCTACATGTACGTTAGCTAGGAACTGCTTGGAATGTACATGATGTTTTCAGAGATGTAGAAAGAAAGAAAGACACCTGAGGCAATGGAAAAATGAAAATGAGAGTTGCCTTAGGTGGGATTCGAACCCACGACGCTCTATACCCCGGACAGACGCTCTACCAACTGAGCTACCAAGGCAGCTCAGCTGGCAGGGTCCGAATCAAACATCTCATATGCCTGTATGAACAGGCTAACTTGACATGTACATGTACATGTACATTAGCTTTAGCATGGAACTACATGTACTTGTATACCACTCAACTTTCCTAAGGAAAATGCAGCTCATTCTAATCACACGTACACCATGTACATGCACATGTGTATGTCACAATTGTCATTATTATGATAACAATGAAGACATACATGTATACCCATATGACACTGATCAGGACACATACCCATACCTGTGGTATGAAAAATAACAGTATTGTTTTACTGAATCCTCCAAGAATAGCTACCACAGCAAATGTCATACCAGCAAAATAACAAAATGTATCTCCAACAAATACTTTAGATGGATACCTACATGTACATGTACATTGTATACACATATCAGAGAGAACAGAGAGAGACAGTGACAGTGAGACAGGCAAAGATAGAGATAGATAGACAGAGACAGAGACAGAGAGAGACAGATAGAGTTAGTGAGACAGAAGCGTGTAATTAGAGAGAGGAGACAGTCTGGTAGATAGAGATAGACAGACAGAGACAGATACACACACACACACACACATGTACATGTATTTACATGTAAACGTCTGAAAGATTAGGAGAAAATCAAACAAAGAAATAGAGAGATGGAGGAAGATTTGTAATCAATCAAGGGAATAAGAAGAGAGACAGAGAGACAAGAGAAGTAAGTATTGAATAGAAGAATTAATTTAAGGAACAAGTGAACTTCACAAGGAGAGAGGCAAAAAGATGTGTCATACCAGTTATGTCTCAACAAGGCAAGAGTGACTCCAATAAATGGAAACACGAGACAAAGAGAAAACAAATGTTTACTAGCAAAATAACCAAACAATTCCACAATATTGAAAAGTGCTACAGATATCGCTATGACAACAGATTGCCCCGCCTCTACTCCGTTAATACCAGCAAGTATGTTAATGGCATTGGTACAGAATACAGCTAACATTCCCATATAGATATAGACTATAGGACCTGTGAAAACAATGGTGAACATTTATCTGGTTGAAAGTGGCACGTTCCCACAAAACATTTACACGTACTTAAACACACATACATGTACATGTACATGTACACATACAGTCATAGATATACATGAACAACTACACACATGTACATTGTGTACAAACATGTACATACACATACATACATTAACATGTACATACTACATACAATGTACATGTACATACAATGTACATGTACATACAATGTACATGTACATTGTATACATGTACATACACAATATATGTACACGGTCACAATATACATGTACATTACGCCATATTGTACATATACATGTACATAAGCATAGTTATATCCCTATATACATTGCATATGCACAGTGTTACACTCATACAGTACATGTACAAACCTACCTAGATTCAAATCGTAACCCATCATATCTCTAAATGGTTTAGGTACAATAATGGTAGTAGAACCTCCACTAACGAGATACACCATAAGAAGAGGAAGAGAAGCTATTGTAGGTAGAAAGAGTTTGTGACGCCATCTTAAATCCAGGACATCATCAGCAAATCCCAAGAATATCATACAACATATTGATAATAGAGCACATATGAACTGTGTGAACTAAAGGGGAGATCATGTGATCATTACATGACTGGTTAGGAAATACAGTTTATTGATAATAGAGCACATACACAATGTATGAACTGTATGAACTGAGAGGGGAGATCATGTGATCATCACATGACTGGTTAGGAAATATATTAATATAATAGAGTGCATATGAAGTCATATGTGATGATAATACATGTATGATCATCACATATGACTGATCTATCACACACCACATTAGTTAATAGAGCACACAATTATGAAGTACACGTATCCGAACTAAAGGGGAGATCATGTGACCATCACATGACTGGTTATTAGTGTTGTTTCAGTTACATTGTAACTAAAACCAACTAAATTTTGTTATTGATTGAGGAAAGCTACATGTAACTAAAACTAAAACTGAAAATTAAATAACTATATAAAATAAACTAAATTGTTTGGAGGCTCACCTACATGTACATGTACATGTAACTAAAATGACACACATGTGTACATTGTGGATATCAATTACCACACATTTGCAAGAACTAAACAAATTCAGTATTGTACACTGTATGTGAAACAGAAGGGGAGATCATGTGACGATCATATGACTGGTTTAGAAATATCATAGATAATAGCTAGAGCATACAAGTATATGAAAAATGTCCTAAAAGAGGAGATCATGTGACCATCATATGTCAGTTTCATTATACACATTATAATTATATACATGTACATGTATAATTATAGTGACAATTATAGCATGTGAAATGAGAAATCATGTGATTATCACATGGTATGTTGTTGAGGGTTACATGATTTACCTGGAGTTGAGATGAGTCAACCAGTGAATCAAAGAAAGGAATTGGTATGAACAAGAATGTGGCAATGAGGAACACAGCACCAGTAATCACTCCAAGACCCTCGGGGCTATAATTAATAAAACAGTAGCAATTATGAGATGAATAGAGATAGGAATTTGGGCATGGGGTGGATCAACTAGGATACATGTCACCTGAGTAGGCATGGCAATAGTGTCATTTAACACAGATATAAACCCCAATGCCCTAGGATTGAGAGGTGTGTCCTTAATTTTAGGTGGTGAATATCTAGTCTTGTGAGCCAGATCCATATATACTACAAGAAGGGATCTGGTTGCACGCAACACGCCAGTTTGTTCATGGAAGCCATATAGTTCCCCTTATGACAACACAAATGTAATAACACAGGCTATTTCCAGGTAATATTACAAATACATCTTTGGTTGTGTAGAAAAAGCATAATAGCTTACTTCTGTGTTGATCTCAAAAACTTGTAGCTCATATCCAAAGCTACTCTATCAATCACTGCTTCCAGTTCCATTTTTAAATGAGACATCACAAAATAAATGTGTTAATATTGATGATGTTGTGTAATCTGATTGGGACGTAGCTTTTCATGCATTCAAACTGATTTATGATATTTCGATACCACGTCTGAAATTTCTGGTATCGAGTAATGTCTAAGCATCGATACCAGTCACCACGCCTCTATTTTTAATCTGACACACCCATTTAACAGAAAAAGTTTTTTTAAAATACATTTTTACTGAATTTGGACGTTTATGTAAGTAAGCATGTGTAATTGGGTATTATGTGCATGCACACATTATGAAGTATATATCAGTTGATATGATCAATACTGATTCCCAAACTGCTCGATATCGTATTGAAATGAAAATTACTGGTATTGGCCACCACTATAACACACACTGTATATAATTATCATTATACATATACATACATAATTATATATATATATATATTATTATGAATACTCACACTTTTTCTTCACTATTTTTATTAAGATCTTTGCCAAACATTCCTGCACGAATGAACATATCTCTAGTACTGAATACAAGTTTGTAACATAGTAGATGAGCCCCTACACTATATCCTACACTTAAAAGAACTACAGGCCACATTTTAGAAAACTATAATTTCTTTCAGACACACCCCACGGAACGGAATAGAAGTACATTTACTATAATTAAAAATTATTATTAAAATTTATTGTGTACGTACATGTAAATAAATTAGCATAACCGTAAATACTACAAAAACACATACAGTAAGAATATGAACAAACACGTTACATGTGTAATATTTACCAGATATTAATTTTTCATTTAAGCTTTTTGCTAAATTTCTTTAAAACAAAAAAAAAACGTTTAAATATTTTTAATATTTATGGCTAATTATTATTTACTATTGATGGAAGTGGCTGAAGGGGAAGGGTTAGCTCTGAACAACTACAAGCGATTCTTGGGCAAAGTATCTCACATCAGCATCATCATCTTCAGTGAGTTTCTGAAGACAGGGTATCACATCACTTTGGACAATGCTATAAAATAGAAGATTAACATGTAAACAACATGTGTATATATCATGGATGCAAAAATCAGCTTGAATAATTTATCAAATGCTTACTCTCTATTCAGTCATTTTGCTTAGTATCCAGAAGAGCATGCAACTATTGATTATTGCATCCATTATCACATGCACATGTATTTAGGGTTAGGCAGTACACTGGTATTTACATGTAGTTCAAACTCGATATTCATTCCTATACCGCAGTACAGAAAGATGATGCTACATTTGTGTGCTTGGAAGTGTTTCTGTTGTTGTGGTCGTGCGAGTCGACAACATTTTGTTGGCGTTTATACTACGATATGCCAAAGTACATTTTACAGATACATGTAAGTCTAGTATATTTGCCAATACCACCCACCCCTACAAACATTATTTCAGATCCACTTCATGCTCATGCAGACAGACTGATTGGATCAACTGATTAATATTATTAACTTACTTAGCACCAATAGTAGGTGACACTTTAGTGAGAGTCTTTGCAACATTAAATCTTACATTAGCCACTGGATCAACAGCTAGTTTTAATACTACTGGCAACATGGACTGTTCAATGACATCTTCTGAACAAACTTCAACCAATAACTAAAGTGTTAAAAAATATATATCTAAAGTCTGTACATACATGTAGTAACTACATGTACATGTAGTCAATCAAAATCAATCTATTTAACACCTACACATGTACATGTACATTTAATCAACTCATTATTCAGTATTGTTGTACATGTTGGTGTATACATGTAGGAAGGCAACAAAATTGGGTAATTAATGAATGGTTTTTCCTGGATACTAAATTTCATTGACTTCCTGTACAAAATGACAGAATAACAAGCATTTGAACATTAGCATTCAACATTTTGTGGGAGGTCTCTATTCGAAACTTAGGCAACATACAGCATATACATGTATTTACATGTACACATGCAGCTAATTATTATAAAAGAATTACTTGAGGCATAATATGATACATGTACATGTAATTACAGTAATATGTGGTCTTACATGATAATACTGAGATGAGAGAAAGAAAGAAAGAAAGAAAGAAAGAAAGACACCTGAGGCAAATGAAAAATGAAAAAATGAGTTGCCTCAGGTGGCATTCGAACCCACGACACTCTGCACTCCGGACAGATGCTCTTACCAACTGAGCTACCAAGGCAGCTCAGCTGGCAGGGTCCAAATCAAACATCTCACTCATACACCTGTGTGAACAGGCTAACTAAACCGGTATACAAGCGAAGGCCGGGGTAATTAAACCACCAAGACGCCAAACACAAAACCTAAGTATATACATGATAATACTGAGATGAGAGAAAGAAAGAAAGAAAGAAAGAAAGACACCTGAGGCAAATGAAAAATGAAAAAATGAGTTGCCTCAGGTGGGATTCGAACCCACGACACTCTGCACTCCGGTACATGTACATCAGAGTTTTTGATATGTTTTGAAGGACAGGCCAAAGAGAGAACTGTGTGGTGCCAAATAAGGAGCTTGTTTGGGCCAATAGTGCATTGTAGTTTATCAAAAACTCTGATGTACTGTACATACTTGTACATGTACATGGATGGGTATGGCTATAGCTTAATGGCTGTGTGGTAAAGTGGTAATTAATAATTGGTGAGAACAATGGCTAATGGTATTAATTATTGGTGAGAACAATGGCTAATGGCTATATGGTAATGGTAATTAATAATTAATGAGAACAATGGCTAATGGTATTAATTATTGGTGACAACAATGGCTATACATGTATGGTAATTAACCCACTTACATTAACAGTGAATAGAGTAGTCATACGATGAAGATAATTACTGTCTTGTGACATAGAAAGAACTTTTGGAAGTACAGCTACACGTGCCCATTCAGAACCAAATTTCTCCACTAGATTTCGAAGATTAGTTGCAGCTGCCTCTCTTATTGCATATACTAGAGGGAAATAGAGAAATGATATATTAAATAGGAGAGAGAGAGAGAGAGAGAGAGATGAGAGAGAGAGAGAGAGAGAGAAAGAGAGGGAGAAAGAGAGAGAACATGAAAGAAACAAATTTGGTCTGAAATCTATCAGTGGAAAACTGAAGATACAATGTAGGGGGATATCCACATCCCTATTCTATCTCCTTTCTCCTATTATCTCCTCCATCTCTGTCTGTCTGTCTCTCTGTCTATCTCTCTCTCTCTCCCCTCATGTTGTTACTTACCATTATCAATAAGCCATTGCATGCACAACTGATTAAGCTTCTCCTCAAACACTTCCACTCCAAGTTGCTCAGCTAAAAGAGGCATATATTCTATGATAGCTAAACGTACTCGCCACTTAGCATCTTCTGCTAACTCCACAATAGCAGGAAGAAGACTTTGAGAGAGCTGACTAATACCTATTACTGTCAACAAAACATAATTCATGATATTGAGTATTAATTGCAGAATTAATATTATTTGTAAGAATTGTTGAGTAGTACATGTAATTGAGTCAGACTTGTAATATTTTAACAGAGATTGCTAAAATTGATGCAAAGTGTTGAATTGCCTATCTTTAGAAGTGTACAAGTCTACATGTACATGTCAAACAAGTATTACCTTTATTCACTGAGTCTAAACTTGAAATGATGTTGAGACGAACTTCTGGACACTATGAGATTGAGAATTAAAGTTGTATACACACTTGTGTGAATGTAAAATGTACATGTATTTGTAGGGAGAAATGTCTGTATATACAATGCACATGTACATTGTATAACTACTCACTTCATCTTTTAGTTGTGTCAGATATAAGGGAAGAAGATGTTCAATAGTGCTGTAGGATTAAAAATGATATACATGTACATGTATGTACATATACAAATACATTGTAATTCACTATTCACTACTGTACACTTATAAGACATGTAACTCACTTGTCTTTTCCAACTAGAGGAGAAAGACCCATAATAACTGAAGCTAGAGCTGATTTAACATGTTGATTAGCATCTGTGACTAGTTGCTGGAGATTTTGAAAAGGAGATAATTAATTCGTTGATGTTCATTAATTTTATGGAGTGAGAAAATGAAACAAGAGGAAAGAGACAAAGCAATGATAGATACATGTACTTACCTGAACACAGGGCATTAGTTGAGTTAAGATTGCATCTGTACGATATTCTTCACCTAAACCTTCACAAAAATCTACAAAAAATTACAAATACAATGTACATGTTGCTTACTAATTTATGTAGAGTATACAAGTCAATGGAGTAGAGCAATAGAACAATAATAATAATTGTACATGTGACATGTGTACATGTACAGCATTGACAAGTACATGTACATTACATGAGTTGCAGATAAAGACTCATGCATGTCTTACCTCTTAGCCTATTAGAAGCAGCTGCTCTAACTTCTGCTTCAGGATCTTTGAGAAGACTTGCAAATGCATGAACAAGATTAGTCCTTGTCAACTCTGGTCCAACAGCCTTTTGTAACTAATAAAATACATATACATGTATATCATTGTCCATATACAGTGTATATATACATGTACATATGATACATGTACATGTTATTCATCTGTTTATCATTATGTCCACAACTAGAGATTTAATGAACCCTAGGGCACCAACCTGACAACAGTTCTTGTGCATTGACTAGTTATACATGTAATTACAATTTACATATGATTATTGTGAGTGTGTCTGGTAATGCCAACCTGCTGGTACTACATGTACATTAATCACTACTAGAATCAAATGTCTATTGTTAAAAGTACTTTGATAACGTTCATTGTGCAATCATACATGTAATATTTACTGAATTAATATTTGTATTTGTGGTTATAATATTAATCAACTAGTCACTTCAATCACATGACCTACATGTAGCAAACTCTCTTGTACATGTGTTGTACAATGTACATGACTACCAAAAACAATTGTGTATACATTTCATGATTACTAAATCTTACTTCAGTGAATTTGTCAGCCATCATATAACGTACTCTCCATGATTTATCCTGGAAAGAATCAAACAGTAAAGTTCACATTATCATGATGTATACATGTACATGTATACAGTACATTGAGTTACCATACATTTCAGGTGTTTTAAGATCTCGTGAAACTTGCAAAAGATGCCTTTTTTCAAGTGAAAAGCACCCAATCAATAAAGGGTGTGGTCAGTTATTGTTTATTATTTCACCAATAAATTAATTTTAAATGTTTTAGGCATTGACTTTTGCCACCATGTGATTCTGCTGCAAAGTGATGAAAAGCAGAAATTCTCTGAAAATAACAAGTTTTTCGGCCTCCTGGCACCATGGAGGACCTTCAAATTCAGAAGACCATGCACTGTACAAATGTCACCATATAGTAATAGTAATTACCTTGGTTCTACTGTCAGTATAATTACACATGTACATGTACTGTCTCACTACTGTGGTGTTCAATTGACAAGTACCAACTGTACACCAATTACTGTCAAAACGACTGTTAAACTACTGTAGTGTGATAATGAAACTACTGAGAATTACTGTACTGTATGGTGATGTTTTATTGTTAGTTGTAAAATGGCTAGATTACACACCAGGAGAATAAAATGTATTGTAGGCTTTGTACAAAGTCCAAGAATAAGAACAGATGGTTGTCAAACCTTCATAAGAAAGACTGTACAAGATAGGCCTGATTATGTATAAACTGTATAAGCAGATTTTGCATTCATTAATTAAAAATGGTGAATAATTGACCACACCCACAATGAATATTTAATTAGAACACCCTTTAAAACCTGTATATATACTCACCTTTGCTGCATTAGTAAGAGTTGGTGCTATCAATTGTTCTATATCTTCTCTAAGAAGAACTGAAGATATAGAAGCACATGCTTCTACTGCCAATAGACGTACAGAGTCCTAAAATATGAACAGTATGCAAATTGTAATTACATGTACATGTACAATGTACATTAAGTTATACATTACATGTACATTTGTACATACACTGTACATGTTAAGTATTCTAACACCTTAGCATTTAACACTTTGTAAATCAATACACATGTACATGTACATTTGGTTAATTAATTTTCACTATAATTATACATATATTATACTTAATGTAGTGAAAATTAATTGAGTTTTAAGGCCAGCAGTGAGGCTGAAACATTAACAATATCTAATACTTTGTCTGCTAATGAAGCATGACTACATTTCATGTTAGCCACTTTAATCTCTTCCTACTGACTTTCAAAGTACAATCTGAAAGTACTACTGTAGTTGTACATGTAATATACATGTTGTACATGTACATGTGTGTGCTTAATGTATTTACAGTGAAGCAGCATCACTCTACTTTCCTGTCAATTTACTCTAATTAAACTTTAAAAAGGAACAGTCCACGTGATCTACATGTACATGTACATGTACATAAAGCAGTGTACATGTACAGTACATGAGGCAATGTACATGTACATGTACATGTTGTATTATACATGTACAGTGTACATTGACAAAGGGTTGACATTATCATTGAATCAAACGATTGGCTCGACAAGCAGATTGAATGAGCAGTAGTTCAAAATATATATGTACATGTACATGTATATGTAGTTACATGTATGTTAGTTACTAGTTCACTATAGCCATTATTACACAATATTCAAACCTCATCATACAGGATCAAGTAACTCACCTGATCATCTCCAGCCAGATTGTGAAACAACGGGATTAAATCTTTTTTGACATTGACTGCTTCTACAACTTTAGAAAATTCCTAAAGAAACGTAGATACTATATGTGTGATAATTGATTAGAATGAAGGACTTACCCCTAGTTTCCCAGCAGCTGCTCTTCGAACCATAGGTGTGTCATCAGAACATAAATTACGATACATACTGTGTGAGGGCGTGGAGAAACACAAGGGATGAGCAATTGTTAGTACATACTAACAAACTCGCATGTACAGACAATTACACACACACACTCTCATACACATACACAATGCACACACACACTCATACACAATGAACATGCCACACTGAATGTTCTCTCTATGCTTATTAGTGATGCACCGATAATCGGATCGGTAATCGGTATCGGTCATTATCGGCCATTATTTTTAGTATCGGTATCGGTTATTTATGAAAAATGTAACCGATATTGTAAAAAGTGTACCAATAATGTCATTTCAGGTGATTAAGGCATCATTAATTGCTTTTAGAATACTTATAAAATGCTCATTTTCATTGAAAGAATCAGAATCCAGAAGGTAGATTTAATATCGGATCGGTATGGGTTATCGGTACATATCTAAAGTAATTATCGGTTTATCGGAATATCGGTAACATCTCATATCGGTGCACCACTAATGCTTATAAAGGAGTACAGCAGGCATTTACATGTATCAGTTACAAAGCACCTGTAGTTCTCCCCCTCCATTTCATTCTGAAATTCTAATACATGTACATGTATTTGGCAAGGACCACACACACACACACTGAAACACTTACGATCTTAAATCATCTTTTACAGGATTTCCTGCTAGTTTATAAGCAACAGAAAATAGACCACATGCAGAAGTACGAGAAGTAAACCACTCGCCTATAGACAAATGATATTAGAAAGAAAAAAATTGAAAAGAGAAGTGGGCATTAAATAAGACTGAATTACGACATGTCACAATGCTCTGTATGTGTACATGTACGTTTTCTACCCACCTAATGCTAATCTCTTAATCATAGGTATAAAATATTCTTCAATCTGTTTCCCTGACAACTGTTCGGCTACAGCACGAAGTGACTCTACTGCTTTATCTCGCACAACTGTCTCTTCAACTGTAGCAAGACTCTCTAGAGGAGGCTGAATACATGTATGAGACGATAAAATAGAGAAATGATACATGTGTACATGTACATAATGTAAGTAGTACCAAATGGATGGAGATATCTACATGTATATTTACTGTATATACACAATGTACATGTGACCGGATTTGCGAAAACCAGGCTTATGGGATAAAATTACAAATTTTTTTGTATTACCTGAATAGAGTATTCAATTAGTTTTAGAATGATATGCGATACATGTACATCCCAATCAAGCAAAAGACAAAGCTACAGCAAGGGATTAAACCGTTCAAGTCACAAACCCTTCATTTTGAGAAAAACGTGATGAAATCATCATTAAAAGTAATAATGATGAAAACCTTTTTAAGTAGCGGCTAGCGAAGTACAGAGATGTCTCCAAACCTCTCTAGAGGCATGAGTGAATAGGTAAGATGTTAATGAAGCTTTTAATGTAGTAAAACAGTGATTACTGGTTAAGCTAAAACTGTATATTTTCACTCCTATCTCAAAATTGATAATTATCCCATAAGCCTGGTTTTTGCAAATTTGGCCACATACGTATAGTGTTGTTCAACTACTTGAGTGTATAAAATAGGCTGTATCTAGTTACCATAGCAACAAAGTTTAATCATACATTATATCCAAACTATCAGATCAATTTGTTAACTTACCAGTAATGTATGTGCATATTCTGATCCACCGACAAAAACTATAAAATCTTTTTCCCCAAGCTATAGGAAAGAATTATATCATGATTACCTTGTAATAACGTTTAGTCTTCATCTTAATTACCTGTTCCGCTAATGCCCATAACACTTCATCATCATCATCTAGAGTATCTATAGTGAGTGGTCAATTGAAGTTACATGATAATCACATAGACCAGCTGATTATTTTTACCTGTTAAAAACGGGAGGAGTTCACTTCGAGTTCGTTCATCCCCCAATGCTAGAGCTATTGTCGATAATTTCTTGATTGAATTCAGTCTTAACTGTAAAAATAAACAAATATCTAAAACCACACCCTCTAAACAAAACATACCACCTACTGGTGGTTAATTAAAGCTTTAAGGCCATAATTAGTTCTAAAACACATATTACAACCTGTTACAGTTTTATCACACACAGTATTGTTCACATACCTGTACATCATCGTTTCGTAACTCGTCTATAAGAACAGCAATGGGATAAAGAGAGTTATCTTCTGCCATATCTCTACAACTGGAATTATGGAATAGACTAACTGCGCATGCGCAATATTAATGAGGGGGTGTGTAGGTTGTTATGGTGTCTCTCTTTAGTAATTAACTGCGCATGCGTTAATAATGAGGGGGTGTGGTGGTTTACATACATGTACGTACTATGATTCTTTTCCCCTTGTAATGGACTCTGACAGAGACGTCAGGGGACCTATAATTGTGCCCAGGGGAGACAGGATGATAGGGATGGATAGAGACAGAGGAAGATCAAAATCTAATGGAAGACGTCGGGGTCAACCAGGAGACAGACCCAGACAACATGGGAACCATCAAAGGGTATGTACTATTCATGCGTGGGAGTTGATCTCTAGTTCTTTCTTTCACATATAGAACGACTACATGACTAATAACAGCATGCAGGGTCCCATGAGAATTCTTACTAAGCCTGTGGACAGGGTAAGTAATGATAATTTGAAGTAGGGCACAATCTTTTCATTTTGACTGTAAAGATAAAAAAAGTATAGTGTGTACACATAATTAAATAATTATATTGTGTAACATCCTCTCAATATTATACATCTTTAGCTTGAACATCGTTAATGGGTGTAGTCAGCTGGGCCACACCTACACTGTACATGTACATGTGTAACTGGAATACTGGGAAATCTTATAATTATCTGAATACATATACATATTGTATATCATGCCGAATGATATTATAGGACTTGCAGTATAAAGTGTACAAGTGTTGGATTTGCATGTACATTGTAGTTGTAATTACATGTGTACATGTATGATAATAATAGCATACCAATCATAAGCAATGTGATTATATAGTAATTTTAAAGCTATTGGTTACCATTGAATACAAAAGCTACTCTATGTACTGTGTTAATTAAACTTACATGTATCTATGTATTAGTTATAATTAACAATATTCGTTTCGTATCCGTAGCAACCTTTAGCAATTCCAGGATCTGTATCTATAATGCAACGGTAGGCCATTTGAAACTTTTTAGTACTGATCATTCATTTCCCTTTCTCTCCTAAAGTGAGCCTTCAACCTCAGGTAGTGATGCACCTATATCTCCACATACATTACAGAGCCCAGATACCCTTCCTATTCCACATTCACATGGCTTGAATGCTCACCATACATCCTCCTCTTCTCATCCTTCTTTCGATGGAGGCAAGCGGTTGACACGACGACCAGATGGAATGAGCAGTAGTCCTAGTAACTATACTCCTCTACATCCATCAGGCAGAAGTGGTCGTGGGTTAGTAATTAATACAATATAGTTAATTAGTTAATATTATACAATATTTATACCTCGTCATATGGAGTACTATGCTTTCATGTTTACTAATGTACAAATTGTTTTGTAGAATGTTCTTTAGTTTTGAAATTTGAAAAAAAAACTATTGGTTACTACATTGTATAGTCAGGATTGTGGCATTTAGCCAACTGCCAGACATTAGTGATCTGTTTTGCATTGCTCTTGTCCCCAAATCATGTACCTGTATGTTGGTGTTGATTTATTTCCACTTTTAGTTATAGTTATAGTATGTCTACAATTTTAGTTATAGTTGATTAACTAAAACAACTTTAGTCTTGCTAAAAGGGTTTTAGTTTTAGTTAAGTTATAGTTATTGCAGTAGACTTGTACAGTTTAATTATTGAAAAGTGACAATGCCTTACTAAAAGGGGTTTTAGTCATAGTTATAGCAACGCTAATGTACATGTGTACATGTATATACTGTACAGTTAAATTTCAATTTTACTGGACAATCACTTAATTTATTGGACAATGTCCTACATGTACATGTATATGAAAATTATACATTGAAACACTAGTACATGTATGATGTAGGACTAGGAAAAAGGTTCAAATGTTCGAACCTTTGTTCATTTGCTGTGCATTCAAAGCTAATTTTCTCCCTTCAAAGCTCTGCTGCCACGCCCACTTTTAATGTTTGTACTTACATGTATGCAATCTAAGCATGTGGTTAATAATTTGGGCGTGTTCCAGAAAAGTGTTACTGACTGCTTCTGTCTTGTTTCTCATTCCAGTGATGCTAAATCCAAGTAAGCAATAATCCAGTTTTGGAGGCATCCTATAGCCAATTAAGGTTAAAGCAACAACCCAGCCCTAGTACAATGATGATAATGATCACATGTAGTACTCCACTAACATCAAAACTTTACTTAATTAGCTACTACATGTACATGTACGTGTGTACATGTAATTGGGCCAATTTTTCAGTTACACAATGTAATTAATGTATATAATTATACATGTACATGTAATTGGCCAATTTTCATTTTTTTCAGTTGTACAATGTAATTAATGTACATGTACATGTATATACATGAACATGTAATTAACCAATTTTCATTTTTTCGATTATAATTAATGTAATTATGCATATAGTTATTACAATTGATCTGTAATTTAGTTAACCAACTCCTACTATTTGGTGTTATAGTTATAGTTTCTCTACAATAAACAAATGGTATCAAATTGCTCATTAGACATACATGTACATGTACTACATTGTGGAATAGAGTAGAATTCTATTGTCTTTGTTATGTGATTCAATATCCCTTTGAAGTTATACATGTGTGAGGTGGGTCCGCATTCTACTACTTTGTAATTTGTGATATACAGTACATACATTCTACATTGTGTGTACATACATGTACATCAGTGACTTTTATGGCCTGCAATATCATTGCTGTCCATGTGGGGGGTATGCTTATGTTACATGTACATACATACATGTACATACAATGTATGTGTACATGTATTTAAGGGGTTCAGTCCATAAATGGTATTGTGAATAAAAGAGTATATACTCACTGGTCAAGCTTACCAGGATTGAACTACAATGTACTGTACATGTATGTATATAATTCTGTTTGTGTCATATATATTGCCACTTATCTTCAAAGCCATAGTGGCTGATTATTATTTTTCTAAGCCATTGTGGCTGATTATTTTTCCAGTGTTCTGCCCACACTGGTTGGCACTGGTCGGGAATAACCACCTCTCAGATGAATTAACCACCTCTTAAATAAATTAACCACCTCTCAGATAATACATATATAGGCTACTGTGACAGAATTAAGTATAAACTGGATAAACAGCACTAAATGCATAGTAGAATCCAACCACCACTCTAAATATCCTCGGCAGAACACTGTTTTTCTAAGCCAAAATGGCTGCTCTAATGTTTTTTATATAGGCCCGTTGTGGCTGTGCTTAATGAAGCCATTGTGGCTGCTTGTTTGTTTGTTAATTGTTTCTACGCCTTTTGCTAGCGTGCTAGGCATATGAATTTTCATGTATGCATAGTTAATGAAGTTGTGTCATTGAGGGGGGCAGTTAATTAATTGGCATGGCAGGCACAAATGAGCACACATTCAGGATGAAATACATTCAATGGGGTAGAGGAAGAAAGTAATGTGTCGAAACTGCAACTAGTAGTTGTTAAGGGCAGTGCTTATAACATCCAACCAATTCCAATTCAGATACATGTACATGTAATTTGAGATTTTTTTTAACGTGTGACAGATTGCAGTTGTGGTTTTGATAATCTTAGAGTCTGCAATTAAACACTCGCTTGGTTTGAGGGAAGGCCCAGTTGATGTACATGTACAGTGTAGTACCCATCAGTTGTTGTATAATGTTCATACAATGTACATGTATTTAGCACAGTGGTACATCAGTTTCTGTATCTACAATGTTCTACACATAGCTGAATATCCTGTCTGTCTATTTTAGTAATACTCTTGTGAATAATTTACACGTACACATGTAGGAGTAAACATTTAATTTTCCAGCTATTAAGCAAACAGGTTTCAGTATTCATTTGTACAGCTGCTAATTCATTGTGAAATCATTTTGTGCAAATACCATAATTATTGTGTTAATTGTGTGGTCAATTATTTGTCACTTGATATAGCTTATGTAATAATTGTTTAGTAATTGCTCTCTCTCTCTCTCCAGTGATAGGGAGAGAGATGGGATGTTTTCTCGTACTGACTCCGGTTTTGTTGGTCCTGTTAATAGCGAGACATTCACAATGAAACTAATAGATAAATCTCTTCATTGGGAAGACAAAGTAACTGAGGTAAGTATCACTTCAGTTTCAGTTTACTAGATATTCTCTAGATTCTTCAGACAATGACCTGTATGACTAGCTGTTTCCACACACATGTGGCAAATACATGTTGTTTTGGCTTTTTATCATCATATATTATCTCAACGCATGTACATCAGGGTTTCATTTCATTTCATTTCATTTTTTGCCAGTATGCACACTAGGGCTGCAATGAATAATAGTTTTTGGTATCCGGATATTTGCTTACATGTAGTTTAACGAACGAATATCCGGATATTCACTTGCTTTCAGAGATATTTTGTCATAACTCGTTTCTAGTGAGATATTAAATATTAGCTCACCATTTTGCTGTTTACAGTTGCTATAGATGTTTATAACAACAGCCAGTAAACTATCCATTCAGTACTCTACAGGTGTAGAACACCAGTAATACGGAGCAAGAAACTTATTGCAATTATAATGTCACGTGTTCAATTTCTATGCATGCGCAAACATTAAACGAATATCCAGATGCTAAAAATACATCCGGATACCAAAATAACGAACGAATATCCGGATAAAGCGGATATTCGTTTCAGCCCTAATGCACACCACGATAACCCTGTATGTTGGCAACCCCACACCCCCTCTCTCCCTAAAGTCTTTGAGATTCCAGTTTCCCCTTGCCTCAACAAATTTTCTAAATGAAACACTGTTCATCTACATGTAGTATATACATGTAGTATCACTTTATTATTTTGAAATACATGTACTACAGCATCTAAAAAGGTTAACCATAATGTTTTGCATACATGTACATGTACATGTAATGATATACATGTACTTTTACTGTGTACCTACTGAACTGTTTTTGCCATCTTGTGTTAATTGTACGCGAGTGAAATAATCAATGTGGTGCTAATTAGCAAAGACTATGTAAGAATTAGAGTCTTTTAAACTCACAAGAAATGCTAATATACTGTATTACTATCTAAGCAAGTAAATACACATATATTCTATGTCTGATGAGGCCCTTGCTCTCTCCATCCCTCTTCATTTCTATCTCCCCATTATCCTCCTCTCCTCCTCCTTGCTTCTTACCTACATTGTACATACATGTACATGTACAGTATATGTGTATATGCATCTGTTAATTAATATTTCTATTCCTCCTAGCATCTTATCGAACAATCTGATTTTCTTGTTGTTGGATGTCTGGGTAGACAGGGTGTTGGTAAATCTACAGTTATGTCACTTCTAGCTGGAACAAGAACTGGTTCAGGAAGGTTAATATACATGTACATGTACAGTAATTAGTGAATTACAAACGAATATATAGCACTCACACTACAGTATACATTTGTATCAGCGATGTCTCGCTAGCGGATATACTATTTTTAGAAAGATGCTTGGCCACGTGGGCCAGAACTGACCACACCTCCACGAAAACAAGGCTTTTGTTTCAACTCCACTAAGGTCACCTAGATTGGCTGCTATTCGTTCTACTTCTATCACAGTAGCAAACACAACCACTCCAATTAGAGATCGTTTACGAGAGGCAACAAGAAGTACTCCTATTTTAGGAGAAACGAAGCGTTTTATCGATCTTGTATCTTGGAGGTGCGGTCATTCTGCTGGCCAAGCACTTTCTAAAAATAGTATATCCGCTAGCGAGACATCGCTGATACAAAATCTCGTTACAACGTGGGCGATTCACACTCCTTCCCTCTTACGTTTTTTCTATCATGGACTCCTGGTAATTTATAATATAGTTATAGTTTAGTTAACTAAAAGTCATACTAAGGGGTTTCAGTTATAGATACACACATGTATACAACATGTAGTTAACTAAAACAACACTAATACATATACATGTATATGTACATTGTACATACATGTACATGTACATGTATGCACACATACAATGTACAATGTAAGCTAAAATGATTGGGAGCAGTTTGATGCTACTCTACACATGTATAAATTACAGTACATGTAGATGTTTTGGCTTTTAGTCAGGTGAGGATTACATTCCTGTCCATTATGAATGTTAAACAAATTAAATGTTTATCACATTCCTACATGTACAGCAGTTGAACATGATTATGTAGATAATACTACAGTACATAATATACATATACATGTACATATACATATATTATACATGTACATATTAGTTTTGTTTTAGTTAACTATAACTACCTGTACATGTACATGTTTTAGCTTTTAGTCAGGTGAGGATTACATTCCTGTCCATTATGAATGTTAAACAAATTAAATGTTTATCACATTCCTACATGTACAGCAGTTGTACATGATTATGTAGATAATACTACAGTACATAATATACATATACATGTACATATACATATATTATACATGTACATATTAGTTTTGTTTTAGTTAACTATAACTACCTGTACATGTACATGTTTTAGCTTTTAGTCAGGTGAGGATTACATTCCTGTCCACTATGAATGTTAAACAAATTAAATGTTTATCACATTCCTACATGTACAGCAGTTGTACATGATTATGTAGATAATACTACAGTACATAATATACATATACATGTACATATACATATATTATACATGTACATATTAGTTTTGTTTTAGTTAACTATAACTACCTGTACATGTACATGTTTTAGCTTTTAGTCAGGTGAGGATTACATTCCTGTCCATTATGAATGTTAAACAAATTAAATGTTTATCACATTCCTACATGTACAGCAGTTGTACATGATTATGTAGATAATACTACAGTACATAATATACATATACATGTACATATACATATATTATACATGTACATATTAGTTTTGTTTTAGTTAACTATAACTACCTGTACATGTACATGTTTTAGCTTTTAGTCAGGTGAGGATTACATTCCTGTCCACTATGAATGTTAAACAAATTAAATGTTTATCACATTCCTACATGTACAGCAGTTGTACATGATTATGTAGATAATACTACAGTACATAATATACATATACATGTACATATACATATATTATACATGTACATATTAGTTTTGTTTTAGTTAACTATAACTACCTGTACATGTACATGTTTTAGCTTTTAGTCAGGTGAGGATTACATTCCTGTCCACTATGAATGTTAAACAAATTAAATGTTTATCACATTCCTACATGTACAGCAGTTGTACATGATTATGTAGATAATACTACAGTACATAATATACATATACATGTACATATACATATATTATACATGTACATATTAGTTTTGTTTTAGTTAACTATAACTACCTGTACATGTACATGTATATGTACATGTATAGCTTATAGTAAGTGATTGTGACTTTTAGTGGTCATTACTTCATATAAGGATAGTATAGTAGCTATATTACACATTCAAAATAGTATAATACTTATACAAACCACAGAATACAATAATTTCATGCTTGAGTAAGAACAAAAACATCCTGATATAACCCTAACAATGTCAGTACTCCTAACATAATTCTTATACCATATGAGACTATATAAATGTAACATAATTTCATGACTTCTTATATGAAGAAACAACCCTTTTAGTTATGTAACTAAACTATAAATAAAACATAGGTCTGCAGCAATAACTAACTACTATGTATATCTAACTAGTATGAAATTTGGCAAACAATCGTCACTTTTAGTTGGTTAATAAACACAAAAACCCTCTATTTTAGTAATTAACTATAATTATAACTAAAAGTGGTCATTATTGTCATACTAAGACAACACTAATACATGTACACATGTACACATGTACATGTACAGTACATACATGTATGTACACATGTACATGTACATGTAGTATTGTTTAAGTATTGGTACTGGTAAATAAACGAATTCTTAACATTAAAGGTCATTCATGTTCACCTTGACCTCAAAATAATGTTCATAACTTTAATTTGGAAGGACTAACAATCTTTTTATGTACACCATTTTTATATACATGTAATTATCCATCCCATTCTGTTACGTACATGCATATGTTAAATTTCTTCATTATTGAGTTACAGTATAATCATGTATAACATTAAACTACACACCATATTACATGTACATATAAAGTCATCATGGTGCATCCTAATCTACATGTATGATGTCATGTAACTAACTATACAATGTAAGTCTGTTCACATAAAAAAGTTTAAGCTTTATCAAAACATAATTACATGTACATGTACATGTACCTCCAAAGAAGTTCTGAAAACAGAAGGTTACCTACATGTACTATAACTACCATCTCTCAATCTTATTTTACAGACCGTATTTATTTCGAACTCAATCAAAAGATACTCAAGTAAGAGATTTTGTCATTTTAATTATCGAATTTTATCTCCTTTTGTCTTCTCCTTGTCTTCTTCAAACAGAGTTCATTCTTCCCTTCATCGTTAAGCCTTCCATTAATTATATCATCCCTGTCACTGCCTCTCTGCTTCCATAACAAATGATGTCTCCTCACCTTACCTCCATTTCATTCCTCTCATTACCTCTATTCCTCCATCTTCTCTTGTCTCCTATTTCTCTTCACTACATTGTATCTCCATCTCATTTCCTCTAATCCTCCATCTTCTTTTGGGATCTCTTTCCCTTCTCCTCTCTCCCTTTATCCTTTCTCCCTTCAGGATACAGGAGGTTTTCAAACAAGTGGTGTTGACATGGTAGTAACTAGTGAGCGTATCATACTGCTTGACACACAGGTAATTACATTTATGATACATATATATGTACATGTACGTGTATAATTATAATATTTACCTTTAACATGTACATGTATATGTAACTTTATGGTACATGTGTACATGTACATAATTACATGTACTGTATATTACAATACTTACTTGTACATGTAATGTAACCTTATTTCCATGTAATTAAAGAGTTTCATACAGTATTATCAGTTATTTGGTTCATAAAATCATACACCCACTCAATATACATGTACATGTACCTTGTAATTCAATATACATGAACTAATCTAGGATTATACATGTACATGTACATGTACATGTAGGTTAAAAATTATATTGTAAATTATAATCTTATTGTGGTTTGTACATGTGTAGGATGTGTTTTTATAGTCTATAATATATGTAGGTGTGTACTATTGATGTGTTTTATTATGTGTGATTTAGTGGTAACTATATAGTACTGCGTTGTTTGTGTGGTTAAAAATAATACCTTACTACAATACATGTACATGTATTACATGTACAATATTGTCCTGTTATTATTGTTACATGTGTATGTGTTATGTAGTTTTATATGTTTCCGATTTCCTGTAAATCCTGTAGTGTTCATTACACATGTACATGCAGTCTGAATATAATCCCATGGTGTATCACTCTATAGTATATTATCCTCTAGAGTAGTGTTCATTACACATGTACATGTAGTCTGAATATAATCCCATGGTGTATCACTCTATAGTATATTATCCTCTAGAGTAGTGTTCATTAAAGATGTACCATAAAATACATTATATAGACCATAAAACTAAACCATGTTCAGTCTGTATAATCACACTCTTATGCTCCTGTAGACTTTAAAGCAAGAAACATGTATACATGTACATGTATATATACATGTACATGTACATGAATGTATACATAAACGTAGAATTTAGCCGCTGTTTGTAATACATTGACATACCATTATGTCATGTACATGTATTTAATTACTTTATGTGATTGGCCAATCTGATTTAGATAAACTGACAAGCTATGATTATCATAACACATCTTTACATGTGCAGTGATGTGGAAACAACAAGTGATGTAGCAGGATATTGTCCAAAATAAACTGAAACTGAACTGTATACAAAGTACATGTACATACATGTATACATGTACATGTACATACATGTATACATGTATAGGGGGACTAGAGAGTAGGACAATTAAAAGTGTGGTGAAAATAAGTCCGTATGTCCAGCTCAATATTTCCACACCCCCAATGACATACATGTACATGTAATACAATAGATATATGTACATGTATATGTAGTAAATTAACCATAAGTTTATACATATAATGTACATGTATGTCAATACATTAGTGTTTACTTTTAGTTATAATAGTTTCTAGTATGTATGTACATGTAGACATGTACATGTAGTTATAAATATTGCAAATTACTAAATATATTTGTCATGTGATAATCACACGATATTTTATAGCCAATTCTCAGTGAAGTGATGTTGGATCAACATATATCTGAGGGTCTCGTTCCCTCAGGGATGTCCCCAGAGAGTTACCTGGATGTCCTCTCTTTACAACTTGCAATTTTTCTGTTTGCTACTTGTCATGTGGTTGTTGTGGTTATGGAGTCTGGTGACCTTGATGTGATATTAAGGTGAAATGTTTTTCTCCTTACTCATGTGCTATGTGTCTGTTTGTCTTTGTATGTGTGTGTGTGTGTGTGTGTGTCTGTCTGTATGTATTTCTGTATCTTCATCTCTCCCTCCTCCTTGCCTGTTCTCTGAACTTACCTGTGTTCTTTCTCACTCATCTAGATTTTTATGGATAGCAGAGAAGCTCAAACCTACAGCATGTAAAATGGCAAATGATGTTCCACCAGATTTAGGGTATGTCCTTATCATTATAAACCACACCCTCTTAATTAATTATTAATCGTCATATCACTGCAGTGTACATGTATTACTACTTTGTATGTACAATGTACATGTACATGTACACATGTACGTTATAATGATCAATCTGTACATGTACATGTATATGATCAATCTGTACATGTACATGTACATGATCAATCTGTATATGTATATGATCAATCTGTACATGTACATGTATATGAACAATCTGTACATGTACATGTATATGATCAATCTATACATGTATATGATCAATCTATACACATGTACTTGTACTTGTAGATACAGAAAGAGACCACATGCTGCAAAGTAATATTAAACAAATGCTTACTGTTATTCAGCCATTTTGTATTGGAAGCCAATGAAAGTTTGTATCCAGGAGAGTGTTATGCTTCTTATATGGTTTACTGATGAAATAACAATTATCATATCATATATGAGTCCAGATCCTTTCTAATATCATTTGTAGGAGTTCAGACCCTTCCTGGGGTCACTTATAATAAGACATGCATGTATATGTATTCTTTTACAAACAAAAAGTTTGGTTTTCACCACCAACATTTCAACTAGATACTCTGCCCTTCATCAGGGTAACAAAGCATTGTATGAAAGATACATGTAGATGTTTACACATTTACATGTAGTACGTGCTACACACTATGATACAATGTATATTGATGAACCACACCCTCTCTTTGTTATTCACAGTGATGGAACACCTCCAGAATATTTTCCACAAATTGGTACGTTTAAATATAAATTATTATTATGAATAATTAAGTCATTTGTACAAATTGTACCTGTAAACAGTGCATGTAACCTCTTTATAAAGAACACATTGGTACTACAGTACATGTACATGTACATGTACATAGTGTCAATGTGTACCTGTAAACAGTGTAACCTCTTTATAAAGAACACATTGGTACTACAGTACATGTACATGTACATAGTGTCAATGTGTACCTGTAAACAGTGTAACCTCTTAATAAAGAACACATTGGTTGTTACTGTATTGTGTATACTACAGAATTAGTAATGTACATGTATTTGATGTACTGTCTAGCAATACATTACAATAAAATATTGTACTATACACACTTACATGTATGTACAGTAGTGTTCAAGTACTCTCTTTATAGACAAATGCCATTTTCACATGTTACTATTCCTTTCTTGTTTCTTTTCATCTTTAATTTACTATTCTCTTCTTCACAGTATTTGTACTCAATCATGCTACTCCAGATGATTTCCAACCTTCTACTCTCAAAGAACTTCATTCATATTTAGCAGAAAACTTTGTAGGAACACGTATATCCATTGCAGGTTTGTACATGACATGTTATATTATGTAAGTGTATGTGAGTCTATGTACATGTACATGTACATGTACATATATGACATATTAGTGAAACATACATGTAAATACTTCAAAACTGAGGATGCCAATTATGAATATGCTTTTAATATTGTAATATTGTAAATCAGTGAATAAAGAAAGACATACTACATGTACATGTGTATATTACTAATCATGATTTCCTCCTTACCTGAATATATGGTACAACACCCCTTTTGAATAAATAATGAATAGAACGCTTCATGTGACAAGTCTTTCTACCTAAGATCTGTTCATGTAGTGAAGTCTTTCTGTACAGTACAGTACAGTACATTACAGTACAATACAATATACATGTAGTATAATACAGTACAGTACAATATAGTATAATACAGTACAGTACAGTATAGTATATTACAGTACAGTACAGTATACATGTAGTATAGAAGTGAGTAATAATAATATTTACATTATGCAAAGTCATAGAAGAGAGCATGTACATGTACATGTACATGTAATAATATAATAAAATAATATTATATATGTACATGTAAATAAGAAGGTAATATACATGTACAGGTAAATTGTCACTTTGTTCTAGCCAAGCATATCTTACATGTACCTCATGGAGGTCAAGATGACTGATTGTGAATGTTTGTTTATCGGGTGATGAAATGAAGAGTGAACTCCTCTGAGACATGATTGATGATCTCAGTGGGGAAACTCAATTATAGTATACTGGGAATTATAATCCCTCATGGTAGTTAATAATATAACATCATGTTAGACATGAAGTCATATTTGTATTCATAGGCATACAATGTATCTAGGGATGGGCAGACCAGGGCAATGCCTTGGTAAAAATCTCCATAGTTCTAATTATAATACTTGTATATATACTTAACTTAATTTATTGTGCTGACTATTGAATACCATGCACAGTTACAGTTATTGCTCACCAAAAATCCACCATGCTGTCAAACGGAAGTTAAGAAATCATTCAGCAGTATTAGCTCTATCTTTCTCAGACTTTGGCAGCAGAGGATGTAGTTAATTATAACATATGCACCCAAAGACACTCCCATTTAATTAACTAATGAGTCCTGGCAGTTCATAATGACTAGATACGCCTATGTTCGTATTAGCTGTATTTAAACTCATTTTTTGTGTATTTGTTTGTAATCATAAGTACAGTACATGTATTTGTATTTTGTTTCAAAACAGCAAATACTACACAACGACTACTAAATAGTAAATAAGTACATGTATATATAATTATATGTATCTATATTTCAAATATGTGAGTCTAGATATTATTATTGCAGGAGGTATATCTTTAGCTCGTAGTGGTCTGGTACCTGTAGGGAAGTTTATACCTGATGGACATAAAGGTGTTCCTGGTACTGCTGCAAAAGGAAGAGGGGAAGTCGATGAAATTGATATTAACCTCCATCTTCTCCCAACAAATTCAAATCCTCAAGATAATTTCGGAGCTCATTGTGTTGAACGACATGACAGAGAAGGCAAGTGGACAACTACTGATGAGCTTAATGAATGGATGGATGGATGGATGGATGGATGGATGGACGAATGTGTGGGTGGATGATTGACTGATGGGGTAAATGGATGTACAAATGGATGGACTGATGGATTGTTGATTGAGATGAGGTTAATGGATGGACAAATGGACAAATGGGTGGGTGGATGATGGATGAGTGGACTGTTGGATGGATTGATGGGTGGGTGGTTGGGTTGGTTAGATAGTGGATGGATGGATGGATGGACAAACTATGACATTTAAAACAACATGTCATATTAGTGGTTCATTGGTTGTACAGACATTAATGTTTACAACTTAATTTTAATGCACTCTTTCAGATGCTGGACTGAATCCTGTTCTAAGCCTCATACCTATGTACTATAAAGGTCATCCAAGTTTCCATCTTCTAGCTGAAACATTTCGTAATCAGGTACTATATTGAACTGTACACGTAGCCACTTGTAGTTACAATATTGTGTTTTTATAAAATTAGATATTCACAATGCCACGCCCTTCACCAAGACCATCCCGTGCCTCAACAACTACAGCAACACCAGCTATGTTTGAAAGGGAATGGTATGTATAACATACCTAGTGGCATACATGTAATAATCCATCCATTCATCCATCCATCATTTTTCATCCATCTATCCATCCATCCGTCCGTCCATCCATCCACCCATTCATTTATCTATCCATCCATCCATCCATCCACCCATTCATTTATCTATCCATCCATCCATCCACCCATTCATTTATCTATCCATCCATCCATCCATCCATCCATTCATTTATCTACATGTATCTATCTATCCATCCATCCATCCATTCATTCATTTATCCATCCACCCATCCATCCATCCATCCATCCATCCACACATCTATTTAACTATCCGCGTTGTCTATTTATCTGTTGGTACATTATCTCAGGCATGATTATGCTAGACGTGTTTGGACTGTCATTAAAAAATCAGATCTCTCTACCGAACATAAGAGACTTTTAAGAGATATGAAGACCTAAATACCAATCAAGATAATATAAACAACAACAACAACAAAACAACAACAGAATTGCTTGTGAAAGACAAGAGATTTAGATTGAGTTGGAGGTGATGTGTGTGAAACGGTGGGCTGAGAAGAGAAGCAGTTCCGAACATCCTTCATTATCCACCCCTTCTCCAAGTTACGGCTGTTGTTTGTTTGTTTGTGTGTGTGTGAAAACCTATCAAGAAAGTGTGTCTTGTTTTTGTCCATTTAGTTAGCAAAATATATAATAGTCATTATTTTTCATCCAATTATAAATATTATTAATATTATTATTATTATTATTACACACACATCAACTATTACTGCATTATCATCCATGTTAATTATTATTATGCCATTATTGTGTGTTACAATTATATTTTTGTGGCAAGTCAATGATCCAGATAACTTTTTAATCATGGTTGTTGTCATTTTAAAGGCTTGAGGCCAAATAGAAACACTTTGAATGGTTCATTATACCATGTTAGGAAAGCAACCCAAAGTGCGATGTGACAGTCCTCTAAGGGATGCATGAAGTACACTTCATTATTTTCATGATAGCACAAAATGAAAATGATGTATAGAAAATATATATTACCATGCATGTCTATTAGAAACTACATTGAATGCAGCGTTGGTTTTTTTAATTAATTACCCCATTTTGAAGTAAACTAAATTTACAAAAAATGTGTATACAAATTCACTTTAAAAACTAAAATTCAATTTGCTAAAAAAAATCAATACATGTACGTACAGGTGGGAAAGATTTTACTGGCCAGGAACCTATAATACTGACATTCACATAACTACTAAAAATAAAACTGCATCCGACTAAAACAAGACTAATTAAAGAAGTCGTCAAAGCCATTTTAATAATAAAAAAACAGTCCCTCAATCTAGACTTGTTTACAGTATAATTATATTATATTAACCTTATGATGTTAAACTATACAAATACATGTAAATGTGAACAGATCATGTCTACAAAGACAGTACTACCATAATAATATCCTAATAAGTGAATCAAAGTATTTTATCTATAAAATATTGAAATAGTTTCTATAAATTTGATTGTCACTAATCAGCGTCGACTCCTCAATGCAAATATTAATCCGACAGCAAGTACTACTCCTACCAAACTAACACCAAATATCAGTTTACCTGTGAAATGAGACAATCATAATTCATTATCCCACTCACTACCTCATTCACAAATCTCTCATTTATTCCTTTTGTTATACATGTACTTCTGCACTTCTTTCTCCACTGCAATCAATTAATCAATCAATCAATCAATCAATTAATCAATCAATTAATTATTCAATCAATCAATCAATTAATCAATCAATTAATTATTCAATCAATCAATCAATCAATCAATCAATTAATTAATTAATCAATCAATAAATCAGTCAATGAAGTAAATTAATTTATTATTATTCATTATCCCAATTCTCCACTATCTCATTCTCTATCTCATGCACTCATTGTACTGTTGCAATTCTTTTCCCCACTGCTCTCTCCATTCTCTTCTTAATAAGCTTTTCCTTCCTCTCTGTCTCTCTTTCTCTTTGTCTCTCTCTTCCTCTCTGTCTCTCTTTTGCTCTCTGTCTCTATTTCTCCCTGTCTCACAATTCCTCCCTGTCTCTCGTCCTCTCTGCTTTTCTTTGTCTTTATTTGTTTCTATTTCCTTTTTTTGCCTCCTTAAAAAAACTCATTGAAAGAAATATGAAGTACATGTAGAGTAGAGATTGGTGAACCTCAAGCCCTGACAAAGTGTCACATAAAGACACTGAAGTCGAAAGCTTTGAAACACTTTTAATTACACATACAATTTGTACATGTAGATATACATTGGAATTCCTACTAAATATGAAATATATAAGTATCCTTAATTCCCACACAGAGATCGTATCATGAAACAAACAACACGTACTATAATCCAGAGTATGATTGTTATAAACTTATAATCATATGATGTATCATTTGTTAGAATTATTTTATTCTGAAAGTAATTAGTAACTTCAAACTGGCAGCACTTAAATTCTAACAAGAAACAGTAGCTCAGTCACTAATACATGCGACAAAATCAGAACTTAAAAAATATACTAGAACATTCTAGAAAACTCTCAAACACATGGCCTAAATAATGAATAAATAATTAGATACCCAAATTAATAACCTTAGATAAATAAAGGGTCAATTAGTCCTGAGTGCATGCATTTGCACCAACATTATTATTACCTTTATATTTCACAGCTTGGACTCTTTCTATTACATTTGTCTTATGCCAATGCTTACAACGTTTCACTGCTTCTTTCCAACGACTGTAACGACCATCACGATCTAATGAATATATAGATTACACAACTATACTATAATGAGTGAGTATCTCTGTACAGTAAATTAATGTTGTTATAATGATTGTTGCAAGCGAGTATATATCTCTAAACATAAGTATTGTATTGTGTAGAGTGAGTATTTGTGTACATACATGTATATGTAAGCACTGTAATGTAGTGAGGGTCTCTGTACGAAAGTGTTATTGCATAAAATGAGGGACTCTGTACATACATGTACACTGTATATGCAAGTACTAATAATACTTACAACTGCATGTATAGAGACCCTCACTCTACGATATAGTCTATATTGTAGTGAGGATCTCTGTACAAAAGTACTATATATATTATTGTACAGAGCGATGGTCTCTGACAGAGACCATCATTCTAAAGTAGTTATATGCATGTACAGAGACTCTCACTATATGATATAGTAATTATGTACAGAGACTCTCACTATATGATATAGTAATTATGTACAGAGACTCTCACTATATGATATAGTAATTATGTACAGAGACTCTCACTATATGATATAGTAATTATGTACAGAGACTATCACTATATGATATAGTAATTATGTACAGAGACTCTCACTATATGATATAGTAATTATGTACAGAGACTCTCACTATATGATATAGTAATTATGTACAGAGACTATCACTATATGATATAGTAATTATGTACAGAGACTCTCACTATATGATATAGTAATTATGTACAGAGACTCTCACTATATGATATAGTAATTATGTACAGAGACTCTCACTATATGATATCGTAATTATGTACAGAGACTCTCACTATATGATATCGTAATTATGTACAGAGACTCTCACTATATGATATCGTAATTATGTACAGAGACTCTCACTATATAATTACTGTATCGTATAGCGAGAGTCTCTGTAGTTAAGTACCATGTGCCTCAGTCAACATACATGTACATATAATTATCTTACCATCATGACTGTTTCTAGGATAGTAAAACTTATTACTTGAAGGATTAACAACAAGATTCAAATCCCTCCATAACCCAACCCCTTTACCAGCTGCTAGAGTAGCTCCAAGAACAGTTGTTTCTGCCATTTTAGGATGCTCTATATATAATTACAACACAAAATGAATGTAATTAAATGTATAATTGCAACATAGTTTATTAATAATTAATGAAGACTAATATACTATTTATACACGTTTTCAGATTGTGAGGATAAAACACTTAAAAATAAATCGCTTGTCAAATTTCTTTTGTTCTATCGAATGACTGAAGAATTTTGAGAAATACTTGAAATAGATAACTAAACAGCTAAACAACAACCTTACAGATATAGGTAGAAGATATTAGTCCAATAGAATCAACTTACCAACAGGAATGCCTAGTATATCAGCTTGTAGTTGTAATAGAAGGGTATTGACTGTCATACCACCATCTACTTTGAGGGAAGCAAGAGGTAGTTCTGAGTCTTGATTCATAGCTTCTAAAATCTAAAAGACAAGACTCAAGTCATACTATAACTACAACTAAAGGTAGTCATTTCTGTCAAACTAAAACAACACTAATGATTATAAGTATACGTGTCCCCTAGCTATCTTAACAATGGCATGTACATGTTTATGGCTTCAGTGTTACCATGGAAACTATTAAAACAACACACCTCTCTAGATTGAAAACAAACTGCCTCCAGGGTAGCCCTACAAATATGTGATTTATTTGTGAAATTACTGAGTCCGATAATTATTCTGTGAAATAGAGACACATGTAATTAATAGTAGTTGCATGGTAGGCCACACCCACCCTCTTGCATCATGTTCCCAGTAAGGAGCAAACAGTCCAGAGAATGCAGGTACAAAATACACATCAGCTGTATTTTCTACTTGACGAGCAAGGTTCTCTGGAGGTACATGTAAGTACATACATATGTATAAAGGGTATATATATTTATAATTATGTAACTCTCCCTCCTCGCCTCAACTCACCTATTTCACTAGCTTCAGAAAAAAAGAGTAAATTATCTCTCAGCCATTTCACACTCAGACCTGCAATGGCCACTGAACCCTAGAGAGAGAAAAAGAGAAAGAATCAGAGAGACAGCATGAGACAGAAAGAGAAAGACAGCAAGAGAGACAGACAGACTGACAGATTAAAGAGCGAGACAGACAGACAGACATAAAGAGAGAGAGGGACAGACCAGGGACAGACCACAGAGAGAAAGACAGATAAAGTCAACACAATATGAATAAATTGACACACACACACACAAGACTATTAATAATAATAATAATAATATAAAGAGAAATATTCATTCTAAACTGTATTAGGTGAACGTCTGAATGAACATTAATGATCTTTGACAATATGACTAACCTCCAATGCATAATACACTGGTTCATTAGGACCAAGTTTGTAGGCTACAGTTGTCAATAACCCATGGTTTGATCTTACAGGTTGCTATGGAAACAAACATTCATTACAAATGACTACATGTGATTATCACATGACACACCGTGCCTGTGTTATATACTAAGAAACAGCCTGTTCCATACGTATTCTTCGCATCACCTTTTTGAAAACATCTTTGACCAACAAGAGCAGCTTGTTGGTCACCAAGACACTGTGAATATAATATAATTGTTACTGCATTCAACATACATACATGTACATACATGTACACACACACACACACACACACACACACACACACATACCCCTGATATACGAACACCTTTCAGAGATCCATCAGCCTGTAATAATAATACATGACATGTACATGTATACATACATGTAACATTGAATGAATGAATGAATGAATGAATGCATGAATGAATGGATAAAACCAGTATGATGTTATAATAAAAACAGATAGACATAAAAAGATATAGCTACTACAGATCAATATATATACATGTAGAGAGACAACAGACATACCACAGTACCATACACTTCGGAACAGCTACGAATTTGTGGAAGTATTGACATTGGAATACCAAAGAAACTATTAAAAAATATTACTTGTTACTCTCTTCTCCCTCTTTCTATCTCTCCTCACCTACATAGCTCTGGATCCCACTGATGGCTTTGAAGATCCATCAACATAGTACGACAGGCATTAGTAATGTCAGTCACATGTATTCCACCTTTAGTACCACCAGTCAGATTCTAAATCACATGACAGTCATGTGACAGCATAGTAAGAAAAATATAAATGGATCAGAGAGGTGAGTACCTCCCATCCCGCTAAGCTCTTACAATGGATCATTAGCCCGAAGAGCTTCTTATTGGTATAGTACAGTATAGTACATTTAATTATGATACTATTTGAAGGAAGTTTGATCAAATGCTTGTATTTAAATGCTTGTTATTTGTAAGCCATGGATTTTATTTTTCCAAGATATCAGATCAGTGGAACAAGAATCTGTTTCACAGGTGGGGCAAACTTGAAGACTACATGGTTGCTGAAAAGCTGCCCACAGAGAAGGGGATTTGTCTTCTCTCACACAAACCATGAAAGAAATTAAAAAATGACTGAAATGATCATGAAATGGGCAATAAATTTAAAACTGTCCCAAAACTTCTTTGTGAATTAACTAACACTCCAGCAAAATTGCTGGCTTACTGAGCCAATTATATGCATTAACAACATGATATTACATGTATATAATAATAACAATAATATTGAAAAATATTGGAGGGAAGGGGTGGAGGAGGCAGGCCTCTGCTACATATTTGGAATACTGGACTCTCAGTCCCCACTTTTCATACTTCTATGATATAGTGAATGTTTAAAACCAAATGAAATGTTTAATTGAAAATTTCTTCAATAGTTATCACTAACAGGTTTGCCAATTGGCTCAAAATGTTTCTCCAAATGATACACACACTATAATATATAATTATTAAGCAAATTAGGCATTGCTTTAAAACCATATCAAAAACACGGTTACTAACTCAACCTTCCATTACTTACCCATATAATCCATGTATCAACAGTTCCAAACAGGCACCTCCCCTCAGCCATAGCAATCTGTACCTCTGGGACATTATCCATTATCCATCTTATCTTTAAAGCACTGAAGTATGGATGAATGGGTAGACCACACTTGGGCTATATAGTCAAGAGAAGCTATGTGGTAAATATTGTCAAAGTTATCATATGAATTACCCTAAAGTAATCCTTTTTTTCAGTTGGTGTTTGTAACACTAACATGTCAGCCAAACTTTGTGTACGATTGTCGCACCAAACTAATGAATAGAGTGAGTGATATCACATGATATTACTATATATAGTGATTAATATCACATGACATTACCCACCAACTAGTGAATAGAGTGAGTGACAATCACATGAGTTACTTTATATAGTGATTAATATCACATGACATTACCCACCAACTAGTGAATAATAGAGTGAGTGATAATCACATGACAATACTATAGTGACTAATATCACATGAGAATACCCACCAACAAGTGTAAAGAGTGAATGATAATGAGATGACAATACCCACCAACTAGTGAATAGAGTGACTGATAATCACATGACATTACTCACTGTCTAGTGACTGATAATCACATGACCTCCACACATAAAACTAACCAATAGCATTATAGAAACACTTTCCAGTTGTTTTATCCCATAGTATAGTTGTCTCTCTCTGATTGGTAATACCAATACCTTGTATCAATGAACTAGTAATGCCACGCCCCTTTACTTTATCCATAACAACTGTTATACATTCTCTAACAGACTCAACTAATTCATAAGGGTCTTGTTCTAACCAGCTGCAAGAAGAGGAAAATTTACTCACCAAACCCAGCCTTACAAGAAAGGGTCCAATTGTATTAATATAATCAAATTATCTAATCCAGGTATGACTCATCAGGACCCAAAACCCTAACTGTAAACTATGAATCACAAAACCAGCAAGTGATTTTATAACTAGAGGTTTTATGAACTAAAGTATCAAGTACTTATTAATATCTACACTACATCATCACTAGAATCATTATCGTCATTAATTGAACTTTTAACAAAGTCTTCCTTACCAGTAAAGTTACTATTTGAATATTGGAGGTACAATGTATTGATACTAGTATAAATACTATCAATTAATAGTATCAGTAGTATATTGATATTTTGTGCCCCTATTTACCTATGAATCTAATTATATCATACTCATTGTTCATCAGGCATGCCCAGTACATAGTCTAGTGTAGCCAGACCCTAGTCTCATCCCCAGCCGCCCATGCCCTTAACGAGCGAGAGGGTGTCTGGCACACTAAGTCAACTTTCTTGGAAGTATGGCAGGAAATTGATGGCAAATTATACGTGTGACATACATAAACGGAATACTAAGCATGGCTGTAAGAGTTAGTTCGGCGATAATGCAGTCTTTCCAGCACCTTGGGTACCTACCTACTGAAGATCAGAACACTAATCTGGACAACACTAACCTGGACACAAGCTCTTGCATAGCTTTAACACTTGAAGTGGCATTTTCTAGCTTCCTGTAGCATGGCTTACAAACATGGCATGTACTAAGGCTACGGGGATCAGGTACACAAACAAACTCTCTTAAGAAATTCATTCCATTTTCACTACTTCTCAGATTTCTCTATTCTTTAGCACTCTTAGAAAACGATCACAAATTAAACAGTTATTCAAAACATCACACAATACTGTGATTTGATTAGAGAGACGGATTTTGTTCTCTAGTTCCAAGAAAGTTGACTTATTGTGCCAGACGACCTCTTGCTCGTTAAGGGCGTGGGCAGCTGGGGACGAGACTAGCCAGACCCATCCCATTGCAAGTGTGAGGTGAAAGCTTATATACCCAAAACAGAAATTTTACTGTAATTTTTTGTCACCTGTGTAGTTCTATATCATATTTCAACTAAACATGAGGTTAGCTGCAATGTATCAGATTGCAACACACTATTTGGCTTCATGACACAAGTTGATGTGTAGTTCGTTATAAGACCCTTCACAGTTGGATGGGTTTGGATCAGAGTTTTTGATAAGTTATGAAGCATGGGCCAAATTGGCTCAAAAATGGTTAGTGTGTGTGTGCTATTGGGAATAAATCTTGGGCCATTTAATGCTGTTAGTGAGAATATAATTACAACTAACTGCACCATTGGCCCAAAGAGAGAACCGTGCAGTGCCAAATAAGAAGCTCTTTCAGGCCACTGGTGCGCCATGAGATTATCGAAAACACTGGTCTGGATACACGAGATTTTAACAGTGGGATGGGATTGGATACACAATACTAATGAGTGTGGCTGGAAGTTGTGTCATATAACAGAACAACTAGGTCTACAGTAACATAACCAGACCCTTTCTAATTATAACTAAATTGAGCTTACTCTTCATTCGGTTTAATATGATTGATGTCTTTCTGGTGCTTTTCTTTAAGACAACAGTTTTCATCAAATAACTGTATTGTATTGAGTAAAAATATATATACATTATATATATATATATATATATAAATTATGTATATATGTCCCATTGACCGCAGGATGGCTTCCAGCATGCATGATACATATACAAAAGTGTTAATCATGATTAATTCTATTTTCTACCACTCACCAGAAATCTGGAACTGCTTGTTCCTTGATCAATGGCTCCAATATATGCACCACTCATCCTTGCTAAAAACGATAAGGCTGACCCGCAGGACACAGTAACAGAGTCTCATTCCAATACTTATTGATGAGTCTCGCGTCGCCGAACGACGCTGATGCGAAACTGTATCGCAGGCGCGCCGAAGGGAGGTGCTTTGATCGTTGCCATGCCGAAGCCAGCTATAATTGGATTTTAAAATTAGAGTAGTTGTAAAATGTAAACAAACGTTTTTAGCCACTGCAATAAATTATGTCTACTACAAAAACGTTCCACGGGCAAGACAGCTTGACACCAATGTCCACACCTATTGAAACAGAGGAACCGTGAATAATTAATAACGAGTATCACATAAGCGCACAGGGGGAGGGGGAGGGGGAGGGGCAGGATACGACTGTTGATTATAAAGAGGACTATTACGCGACATTATAACTCTAATGATTTCACAACTCGAAGAACTGCACTTCCTGCAAAAATGCCTAAATGTTCACCACAAACAGTGAAGATTGTTGAAATTATGGCTCTCGTATTTGCACTTTGTATAGTAATCGGTCTCTTTTCTCTCCCTGTCGTATTTTATTATCTCATGGTGAGTTGAAATTTCAATTTGACCAAGATAGCTAATTATGCTTGTGATACTTTATTATAATTATACAATTAGCTGCATGCATGCTACTTTACATCTCCATACCATTAATTTAAAGATGACTAAGATTAAAACTGTCAGCAGATAAATATTCCCCTCCAAATTTGGACAGCATATAATTATATATATAGTTAGGATAGATCTGCAAATCAAATTACTATACAGCTGACTAAATATAAACAACTATGTCATTACTAATGTATTAAAATCATAATTATTAATATTAATATTTTCTATATAATTATATTATATAGTTATTTTGTTTTGTTCATATTAATGTAGAGTGAAAGTGTACTCTCCGGTACTGCAACAAATCAAAGCGTATTCATTGATGGAAATAGTAGTATACCATGCAGTAGTCCTGAAATGACCTGGAGTAAACTTAATGCAAGTTCTCATCATTGTATTGTTTATGAATATACTGGGACCATATGCAAAAATGTTTTGTCCAAATGGCATCAGTGTGCTGTGGGGAGTGGTGATATTACCATTAATACTTCGATTATATCACAAGATATACTTGAAACTGAAGTTCAAGAACTCGATGATTTGTTAGGTTGTCATATGTAAATTAGTAGTTTACATGTATGTTGAATGCTGCACGTAGTAAGTGAAAACATGTGCATTAGTGTTGTTTTAGTTTGTTGAAAATGATTACTTTTAGTATATAGTATGCCTAGTTTCTCAAACTTTTAGTTATAATTAAAATGATAAGTTCACTGCAAAAAAGAGTTTGGTTATTTCAACCAATCAGTTGGTTACCTCAATTGCATGCCAATATGCCTTTTCATAGCATACTGTAGTATTAAGCTATTAGAAAGAAAGCCAGCTTGTAATTTTAATTTTTAGTGTTGAAATGTTGTGTTCACAATGACCAAGAAAATTAATAGTGGAACATAGCTGCATGATATGATGTCAGTAATTATGTAAACTTATAGTGGGAAGTACTGACATATAAACTGTTAATCATGACTAATTTACATGTCATTGTGAACAACATTCCAACACCAAAAGTTAAGCTGGCCTACTTTTCAACACACCAATTCAGCAATAATGGATATTTGAAATGCACTTGAGGTAACCAACATTACCAAATTGTTTTTGCAGTGTTTTAGTTACTAAATGAAAGTACCCATGCATTGGTCGATTTTCATTTTTGTTAGTTAGCTATATATAGTTAATGTGATACATTTGTAATTTAGTTATAGTTTAGTTAATAAAAAGTCAAAATGCCTTACGAAAGGTTTTACTTTTAGTTATAAATTAACTACATGCAGGAGCTTATGCATGAGTACTGCTTTGCGGTGCTCATAAGATCCTGTTAACTAAAACAACACTAATTTGTTGAAACTCTGAAGTTTCTTAGTGTACTAAAAGCACTTCAGATTTAGACTGGGTTGCATTATATTGACCATTGTCTGCACAGTCATGAATATTGAGGGCATATCAGAGAGTACGGTAGTATTGTGGGGAAGGCACTGAAAAAAATGGCCACCCATACATTCCAATTGCAAGCGATATGCTGAATCTCTGCTAATATCAGAGAGATAAGTCTTAATGTACACACTGTATGGTTATTTTAACCCTCTTTTGGTTGATTACATGAGTTTTAATATGATGTTAATAATATCAGTTCTTTTGAGGTATATTATAATTCCTGTTCAATTATGCACTTATGATGACAAATAACAAATAACAACATTCATATATATTCTCAAACATAATTGAATAATTATGTACTTTTAAATTAGTCAACATAGACGAAAAACAACAGAACTTAGCACTTGTATAAGTATTATTTAACAAAATTATTGTTGATAAATTTCATGAATTTGTACTAATAATAACAAATAACATATGTGCTTATAATAAAAAATAACAAATAACAAAATTAACAACATTCATGTATAATTATACTCAACAAAATAATTGAATAATTATGAATATGCACTTTTTATACTAGTCAATATAGATGAAAAACAAAAGAATCTAGCACTTGTAAGTATTATCTAACAGGAAAATAAATCAGCATTGATTTAAGCTCAGAAAGATTTTATTGAAACTCTGGTAACCAATTAAGAGTAAAATAACTCAGTGCGTATACCTTTTGATATCTAGTGTTTTTATGACTACCAACATCTTCTAGATAGCTAGAGATCTTTTTTAAGGTAGAGAACCAGCAAGTAGCAAAACTGGTAAAATCTTCGAGATATTAAAAATTTTAGTCAAAAATTAAGATGATAAATGATAAAAGTAAAAGGAAGATACGGATGATGATAATGCTACACAACTTCCTTAACTATGTATACAATGCATACTCATGCAAGTGACACAAACATCTATATTATATATATATAGCTCCAACCCGTGGGAAAGCAATAACCAAATAGAATTGAATTGCGCATGCACATAAGTACCTACACTACTATAAAGCAAAAGACAAAATGCTGTTTTTATGTTGGGTTATATGGATACTGCCAGGAGACTTCAAATCATACAAAGTTCTGCACTATCAGTGTATTCATTAATATTATTTAATTTGAACAAAAATTATTTTTCCACAGTTAGTTTCACTGAGTGTAGAGATGTAGCTATTCCATTTTTGTGTCAGTACTACTTTCCTCTTAAAAATTGTATCACTGATAACATATACACAGCTTCCAAAGAAGATTGCATTCGTATTAGTACTACTGTGTGTGCTTATCCTTGGAATATTGCTATTAAGTTTGGACATGGTGACCAGCTACCAAAATGTAATTCTCTCCCACATGGTAAGGTAGTACAAATTTTGTTTACTTTTCCATGTTTATATTAATTATAAAACGTGTATATAGAGAAAAAAAACATCCCTATGATTGCTTTACAAATTTAAGTGAAGATAGAAGTATTCCTATGACTGCTTTGGGGTGTCCAGCATTCAGTAATCATGGCTGACTTTATCAAGCATGAAAGACAACAGCTTATTATAGTTATTATTTTGATTATCTACTTTCCTGACCTTTCAAAGGACCTTGTAGAACTTTAGGAATATATTTCAGGCAGAATAGCTAGCTATTAGTTCCAGTTTCTACGTAAGCTACTTAGGCACATAGGCAGCTTTCTTTCAGCTGGTCTGTACTCTGTAGAGCTCGAGCACGCGTTCTTTTACGCGCCACACCCATTAATTGACCGAGCCCCCGGGAATGACGCAACTTCCTTAACTACGTATACAACGCATACTCCCCCTGATTTTTTAGCCAATTTTCATTTTTAATTAGTAATAATTAAAACATGTTAGTCCAAACATTCACAATCTGCTCAAGTTCTCATTTGACAAGGCCTCAGGGGATTCCAATGCAATTTTCATTAGATATGAAAGATTGCCGGCCTCTCCAAGTCAATTTCTCAGACTTTATCACATCATATGGGAAAAAGAGCTTTTAACAGAGGCCTGGCTTTTATACTTTAGGTGATGAATAATTCTGAGTCACTCTTTAAAGTGCAAACTTGACACCGCGTGAAAGTGTACCGTATGCATTAGTATCATCAATAATACATACGTCTGTAATGCAGACTAATATATCGACGAGTATGTCGTTAACAAGTATACTAATAATATAACGGCCGTATACTGAGCTACATTTACAAATGCAGACTCGTGTATATTAGACACGCACCTTCCATGGGAGGGAAAAGATCGATAGTTGCTAAACGAAGACTTCGAGCACTTCAAAAAAGGAGAAGAAAACAAAATATTAAAGAAACTTCAATCAAACTGTCTGAACAATCAGCCAGTCAGTCACTAAAGGATGATCAGCCATTCCTAACTCCTCCATGGAGCCACAGTAACACAACTGACTACGAGGGGAAAGTAGAGAGTTGGCTGATGTCTTGTAAGCCACCATTAGAAGAGAGTCTGGAGTGTGCTAAACAAGAAACTTTAGAAAAAGTGAATATTACAAGATATAAATCCAGTGATGAGTTTCCAGGAGATTGGAGATTTGATGACCTTTTAGTTGAAGACCAGCTTGTTCGTGATAAAGTTCATGAGGAGTGGATGGCAATGAAATCTAAATATTCATGGTATACAGACAGTTCTCCAAGCTTTAAGGATCCAAAAGTAAAGGAGCCATTACTTAAAACTTCCTCCATTAGTGCCCTTGACAAAGTTGCACTGACAGTGTATCATAATAGACTAAAAAAAGAGATAAATCAAGCTGTTAGTGGAGAAAGGCATTATCGTGATGCCTACGGAAAACTAAAGATCGAATATAAGAAACTTGAGGCAAAGGCATTAGAAGAAAAAGAGACGGTGCGTTACTTCTGGCGTAATGAAATTATTGAATCACAGAGCAGAGCAGGAAAACTTGTCCATCTAGCCCTTGAGAAAAATGAAGTTCATTGATGGATGTACACATCAGTTTTGCTTGTAATTTTAATGTATAATAATATTATTATAATATGTATGCATTAATTAAATAAGTGCACTACCTTTTCCATGGGTACATTGTGATTTGTTGAGTAATTTTACATGATATATATATAATTATTCTGAAAATTAATTACTGTGCGTGTGCAACTATAACCAAACTTGATATAGTCATTGTAAGTAATTAACATATATAGCTACAATTATGTATGATGCAGTTTAAATAGGTTCATGAACTGGAACTGAAACAGCTATTCTCAACTTTATACCACTATAACTTAAATCAGTTATTCCAACAGCTGCTTTGCAAAAAATCCTATGAACTGGAAGAAATGAACTGTGTGACTGAAGTGTAGACCAAGTAAAGAATGTTTCTTTATACTGATTAAACTGGGAAAAATCCAAACAATCATTCCATCTAACAAATGCCATAATGTAACTTTTCTTCACAATCTCTGATGAGCCTCTTTGGCGTATTTGGACTGTATGAAGAACGAATTTCTGAACATTCCCTAGCTGAAGGTTTTGTTTTGGCCAATGTGCATGAATGTATGAAGATTTTTGTGTGAGGGAAAATTCCGATGTAAAATATTGTTCATTAATCACACAGTTTTGGGATGACAAATGTAATCTGGGAACATCTATTTCACATTCAGGTCCATATAGAACATTTGTATAAATATCTTTTATTTGATCTAACTCAAATGAATCAAAAAATGTTTCTTTAATTGGTGATGCCAAGCAACAAGTACAGTTTAAACATTGCAGGTCAACGAGAGCAGGATTCAAATGGATGAAGTCTCTCATCTGTTCATATGCCAAAGACTCAGTAACTGAGAGTTGTTGAGAACCAGATAAGGAAGCAGTTCTATTTAAAAGATGCACAGAACTATCTAAGTCACTATGGAGGTCAGTAGGAAGTTGACATTTTAGCAAAGAATGATCAAGTTGTGAATGCATTAAGAACTTTCTCATCATCTGCACAGTGATGTTGTGGTTATTTGTAGGATAAGCACCCAGGAGCCCATTCATTCTTTCATAAGGAAAGCACCAAAAAGAGTAAATAGGGCCCATGTCTAATATGCATTCGAAAATATGGCAGTGTAAATGCATATTCATTGTGCAGCTTTGAGGACCATACAAACCTTCTATTCTTTTGTTAAATGCAACGAGCAGTGTCTGTGCTTCCAGTGCATCTTGAATGAGAATGTTGTGTTTGCAAAGCTTTCTGCACACCTTGACAAACATTTTCCATACCTGAAAATGTGATTGTGGCAACACATCATGAAGACAATACAGAGAGTATATAAGTGTCCAGTTCTTCCATTCATCTGCAGTGAAGTCAGCAAAGGATGAAGCAATCTTGCAAGGAATTCTACCAATCTCATTTGGCACATTCAAAGAATTAACTTTGTCTTGGATTGTAGTCAAATCTTTGATAGATAAAATTTTGTTGCTCAACCACAAATGCATAATATGCTTTGATGTTCCCAGGAAAAGTTGTGCATTGGATCAATAACACAACTTCTAATAACATCAAAGTATTGTAAATCCAGTAGCACCGAAGAACGAATTCCATACTTATTTTCCAGCTCTTTTCTCTTCTTTTGCGTCTCTAACTTGTAGTATGGTGCAATATACTTCCTATGATTGCAGTTAGTTCGAAGTTTCCACCCTGAAACGTCATAACCTGAGTAATCAGTTTTGTCATTGACACGTTTAAATTCTTTATAACATTTGTTACAAGCCATTTTTGCATGATGACCAAGGAAACCACAAATTTTTCGGGAAGCAGGTATGTCTGAAGACACACACAGCAATCTTCCATAAACTATAATGTTACCATTATTGACTGTACTCACTCTAATGCCATCATTGAGAGCATCCAACTGCTGAACTAGAGGTGTTAAGTAAGAATTCAACGATAAACTTGGTTCGTGTGGTCCTGGTATCAAACCTGCAAGGATAGTATAATTCTCTTTGAATCTGAATCTCCTTGGAATGTTAAGTATAGTGAGATAAATTACACCTGCAGAGTATGTCCCTGTTTTGAATGGATTAAACCAATCGACATTGAGCATGAATGCAAGGTTGACAACTTCACAAACAGAATTAGAATCGTTGGAACATTGTGCTTGAAACTCTTTCCAGAGTCGGCCGTCATAAACATCGCTGAGACAAATGGTACTATTAACTCTTGATTTCCACTCCTGTAGTAAATTTATGATACCATTTTCATTCAATATTTTTGATATTGAAGTAATTAAATCATAAGAGCAAAAGACTTTACGAGGTTTAAGCCTACACTTTCCACTAACACTCTTTACATATTTGAGTAACATTTCACCACAAGGTTGCCGTCGAGACTGCTGTGGATGTCTAGGATATTCCACAAACATGCATTTCATAGATTCTTGCTTTCCATTTCTTTCAGTAAGACATTCTTTGTATTCATATAGAGAATGACATCTTACACAAACAACGTACTGAGCAAAAGTGTTTAGGTCAATATTTACTTCTCTCCGCAGTGTTGGCAATGACTTTGGCAACTTTTCTGCAGCTTCACGAATAGCCGGTACTTGAAACAGTCTGCTAAAAGCATTGAAGAAAATTAGCAGTAGTTTCCATAGCACTGCTATAGCACTATCAGTAATTTTGTAAACTGATTGCCAAAACAATAGAATCATGATTAGGAATCGGAATGCAGGATTCAATGTCTGTGTTTGTGGATCATCATAATCGTCATCCTCTGAATCAGCAGCCAATTCAACAAGTTCTGAGAGGATGGCCTATATATATATAATTATATATAATTTATATACAATAAAAAAATTAATAATTATATAATTGCTATAATCATAATTATACATGTTTATCGCAGCGAATTACAAACAAGTAAATATTATACCATAGTTTACCTCTTGTAATTCCATCTCCTCTTCTGTATCATCTTCTTCCTTGGCACTAGCAACATCAGTTTCCTATACAATTAAAACCAATAAATTTATTAAAGTAAATGTGTCGCAATTCAAATTTCACATGCATATGCATGCATCAAAAACTACGAGATAGATACTCACATTATTTAATGTGTCTACATCTTGGTCATCTTCTTGATACTGACTTTCATCTTGAAGAAGCATTTCCTGGTCCAGTGCATTTACTGTGCTAGACTCAACATTACCTCCATCTGGTTTAAAAATGTTTGTTGATTGTTCTGTCCAACAGTCATTATCTGAGTTATAGTACTTCAGCTTATGGCGATAGTAGGCAGTTTTCCCAAGAATTCTGTGGCAGTGAGGGCAGAACATCTTTCTACGACGATGTATACGATCCATGTATAATCGAGTACGTAGATCTATAATTTTTGGTAGCAGTGCGCACGCCCATAATATACTGAGCGGGAAATCTTGAAATCACCATGTCTGGTAGATGCTATGTTTCAACTACTCCTCGACGTTCTTCTTCTTTATCTTCTTCAACTCCAATTTCGCCTGAAATTTCATCTAAGCAGTTGCTGAATAACCAACAGAGGATTTTAGAGTCCATCTTGGATAAACTGGACAATCAAGCCAGTCAAATTAATGTTCTGACAGATAAAATTGAAACATTGGAGAAATCACAAGCAATTGACCACAACGCTGGTTGTAAAAAAAGCAAAAAAGTTGTGAAGGATATGTTGGTAAGATATACGGTTATTGTTGCATGAGACATAGATGCAGTAATGATTGGCATACCATATAAGTCCCAGATATCTTGTAATTCAACTAGTGAACTAAAACTATAATGTAGTTAGCATCTGGAAATTTATTGTAAGAATATGAAGTTGAGATTACTGGCTACAACTCTATTATTGTAATTGTAGTAAAACTGACAAATTGCATTCAGATAATTAATTTTACAGTGATATCTTGTTGTGGCATATCACCACTGATGCAGAGCTGTGTACCATTTGATTACTTGTACTTTAGGTGTAAATTAATATCACTTGATTGTTACTATAAATGGACCTTATGTTGTTTATCCATATGTTCTCTTGTTGTATAAATTCTTTGGTTTATTAAATCTATTTGTTGAGTTACTATATTATAAGAAACTGATATTACACTTGTGGTTGATGACTTTATACTGGGATTGCTAATGAGACTTATAGTACTATAATTATGGTATGTGAAGTGCATTTATACTCTATATAGTAAAATTCCTCCACATCTATGAAATATATAACCAAAATTTTAAAGAAGTTATGTTCACTGTGATTTACTACATAGTGTGTATAAGTTATGTGATTTATATTTTTGTAGGAAAAAGTTAAATCTTGCTACTCTGTACTGGACAAAGAATTTGATTTCGATGAAAGGTACAAGTGCAATAAGTATACTGTACTTAAGTGTATATTTTGAATGTACTTAACCAATATGTTCAGATAGACTTAGCTTGTGACTGTAATAAATATAATTAACTTGGCAAGTAAAATATTCTGTGCTTTTGGGTTAATACATCCTCTTAATTGCTTCTATTCAATAGGGCTGACCACGTAAATAACAAAAGGATATTTGACGAAATAAAGAAGGAAATGAAAGAGTTCAGTTATAATGCTCATGATCTTCATCGTAAGTTCTATAATTTCCAAGACAAAGTATTAAATACAATTATAGGTGCAATTCATCGCCACTTTGAAACACAAAAGCGCTCCTACAGAGAGTTATCAGCAGCTGGAGCACAATTAGATATAGTTAAGAAAAGGAAGAAGGACAGGAGAGGATGTGCCCGCCGTCACCGAGTAAGGATAATGATAACTAGATCAATGACTTCAAATGTGCTTTCTATCTCTTTTACAATAGCTCTTTGATCGTAGAGGAAGTTATGTCAAGTCCTCTGAACAACCAGTTTGGAAGAAAGTTACTGTCGATTTTATGACTGATGAGAGCGATCATGAAGATGAAAATGTTATTGTTACGCATTCACTGCCGTGGCGTTCACAAAGTGAGCAGACTATGATCACTTCTTTTTTCTCTCTAATTTGTCAGTATACACACTGTGAAATGTCTTTCTGTCACTGTGTCGTTGTTCACGTTATGGTTTGTGGATATCTTACTCAGGTATCTGTCAGTGTAATGTGAATTATTTTTGTCATATTTAGTTGTCGTTGTTCATGTTATGCTTTGTGGATATCTTACTCAGGTATCTGTCAGTGTAATGTGAATTATTTTTGTCATATTTAGTTGTCGTTCTTCACGTTATGCTTTGTGGATATCTTACTCAGGTATCTGTCAGTGTAATGTGAATTATTTTTGTCATATTTAGTTGTCGTTGTTCATGTTATGCTTTGTGGATATCTTACTCAGGTATCTGTCAGTGTAATGTGAATTATTTTTGTCATATTTAGTTGTCGTTGTTCACGTTATGCTTTGTGGATATCTCACTCAGGTGTCTGTCAGTGTAATGTGAATTATTTTTGTCATATTTAGTTGTCGTTCACGTTATGCTTTGTGGATATCTTACTCAGGTATCTGTCAGTGTAATGTGAATAATATTTGTCATATTTAGTTGCCGTTGTTCACGTTATGCTTTGTGGATATCTTACTCAGGTATCTGTCAGTGTAATGTGATAATACTTGTCATATTTAGTTGTCGTTGTTCACGTTATGCTTTGTGGATATCTCACTCAGGTGTCTGTCAGTGTAATGTGAATTGTTTTTGTCATATTTAGTTGTCGTTCACGTTATGCTTTGTGGATATCTTACTCAGGTATCTGTCAGTGTAATGTGAATAATATTTGTCATATTTAGTTGTCGTTGTTCACGTTATGCTTTGTGGATATCTTACTCAGGTATCTGTCAGTGTAATGTGAATAATATTTGTCATATTTAGTTGTCGTTGTTCACGTTATGCTTTGTGGATATCTCACTCAGGTGTCTGTCAGTGTAATGTGAATAATATTTGTCATATTTAGTTGTCGTTGTTCACGTTATGCTTTGTGGATATCTTACTCAGGTATCTGTCAGTGTAATGTGAATAATACTTGTCATATTTAGTTGTCGTTGTTCACGTTATGCTTTGTGGATATCTCACTCAGGTGTCTGTCAGTGTAATGTGAATTATTTTTGTCATATTTAGTTGTCGTTCACGTTATGCTTTGTGGATATCTTACTCAGGTATCTGTCAGTGTAATGTGAATTATTTTTGTCATATTTAGTTGTCGTTCACGTTATGCTTTGTGGATATCTTACACAGGTATCTGTCAGTGTAATATGAAATTGTGAATTACTTTCTACCATAGTTGTCATTGTGTTATATATGTTACTCATGTATCTGTCAGTATGTTGTACGTATATATCGTACTCATTTTAATGTGAATTACCTTCTTGTTTCACCATATTTATACCCATGTACTGTCCGTGTGGATTCTTTGTCTATATGGGCCGCAGTAAAACTATTTTGTTTAAATAATGCATAATTATTTTTATGTGCTGCACATTTTCTTGTAATTTTTGTTTCTCTACAATGATATCTTATATACTATAATAATAAATATGTAAATGTACATATAGCTGTAGTTATTAATTAATTATTATGAAATCCTGGCTTTAGGATACCATATTATTCATCATTTTAATTTATTTTCCTTTTTTCGTTCCTTGGTTAGGTTTAAATTCATTTTTCCATAAGTTGGATGTTCGTCATGAAAAAAAGAGGAAGTCCAAGTGGGTAGAAGCAAAAATTCGGAGAGCAGGATCACCTTCAAAGAGACCACCGCCAACTGATTGCCCCACTGCGTTCATTTCTGTGGATGAAGATCCAACTGCTACAACGGGTACAGACACTCAAGTACTATCTCAAGAATCCGGCAGTACTAGTACCAGCACTAGCTATAGTACTGATGATATCGATGAACTTGATTACAACTCAGATTCTTTTTCAGACTAAAACAATAATAATTATTTATTTAGTTTCTTTGGTCTCTTTTGCATAATATTAAATTTTATGATTCAAATTTAATTACACATTAATTAATAATAATAATTATTAATAATTATATAGAATTCAAAGGATAGGTATACCTATATGCATACCAAATGAATGTTGTGAAAATGCAGAGAGTATTCACTAATATGTGTACTGATTATGCAGTAACTGCATAACAGTAGTATCCTGAAAGTGTCCACATGCAGACTTATGCTGAGTCTGGATTTGCTTAGTAGCCAATCCTGCATACTCACTTGATTCCAATGATATGCTGATTAGTATTGCTGAATATGCAAGTCTGCATTCACATATGTTTCATGTGGTGTGATTTGACTTGGCTGCAAGTTTGCAACTGACTAAACTCAAGCTAAATGTTAAATAAAGCAGCTACTATACTGATGCTGAAGAAGGTCATGCAGCAAAATGCATTAATATTAATTTAATGTAATTTAGCTCTAACCTACGCCCCCCCCCCCCACCCCCCTGAAAAGTTTCCTATAAAAAAACTGGGTATATACTTACTTACTATTTAGTCCTTTTGTATAATCATCAGTGTTATACTGAAATTAAGATTTATAACAATTTATTTCCATGTTAGCACACACAGATGTTTTTAATGATACCATCAATATTACTGATGCTTGGGAAGATTTGAATATCACATGCAGAGAGGATTTTTATCAACTCAACAATACTTGTCATCCACGTTGTGATACATTTGAAATACATACATATGCCGGGTCTGTGGTACTTAAAGTGTCTCAAGTGGTTGCATCAAGCATTGGTGTGTTTACATGTTTGCTCATTATAATACTCTCAATCAAAGATTATAAAATTATGTGAGTGAAAATGACATCCCTCAATGCTAATTATTTATAATTATTGTATGCTACAATGGCAACTGTTTGATGTGGTAGGTGTATATTTGCAGGAGATGCATATGCCAGATATACCACCTGCTACTAGGGAGTACATCCATATAAACCTCTAGGTGGTATATCCAGCATATACACCAACTAGCCATGGATTATTTTGAGCAAAGCAAGGTTACTACTTGTTATCTTAGACACAGTTCAGTTGAACAGGGTCAAAGATCAGATAGAGATGGTAAATATGTATGCATAATTTCTGGAATTAGTTGCGATTTGGAGACACAAAAATTAACATCCGAATGTTGGTTAAAAACGTGTGTTAGGTTGATTTGAACCATGCAACGTAACTCACAGCTTCATCAGCAAAGAAGTGCCCAAATAAGGCTCTTTCTTACAACTGGCACTATACCTGTACACTCATTCGCACATAGGACAATTGAAAGACATAAAAACATAGCATGTGTGATGTATATACTTGGTTTATAGCTTGGCCGGTCTAGTAAGAGACAAAGGAATGTTGGGAGGATGAGTGAACAAAAGCATTCACTCGCACTCTTGGGTTAATGCTGTGTTTGCAGTAATTAGTGAGCAAGGTTGAGATGAGTGTTAGATTTCTCCAGCAGTTCAAAAAAGTTGCAAATTGACTGCATTCAGTTGCAACGAAGGTTAATGAGATGTTGAGCCACACCTCACAGTCAGTATATTATATCCATGGTAGGTATGGTTGGAATAATAATTCATTATGTTTTTAAACGCCCCCTGGTTAAGAAACTTTAAGTAATAAGCCCTTAGTCTCTCATCGCTGATGAACATATTACAAGACCTCTTGTAACAGAGTTGTCGGCCTCGCGAGACTACTAAGCCCCTTCAATTTTAACCCCTCAGATCCATCTATGGTCGAGATACGTATCCCTGCTATAATATACCATGATTTAACTAACAATCATGTTGAATGTTTTGATGAGGTATATATTTAAGCATGTTAAATTAATGATACATTCTTATTGTGTATCCAAAATAGGTGCCATTTTCCATCTTTATTTGTTCAATTTATCATGGTTGATTGCATAGTTATTGGTGAGTTGCTAACATGTACAACATATGATTAGCCATTGTAGTCTTGTGTGTAATTATTATATTGTGTCTTAACAAGTGTGTGCTTACAAGTGTCGCTCTATACTGCATGGCTGCATGCAGACAAGAGGGAGGGGGGTGGGGTGTCAGTGCATTTTAGGGGCCAGACTCTCCTAGAATGCACTGAAATGCTTTACATACCACAAATCTTTCAAAGTCTCCCACCCCCTGAAAAAGTTGTCTTGCCCATGTATATTGAAAAACTGGTCTTATGGATCAAAATTTGAAATAAATTGTTTTTATCTTATCTGAAAAGACAATTAAATTAGCTCTATATAATTATTATTATTATTATGTCTCCATTTAAAATAAAGACAAAGCTAGCACTAGTGAGCAACTAAATTGTTAATTACGTCACTCATTGTAATAGTTTGCAGTCTTTATGCTTGCTTTTGAAAACACAACGAAGTAGAAATCTAAAGACTTTTGATGCAATTCATAATGAGAATGCATGCAAACACTTTCTTCATAGAAGCTAACATGTTTATACATAACACTAAGAAGCCTCCAACCCTTGCTAAAGGTATCATTTGACATGTACATGTACGTAAGACATTAATGGAGGTAATATAAAACTGTGATCACAAGAGTATAAATTTTGTTTCAACTGGTTTGACTAGGCATGTTCACAATGATGACTTGTGATTAAATTAACCTAATATTGATAATCCATAACTGTCTATTTTCAATTGATAATTCTATTCTATTTCATATCTCAAAATTATTTTCTTATCCATAAGAACAGTTTTCACAAAGCTGGTTAAGGCCATGTGATGTTTGTCTTGCTGGTCATGATCCTCCAGAGAACTGCATGCCTTTATTTCACTATATACTATCAAGAGATTTAAAGTCTTCTATTTTTCAGCTAAATACTATTTTATTTTGTAGCAATAATTGTGCTTGTAGTTACCATAGACAGAAGTAGACTTTTCTGTAGTTCAATAAGTCTGGAGGAAACCTTTAATAATCCAACTCTATTCTGTTCTCTCTCGGGTGAGTACTATAATTACGTACAATTTGTTATTCAGTAAGTACAACATATTTATATTATTTACATATCACTATTTATATTATTTTAACTGATTGCAACTACAATTATTACTGCAATAAGAAGTGACTCACTATATAATATTATTATGATTTAATTTAATAATTTTACAGGAGCAGTATTTCATTATATATTTGTGAATATGGTAGCCTGGTGGTTCTTTCACTTGAGTCTTTTTCTTTACCAAATGATGTTTCCATTTCATGCTAAACGAGCAAAACATACTGGAAAAATAAATTATTCATTTGCTGTTCTTGTATTGCTTGGTTAGTACCATGTTCAAATTTCAATATAATTTGCATGCATGTGTATATACATGTGTACAAGACTGGATTGTAATTGCTGTAATTATACAACTTACTTGTGAACCAGATGAGGGTCTAGTTATTTATACATTGCAATATTTCATTTTCCAAATTATTTCATTTCATTAATTATTCCATCCATACTACTCCAAGGAGCTTTCCTATAGCCAATTCAGGAGACATTCATGAATTTTGAATTCTAGTGTCTCATTTGTATACTATTACAATTATTATGGTAATTAACACTTGAAATTGACTGTATATATAGTATAGTCTTCATGTATTTATTTACTCATTAATTATCACTCTTCATAAATTCAGGGATTGTGATTCCTTTACCTGCTGTCATAATTTCACTGAGTATAGAGAAACACCAGTACGTGATTACTCCAATTGTTTGTTTACCTAGTGCAGACATGTGGTTTTATTCTACCACACTTGTTTTCACTATTCTACTTGGAGCTGGAGTCTGTTTCCTAATTATTATTTTCTTTATCATTCATAGAGTAAGTAAGACACTTTAATAACTTGTTTCATAGCCATTGAATGCACGATAATTAATGAACCTCTGTATATGTATTAAATATAATTATTATGTTATTATATTTTCATGACATGTAATTCATTTATATAGCATTTCAAAGCAAGAAAAGAGGGTAAATTGCTAAATACAGCTGAAAAAAAAAATTCTTATATTATTTATTGTATTTATTATTTTTGGAGTGCACAGTTTGATGGATGTTGCAATTATAACAGCAAATAATGACAAATTTGTTGAAGCATTGATGACCTACTTCAAATGTGAATTATCTGGTCATGTTCCTGATAAATGTGACAGGAGTGAATTTGAACAATATAAGCATCCATATGTAACTGCAATTTCAAATATTTTGCTAGGTCTCATCCCTATCAGTATTCTAAATTATGTTTTGAAGTTTGAAAAAGTAAAACAATCACTGTCTTGATGTTACACTAATAGCAAGTCTGAGAAAGAGACTACTATCACAAGTCTACAAATGAAGAGGAAGTGTTGAGACAAGCATTTTCACATAAGCATTGTTATGTTTGCATGATAAAGATTGTAACTATAATTAGTTATTTTTTATTATTACAAAATTAATTGAACAGCACTTGTAGCTTCTTTGTATTTATCATTATGTTTCTGTCTTTTAGCCCTACATCCTCTTTAATTTCATTTTTAAAATATTTTTATTATTCTTTTATAGTAATATTGCTGTAATAATAATAAAGATGTGTATAACATTATTATTATTATGATTTACGTCTTTTTTTATTTTTATTTTATCAAATTAAGTCACTTATTTTCAAAATAATTGAAGCCCTAAAATAATAATAGGTCTACTCCCCTTTACCACAACAGGAATAAAATCAGCGAGTCTACAGGACTGTTTGATGACTGCACTACACAATGAAAGGGATCTAACATACATACCTCTTCATCAAAATCAGTTAACATTATAGTTTGTATAGTGTTTCTCTGTGTAATATATATAGTCATCAAGAATTTCTTTATTTGATTCAAGCAAGGCTTGCACTAATGTGCACAATTCAGTCTGCCCACTACAACACTGTCAGTTTTCTTGAGCAATCATTAGAACTAATACTAATAATACAAGAATAATAAAAATGGAAGAAGATGTAGGGACGTCAAAACCCAAAATGTATGCGAACAAGGTCAGGAGATTAACATAGGACCCAAAATTAAACAAACCACTTCCATATAACCCTACGTATGTACTTACACCTCAACACACAAAAACCTGTACTTATGTAGGGTTAACTATGTTTTCAATTTTTTAAAAGTGAAAAAAAATCACTGTCTTAATGTTACACAAGTCTACAAATAAAGAGAAGGCGTTGAAACAACCATTTTTACACTAGTTTATGTACAATGTTTATTATTATATTAAACACACTTCTATATAACAACCCTAAATAAGTATAGCTTCTTTGTGTTTATTACACCAACTTTGTTTATGCGCTTTTTAGATAATGATATCCCTACATTCTCTTTCATTTCAAAAATTATTTTATTATTCTTTTATAGTAATATTGCTTTAATAATGTTGAAGATTTCTATAATATTTATTATTATCCTTATGATTTATGTATTTTTTTCTTTTTATGATGTAATCAAATTAAGTCACTCATTTTTGAAATAATTAAACCTCTGAAATAATAAATAGTACAAACAGAATAAATAGTCTACTCCATATATGGATGTTACGTATATGCTATCTATATATATATATATATGCATGTATATATGCATGTATATATGCATGTATGTGTGAATGTATGTATGTATTAGGGTTTGGTAATAATTCAATATATAGCATACATTGCAATATTTTACATTGCAGTAATCGTATCACATGATTTTGGTCTGCCAATATTATTGCAATGGCAAACTTTTATCCTACTGCAATTAAATAATAGTTATAATGAAAAATACTATAATATTTAATCTTGAGCTGTATGCTTTCAAAACAAGGATCAGAAGTGACATCTTTTAAAAATTACCCTGTTTTTGCTATCATAGACAGTATCAATGAGTAGTTGCAATATTGCAATTATCGTAAGTCACCTTTAGGCAATAATCACAAAACTTAATTTCTAATATCGCCCAACCCTAGTATGTATGAATAAATATGTTACATGAATAGCGTACAAATATTTTGAAGGACAAAACATATAATGTGCACTCTTTTAGCAAAAAAATCTGATACACTGAACACATAGAACCTTAGTGTAAATAACCTATCAGTGATGTTTATAGCAAGTAGAGGGGTTTTTCTAATCCTGCATTTTGTTACCACGCCCACCATCTATCACCCATGGCTAAACCCACAAACTATGAATGCAAAAAAAAAAAGCAATTACTGTCTCAATTGGTGAGTCTGGGAAAAGACTAACACAAGTCTACAAATGAAAATAAAGTGTTGAGACACACATTTTTACATTAAGCATAGCTAATATGTAAAATTATTATTATAGAAAATTGAAGAACCACATCAACATAACAACCCTATATATATTTATAAATATAGCTTCTTTGTATTTTTACACTAGCTATTATACTTATTAAATTTTGCGGCAACCAGTGTTTTTCCATACCATCCACTATATCAGAGAGCACTACTGTACTTTCTGATGTAGGGTTGTTATGTCAAAATAGTGTTTAATTTGCTGCAAAGGTGCCATCCCAATCTTGTTTCTGATTTTGTTTTGGTTTTGATATCTCTACATCCTCTTTTATTTTACAAATATGTTTATTATTCTTTTCTAGTAATAATTATTGCTGCTTTTAATTTTAAAGATTCTATAATAATTATTATTATCATTATAATTTATTTATAATGTAATTAGGTCACTCTTTTTTTCTGGCCCTAAAATAATAATTAGTGCAAACAAAATAAAAAGTCTACTCCTCTTTACCGCAAGTGATAAAATGAGGGAGTTTCTTGATGAAACCATTTGCTACTACAAATAGAAATACTCGCTTCTATATATATAAAAATAAAAACCACACCTAAACCTAACAATGATACTGCCAAGAATAATTTTACGATATTATGATGTCGTAATCCCACTGAGGTTACATGAAGAAACCCCTAATCAGAGTCTCCTGATTCTATAGGATTGTTTGATGACTGGACTACACAATGAGAGTTCTAATATACGTATCTTCATAAAAAACAGTGAACATTATAATTATGTTAGTGTTTCTCTGTGTAATTTTATATAGTCAGAATTTATTTACTTGATTCAAGCAAGGCTCATATATTAATGCACCAATTCTGTCTGCCCACTGTAACAGTGATATGTTTAATTTGTGAAAAATAGTATTGTCAGTTTACCGCATGAGCAATTATTGGAACTACTACCATTAAGTTTTTGTGGTATAGAAATAATAATTATTGAATTCATGCTCCATTTCTGATGATAGATGTATAAATCGTGAAGAGGCAGCTAGAGAAGATTTAGAATATTCTTTTTACAACCAAAGCAATTAATAATATTGCCGTGTATAAACTATAAAGTCTAGCACATGTTGCTAGAGAGGGGATATCATATCAAGGATAAACTCTATTACTATACTGCAACTGCAGCAAGTACCTGGCTCGTTTTCTATTAATGAGCAATTTCCTTCTGCTTTGCTAAACTGGAGGCTCCAATAAATAACCAATAGGATGTATGTCAATTTGTCAAATCTATCCTTTTAACAGGCCATGTCAACAGATGCCCTATGTAACACTAGTAGCACAAAATTTATAGTTAAATAACTAAACTTATTGATTATAGTATAGTATAGTTGTGAGTAATAAATTATATATAAAGTGCAAATATAACATTTAGTTGGTCATGCAAGTTGTTATGAATAAAAACACGCTGATGCCATAATTTACATCAAATATAATAACACTCCTCACATATGAGACTAATTGCTGACTCATAACATATCTTTACTACTAATATATATATAATTATATATACTGCATTTAGCAACATACAAACACATTATTCAACTTACTTTATTCATATTATTATAGCTCCATATATTCTGTATACAGTAAATATAGTCTGACTTATACTTGCTATAGTATTACTATAATCCATTTAAATAGCATTTGCTATTAATACTATAATACACATAGCATCCTCAGTAGACAGACTCTTTAGTTTGCATATCCACATTCATTTATTCTCATAAGAACATCTATCCCACACAAAATATTCCTATAGTATGAAAAACAGTAGTAATAATTTATCTTAAGACCGCATAATCTTGCTCAATGTTGTTCTATAATTATAGCCTCAATCTTAGGGTTCAGATTTTATCAGTTGAGGAGATTTATCTTAGAGGACAAAATATTTTGTCTGACAAACCCTTTCTCATTCAGAAAACAATTTGATGCATGCACTGAACACATACAACCTTAGTGTAAATAACCTATCAGTGATGTTTATAACAAGTAGAGGAAAATGCTAAAATTAACTTCACATAAAAGTTTGCAGTTTATCATAAGAAAAATTAGAGAATGCTTTCAAAGCACACTGCATTAGCTCTGTATTTCTATTACAGTATAATTATATATATATATATATATACATATATATATATAGAGTCTAGTACATACTGCATCTACATGTATTATCATAAACCTTTTATAACACTTACTAATAATATTATGCATCTAAATCATCAGATTGTTGAATCTGTCTGCATAACTACAATCTTCTCTAGTCTTTTAATTTAATGATATTTCATATATTCGCCAATAGATACACTAAAATGTATTAACATAATTATGGAGTTAAGCCCACATGTATAGTCTGTATAGTATGTACTCATCAGTCACATTCCAAAAAGATATATAATCTATATTTAACAAGGGGAGGGGCAGGATACGACTGTTGATTATAAAGAGGATTATTGCACAAAATATACATTATAATAAAAATGGATAAACATGATAGTAACGTGATTGAAAGTGGAGAAATACCTGTATCCAATGATCCTACTACCCGAAGAAGTGCACTTCTTGTAAAACTGCCTAAATTTTCACCACAAGCAGTGAAAATTGTTGAAATTTTTGCTCTCGGATTTGCACTTTGTATAGTAATTGGTCTTTTTACTATCCCTGTTGTATTTTATTATCTCGCGGTGAGTTGATATTTATTATGAATTCGATCAAGATAGCTGATTGTATGTAGTACTTTATTATAATTATACAATGATGACAATAATTAGTTTGCATGCAGCTTTACATCTCAATAGCAATTTAAGATTGAACTGTCAGTAAAATTAATAATCAACAAGATGTATTGCCCTCCAAATTTGGACAACATATAATTATATAGTTACAGTACATCTACAAATTATCATACAGCTGTGTTGCATATTAAAATCATAATAATTATATTAATCATTTATTACAATTATTTTGTCTTGTTCATACGAATGTAGAGTGAAAATGAACTCTCCAGTACTGCAACAAATCACAGTGTATACGTTATTGAAAACAGTAGTATACCATGCAGTAGTCCTGAAATGACCTGGAGTAAACTTAATATGAGCTCTCGTCATTGTAATGTTTATGAATATACTGGCACCATATGTAGAAATGTTTTGTCCAAATGGCATCAATGTGCTGTGGGGAGTGGTGATATTACCATTAATACTTCAATTATATCACAAGATATACTTGAAAGTGAAGTTCAAGAACTCAATGATTTGTTAGGTTGTAATAGTGCAAATTGATTTGTTGTTTTACCCAGTATCATCTGTTAAAACAGTATCATTTGCAATTATTATGTTTTCCTTCTGTGTTCTATCTGTTATTGAATGTGAGAGCACACTCTCAATATTTGTTTATAGCACACTGAATTATGAACATTTGGATCACTGTAAATATTAATGGTTATTTTAACCTTCAGGTGGTTATAGCAATTTCAATGCAAATTTCTTTTCACTTCAGTGATGATTTTTTTCAATCTACTTAATTTACAATTACTAGTTTCATTTTATGCTGACTAGTATATAAAGTATATGTCATAATAAAGCATAGTTTTATCATTGCAATAATTTTATTGGTTAGCACAGTTGCAGATCAAGGAATACAGCATGAATTTAGTTTGTCAATAATTGTCATATACTGGATGTATGATATTACTGCAATATCATGATTATGACAGTGTACTATCTTATGGGGATTTCCCCATTGCAGACTTTTAAGTTTGTTTACTGTACATGCATGTACTTAATTATCTGTATAAATTATAATTAAAGTTTACTAGATGTTCTGGTTTGTTCTGTTCTACATTTAGCTTTATTCTAGAATCTTCTTATCTTAGCCTATTTAAGTGGCCTATTATTCTGTATTTTGTAGAGTGTTATTTTGGTTGCTATCTTGTTCTATTGTGTACTTTTAAATTAACTACCTAACTCTATCACAATGATGTGTACCAAGTATTAAAAGACAAATTAAATTATGTGTTTGCAAGATTCCAAACCTACTTGATGGCCGTATATAATTACATGTACTTTAGTAGTAAAGTTATACTAAAATAATTGTTGTCGTGAAAATTAAATATGAGTAGACAGCACCCTAAATATATAGTGCTTCAACTAATGGATATAACAAATGTTACTCATTTCAGAGTAATTAGCATGCACATTAATTTGTACTTATAATAACAAAATAACATCCATTGTATTGAGATTTTACATTCTTTATTATGGCATGTACTTTATATACTAGTCAATATAGATCATTATCAAAAGAAATAATTACAAGTTATAAACATTACACCTAGCAATCACTAATTAGTCTCAGGAGCATGTTGTTATTAATATTGTAACCAAATGATGGCCCATTAACTTTTTACGGTGATACATATGAACTTTCAAGCCACAAATAGCTTCCCAGTTAATGAAAATTTCTCCCTGATTGTCATATACTGGATGTATGATATTACTGCAATATCATCATTATGACAGTGTACTATCTTATGGGGATTTTCCCATTGCAGACTTTTAAGTTTGTTTACTGTACATGCATGTACTTAATTATCTGTATAAATTATAATTAAAGTTTACTAGATGTTCTGGTTTGTTCTGTTCTACATTTAGCTTTATTCTAGAATCTTCTTATCTTAGCCTATTTAAGTGGCCTATTCTGTATTTTGTAGAGTGTTATTTTGGTTGCTATCTTGTTCTATTGTGTACTTTTAAATTAACTACCTAACTCTATCACAATGATGTGTACCAAGTATTAAAAGACAAATTAAATTATGTGTTTGCAAGATTCCAAACCTACTTGATGGCCATATATAATTACATGTACTTTAGTAGTAAAGTTATACTAAAATAATTGTTGTCGTGAAAATTAAATATGAGTAGACAGCACCCTAAATATATAGTGCTTCAACTAATGGATATAACAGATGTTACTCATTTCAGAGTAATTAGCATGCACATTAATTTGTACTTATAATAACAAAATAACATCCATTGTATTGAGATTTTACATTCTTTATTATGGCATGTACTTTATATACTAGTCAATATAGATCATTATCAAAAGAAATAATTACAAGTTATAAACATTACACCTAGCAATCACTAATTAGTCTCAGGAGCATGTTGTTATTAATATTGTAACCAAATGATGGCCCATTAACTTTTTACGGTGATACATATGAACTTTCAAGCCACAAATAGCTTCCCAGTTAATGAAAATTTCTCCCTGATTAGCTAACTAGTGGGAGAAAGTGTATCATAGTGAGCATGCACTGTAAAAATAAAGTGGTTATTCAACAGACCAGTAGTTACCTCAGTTGTACTTACATTTCCACTATATAGTTAGAAATGAGATAATGAAGAAACAATTTGTTAGAACAAATGTTATCACTATAGTCATGCAATCATGAATGTACATATCAATATACATCCTATATATATATTTATGTTGTTTTGCCAATTATTTACAACTGAGACAACCACTGTGTAGCTAAGATAATCAATTCATTTCCACAGTGATGATGTAAACCTTATATTAAATGTTTAGTAAATAATGGATATGCATGAATGCCATGTAATACTTATAGGGTTGTGTACTTTATTTACCAACAAAATTTGACTTGTACTATTCATATTCAGCAACAATTGAAATGCTGAAATTGTTTATGAAACTTATATAACCAATGAAGTTGGTTGAAACAACAAATCAATTTTTAGAGATATGTATGTATGTATATGTATGTTGAATAGTGTAGTAATTAACATGTATACTAGTGTTGTTTTAGTTTGAAAAAATGACTACTTTTAGTTGTAGTATGCCTAGTTTCTCAGATGTTTAGTTTAATTATAGTTTAACTAGGTATACATATGTATGCAGATTAGTGCTGTTCTAGTTTTTGGGTACTATATATAGAACTAATATAATTTTAGTTCTGGCCTTTTTATTTTAGTTCTAGTACCAAGAACTAGAATTGGTACTAGAACTAAAAAAATATTTTGTTAAGAATTTGAATTGGTATTAGAACTAAATCTTTGCAATAAAACTTTAATTACTACAGCGAATAAAACCATTACGAATAATTGCAAATGTCAGGAATGCCAGTAACTTGGGCCATTTTACATTTCCTTTATAAAAAAGCCAGAAGTGCCAAAATCATGCTCCTTTAGCTGCAGAAAAGCAGCAAGGTGAGTGTGGGACTCCATGTTTCATTACGCCCACAACTAATTATTGTTGTGTTAATTGCATTCCTGAATGCATATATATACGCTAGCTCAGATTCAACCTCGATTATATGCCTCGCCCTAAGGCAGATAATCGCTAACTAAAGTGTCCATGCATTTTAGTTAGTTATAGTTTTTGCGATAGACTTGCAATTTTGTTATAGTTTGAAGTCAAAATGTCTTACTAAAAGGGGTTTCAGTTTTAGTTATAATTAATTACAAGAGCTTATGAGCACTGCTCCGTGGTGCTCATAAGCTCATGTTAACTAAAGCAACACTAAGTTTTGAAGCTCTGAAGTTTTTTTAGTGTACTAAAAGCACTTCAGAGTTGATGTAGTTTGGATTGCTTCAGTTGCATAATACTACAACATACCATTGTCTGCACAATTTGGCCACACAAGATGCTAAAAGTGGTAGGCAACTGAAGCAATGAGTTGAATATAGTGAAAGTATATAATAATTATAATTATATGGAAATTACTTTAACAAAAAATTGCTTTTCCACAGCTAGTTTTACTGAGTGTAGAGATGTAGCTATTCCATTTTTGTGTCAGCACTACTTTCCTCTTAAAAATTGTACCACTGATAGCATATACACAGCTTCCAAAGAAGATTGCATTCGTATTAGTACTACTGTGTGTGCTTCTCCTTGGAATATTGCTATTAATTTTGGGTATGGTGACCAGCTACCAAAATGTGATTCTCTCCCACATGGTGAGTATATAATTATAGGGTAGTTAAAGCATTGTGTGAAGGGATCAATGATTAATATCATTTGCTACAAATTTTGTTTACTTTTCTTCATGTTTATAAATAACTTTGATGACAAGTTAATTGAGACATTGAGCTACATAATTATAGTATACATACTTAATATATATTTAGTCCTTTTTGTAATCATCAGTGTTATACTGAAGTTAAGATTTATAATAATTCATTTCTATGTTAGCACACACAGATATTTTTAATAATACTGTCAATATTACTGATGCTTGGGAAGGTTTTAATGTCTCTTGCAGAGAGGATTTTTATGAACTCAACAATACTTGTCTTCCACGTTGTGATAAATTTGAAGTATATACACATGCTGAGTATATGGTAGTTATAGTGTGTCAAGTGTTTGCATCAAGCATTGGTGTGTTTATATGTTTGCTCATTATAATACTATCGATCAAAGATTATAAAATTATGTGAGTGAAATGATTATTATAATGGCATTTTTTAAATAATTTGTTAATTTTTATAATAATTATGTATAAAAATTTATCTTTATGTAATTATTATTCTAAACAAGTACACAATATTTTTTGCCATTTATCAATAATAGGTGCCGTTTTCCATCTTTATTTCTTCAGTTTACAATGATTGATTTTCTAGTTGGTGGTGAGTAATATATGTTATATACAACTTGTGTAGTATTCACCATTCTAGTCTTGTGTACATTACCAGTGTATCAGATCACTGTATACAAGAATAATAAAAAACATTTTAAACAAAAATGAAAGAAAATGTAGGAATGTCAAAACCTCAAAAGCATGCGGACACGGTCAGGATAGTAATAACATAGGAAGTTAACGTAGGACCCAAAACTAAACAAACCATTTCCATATAACCCTACATAAGTACAGTTCTTTTGCTAATTTGCTTTATACCAGTGTACATGTCGGTAGTTGTCAGTTCTCTACCTTAACAAAGACTTCCACTGATCTATAAGATGTTGTTAGTCATAAATACACTAGATATCAAAATTTATATGTATATTTTAACTTATCAGTATTATATTAGCAGAGATTTCAGCTTACCACTTGAAATTAAAATGTATGTGTGGCCGGCATTCCACTGTACTAATTATGTATAATTATAGATCATGCTTTATGTCATGTCTTGCTGGTCATCCACAGGGAATTGTTCCATACTTATAATTATATGTATGTATAATAAATTATGTAGCCAGAGAGTACGGTATGTAGGGATGGCACGGAAAAAAATGGCCGCCCATACATTTCAATTGCAAGTGATGACCTGAAATCTCTGGTAATATATACAAATAGGTTTTAATACATACATATCTATTGTTTTCATGACTACCAACATATTCTAGATGGCCAAAGATTGTCGTTAAGGTAGAGAATCGGCGAGTGGCAAAACTGGCAAAATCTTCACATTAGCTATTATTATTATTTTTTTGTTTGTTGAAATATCACAATGATTCTAGCACCATTCCAGTCGCATTTATAGTAAAATTCTGGCCTACAAGTATCGAGATGATATCTACAGATACTGTGAAAGAAGATAGTCTCAACGACTACAAAGATTTGATCTCGAATTGGACGCCATTTTCCTATGTGGAAATTAATTACGCATGCGAATTCGTTTTATAATAATGAAGATAATAATTATTAATATTAAAGCCATTGTATAATAATATTGTATACTATGATAACCATTGGAATACTGAATGGTTGACACAGTGACTGACACTACTTCTTGTAGGATGGCAGACAGTGCTGTAAGTGAAATAGAGAATATACATCATCTGTAAGTGAAAGAGAATGATAATCAATACATAAATACAAAATACCGACTTTTATTGATGAACAAATTTTAATGCATTTATGATTGTATAATTTCATAATGATATTATTATATAGTATTTCTGTAAACTACAAAAACATATTCACACAATTCAGAAAAAAAAACAATGAAAACAAGAATAATAAAAAATATTTCCAATAAAAATGAAAGAAGATGTAGGGATGTCAAAACCCAAAAAGCATGCGAACAAGATTAGGTGGGACCCACAGTTAAACAAACCACTTCCATATAACCCTACATAAGTACTTACACCACTATAAAGCAAAATACAAAGAGCTGTACTTAGGTAGGGTTATATGGAAGTGGTTTGTTTAATTTTGGGTCCCACCTAACCTTGTTTGGATGCTTTTTGGGTTTTGACATCCCTACATCTTCTTTCATTTTTATTGGAAATGTTTTTTATTATTCTTGTATATATATAGCTATCACTGTAAATTATTCTTAAATTGGTTAGCATCATTGCAAGGAATAGCATAAATTTATCATAAGATTGTTATAGCTACATGTATGCTGTTACCATGACATACTAGAGTAATGTGTATGTACCAATATTTGTAGAATATGTGTTGAAGTTCCAATTACCAGATAATTACTTTAGTAGCAATAAATATCACTTTCAGCATGAGTTGTGGTATTAGCATAATAAATAATATGTATAAAACAATTTTCTTTTTACAGTAATATGCATCACTACGACATCAGTTTCATGTGATTCTAAGTAGTGTTGTTTTGGTTAACTAAAAATAAAACCCCTTTTAGTAAGACATTGTTACTTTTAGTTAACTAAACTATAACTAAATTACAAGTCTACTGTAATAATTACAACTAACTGAAATGGAAAATGGACAATAATGGGCACTTTTAGCCAATTAACTAAAACTAAAATTGTGATAAACTAGACATACAGTAACTATAACTAAAAGTCGTCATTATTGTCATACTAAAACAACACTAATTCTAAGTCACCCAAATAATTATTATCATTAATTATTATTTTTATAGCAATAAGTGTGATTATAATTAACATAGACAGGAGTGGACTTTTATGTAGTTCAATAAGTCTGGAGGAAAGCCTTAAAAATCCAACTCTGTTCTGTTCTCTCTCAGGTACAGGTATTTTGTACAATTCATTATTCAATGTTACTATAATTATTGACTGCAACTACAATTACTACTGTTTTATGTGACTCACTGCATTAATTTTACAAAAGCAGTATTCATTATACACAGGAGCATTATTTCATTATATACTTGTGAATATGGCAGTCTGGTGGTTCTTTCACTTGAGTATTTTTGTCTACAAAATGATGTTTCCATTTCATGCTAAACGAACACAAAATACTGGAAAACTGAATTATGTATTTGCTGTTCTTGTATTGCTTGGTAAGTACTAATACTATAATTATGTTCAATCTGTTATTTCAACCAATTTTATTGGTTATATATGTTTTAATTTGTAACAATTTCAGTGTTCATTTGTTGCTGAGTGGCCAAAGCAATAAAAGTTAAATTTTGTTGGTGACCTATGTTACCAAGAATACACAACCCTATAAGTATTTGTAGTCTTGATATTCATTTAACCCTAAGAGGACTGATGTCACATATATGTGACATTTGACCCCTACGTAGTTCAGAGTGCGTTCCTAGCATTATGAAGGACTCTAAATGTTTGTAATTGGTGTCAGGAATAAGCCGATGAAAATGGCTTTAAAAAAATGATGGTTTTTTAGCTGCCCTTTGCCCTAAATATTGAGTATGGGAGGAAGTTTAAAGGGGGTGTCCACCGTTTGAAGGGGGTGCCGCTCATGCAATGTTCCAATTCAGTGACCTCGTCCACGCAATCTGGTTGATAGCTGAGACATTTCTCTTGCTGTAAAACCCAATATTGTGGATGTAGCTGGTGCCAACATGCAGTTGGGTCATTTTCTCCCCCAGTTGCTGTCAAAAGAGGAAGAAAACTGCATTTGAATTAGTCCTACGAAGCGCTTGGGGACTTTCGAGTCCCAGTAAGCAAGCTGCTAGAAGTAGTACTCCATGTTGGAAAAGGAGCCAAGTTTGGGGTACAGAAAGCGATTTTGAAAAACAAGCTCAGTGCTCTAATGGTTAATTAAGTACACTGAAATATTTGTATGCATATTTACCAAACTTGAAGTATATAGTATATATTATATGCTTGTTATGAGGAATATACCCACAGTTACCTCCACTAGTGAATTATTCAGCCATGAACAGTGATTTACATCATTACTAAGCCATTAGAAAACAAACTCAATGATTCACACAGAGTATAATCATTTGGATAATAGTGTGGAAAGCTGTTTGTGGCTTGAGAATAATTTTATAGAGCAGCTAAACCAGTATGCATATTGATAGTATACTCTCACAATTATTAACAGATAGAACACAGAAGCAAAAACATATAATTATGTATGATACTGTTTTGAAATTGGTTAAAACAACAAATAATTTTAGAGTGTTATATGTACAAGACTGGGTTTCAATTGTTATATATACGGCCCTCATGCTTAGTGATTATAAATCTGATATAGCACTCGAAGGCATAATATACTGTATACATATATTATATATATATATATAATTATATAATATATATGACTATATATAGTGGCATTGAATGTTTTCATTTTATTCATAAATATGGATGTTGATGTTGTGTCTCTTTTACGGTTGATTATGCTAATTATGATGGAATTTTTGTAATTTGTAACTCACTTGAACATTAGTTGACTGTAGTATACCTTTGTGTAGTCTAGATCTTCAAATATAGTATTTACTCAAAATGACCATTTTTCATAATTTCAGGGATTGTGATTCCTTTACCAGCTGTCATAATGTCACTGAGTATAGAGAAACACCAGTACACTATTACTGCAGCTGTTTGTTTACCGAGTATAGACATGTGGTTTCATTCTACCACACTTGTATTTAGTATTCTACTTGGAGCTGGAGTCTGTTTCCTAATTATTATTTTCTTTATCATTCATAGAGTAAGTAAAATTAAAGTAATGCTCTTAAATTACTATAATTATAGTTCCATAGCAATTGAATGCATGAAAATTTAATAACACTATTTTTATATAATTTATAGCTAATAATAAAGTATATATTTATTATAATCAGGGTCGGATCCAGGGGGGGGGAGGTTTGTAACCCCCCTCTCCCTTTTTGTATCAGCTATATGTATTGAGACACATCCAAGAGAAAAAAAAAACCTGTATAATGATACTATTTTCATGAGATCTAACATATAATTCATTTACACAGCATCAAGGTTTCAAAGCAAGGAAACAGGGTAAATTGCTAAATACAGCTGAAAAAAAAATTCTTGCAGTGGTTATTTCATTTCTAATTTTTGGAGTATACACTCAGTTGCAAGATGCAATATTAATGGCTAATTCTGACAAATTTGTTGAAGCACTGACAGCTTACTTCAAATGTGAATTATCTGGTCATGTTCCTGATAAATGTGACAGGAGTGAATTTGAACAATATAAGCATCCATATGTAACTGCAATTTCAAATATTTTGCTAGGTCTCATCCCTATCAGTATTCTAACCTACGTTCTCAACATTGAAAAAGTAAAACAATCACTCTCTCGATGTTACACAATTGGCAAGTCTGGGAAAGCGACTACTATCACAAGTCTACAAATGAAGAGAAAGTTTTGAGACAAGCATTTTCACATGAGCATTGTAATTAAAGTAATATTGTATGATGAAGATCATAACTATAATTATAATTTATGATTTCTGTCTACAATAAGTATTACTGTACATTCATTTTTGTTCTTTTCGTGATGTAATTAAATTGTCACCCCTTTTTTATGGCCTGCAGGTCATCCCTATGATTACTTACTACCATGGGGTTTCTTGTATGTTTTGTAATAATTATTATTATTACAATTAAAATAAATTGGAGGAAAATATCCCTAAGATTGCTTATGACAGCTATCACTCAGTGCTGACAGCACTTGTGTCTTCATCTTTCAGTGTACTCTGAATACTAAATCATCAATGACAATGAACTCACAGACTCACACCATTGCATTCAAGATTTATATTATAGTAACATAGCTAGGTTAATTTAATACTTAAAATATTTTTCACTTTTCATAATAATTGTTATAGCTATATAAATGAGTCAAGCTTTGGTTACAAGTATCACTATAGGCAAGAAATATTAGTATTAGTTTACTGGGTGTTGTATAATTCCTGCTAAATAAGGAGAACAGATAGGAATAAAATGAGCGATATAGATGGTTTAGGTCACAAACAGGAGCATGATAGCAAATGAAGGCCACATCATAATTATGATACTTTTAATAGTTGCAAAGTTACAGTTTATTATAAATCGACTTTGCATATGCACGTGTGCAAATTTGCGATTTATGATTATACATCAACTGTTAACATTTATAAACAAAAATTATCAGCAAAATTTAATGTATTATAATACTGAGTATACAGCAAAAATCTATTATGTATATATGTTTACTCTTTTATTGTCTATAATATTTTAAGTACATGTAGCTATATGTGTGTATTCTGTCTGCTCTCCTTTCACTACTGTGTCTTGGATTAACGATTTCACTTGATCCGAAATTTCAGCAAAATTTGGAGACTTTTTTATTGGTGGCTGCATATCAACTATCTTGCCTTTTTCAGATGTCAACTCTGAAAACGTTTGACCACCATGTCTAATCAACAAACTGCTCATCAGATGTTTCACTGGACTAGAATTAGCCATATCCAGTGGAGTTTGATTACCAGCTACAGCATTAATATCTGCACCATTCTCTAGTAGGAGCTCCACTAACTCATTTGATTCACTACCCAATATTGCATAGAATAAAGGAGTATATTTCCAAAAGATGTCTCTTTGATTAAGATCAGCCTCCATTATTACAAGATATTCTACTAGTTCAATATGTCCACAGGATGAAGCTATCATGAGTAGAGTAAGACCACCTACTAGAGTAGTATCGGGATGAAGGCCTGATTCATGTAGTTTACCAACTACATCTTCTAAAGAGCCAACAACACAAGACATGAGGAGTTCCTTCTTATCAGTAGTGGGGTCAGTGATATCATTCAGCCTTGAAATCGCTTCTGCTTGATTCCCTTCTAGAAGATGCATTATTAATAAACATTCGAGCTCATTTTGACTGAAATCCCTGTCTTTTACAAGTTCATAGGCAAGAGCTTTATTACCACTACATAATGCATGTATTATGGCTGTGAATCCGTTATTATCAACTAACTGTGGATTAGCATTGAACCTTAGCAGACGTTCAGCTACTTTACAGTTACCATGACTGCAGGCATACATTAGGGGAGTCCATCCTTTGTTGCCATGGATATTAGGATCAGCTCCATTCTGAAGTAAGAATTCAATAATCTCTGAGAGACCTTTATCAGTAGCTATCATCAGGGCTGTCAGCCCATGTTCATTTTGAATGTTAATAATATTGGCACCTTTTTCAATAAGTTGCTGAATAATTGTCAATTTAATCAAAGCTTTTTCTTCGTTGTCTTTGTGTAGAGTTTCTATCTGTGACTCTAGAACACAATGAAGTGCTGTAGAACCATCTATATTGCTGATGCTATTAGGATCAGCACCATACTCCAGCAATTCCTGCACAATGTCTGGATATCCTTGTTGTGCTGCAATCATTAAAGCAAGTGCATTTTCTTGATTAGGATTTGCATTAGCTTTCAATAGCAATTTCACAATATCTGAATTCATTCGTTTACTACTGGCATACATCAAGGCAGTAAATCTAATTGTGCTAGTCTCAGGCGAGCTTGAAGTAACGTAAATTTCATTTACAGGTTTATGCTGCTCTATATTTGGATCAGCATCAGCTTGTAGTAATAGTTTTACTACCTCTGTAAACCCCAAAAAGCTGGCTATCATTAAACCGGTCTTTCCATTTTCATCTTTAATATTGACATTAATCCCTCTTACAATAAGCAGTTGAAGTATTTCTAATTTGTCAGACATCATCTTTTCGCTTGGCTGTGTGTCATCTAACATCATAATAAAATGAATTGCTGTACGACCATTTTTGTCACAGATATTTAGGTCAGCACCATACTCAAGTATTTGTTGTGCAATGTCTGGATGTCCCTGCTTTGCTTGAAACATCAAAGCTGTAATTCCATCAATTTGTTGTTGATTTGGATTTGCTTTAGCTTTTAAAAGCAACTTTGTGACCTCCAAATTACCTGCTTCACAGGCTAACATTAGGGCAGTTAATCCAATCATTTCAGTTTCAGATGTCTGTATGTTTGGATCAGCTTCATTTTTCAGCAGTAGTTCAACCACCTGTATAGAGTTACTGCAACTGTCCATACAGGCCATCATCAGGGGTGTAATTCCAGCCATATTCTGGATATTGATATTGACACCTCTTTCAATGAGCAGTTGGATAATTTCTAGTTTCTTGGATGATCTTGTAAAATCTCCATCTCTGTTTGAAGGGTTTGACTGTGGATCATTTGGCCGCACTGCATAATGAAGTGCAGAAAAACCACTTCTATCACCAATATTAGGGTTAGCACCATACTCCAGCAGCTGTTGCACAATGTATACGAACCCCTTTTCTACCGCAATTATTAAAGCAGTGATTCCAGTACCCTCCTGTTGATGATTAGGGTTTGCATATGCTTTTAATAACAACTTCACAACCTCCAAATGACCATTTTCGCAGGCTAGCATCAAGGCAGTCCATCCATTTTTTTCATTTCCAACTAAAGATGATTCGTCGCTGAAGAGAGTTCTAGATCTATCTGTTGATAATATAGATTTATTCCAAATTGACATGTTGGGATTAGCACCAGCTTGCAGTATTAGCTCAACTATTTGTGCATTTCCAAAACTACTGGCTTTCATAAGAATTGTAAATCCATTGATGGTTTCATTGATATTAATATTTGGTTGAGCTATTAGCAACTTCATTGATTCGAGATGATGTTTGTAAGTACCAGGCATTGTTATGAGTGTGCTATCTGCTTTCGTGCTTGTAATCATTTCCTTTGTCATTGTGATCGCTGATAAAGCTGCATCAATTGCTGTTACACCCTGTCTGTTACTGATATTTGGAACTGCTCCATATTCCAGTAGCAGCTGTACAATATTAGGGTATCCTCTCGCTGCTGCTAGATGCAAAGCAGTTTCTCCATTTTCATTCTGTAGATCACAATTAGCCTTTGCATTTAACAATAACTGGACAATTTCCGAGTGACCATTAGCACTTGCAAACATTAGAGCAGTAAATCCTGATGTTGCTTGAAAATCACTCAGTAAAAGGAATGTTTTGAATTCTGGTTGGAGCAATATGTTACTTGGGAAATATGACAGACTATTTTCTGTTTCAAACGTACGAGTCTGTGTGTTTAGATCTACACTAACCTTTAGTAATAGTTCAACTGCATCCATGCAGCCACAAATACTGGCTATGTGAAGACTTATGTATCCATGGCAACTTGTATTCACTAGAATATTAATATTTGGCTGAGCTATCAATAGTTGAATTATTTTTACATAATCTTCACAACTACCAGGATCTACTTTTTCACACTCCATTGAGATTACTGGATTATTTGTTAATTTCCTTATATGTTGTAATGATAAATAATATATGGCTACATATACTGGAGACATGCCACCTGTGTTACTCTTATTTGGATTGGCACCACACTCAAGTAATTGTTGTACAATATCAGAATGTCCCTTCGTTGCTGCAAGCAATAAAGCAGTGTCGCCGGCTTCAGTCTGTAGATCAGTTATAGCCTTAGCTTGCAATAATATTTGAACAATGTCTAAATGACCATTCAAGCTGGCAAACATTAGGGCAGTCCAACCGTACATTGACGATCCTTTCAACAGAGAATCATTTGGTAAGAGCAGTGATTTGACTTGTGGTTGAAGCAGTATATAATCTGGTAAATCAGACATTATGCCTTTCATTGTAGATGTCTTACTTTGTAAATTTGGATTAGCACCAGCCTCTAATAATAGCTCAACTGCTTCTGTACAGCCATCCATACTGGCAGACATAAGACTTGTGAAACCATCACCAGTGATTGCATCAATGTCAATACTAGATTGGCTTAGTAGTAACTGTACTATTTTAATGTAATCTTCAGCTGTACCAACCAATGCTGTAAATAGGAAGTCATATTGAATGCTTTTTTTTGATGAACCAAGTACAGCAACATGAAGTACATTATATCCAGCCTTTGCATCCCGAATATTAGGGTTAGCATGTTGTTCAAGTAACAGCTCAACAACTTGAAGATGGCCATTTTGAGTAGCAAATCTTAAGGCAGTTTTTCCTTCTGAATTTTGAATGTTAGGATCAGCTTCTTTCAGTAACAATTCAACAATTTGAGAATAGCCATGACAACTGGCTAGCATAAGTGCAGTCACTCTGTTTTTGTTAGCCTTGTTAGGATCAGTTCTTTTATTGAGTAACAGTTCAACTACTTTAGTATGGCCTTTTGAGCTAGCTAACATCAAAGCCATCGATCCATCATTTTTATGAACATTAGGATCAATGTTTTTATTGAGTAACAGTTCAACAACTTTAGAATGGTCTTTTGAGCTAGCTAACATCAAAGCTGTCCATCCATTATTGTTATGAACATTAGGATTAATGCTTTTACTGAGTAACAGTTCAACAACCTTAATATGATCTTCTGAACTAGCCATCATTAGTGCAGTCCATCCCTCCTTACCCTGAATGTTAGGGTCAGCATGTGCATTAAGAAGTAGTTCAACAACTTTAGAATGACCATTTAGACTGGCATATATCAAAGCATTCATCCCGTTCTTTTGTTGATTATAGTCAACATTTTCTTTCAACAGTTGTTCAACAACTTGATGATGACCATTAAAACTTGCAATCATTAAGGCATTACCTCCATCTGAAATCTGCAGATGTGGATTAGCACCAACTTCAAGTAGAGTGTGGATTATTGTAATGTGATTGTTCCTGCTTGCTTTCATTAGTGCAGTCCATCCATCATTGTCTTGACAGTTAACATTAGCTCCAGCTAATAGTAATGACTTTACAACAGGTTCATATCCACCCTCACTAGCTAACATGAGGGATGTTGTTCCTTCTTCATTGCAATGGTCAGTGTTATCTGTTAAATTAAATAGGAACTTAACTGCTTCATTATGACCGGTTCTTGCTGCATTTAGAAGAGCTAACTCAAATGTGAAGTTATCTTCATTGTCTACTTGTAGAATTGTGTGTCTATTAATAGTGAATTCATGGATACCAATGAACCACATGAAAGAAACCTTTTCTTGAGCATGTGAAACAGTTTCTTGTATTTCTATTGAGGGGTCTTTCGTGAAGTATTCAATATGGACTGATGACTCAGTCACCTCAATATGCTTTAGTACAAAATGGCTTTCCTTCTTGACAGAGAATTGTTCAATAAGCATGTATAGTTTATCAATAATTACATTTCCCCAGGCAATGTTAAGAGTAATAGAGGCATTAGTTTGATGAGCATCACAATTTATATCAAAACAGTTTTGAAGTACCTTGATAGTGTGGGATCTACAAAACAACTTTGCTTCTTTTGAATGGTTTTCAAATTTTTGCAAAAGAGCAGGTGAGGCAAATCTTTTTGCAAACAGAACTATAATTTGACAGTCTATGAAATTGTAGAAGCAGTCCAGTTTGTTCAGCACTTCATCTTAATCGTTAAAATCACACAAATCTTCTGTAGATACAAGTTGTTGTACAAAGTCTGCAATATTAGAAAGCTTTTCTTCTCCCTTTGCTAACTTTCTGTGGAGTTCGTGTCTAAATTGTCTTAATAATTCATTGAAATGGTGATGAATATCAAGACTTTCAAGGTGTTCTGTTTCATCAGTAGTGACGTGTTCACTCATTTCAGTATTAGTCTCTACTAATTCACTATCCTTATTTTTCACATCTTGATCTGGTATAACAACATCAAATGAGAGTGAAATATTCAACTCTTGTACTTCTTTCTTCCATTGTTCAGCTAAGTCTTCAGCAACTACTTCAGCTGGTCCACCTTGACTAGAAAGGCAAGTCAGAAACAATTGGCAATGTTTCTTTAACTGAGGCGTGTCTTTTTTCTCTTTCATTCCCGTTTTGAATTCACTAATCACTGCATCATAATTTGGTGAAGTCATAGTTGACTCAGAGATCAATCCTTTAAAGAACATGTCTTTAGCAACATCTTCAAGACAGAAACGTAAAGCAAGACTCAATGAATCATAGCCATCATCAAGCACTTTCAGTAAAACCTTTGTGATAACACTGGTACCTTTGAGTTACAAAGAAACATATAAGTATGTATGTTTTGCATTATATAGTATTACCTGTTACTGGTCCAGGATTAAGTTCCACATCACCTGATAGAATAAGGAGAACAGACAGAAACAAGATAAGATATATAGTTGTTCTTTTATTCTTCTCTCTCAATCGTCCTAGGACCCATCCTCCTTTCAATGTACTGCTCTTTCCAACATTACATGGCCATTTACAACAGTTCCATAGACCAATACTAGCCCTCCATTGACAAAGATCAATCATGACTGATATAATGAGAGCTGGATTAAAGAGCGAAAAGCTAAAACATCGGTCTAGAGGCACCGCCCTGTTTGCAAAGTGGGCGGTAAGGATTAATTATTCATGAGAGGTGTGGCTAATTATTTCAGGTAATTGAGGAGGGGTATGAGGAATGAGAAACGGAGAAATACGAAAACAATAGTATTACCCCTCTTATTATTGTATTACCCTTGTCATTAATAATAATTTGAATGAATGAGATTGAATACAGTTGCATACCTTACTATTAAATAAACCCTATACTGTCTCAGTTTATATAACATTCGTAAAAAATGTTTTAGCCGATCAACCGTAATACTGATGATTCGCCTCTCCCATTTTTGGGATCATGTGAAATACACGGACCAGCGCTAGTTATATCATGTGGTAGAAACGTTGAATCCTGGAAATAGGGACGAGCGCGTAGCACGAGTCCTCCATAAATGTGGCTAAAGCTATTAGTTACCGAGCGCAGCGAGGCAATAGACCTATCATTGTGTTAGGTTATCATCAGAGCAAGTTTGCATGTTTATAGCAGTACAAGTAGTTCGTCAGGCGCATTTCAAACCTTTCGTGATGAGATAATGCAGAATAAAGAATTTAGCCTCGGGGAGTGGTAAATTTCAAGTTCTCAAGGCTTGAACCCTGAGGGGGCTTAGCCCTTCTTGCTTCATGTTTGAGGGGGCTGTAGCCTACTCAGTCCCCCTGGTTTCGGCGCCTATGGGTCTGGCTATGCGAGACTATAATACATGGACAAAAAGCTAATTGAACCTGTAAAGTGCTAATTGTCTAAATATAATTTTGGAGGTAATATTTACCGTGGATGTATGACTAATATATATTTACTATTTTGTATTATTCTGTTTGTGAACTGCATGTATTAGGTTTAGTATTTGAAAATGAAAAGTATTTTACCCACTACAATAATCAAAATTATGTCTACTTATTCCACGAGCAAGACAGCTTGACACCAATGTCCACACCTAGCTATTGGCCCGGGTTACTAGAAAAAGAGAAAATGAAAATGAAATGAGGAAATCATCAACTGAACCACCCGGTGCAGCAATAAGCCTTGAGAATAATTATTATAGGTCCTAATTAATTAATTTAAGGTACATGTATTACTATATAGGGAGTGCTCACGGGCGGATGCGACTCTAATCAGTTTCAAAATGGAATATTATATAATATGACTCTAACCTGGTGTAATACCAACCTTCATATCTTCGTTTTCATCCTGAAAGTGAGGAAATGTTAGTCAGGCGTGGCCCGGATGACCCGTGCGAAACGCGGAGGGTCAGGACCAGTACCGTAACAGCAGATTTTCTGAGTTTCATCTACCCCTCCCCCTAGTACAACCGTGACGTTCCTGTTACCGTCAGAGTTTAATTAGCAGGGAGGGGAGGATACAACTATATATATATTATAAAGGACGACAGCAAAACAGACAATATAATAAAAATGGATAAAGATGATAGCAACGTGATTGAAAGTGAAGAAATACTTGTATCTAATGACCACACTACCCGAAGAAGTGTACTTCTCGCAAAATGGCCTAAATTTTCACCACAAACAGTGAAGATTGTTGAAATTGTTGCTCTCGTATTTGCATTTTGTATAGTAATCGGTCTCTTTTCTCTCCCTGTCGTATTTTATTATCTCGTGGTGAGTTGATATTTATTACACAAAGCCATTAATTAGCTGCATGCTACATTACATCTTAATAACATTTACAATTTAAAAGATGACTAAAATTGAACTGTCAGCAGTCAACAAGACTTGTTGCCCTCCAAATTTGCACGGACAGCATATAATTATATAGTTATGGTAGATCTGCAAATTATAGAAAAATTACTGTGTTGCTATTAATTTATTAATTTTATTTTCTTTTGTTCATGAATGTAGAGTGAAAATGAATTCTCTGGTACTGCAACAAATGAAAGTGTATACGTTATCGAAAACAGCAGTATACCATGCAGTAGTCTTGAAATGACCTGGAGTAAACTTAATATGAGCTCTCGTTATTGTAATGATTATGAATATACTGGCACCATATGTAGAAATGTTTTGTCCAAATGGCATCAGTGTGCTGTGGGGAGTGGTGATATTACCATTAATACTTCTATTGCATCACAAGATATACTTGAAAGTGAAGTTCAAGAACTTGAAAATTTGTTAGGTTGTCATACATAATATAGTTTACATGTGTGTTGAATACTGTTAGTAGTAATTAAAAATATGTACCGCTTTTGTTTAACAAAAATGACTGCTCTTAGTATATAGTATGCCTAGTTTCTCAAACTTTTAGTCTTCGTTTTATTTACCTAACTAAAAGTGTTCATCCATTGGCCAATTTTCAGTTATAGTTATTGCAATAGACTTGTAATTTAGCTATAGTTTAGTGTAGTAGTTACAATAATTATAATTATATGCCAATTACATTGAAAAAAATTACATTGAAAAAAATTGTTTTTTCACAGCTGGTTTCACTGAGTGTAGAGATGTAGCTATTCCATTTTTGTGTCAGTACTACTTCCCTCTTAAAAATTGTACCACTGATAACATATACACAGCTTCCAAAGAAGATTGCATTCGTATTAGTACTACTGTGTGTGCTTCTCCTTGGAATATTGCTATTAATTTTGGACATGGTGACCGGCTACCAAAATGTGATTCTCTCCCACATGGTGAGCATATAATTATAGGGTAGTTAAAACATTTTGTGAAAGGATCGATGAGTGATATTATTTTGCTAATTTTGTTTACTTTTTCATGTTTATATAAACTGTAAATAAATAACTTTGATGATCTTTAATTGAGACATTGAGCTACATAATTATAGTATACATACTTAATATATATTTAGTCCTTCTCTATAATCATCAGTGTTATATTAAAATTAAGACTCCTTTCTATGTTATCACACACAGATATTTTTAATGATACCATCAATATTACTGATGCTTGGGAAGATTTTAATATCACATGCAGAGAGGATTTTTATCAACTCAACAATACTTGTCATCCACGTTGTGATAAATTTGAAGTATTTACACATGCTGGGTCTGTAGCAATTATAGTGTCTCAAGTGGTTGCATCAAGCATTGGTGTGTGTACATGTTTGCTCATTGTAATACTCTCAATCAAAGACTATAAAATTATGTGAGTGACAATAACATCATTCACTATGCTATAAAATATTAAATTATTGTTCTAAATACATATAATTATACTATGCTACCATGGCAACTGGTAGGTGCATTGCAAATTAAAATAACTAATTTATTGATTAGTACAGTTGCAAAGAATCAGTGAAAATTGTAATTTAATTGGTCGTGTAGTTTGTTATGACTGTATGGTGATATACATGTATTTGTATCCAATAATATTTCCTTATATATCTTTTCTAATAGATGTAATAAAAACAATCAGAATACATAATTTAATTTAATTATTGTAGATCTCCAAACCATCTTTGTGCATCTAATATGAGATATTGGGCATGATAATTGATTATAATAATTTGTACATATGTATGTTAATATAATTAGTACGTATGATGTTAGATGTGAACAACCAATTAATTGTTAAATCCTTGCAACTATACTAACCAATACATTTGTTATTTTAATATTTCTATTTTTGCTGTGTGTATATTTGCAGGAAGTATAGGCCAGATATATCACCTACTGTGGAGGTAAATAACTAGGCCCTGTGGATATATCCACATAAACCTCTCAGGTGGTAGGTATATCCATACTGTGACTGTGATCATGTTGAAGTTTTAATCAGGTGTATTATATCTGACCATGCTTTATATAATTATTATACATATCACTATATATTGTACTTCTTTACCGTATAATATAGGTGCCGTTTTCCATCTTTATTTCTTCAATTTATGATGGTTGGTTATCTAGCTGGTGGTGAGTAATACAACATATGATTAGCCATTCTAGTCTTGTGTATGTTATATTATGTGTTTACAATCGTAGTTTATCATGTATGTCACTCTATAGCAAAAACTGGTCTTATAAATCATATGTATGTAATAAAACTGTGATCTTAGTAACTTTTGTATTGACTGATTTGACTAGGTTATGTTCGCAATCAAATTCACAATCTGTAATAAAAATAATATTGATAATCCACAACTGCTATTATTATTATTAAATATTTTATTTTGTAGCAATAACTGTGATTATAGTTAACATTGACAGGAGTGGACTTTTATGTAGTTCAATAAGTCTGGAGGAAAGCCTTAATAATCCAACTATATTCTGTTCTCTCTCAGGTTATTATAATAATTATGTGCAATTTGTTATTCAATGCTATCAGCACATACTATTTTATATTTTACTATTGCTGTTTTATGTAGTAATAGGAAGTGACTCACTGTATATGATTGATATTGATGACAAATTTATAATAAATTTACAGGAGCAGTATTACATTATACATTTGTGAACATAGCAGTCTGGTGGTTCTTTCACTTGAGTCTTTTTCTTTACCAAATGATGTTTCCTTTTCATGCCCAAAGAGCAAAATATACTGGAAAACTGAACTATGCATATGCTGTGCTTGTATTGCTTGGTAAGTACTATGTTGAATATAATTATGATGTACATGCATGTGCATGTGTATACAAGACTGGATTGTAATTGCTACAACGTGCTTGTGAACCAGATATTATTTATACAGTGGCATTGTAATACTTCATTTTTATAGCTTGCAGGGGCATCCCTATAATTGCTTTTCACGTGTTTTAAGTAATAGTCATAACACTTCTAGGTGGGCTGTATCTGATTTACAGTAACCGAGCCCAAGGGTGAGGTTACCGTAAATCAGATACAGCCCAAATAGAGGTGTTATGTTGAGTGGTTGTATTTGGTTTCTAGCTTCATCATTAAGTAACCACATTATCTAGAGTAATTAGTATAGTAAAATTAATTTTGGATTGCATTAAAAAACCACAGGAATATATATAATCACTATGATATAACTTTATCTGCACTGGCGGTTCCATTGATACACCCACTCTACATTATACAATGTAATTAAAGAATGCACGCTCGAGCTGTAAACCAGCAGGAAGATTTGGGAAGAATGTAAAACTGCTAATAACTGTTATATATGGCAGAGAAACAGTATATAGATGATGCAAAAATCTTTAACAAGTAAGTATAGTAAGTTGTTGAGTTTCAGGCATGAGGATGTCATCATTAAACCATGAAGGAGTACTTCAGTTTCTGTGCACTTAGACTCCAGTTAGAAATACTTCTTCAGGCCCTAGTTTTCGAGTACCCAGAAAATTAGAAGCACTAGTGCCATCAGCAACAATTAATACATGGTCATCAGAAAGCAATTATAGGGATACCTTTTCACAATAAATTTTGTCCACATTATTTTCATTTCATTATTCCATCAGAGCTTTCTTATAGCCAATTCATCATGAATTTTGAATTTTAGTTTCTCATTTCTATACTATTACAATTATTATGGAATTGTTGTAATATCACTTGAAATTGACTGTATAGTATAACTGTAGAGTTCCCTTTGTGTATTAATTTACTTGCGAATGAATAACTGTTTTCATAAATTTAGGTATTGTGATTCCTTTACCAGCTGTCATATTATCACTGAGTATAGGGAAACACCAGTACAAAATTGGCTTAACTGTTTGTGTACCTAGTGCAGACATGTGGTTTCATTCTACTACACTTGTATTTACTATTCTACTTGGAGCTGGAATCTGTTTCCTAATTATTATTTTCTTTATCATTCATAGAGTAAGTATTGTTTCATAGCCATTGAATGCATGACAATTTAATGACACCATCTTTCTATGTAATTAATAACTTAATATGTACAAGTTTCATTAAGGAAATCTCCCATTGTGCAGAAAAAAGTGGAAAAGTGGGAAGGTTGGGGGATGGGGTGGGGGTGGGTGCAACAGTATTAACATAACTGCAGCATCTAAGGGGATCTGGGGGCATGCTTCCTCAGGCTAGGTGAAGGTTTGAGTTTACTCATCTATAGTTAAATCTGACAGGTAAAACATCATATTTTATTTTCGAAACAATGATTAAGCCATATTTAGCATAAATGCATTGGTGCATAAAAATATGCTAGCTTACTGATCTAATATGACTAATATGCCAATCTGCCTACACTTTTTGATGAGGGTAATGAATTTATTGTTTACTTTACTGTTGTGTCAATAGTACTGTTTTTATTTGTTTTAATAAATTTGAAATTCACTAAAGGGGAGTTTGGGGGTTGGCAAAAGCCGCCTCCCTCCTATAAATGAAGCCCGCCCTGTATTAAATATAATTCATGACATGCAATTCATTTACATAGCATCAAGGTTTCAAAGCAAGGAAACAGGGTAAATTGCTAAATACAGCTGAGAAAAAAATTCTTGCAGTATTTATTATATATATTATTTTTGGAGTGCACACTCAGGTGGAAGTTGCAATTGTATTGGCAAATTCTGACAAATTTGTTGAAGCACTGACAACTTACTTCATATGTGAATTATCTGGTCATGTTCCTGATAAATGTGACAGGAGTGAATTTGAACAATATAAGCATCCATATGTAAGTGTAATTTCATATATTTTGCTAGGTCTCTTCCCTATCAGTATTCTAAACTACATTTTGAAGTTTGAAAAAGTAAAACAATCACTCTCTCGATGTTACACATTTGGCAAGTCTGGGAAAGAGACTACTAACTCAAGTCTACAAATGAAGACACCACATAGCCACCCTATATAAATATAGCTTCTTTGTGTTTTGCTTTTACTCTAGTTACTATATGTAATTCCCTATTTTCGTTATTTTTAAATGGTGCTTAATTTTGCTGTGAAGGTACGTACCATCCCAATCTTGTTTCTGTACCTTTTTTGTTTTGACATCCCAACATCCTCCTTTATTTGAAATATATTTTTTATTCTTTTCTAGTAATATTCCTTAAAAAATGAACTTTTCATATTAAAGAATATTGTCTTGATGATATGTTTTTTTATGATGTTAATCAAAAATAATAATAATTAACTAAAGTGCAAACTAGTTCCATTGGTGAGTCAGGGAACAAGACTAAGTGCAAATAAAATAGAAGTCCAACACAAATATGATAAAATCTGATTCTACAGGATTGTTTGATATTGATGACTGTACTACACAATGAAAGTGATCTAACGTACATACCTCTTCATAAAAAACAATGTACTATACAAACTAACATTATAATCATGTTATTTTGTATAGTGTTTCTCAGTGTAATAATATATAGTCAAGAAGTTCTTTACTTGATTCAAGCAAGGCTCGTATTAATCCACAAATTCAGTCTGGCCAGTATTGTGTTTAATTAGTGAAAAAATTCTATTGTTAGTTTTCTACGTGAAGAACTATTGGAATTAATGCTAGAAGCTTTTATGGATCACAAGTAATGAATTCATGCACCATTAAAATTATTTTTGCTAGTACATTATTAATTAACTACTATACAACTAATTGACATAAATGGTTTCATCATGCATTCTTAATTTACTCATTGATAATAATTAGATATTATCATAGATGTAATATGGGATATACCCCTCAATACTCATTGAGGGTATATCCGATTCATTGACAAGATATTAAACAATTCCTGATAATGGTGTATCATGGCTAACAGTGTCCCATACTGATCAGACTGTGGGAAAGATATAACTTGTATGACGTAAAAATAAGGGCATTCAATTCAGGGTTTCATCTGGGGCGAAGCTTCCCTTAAAAATGCCTTGGTTTCCACCTCTAAATAACGTAGAACCTTGTCTGTACTGATCATTATAAGTCATATATAACTGATTATTGAAATTCCAATACTTCCTTATGATTAAGTAATGAACTGAGCAAGTAATTGCGTATAAACATTAAACTCTATATAATTTAAAATGAATGTCATGTGTTACTGAAAGACAAGAATGCTGAAATAATGGTCATTAAGATTGAATAGCAAAATTCATGCATTACCATAGCGACATTGTATATATACAATCATGGTCAATTAAACCAGGCTCCATTTCTGATGACAGCATCCTCAGTAGACAGACTCTTCAGTTTGCAAATCTACCATCACTATCCTAATGTATTCTCATGAGAACATTTATATATCCCACACAAACTTTTCCTATGCCAGGATAAAAAACTGTGGTAACAATTTATTCTAAGACAAAATGATCCTGTTGAATACTGTCCTACACTCTAAGAATTTATTCAACCAATTTCATTGGTTATATACGTTTCATAACAATTTCCGTGTTCCATTTGTATATGTTGCTGAATACGAGTGGCCAATAAAATTTTGTTGGTGAACTATGTTACCTAGAGAACACAACCCTAGGCCTGTAAGTATTTGTAGTCTTGACATTCATTTATAGAATGTTTATATACATGAATGGTAAATTCCAGTTCTAAAACACGGAAGTAATGGTGATTTATGTGATATAACGAAATACAACATTGTGTGTATACGCATACATGCATGCACTTACACACAAGTGCATGCATGTATGTGTTCTGCTTTCTATATGTAACTTAACATTATGCATAGTAAATGTACTATTGCGAATAGCTTGTGTATTATTCAATTATTAATGGTTATATCATTCATTATTACTGTAGTTTAGTACATGTTTATATATGTATTTGTTTACTCTACACTACTAAAACTTAGTCCAAGTTATTGTAACAAATATATGTTTGCAATTCAAAAAGATATATTTTTGCATTCCTGATAATAACTTTTGCATTCACAATGGAAATATGTATACACACAATTTGAAAATATAATAACATGTGTTGTACTATATATTCATGCACATAGGATAATAATAACCAAGAAAGGATGAAAATTATCATGGATACTCAGCAGCTAAATTAAAGTAACCTTTATAAAAATGAAACTTGTGTAACCAAGATATTTCGTTGAATTAACTTATCGCTTTTTGCAGTGATATATACCCTCAATTCTATATAGGGTTCAGTTGAAAAGTTAAATTTATCCTATAAAAAATATTTCATGGGTTTGCTCACTTATAAACTGAATGAACACATAGGTTTGCTCACTTATAAACTGAATGAACACATAGAAGCCTGTTTTCTAAGCTTCTATAAAATGTAAAATTGCTAGCCATGGCCACATGCGCCTACTCAAATTGACTAAACATGCTTTCGGGTGCAGTTTACAGGGTTTAATTAGCAGTGTGACGGACAATCATATCTATATAATTATGGAGTTAAACCAACGTGTAGATTGTATAATGTGTACTCATCAGCCCCAAAAAAATGAGATAGTTTAACACCCCTATAGCGCACAGGCCGGGGGAGGGGCAGAATACGACTGTAGATTCGAAATAGATAATAAAAATGGATAAACATGATAGTGATGAGATTGAAAGTGGAGAAATACCTGTATCTAATGACCTCGCTACCCGAAAAGGTGTACTTCTTGCAAAATTGCCTAAATTTTCACCACAAACAGTGAAAATTATTGAAATTGTTGCTCTCGTATTTGTACTTTGTATAATAATCGGTCTCTTTACTCTTCCTGTCTTATTTTATTATCTCGTGGTGAGTTGATATTTGATCAAGATAACTAATTATGCTGGTAGTAATTTATTATAATTTATTATACATTAATTAGCTGCCTGCTACTTTACATCTTATGATTTAACAGATGACTAAGATTGAACTGTCAGCAGTCAACAAGATTTGTTGCCCTCCAAAATATAATTATAGTTACAGTAGATCTGCAAATTATAGCTGACTTTATAAAAATTACTGTGTTGTTGGATGTTAAAATTATAATTATTTATTATTTTCTTTTTTTCATATTAATGTAGAGTGAAAGTGAAATCTCTGGTACTGCAACAAATCAAAGTGCATTCATTAATGAAAACAGTAGTATACCATGCAGTAGTCTTGAAATGACCTGGAGTAAACTTAATATGAGTTCTCAACATTGTAATGTTTATGAATATACTGGCACCATATGTAGAAATGTTTTGTCCAAATGGCATCAGTGTGCTGTGGGGAGTGGTGATATTACCATTAATACTTCAATTATATCACAAGATATACTTGAAAGTGAAGTTCAAAAACTGAATCATTCGTTAGGTTGTCATACGTATACATTAACAGTTTACATGTATGTTGAATACTGTAGTAATTAAAAACATGTAGGTAGTTTTGTTTTAGACAAAAATGACTGCTTTTAGTATAATTATAGTATGCCTAGTTTCTCAAACGTTTCGTTTTCGTTTTATTTACCTAACTAAAAATGCCCATAATTGGCCAATTTTCATTCTAGTTATAGTAATAGACTTATAATTTAGTTATGGTTTAGTTAACTAAGCCCTTACTAAAAGGAGGTTTAGTTTAGTTATACTCTACATGCTTACTAAAACAACACTAATTTTTGTATATGTCAAAGCTCTGAAGGTTGATTTAGATTAGGTTGCATTATATATCATTGTCTACACAATCATGAATATTAAGAATCATGTGCAATAATTAATGATGAATAGCATGTCAATAATGGCTCTGGCCACACAAGATGCTAAGAGAGGTATGCAATTAAATATCTCAGTTGTATAATTGTATATAGTAATTAAAAGTATATAATAATTATATTTTATATACAAATTACTTGGACAAAAATTTTTTCCACAGCTAGTTTTACTGAGTGTAGAGAAGTAGCTATTCCATTTTTGTGTCAGTACTACTTTCCTCTTAAACATTGCACCACTGATAACATATACACAGCTTCCAAAGAAGATTGCATTCGTATTAGTACTACTGTGTGTGCTACTCCTTGGAATATTGCTATTAAGTTTGGAAATGGTGACCAGCTACCAAATTGTAATTCTCTCCCATATGGTGAGCATATAAATATAGGGTAGTTAAAATGTTTTGTGAAGGGATTGATAAGTAATATTATTTTGCTACAAATTTTGTTTAATTTTCATGTTTATAAAAACTTTGTCCTACATAATTATGGTATACATACTTACTATATATATATATATTTTTTTGTAATCATCAGTGTTATATTGCAGTTAAACTTTCATTTCCATGTTAGCACACACAGATATTTTTAATTATACCACCAATATTACTGATGCTTGGGAAGATTTTAATATCACATGCAGAGATGATTTTTATCAACTCAATGATACTTGTCTTCCACGTTGTGATACATTTGAAATATATACACATGCTGGATTTGTGGCAGTTATGGTGTCTCAAGTGGTTGCATCAAGCATTGGTGTGTGTACATGTTTGCTCATTGTAATACTCTCAATCAAAGACTATAAAATTATGTGAGTGAAATAACATCATTCACTAATACTATATAAACTATTGTTCTAAATATTAATACATATAGACTATGCTACCATGGTAGCTGTTTGATGTGGTAGGTTCATTGCAAATATATAATTGTTAAAATAACTAATTTATTCATTAGTATAGTTGATTGATCGTTTAGGTTGTTATGACTGTATGGTGATATACATGTAATTTTATCCAATAATATTTCCTTATCTTTTGTAATAGATGTAATAAAAACAATCAGAATACATAATCTCCAAACCTTTGTGCATCTAACATGAGATATTAGGCTTGATAGTTGATTATAATAATTGGTATTGGATATCCACATAAACCTCTCAGGTGGTATATCCATCTGTGACTGATCATGTTGAAGTTTTTAATCAGGTGTATTATATTTAACATTACATATCACTATAATTATAAATGATACTTCTTTTACCATTTATGATATAGGTGCCGTTTTCCATCTTTATTTCTTCAATTTATGATGGTTGGTTATCTAGCTGGTGGTGAGTAACACAACATATGATTAGCCATTCTAGTCTTGTGTATGTTATATATATTATGTGTTTACAAGTGTAGTTTATCATGCACTTATTATAATAGTTGTAGTCTTTATGAAAAACAAATTCTTATTAGGAGCTAACACGTATACATTAAGAGCAATGTTAACTGTATTCTCAATGTAAACAGTATGTATAGCAATGTAACATTCTTTGTTTAGTGTAAACAAACATTAAATTGACAATACAACTTACGAAGCTTTGTATTTAATAAAACTATGATCTTAGTAACTTTTGTATTGACTGGTTGGACTAGTTATGTTCACAATCAAATTCGCAATCTGTAATAAAAATTTGCTTTCTGAATAGTGATTAAATAATAATCCATAACTGTCTATGAATTGTTATTCATAATTATTTTATTTTGTAGCAATAACTGTGATTATAGTTAACATTGACAGGATTGGACTTTTATGTAGTTCAATAAGTCTGGAGGAAAGCCTCAATAATCCAACTATATTCTGTTCTCTCTCAGGTTATTATAATAATTATGTGCAATTTGTTATTCAATGATGTCAGCAACTACTATTTTATTATGTTGTAATAGGAAGCGACTCACTGTATATGATTTATATTAATGACATAATTTTACAGGAGCAGTATTGCATTATACACTTGTGAATATAGCAGTCTGGTGGTTCTTTCACTTGAGTCTTTTTCTTTACCAAATGATGTTTCCATTTCATGCTCAACAAGCAAAATATACTGGAAAACTAAATTATGTATTTGCTGTGCTTGTATTGTTTGGTAAGTACTATATATAATTATGATGTGCATGCATGTGTGTGACTGTGTGTGTACAAGACTGGATTGTGATTGCTATAACTTACTTGTGAACCAAATCAGGATCTAGTTATTTCCACAGTGGCATTGCAATATTTCATTTTCATTTCATTAATTATTCCACTAGTCCTTACTACTCTTCAAGGAGTTTTTCAAGAATTGTTGCGTCTCATTTGTATACTATTATTATTATAGAATTGTTGCATTTAGTGTATTTATTTACCCATTAATGACCACTTTTTATAAATTTAGGGATTGTGATTCCTTTACCAGCTGTCATAATGTCACTGAGTATAGAGAAACACCAGTACACGATTAGTTCAACTGTTTGTGTACCAAGTGCAGACATGTGGTTTCATTCTACCACACTTTTATTTAGTATTCTACTTGGAGCTGGAATCTGTTTCCTAATTATTATTTTCTTTATCATTCATAGAGTAAGTATTATATTACCGGCTGGTTTCATAGCGATTAAATGAATGACAATTTAATGACACCATCTTTCTATGTAATTAATAACTTAATATGTACAGGTTTCATCAAGGAAATCTCCCATTGTGCGGCAAAAAGTGGGAAAGTGGGAAAGTGGGAAAGTGGGAAAGTTGGGGAATAGGGGTGGGTATGGATGTAAAAGTATTAACATAACTGCAGCATCTAAGGGGATCTGGGGCATGCTTCCTCAGGCTATGAATTTAGATCCTCTCATCTGTAGTTAATACTGATGCAGTCAGACAAGTAAAACATCATATTTCATTTTTGGAACCATAATGCATAACCACAACAAGTGTGAATGCATTTGTGCATAAATATAATTATTATATAATTCATTTACATAGCATCAAGGTTTCAAAGCAAGAAAACAGGGTAAATTGCTAAATACAGCTGAGAAAAAAATTCTTGCAGTCTTTATTATATATATTATTTTTGGAGTGTACACTCTGGTGGACGTTGCAATAAATTTGGCAAATTCTGACAAATTAGTTGAAGCACTGACAACTTACTTCATATGTGAATTATCTGGTCATGTTCCTGATAAATGTGACAGGAGTGAATTTGAACAGTATACCCATCCATATGTAAGTGTAGTTTCAAATATTTTGCTGGGCCTCTTCCCTATCAGTATTCTAAACTATGTTTTGAAGTTTGAAAAAGTAAAACGATCACTGTTTCAATGTTACACAATTGGCAAGTTTGGAAGAGAGACTACTAATACAAGTCTACAAATGAAGACACCACATCCACATAGCCACCCTATATAAATATAACTTCTTTGTGTTTTGCTTTTACTTGTACCATATCCACTACATCAGAAAGTACTATCATACTCTCTGATGTAGTTGAAATTGTGTTTAATTTTGAAGGCACCATCACAATCTTGTTTCTGTAGTTTTGATATTCCCACATCCTCTTTTATTTGAAATATGTTTTTATAGTATTATTACTTTAAAAATTTACTTTGAATTGTATAATAATTATTTTTAGCATTATGATTTATGTATTTTTGTTCTTTTTATGATGTAGATAAGTCACCAATTTTTCAAAAAATATTGCAAACTAGTCTCATTCCCATATTTTTCCATTGGTGAGTCTGGGAATGAGACTAAGTGCAAATAAGAGTGAATGCACACACAGTGTAGAACCCTCGCCACAAGCTTAATTGTGATTGGAGCAAGAATGATTACTGACAAGAAAATAATTGCAGACAATACTTAACTGTATTATTATTCAACAGCTATCATACTATCATAGCTTCTTTCCTATATTTTATATACTCTCTTGTCACAGAATTACAGAAAATATTAGGTATGTGTGTACGAAAAATAGTAATTTTATAATTACATACAATGACACAAACAAATTAATTTAACTCAGTTTATCCACATACTCACATAAATACATATAATACATAAAATAGTGTCATTTTAGTTATAGTTATAATGTATGCCTATGGTTTCTCAAAATTAATGTTTAGTTTATTTAACAAAAATAATATAAGGCTTACTAAAAGAGTTTTAGCATACTAACTGAAAGTGTCCATTATTGACCAATTATCATTTTAGTTAGTTATAGTTATTGCTGCAGACGTATTTAGTTAACTAAAAGTGACCATGCCTTGCTAAAAAGGATTTTAGTTTTAGTTATAGTTAACTAATACAACACTAACATACATGCATCCATACATGCATGCGATATTAGCTAGGGTTGTGCAATATTGGAAATTATGGTTTGTGATCATTGCCTAAAGGTGATTTGTGGTGATTGCAATATTTTAACTATTTATTGATACTGTCTATGATAGCAAACATAGGCTCAGTTTTTAAATGATGTCACTTCTAACTAACTTGCATGCCATTTATGTCAATTAATTGTATAGTTAATAATGTACTACCAAAAATAATTTCAAGGTATGCTTCAAGTGGATGAATCAATAATTATTATTCATATTTAAATATTATTCTTAAGCTTATTTAGTATTAGTTTCGATGGTTGCTCGTGTAGAAAACTGAAAATATTATAACTAATTATTAGACTGTCAAATGTTTGTACATTAATACGAGCCTTGCTTGAATCAAGTAAAAACATTCTTGATGGCTATATAATATTACATACAGAAACATTACATAATTATAATGTTCACTGTTTTTGATGAAGAGGTATGTATGTTAGATCCCTTTCATTGTGTAGTGCAGTCATCAAACAGTCCTGTAGACTCAGGAGATACTGATTTCATTACTGTTGTGGTAAAGAGGAGTAGACTTTATTCTGTTTGTTATTTTAGGGCTTTAATTATTTTGAAAATGAGTGACTTAATTCATGAAAAAGCAAAAAATACATCAATCATAATGATAATAATAATTATAATACTGTATAGTATTTTTATTTTTATTAAAGAAATATTACTATATAAGAATAATAAATATTTTTGAAATGAAAGGGATATCAAAATCAAAAAAGCACAGGAACAAAATTGGGATGGTAAACACAAAGAAGCTACACTTACGGGTTTTCATACGGAAGTGGTGTTATAATAATAAAAATTATAACGCTTACTAATGTAAAAATGCTTGTCTCAACATTTCCTCTTCATTTGCAGACTTTTGTAACATTGAGACAGTGATTGTTTTACCTTTTTACAATTGAAAACATATAGTTTAGAATACTGAGAGGGAGGAGACATAGCAAAACATTTGCAACTGATTCTTCACCATTCATACATGTTCCTCCATTATTGCAAGGGTTATTAACAGAACATGGTAGAGGGTCTGTATTATTAACACATTGAGTTTCTGTCTCATTTATATTTATATCACTTTGCCAAATCATTTGCAACTTCCACCAGATTGTGCACTTCAAAAATAATGAATGCTTAATTGGTACAATTAAGGTAGGTACAACATCAGCACTCTTGTGATTCAAGAATAATTAATTTGGAAGCTCTTGTTTTTTTTTTGTGCTGTTCATACATTAGGGCTGGTCCAACTAGAGAGTTTAATATGTATGAGAATTTTGTTTGTTTGGTTCTACAATAAATATTTTTTATGAAAATGTTTGCTTTTCACCAAATTATATGCATTTGTGGCAAAGGTTGTAGTATGTACATATATGTATTATTTATACATTGAAATCATCAGGTGGCTGGGTCTCCAGTAAGTTCATTTGCTTGTTTGCATAACTACTCATGTTTATGAGTTTATAATAATATTATTATTTTGCCGATTGATAAACTAATTTAATTATGGACACAAAGTAGACTGTATAATATGTAAAATGAACACGGTATGCATGGCGAACAGAGGGAGGGGCAGGATACGACTGTTAATTATAAAAGCAATGAGGAAGACGGAGATTATTGCTTATAAACACCGAAATAGACATTACAATAAAAATGGATAAAGATGATAGTAACGTGATTGAAAGTGGAGAAATACTTGTATCTAATGACCACACTACTAGAAGAAGTGTACATCTTGCAAAATTGCCTAAATTTTCACCACAAACAGTGAAGATAGTTGAAATTGTTGCTCTCGTATTTGCACTTTGTATAGTAATCGGTCTCTTTTCTCTTCCTGTCGTATTTTATTATCTAGTAGTGAGTTGATACTTATTATGAATTTGATCAAGATAGCTAATTATGCTTGTGGTACTTTATTATAATTATACAATGACAATCATTGAATTAGCAGCATTCTATATTTCACATCTCAATATATAACATTAATTTTAAAATTCAAAGATGACTAAGATTTAACTGATCAAGAAGATGTATTGCCCTCCAAATTTCTACAGCATATAATTATATAGTTACGGTAGATCTGCCATACAGCTGACTATATAAAAATTATTGTGTTGCGTATTAAAATCATAATAATATATATTAACTATTTATTAAAATTATTTTTGTTTTGTTCATATGAATGTAGAGTGAAAATGAATTCTCTGGTACTGCAACAAATCAAAGTGTATACATTATCGAAAACAGCAGTATACCATGCAGTAGTCTTGAAATGACCTGGAGTAAACTTAATATGAGCTCTCGTCATTGTAATGTTTATGAATATACTGGCACTATATGCAGAAATGTTTTGTCCAAATGGCATCAGTGTGCTGTAGGGAGCAGTGATATTACCATTAATACTTCAATTGCATCACAAGATATACTTGAACGTGAAGTTCAAGAACTCAATGATTTGTTAGGTTGTCATACAAATTATAGTAGTTTACATGTATCTGATGGTATAGTAATTAAAATCATGCATGTATATTAGTGTTGTTTTAGTTTGACTAATTTTAGTTATAGTAGTAGATAGTATGCCTAGTTCTCAAACTTATAGTTTAATTAATCTTTTACTTTTAGTTAGCTAATTAAAAGTGCTTATGCATGCATTGAATGAATTAGTTAGTTATAGTTATTGAGATATCACTGCAAAAATGGAATTGTTAAAATAAGAAATGTATTGGTTGGCTGCTTCTTTGTATATCTAATAAACATGCAGTATATATAAGGATAATTGAAATTGCAATTATTGGATTATAATTAGTTCAAGTACATGTGTACAGTCATAACAACCTACACGACCAATTAAATTACATTTTCCACCAACCAATAAATTAGTTTTTTAACAATTTTATTTTGCAGCGTAGACTTGTAATTTATTTATAGTTTAGTTAACTAAAAGTCAAAATGCCTTATTAAAAGGGGTTTTAGTTTTAATTATAATTAATGAGCTTATGAGCACCGCTTTGTATAGTGCTCACAAGATCCTGCTAACTAAAACAATACTAATTTGAAACTCTGAAGTTTTTCAGTGTACTAAAAGCAGTTCAGAGTTGATTTAGATTAGGTTGCTTCATCAGTTGACCATTTTCTACACAATTATGAATATTGAGGGCATATACAAGTAATGAGAACCATGACACATGCATGCAACATGTCACGGCTCTCAAATTTGGCTACACAAACAAGACACTAAGAAAGGTATGCTATTGCATGAAGAAATTAAATATCTGAGTTGACTATAGTGTATAGTAATTAATTATTTATACAAATTACTTTGAAAAAAGAATTGTTTTTTTCCACAGGTAGTTTCACTGAGTGTAGAGATGTAGCTATTCCATTTTTGTGTCAGTACTACTTTCCTCTTAAACATTGTACCACTGATAACATATACACAGCTTCCAAAGAAGATTGCATTCGTATTAGTACTACTGTGTGTGCTTCTCCTTGGAATATTGCTATTAATTTTGGGTATGGTGACCAGCTACCAAAATGTGATTCTCTCCCACATGGTGAGCATATAATTATAGGGTAGTTAAAACATTTTGTGAAAGGATCGATGAGTGATATTATTTTGCTAATTTTGTTTACTTTTTCATGTTCATATAAACTGTAAATAAATAATTTTGATGACCTTTAATTGAGACATTGACCTACGTATACATAATTATAGTATACATACTTACTATATATTTAATCCTTTTTTATAATCATCAGTGTTATACTGAAATTAAGACTCATTTTCATGTTAGCACACACAGATGTTTTTAATGATACCATCAATATCACTGATGCTTGGGAAGATTTTAATATCACATGCAGAGAGGATTTTTATCAACTCAACAATACTTGTCATCCACGTTGTGATAAATTTGAAGTATTTACACATGCTGGGTCTGTGGCAATTATAGTGTCTCAAGTGGTTGCATCAAGCATTGGTGTGTGTACATGTTTGCTCATTGTAATACTCTCAATCAAAGACTATAAAATTATGTGAGTGACAATAACATCATTCACTAATGCATTTAAAATAATTTAAAATTTAATTATATAAATTTATTTTTCTAAATACATATATATTATTATATTGGTTACACAAGGAATCAATGAAAATTTTGATTTAGTTGGTCTTGTAGGTTGTTATGACTGCATGGTGATATACATGTATAATATTTCCTTATCTTGTCTAATAGATGTACAAAGAATGAGAATACATATATTTAAATTAAATCATTGTAGGTTTCCAAACCTTCTTTGTGCATCTAATATGAGATATTAGGCATGACAATTGATTACATATATTTTTTATGTATTTTTACTATAATTAGTACAAAGTAGGTATGTATGCATGTATCCTGAACAACCAATAATTTGTTAAATCCTTGCAAGTGTACTAACCAATACATTTGATATTTTAACAATTCTATTTTTGCAATATGTACAATTGCAGGAGGTACAATTATAGGCAAGATATATCACCTGCTGTGTAGGAAGTTATGTAAATATCTAGGGCCTGGGAGTATATCCACAAACATCTCTCAGGTGGTATATCCATGCACTGTGACTATGATCATGTTGAATGTTTTGATCAGGTCTAGCTATGCTTGAAATATTACATATCACTAAAAGAATTGTACTTCTTTACCGTATAATATAGGTGTCGTTTCCCATCTTTATTTCTTCAATTTATGATGGTTGGTTATCTAGCTGGTGGTGAGTAACACAACATATGATTCTAGTCTTGTGTATGTTATATTAAGTGTTTACATGTGTAGCTTATCATGTCACTCTATAGCTAAAGCTGGTCTTATAAATCAAAATTTCAAATGTATTTTTTTGGTCTTACCTGAATAGAGAATTATATTAGCCCTATGATAATTATATCTCAATCAAAATAAAGACAAACATTGCCTACATTGAGTGTTATGTCAATCAGATAGTAGTCATTATGCATGCATTTGAAAAAAGTAGAATCCAAAGACTCTTGATGCAGTTCATAACGAGAATGCTGCATGCAAACACATTCTTCTTAGACACTAACATACATTCTCTAAATTTCAATGCAAACAGTTGGTATATAGTTACAGTAATTTAACATTTTTTGCTTAGTGTAAACAAACATTAAATTGACATTGGATGCGCAATTGACGAAGCTTTGTATGTAATAAAACTGTGATCTTAGTAACTTTTGTATCCACCGGTTTGACTAGGTATGTTCACAATCTGTAATAAAAGGTTGCTTTCTGAATAGTGATTATATGATTAACCTAACATTGATAATCCATTACTGTCTATGAATTTATTGTTATTATTCATGATAATTTTATTTTGTAGCAATAACTGTGATTATAGTTAACATTGACAGGACTGGACTTTTATGTAGTTCAATAAGTCTGGAGGAAAGCTTTAATAATCCAACTCTATTCTGTACTCTCTCAGGTTATTATAATAATTATGTTATTCAATGCTATCAGCACTTACTATTCATATTATTTTATTAGACTATTACTGTTTTATGTAGTAATAGGAACTAGGAAGTGACTCACTGTATATGATTTTATAGTGATGATAATAATTTTACAGGAGCAGTATTACATTATACATTTGTGAATATAGCAGTCTGGTGGTTCTTTCACTTGAGTCTTTTTCTTTACCAAATGATGTTTCCTTTTCATGCACAACAAGCAAAATATACTGGAAAATTAAACTATGCATATGCTGTGCTTGTATTGCTTGGTAAGTACTATGTTCAATATAGTTATGATGTACATGCATGTGTGTGTGTACAAGACTGGATTATAATTGCTACAATTTGCTTATGAACCAGATGTGGGTCTATAGTTATTTTATACAGTGGCATTGCAATATTTCCTTTTTCTTCATTTCATTATTCCATCACTCCCCTAGGAGCTTTCCTATAGCCAATTCAGGAATTTTGAATTTTATTGAATTATTATGGAATGATTATAATTATGGCACTTGCAATTGACTGTATAGTATAACTGTAGAGTCCCTTTGAAAGTTTGTGTATTTATTTACTCATAAATGAATGACCATTTTCATAAATTCAGGGATTGTGATTCCTTTACCAGCTGTCATAATGGCACTGAGTATAGAGAAACAACAGTACAAACTTCGTTTAACTGTTTGTGTACCTAGTGCAGACATATGGTTTCATTCTATCACACTTGTATTTACTATTCTACTTGGAGCTGGAATCTGTTTCCTAATTATTATTTTCTTTATCATTCATAGAGTAAGTATTATAAGTAATACATCATTGAATATTTCTTGTTTTATTGCCATTGAATGCATGATAATTCAATGACACTATCTTTTTATGTAATTAATAACTATAATGTACAGAAATTCCCCCACTGTATAGCAAAAAAAGTGGGAAGGTTGGGGGGTGGGGGAATGCTTCCTCAGGAGAATGTTTGAATTTATATTCTCTGATCTATAGCATCTGACAGTATAACATTATATTTCATATTTGGAATAATAATTAAGCCATATTTAGCATAAATGCATTGGTGCATAAAAATATGCTAGCTTACTGATCTAATATGACTACTATACCAATCTGCCTACACTTCTTGATGAGGATAATGAATTTATTGTTTAAACTTTCTGTTATGTCAATAGTGTTGTTTTTAGTTTTTATTAAATTAAAAGCCCCCTTCCTCCTATAAATGAAGCATTGTATAATTAAATATAATTATTATGTAATTCATTTACATAGCATCAAGGTTTCATAGCAAGGAAATAGGGTAAAATGCAACTTCCAGCTGAAAAAAAAATTCTTGCAGTATTTATTATGTATATTGTTTTTGGAGTGCACACTCAGGTGGAAGTTGCAATTGATTTGGCAAATGCTGACAAATTTGTTGAAGCACTGACAGCTTACTTCATATGTGAATTATCTGGTCATGTTCCTGATAAATGTGACAGGAGTGAATTTGAACAATATAAGCATCCATATGTAAGTGTAATTTCAAATATTTTGCTAGGTCTCTTCCCTATCAGTATTCTAAACTACGTTTTGAAGTTTGAAAAAGTAAGACAATCACTGTTTCGATGTTACACAATTGGCAAGTCTGGGAAATAGACTAACACAAGTCTACAAATGAAGACACCACATCCACATAACAACTGTATATAAATTTATCTTTTTTGTGTTTTGCTTTTACTCGTAACATCCACTACATCATAGAGTACTATCGTACTTTCTGATGTAGGGTTGTTATGTTGATTAATTTCCCTGTGACGGTACCATCCCAATCTTTTTTTGGCTGTATTTTTGATATCCCCACATTCTCTTTTATTTGAAATATGTTTTAATTTTTTAATAGTAATATTACTCAAATAATGCACTTTTAATTTTAAAAGTTTCTATAATACATATAATTATTATTATCATTATGATTTATGTATTTTTTGTTCTTTTATGATGTAATTAAGTTCAGAAGTCTCGTTCCCATACTCTTTCATTAGCGAGGCTTGAAACGAAACTCAACTTGTAGTGCAAAACCCTCACCACAAGCTTAATTAAAGGAAGAGTAACCAAGAGATGAAGCTTTTTTTGCTGTAATCATCTCGTACGAGTTAGGGAAATTTGTCCCCTCTAATCTTTCCCCAGGGGACAATATTCCCAAGGGTATAATGTCAAAACCCCCCCCACCCCAGACATAATTCTTTGGAATTTGCCTTTCTGTAAATTTATATATATATAAACAGAGGAGGTAAAAAATGGATAAACATGACATTAATGTGATTGAAATACCTGTATATATGACCACACTACCCAAAGAAGTGTACTTCCTGCAAAATTTCCTAAATGTTCACCACAAACAGTGAAGATTGTTGAAATTGCTGCTCTCGTATTTGCACTTTGTGTGGTAATCGGTCTCTTTTCTCTCCCTGTCGTATTTTATTATCTCGTGGTGAGTTGATATTTATTACACAAAGGCATTAATTAGCTGCATGCTACATTACATCTTAATAACATTTATGATTTAAAAGATGACTAAGATTGAACTGTCAGCAGTCAACAAGCCCTCCAAATTTGCATGGACAGCATAATAATAATATAGTTATGGTAGATCTGCAAATTACAGCTGATTATATAAAAATTACTGTGTTGTTATTAATGTTGTAATTACTTATTATTAATTTGATTTTCTTTTGTTCATGAATGTAGAGTGAAAGTGAACTCTCCGATACTGCAACAAGTCAAAGTGTATTCATTAACGGAAACAGTAGTTTACCATGCAGTAGTCTTGATATGACCTGGAGTAAACTTAATATGAGCACTCACCATTGTAATGTTTATGAATATATTGGCACCATATGTAGAAATGTTTTGTCCAAATGGCATCTGTGTGCTGTGGGGAGCGGTGATATTACCATTAATACTTCAATTATATATCACAAGATATACTTGAAAGTGAAGTTCAAGAACTCAATGATTTGTTAGGTGCTGCATATAGTAATTAAAAAAACATGTATATTATAGTGTTGTTTTACTTTGACAAAAATGACTACTTTTAGTTATATAGTATGCCTATTTTCACAAACATTTAGTTTAGTTATAGTTTAATTAATTAAAATATTGGGCATTAGTTAAAGTTAATTAACTAAAAGTGCCCATGCATTGGCCTATCTAGTTATAGTTATTTTGATAGACTTGTAATTTAGTTATAGTTTAGTTAACTAAAAGTCAAACTACCTTACTAAAAGGGGTATTAGTTTTAGTTATAATTAACTACAGGAGCGTATGCACACTGCTTCGTATAGTGCTGACAAGATCCTGTTAACTAAAACAACACTAATTCATTGAAACTCTGAAGTAATTCAGTGTGATAAAAGTACTTCAGATTTCACTTAGATTGGGTTGCTTCAGTTGCATTATATTGACCAATGTCATCACAGTCATGAATAATGAGGCCCACACAAGATTGTAAGAGAGCCAGGCAACTGAAGCAATTCAATATCTGAGTTGAATATAGTAATATATAATATCTTTTATTTATGCAAATTTGATTGTTCTTCCACAGCTAGTTCTACTGAGCTTGAGTGTAGAGATGTAGCTATTTCATTTTTGTGTCAGTACTATATACTTTCCTCTTAAAAATTGTACAACTGATAACATATACAGCTTCCAAAGAAGATTGCATTCATATTAGTACTACTGTCTGTGCTACTCTTTGGAATATTGCTGTTAATTTTGGTTATGGTGACTGGCTACCAAAATTTGACTCTCTGCCACTTGGTGAGTAGGCTAGTTTAAATGTTTTTGAATGGAATATTATTTTGCTACAAATTTTGTTTACTTCTCCATGTTTATAAAAAAAAACTTTGATCATACCTTATGATTGAGACACTGACCTACATATTTATAGTGTTATATTAAATTAATATTTTGCCAATAGATATATAAACTAATACAATATGGAGTTAAGCCCACACGTAGACTGTATAATATGTACTCATCAGTCACATTCAGCCAAAAAAATGAACACTTAGCACATAAGCACACAGTATACAGTATGGCGAACAGAGGGAGGGGCAGGATATGACTCTTACTTATAAAAGCAGTGAGGACGCTTATAATTAACACCGAAATAGACACAATGATAAAGATGATAGATGATACTAACGTGATTGAAAGTGGAGAAATACCTGTATCTAATGACCTCACTACCCGAAGAAGTGTACTTCCTGCAAAATTGCCTAAACTGTCACCACGAACAGTGAAGATTGTTGAAATTGTTGTTCTCATATTTGTACTTTGTATAGTAATCGGTCTCTTTACTCTCCCTTTCGTATTTTATTATCTCGTGGTGAGTTGATATTTATTGATCCAGATAGTTAATTATTCTTGTGGTACTTTTACTTTATTTTAATTATACAATGACGATAATTAGCTGCATGCTACTTTAAATCTCAATAACATTAATTTTATCAGAGAGTGCAATAGTACTCTCTATGTATCTATAGAGATGACCCAGATTTTTTTATTTTGAAGATTTTCAACCCACTGTAAAGCATTGAACACGTCTTCTAAATGATTCTGCAATGCCAGAATTAGAATATACGACTTTCATTACCCCCAGAAACAGTATTTTAAAAAACATAAAGCTTATTCTGCCTGTCTTTTTGTTCTTAGAACAAGACTGAAAGTCAAGTTAGTTACATAAACCAAATCTTCATAAATTGTTGTGGTCGTATTCCAATGATATTTTGGTGCAGATTCACTAAATATGTGCTTTCTCATAGAGTCCTGCTAGCTTTAACAACGCAGTGTTTATATGAAGATTTCTTTTTGACAGTATAATTACTAATGGGTATGTATTTTATTTTGAATAGTAATTATTAATGCCAATAAAGGTTTTTATGCAGATATTGAAATCTGGGAAACAAGATTTTAAAAATTTTCTTCACAAATCAAAGTGATGTAGGGATGAAAAATGTATAAAAAGTACTTTTTATACATTTGTCATCTCTACATCACCTTGATTTTTTAAGAAACCTATTAATGTCTGATATAAGCTCTAAAAGATGACTAAGATTGAATTGTTAGCAGATGATCAACAAGACTTGTTGCCTACCAAATTTGGACAGCAATAATTAGAATAGATGACTGTATAAAAATTACTATAATTATGTTGCCATTAAAATTATAATAATTATTTTTTTTGTTCATATTAATGTAGAGCGAAAGTGTACTCTTTGGTACTGCAACAAGTCAAGGTGTATTCATTAATGGAAACAATAGTATACCATGCAGTAGTCTTGAAATGACCTGGAGTAAACTTAACATGAGCTCTCAGCATTGTAATAATTATGAATATACTGGAACCATATGTAGAAATGTTTTGTCCAAATGGCATCAGTGTGCTGTGGGGTGTGGTGATATTACCATTAATACTTCAACTGTATCACAAGATATACTTGAAAGTGATGTTCAAGAACTCAATGATTTGTTAGGTGCTACATGTAGTAATTGTATTAGTGTTGTTTTAGTTTGACAAAAAATGAGTACTTTTAGTTATAGTAGTATATAGTATGCAGGGCCGACAAAAGCGGTGCAGCTGGTACGGCCATGGCCTCACCACTTTTTACGCTAACGTGCTGATCTTTGCGCTGGAGAGTCCGCTACGCTAGCCCCCTGTGCCTGCACAGCGCAAGCGTGAGCATGAGCCTTGACTCACTAGCCTCGATTCGATAACCATGCCCACAAAGTAAAGAAACTGATTGTTTTTATGCCCCATAGGGCCACCCCTTTAAATGCTTAATAATGGTTTAATGTATATATATATATGTGATCGGCTCTGTGAAAACCAGTCTCATAGATTGAAATATAAATTGGAGATATGATCGATAGACAGTTCTGAATTATTTGGGCGATCACTGTTTTATTACATAAAAAGCTTCACAAATGTCTTACCTGTCTTCGGATACCTTTAGCAAGTCTTAGACACCTCTCTGTGCTTCGCTAGCCACTGCTAAATAAATTGTTAATCATCAAGGTTAAGAAATTGATTTAATTGTGTTTTTCTCCGAATGAAGTATATAATAATAGTACATGTAATATAATCATTATTATAATGCCAATATATAGTACATGTAATATAATACTGGTTGTAATATAATACCAGTATATAGTACATGTAATATAATAGTACATGTAATATAATACCAGTATATAGTACATGTAATATAATAGTATATGTAATATAATACCAGTATATAGATCATGTAATACAATACATTGGATATACACATGTAGATCACATGTGCATGTACTTAATACTTTGGATATAGTTACAGTAAAGAAACCACCTCAATTATAAATGTTGTCTTGAGAAAGGAGGCAGAAAACATATAATATTATGTCAGGGGCAGATCCAGAAATATTTAATAGGGGGGTTGTAGTCCTACGTTTAATGCTTACATGCACATGCAGTGTCACAAGCGAAAATACACATATACCCACAATTTTAATTTGGTTATGAATTGAAATTAATATTGAAACAATGAAGAGTCAAAAAATCTTCTTGGATGTGCTTGAACAAATGCCTGACAAACTTTATCTGCTGATACCTGTTTATTCATTACTGCAGTGCACATGTTGACAAGTGTAAATAAATGAATCAACAAAAGCAATGATGTCATTCACATGTCAATCTGACTCCAACCCATCAGCATAAGAAAATTATGTGTATTGTGGGCTGGTTGTGTGCGTATGTGTGAACTCTCTATTCACCTTTGTTATATTGATATTTCTTTTTGTAATCACCACACCATGTTAGTAAATAGAAGTAACGTTTCATTCTACAACATTTTCCTTTGATCTATGCATACTTCTTTTATAGTTTCCACATCTATTCATAAATTTTGTTCAGAGCTGGAGCGAAAAGGGGGAGTTGTCCCCCCCCCTGGATTTGCCACTGTTATGTTTATGTACAAATACAATGTATTTCATTACGTACAGAATTTACATGTACATGTACGTACATGTATTACATGAATGTCATGTCATACTCGTATATGTCTGTGTATTCTAGTATATCTCTATGTAGAGATGGCCCGGAAAAAAATGGCCGCCCATGCATGCAAGTGGTAAGCTGAAATCTCTGCTAATATATACATATAAGTTAAAATATACATATAACTTATAATACTGAGTAATTTTATGACTAAAAATACCTTTTAGATGTCTAGAGATCTTTGTTAATGTAGAGATCCGGCGAGTAGCAAAACTGGCAAAATCTACTATATATTATTATTATTATTATTATTATTCACTATTATTCTTCTTTTTCATAAAAATAGATTTCTACGTTTCTGGAGCTATTAAACGTAGTTGTAGCACAAATACAAATATATTTTAAGTTAAATTCGGGGGAATAAACTTCGTACTGTTCTGTTTCTTGACGTAGACAACGAATACTTTCAGCCACTACAGCAACCGACTTATGATAGTACGCCATTTGTAATATACCACACCCTTAATTTTTAGATGTTATTATGGAGATGGTAAAAAAGATAAGTTGTATAATGTATTATACATATCATCACTTCCACAAATAGCAAAATTTGTAAACCCAGATGATACTGAACTGTCCATGTACAAATCATTTAGTAGTGTAACTGAATGTGCTTCTGTACTGAATATGCTCTGTACTGCATATCATCACTTCCACAAATAGCAAAATTTGTAAACCCAAATGATCTGAAACTGTCCATGTACAAATCATTAGTATAACTGAATGTGTTAGTTGGATAAGAAATTTCATCACAATTATGCCACTAATTTATTGTATACAAAAATAATAAAAAAACATTTAAAAAAATGAAAGAGTACGTAGGGATATAATTATATTATTATACCAAGTCATTTAAAAATAGAATCAAAACAAGAATAATATAGAAACATGTTCAAAACTGAAAGAGTATGTAGGAATTGTAATAACAAATAATTATAATATTGCAGTAAATTTTGAGTACTGTCTCCTTCTGGACACCGTTCCTGCAGAAAATATCAATGCTGTTAATGAAACAGAATAGTCATCATGTATTTGATCAAAAAATTAACCAGAATTCTTTAAAAATAGAATCGAAACAAGAATAATAAAAAACATTTTAAAAAATGAAAGAGTACGTAGGGATATACATCAAAACCGAAAAAGCACAGGAACAAGATGACTTTGGCAACAAAATGAAATACCACTTCCACATAACAACCATACATAAGTATCACTTCTTTGTGTTTTGCCTTTAGTTAAGTTGTGTATACTGATGTAGGGTTGTTATGTGGAAGTGGTATTTCATTTTGTTGCCAAAGCATTTCTTGTTCTGTGCTTTTTCGGTTTTGATCCCTACATACTCTTTCATTTTTTAAAATGGTTTTTATTATTCTTGTTTCGATTCTATTTTTAAAGAATTCAGGTAAATTTGTGATCAAATACGTGATGACTATTCTGTTTTACTTACAGTACTGATATTTTCTGCAGGAACGGTGTCCAGAAGGAGACAGTACTCAAAATTTACTGCAATATTATAAGTATTTGTTATTACATCCTCTTTCATTTTTGAACATGTTCCTTGTTTCGATTCTTTTTAAATGACTCAGTATAATAATATATATCCCTATGTAGCTACTCTTTCATTTTAAAAAATGTTTTTTATTATTTTCGTATAAAATGAATTCACAATTGTGACGAAATTTCTTATCTGAGAGTGATCAACTAACACATTCAGTTATATTAATGATTTGTACATGGACAGTTTCAGTATCATCTGGGTTTACAAATTTTGCTATTTGTGGAAGTGATGATATGCAGTGCAGAAGCACATTCACTTATACTAATGATTTGTACATGGACAGTTCAGTTTCATTTGGGTTTACAAATTTTGCTATTTGTGGAAGTGATGATATGTATAATAATTTATACAACTTATCTGTTTTGTAGAAATAATATCCATAATTTATTAAAAATGGTGTCCTATCATAAGTAGGTTGCTGTAGTGGCTGAAAGTATTCGTTGTCTAGGTCAAGAAACAGAACAGTACGAAGTTTGTTCCCCTGAATTTAACTTAAAATATATTTGTATTTGTGCTACAACTACTTTAATAGCTTCAGAAACGTAGAATTATGAAAAAGAGGAATAATAATAGTGAATAATATGAAGATTTTGCTAGTTTTACTACTCAACGAATCTCTACATTAACGAAGATCTCTGGACATCTAAAAGGTATTGTTAGTCATAAAATTACTCAGTATTATAAGCTTTATGTATATTTTAACATATCTGTATATATTAGCAGAGATTTCAGTTTACCACTTCCAATTGAAATGCATGGGCGGCCATTTTTTTTCCGGGCCATCCCTACATAGAGAGTACTACCGTACTCTCTGATACACAACTTAAAAGTAAAGGAAAAACACAAAGAAGTGATACTTATGTACAGTTGTTATGTTGAAGTGGTATTTCATAAAACCATCTTGTTCCTGTGCTTTTTCGGTTTTGATATATATCCCTACATACTTTTTAATTTTAATTATGTCACTTGCGCGACTATGGGTAGTTAAAAAGAAGATTCGTTATTCCCGGGGGCTCGAGCGCTCGGTCAATGGTGGGCGTGGCGCTTAAAAGAACCCGCTTTTGCCAGTAAAACTGCTTGTATATAGCAGAGAAACGGTATAAATGTTATGCAAGAATATTAATCTTTAACAAGTAAGTAAAAGTAAGTTGTTGAGTTTCAGACATGAGGAAGTCATTATTTAGAACCTTGAAGGAGTATTTCACTGTACTTAGACTGCAATCAGGCTTACACTTACTTCTTCAGGCCCCAGCTTTCAAGTACACAGAAAGGTAGAGACACTAGTGCCATCAGCAATGATTGATACATAGTCATCACAAAGCAATTATAGGGATACTCTTTTCTCAATATTTTGAATTAATTAAACATTAACTAAACTGAAACAGGCATACCAGGCCCGACGGAAACAAAAATAAACTGGTGAGGCCGAAACGAATGCCCAAACTTCATTACATATTCATAATTAATATGTTGCCCATGGACATTTATCATGAAAGTTTTTTTGCTAGAATGCATTGTGAATAAATGAATAAAGTGATTAATTAATATTAACAAGATATATCTGATTTGAATATAGTGTAGTAATTTAAAATATATAATAATTATTTATGCAAATTAATTTGAAAAAAAATGTTTTTCCACAGCTAGTTTCACTGAGTGTAGAGATGTAGCTATTCCATTTTTGTGTCAGTACTACTTCCCTCTTAAAAATTGTATCACTGATAACATATACACAGCTTCCAAAGAAGATTGCATTCGTATTAGTACTACTGTGTGTGCTTCTCCTTGGAATATTGCTATTAATTTGGGATATAGTGACCAGCTACCAAAATGTGATTCTCTCCCACATGGTGAGTAGGGTAGTTTAAATGTTTGTGAAGGGAATATTATTTTGCTACAAATGTTGTTTATTTTTCCATGTTTATAAAAAAAATGCTTTGATCATACCCTGTGATTGAGACACTGACCTACATAATTATAGTATAATAATGTATACTTACTATTATCTAGTCCCTTTTTTGTAATCATCAGCGTTATATATTAAGATTTATAGTAATTTGTTTCCATGTTAGCACTCACAGATGTTTTCAATTACACCATCAATATTACTGATACTTTGGAAGATTTTAATATCACATGCAAAGAGGATTTTTACAGACTCAACAACACATGTCTTCCACGTTGTGATAAATTTGAAATGTACACACATGCTGGCTCTGCAATTACTATGGTGTCTCAAGTGGTTGCATCAAGCATTGGTGTGTTTACATGTTTGCTCATTGTAATACTCTCAATCAAAGACTATAAAATTATGTGAGTGACAAAACTCCATTCATCAATGCTACAATTATTATAATTCATAAATAATTTTAAATATCTATTTACCATGTCTGGCATGTGAAGCATATTACCTAAATATTGGTGAGAAGGTGAAACAGCACCCTTTATTTTTGCAAGAAAAGAGATATATAAGAATAGTGTATGAGCACAGTTTAACCTTATTGTCATGGTTTCGATTGTTTAGGCATGGCTAACAAGGCTTCACACATACAGACACAGCTACAAATATATACATTTAATTTATTTACTTTTAAACTTAATTTATGAGAATTAATTTTTTAACTCCATACCATAACAATAAATTTAATTAATTATTATGTTATAGATAATCAGATTCAACATAATATTTCAATGATCGTACTATACTTAAATTATAATAGGCCTAGAATGTACTATACCTGCAATGTACTATACTTAGAATGCATCACTAAAATGAGGGAACATCTTGGGAAACTGTGACAGATTTTGTTAAAAGTGGGATCTATTATCATGATATTTCGTAATATATTCCTGTAAAAGGGACTTTGTAATGGCACAAGATTAGAAACTATTCATTTACATACTGTGTAGAAGCAAAAATTGTTTTTGGTGCAAATACTGGAAATCATTCCAAGAATGAAACTGGCACCAAATGACGCTAATTTACCCTTCTCCCTGCAGAGAGTACAGTTTATGTACAGTCTTACTCTGAAACTACGTGTATAAACAAAGCAGCCCAGGGTCAAACTTTTGATAAAGTAGGAATTTATTTACCTAAGCCTGTATTTTGCATGTTCAACTATAATATATGTTGCCTTTTCAAGAGTCAGAGCATTGACAAGATGTTTATATATATATATGTATATATATTTTGCGAGTTTATCAAAGTGATCAGCAGGGTGAAGGTCAAGGCAAGGTTGTGACCAAAAATATAGTATGTGGTGAAGTACTAACAAATTAAAAAAAATCTAAATATTGTATTATGTTATAGCTATTCTGTTTATTGATAAAATGTTCAATCTTAAATAATAAAATTATATAGCTAGCTAGCTACATACAGTTTATTCATTAATTTTATTAAACTTTCACTTTCAATTTTAATTTTTAAGGCTTAAATTTTTAGTGATAATTATAATTCATTGTATATTTATTATCTGAGAGCACAGTAGTACTCTCTTACATAGGGATGGCACTGAAAAAAAATGGCCACCCATACATTTCAATTGCCAGTGATTAGCTGAAATCTCTGGTAATATATACAGATAGGTTTAAATACACACATACCTATTCATATCTAATGTTTTTATGACTACCAACATCTAGCTTCTAGATGGCCAAAGATGGTCGCTAAGGACGAGTGGGATAACTGGCAAAATCTTCATCATAATTAATAAAAAAAACCATAAAAATGAAAGATGTAGGGACATCAAAACCCAAATAGCAGCCAAACAAGTTTGGGAGGCTAACATAGAACCCAAAATTAAACAAACCACTTCCATATAACCCTACATAAGTACTTACACCGCTATAAAATAAAATACAAAGAGCCATACTTATGTAGGGTTATATGGAAGTGGTTTGTTTAATTTTGGGTGCTATGTTAGCCTCCTAACTCTGTTTGCATGCTTTTTGCATTTTGACGTCCCTGCATCTTCTTTCATTTTTATTGAAAATGTTTTTTATTATTCTTTGTTATAAATAATCAGATTCTACATAGTTAGAACATACTATGTTTGCCTAACCTCCCAAAAGCAGTATTAAGCTAGTATAATACAATTATACTATGATCATGTAGAATTTATTTTTGAGAGGTGTATATCTAACCATGCTTTATAATTATATTACCTATAACATAATAATGAATGATTCCTTTTTTTTAAAACTGTTTATCAATAATATAGGTGCCGTTTTCCATCTTTATTTCTTCAATTTATAGTATTTGATACTATTGTTGTTGGTGAGTAACATATGTAGCTGCTATTCTAGTCTTGTATATGTTATATTGTGTGTTTACAAGTGTAGTTTATCAAGTCACTTTTTAGCAAAAACCTTTTTTATGGATCAAATTTTAAATTGATTCTTCTGGTCTTACCTGAATAGAGCATTATATTAGCTCTATGATGTAGATAACAATAAAGCTAGCCCTACATTGAGTGAATAAATTGTTAAGTCATTCATTAATAGTTTGTAGTCTTTATGCTTGCATTTGAAAAAAAGTAGTAATCCATACACTCGTGATGCAGTTCATTCATTATAAGAATGCATGCAAATACATTCTTCTTAGAAGCTAACATATTTATAAGATATATTATGAATACAGTAACAAGTTCTTTCAATTTGAATGTAAACAGTTTGTATAGCAGTGTAAACATTCTTCTTTTAGTGCAAATAAACATTAAATGAATATGTTTAACAAAGCAAAACACAGCCTTGCTGAAGGTACCATTTGACATGCAAGACATTAATGAAGCTTTGTATGTAATAAAACTGTGATCTTAAGAATAACTTTTGTATCAACTTGTTTGACTAGGTATGTTCGCAATCAAAGTTGTAAAAATTGCTTTCTGACTATAGTGATTAGACTAACCTAACATTGATAATCCATAACTGTCTATGAATGTATTATTCATAATTATTTTATTTTGTAGCAATAACTGTGATTATAGTTAACATTGACAGGACTGGACTTTTATGTAGTTCAATAAATTTGGAGGAAACCTTTATTTATCCAACTGTATTCTGTTCTCTCTCAGGTTATTATAAATAATAATTAGTAGTTACATTGTAACATTGAATATTATAATAGGCTAATGATTTATTATAAACATCATTTTACATCAGAGTATAATTTATATGAACATATTATGGATAAGACACTAGTTTAGTCAGTCAAATATTTATAATAATTTATGTACATTTTGTTATTCAATGCCATCAGCACTTACTATTTATATTATTTTACTATTACTGTTTTATGTAGTAATAGGAAGTGACTCACTGTATATGATTTATATTGATGACATAATTATAATAATTTTACAGGAGCAGTATTTCATTATACACTGGTGAATATAGCAGTCTGGTGGTTCTTTCACTTGAGTCTTTTTCTTTACCAAATGATGTTTCCATTTCATGCTAGACGAGCAAAACATACTGGAAGACTAAATTACGTATTTGCTGTGCTTGTATTGCTTGGTAAGTACTATATTATGTTCAATATACTTACTATGTGTATGCATGTGTGTGTACAAGACTGAATTGTATAATTGCTACAACTTACTTGTGAATCAGATGAGGGTCTAGTTTATACACAGGGTTCTCACTAGTGGTGGTGACAATTTACTAGTCTTGTGAGCCAGACCTATACCACATGAAAGGGTCTAGTTTATACACAGGGTTCTCACTAGACTAAATGGTGGTGGTGCTGCACCATTTATATACTAGTCTTGTGAGCCAGACCTATACCACAAGAAAGGTCTAGTCGCATGCTATACATCAGTTTGTTAAAGAAAGCCATAAATTTACATGTATTACAACACAAATGCAATAACACAGGTAGATAGTAATACTAATAATTATGTCTTGGTGGTGTAAAAGACATATAACAGCTTCTGTTTTGATTTCAAAGACTTATAGCCCATATCCAAGGCTACTCTATTAATCACTGCTTCCAGCTCCATTTTTAAACGCGACATCATGAAATGGGTGTGTTAATAATGACCTATCAGAATGTTGTGTAATGCGATTGGGGCACAGCTTTTAGCGCACCAGCATACAACCAGACCCTTTCTCGTGGTATGGGTCTGGCTTGCGAGACTATTGAGGGGTCCAACACTTGAGAAATCAGGAAAATCACATAGAAAATCAGAAATCTATCAAAAACCACACCATTCATCACATGATTTCGAAATCTCGTAAACATTTTAGTATGTCAGACCTCTCGACTGATTCACAGTTTGCACCACCATTTAAGCTCTCAACCTGCACCACCATCCCTTTATGGCTCAATACAAACTTTTACACTAATTTAAATAGATTTCTTACACTCTATATACTGTACAAAATACAAGCTCACCATCAAACAATTTCAATTGGTCACTCTGGCTCCAGCTACATGTAGTTTAGCCACACATAATATATTTTTACAAAAGTTTGAAACTATTATTAAAATCCTAACAGGCACACTGTTTATACAATTAATGGCATTGCAATTTCATTAACTCCATCAGTCCATACTACTCTCCGCTAAGGAGCTTTCCTATAGCCAATTCAGGATACAGAATAATTGTAATGGTATACAAATGAATTCTAAATTCATGAATATCTCCTTTTTGTGTGTTTATTTACTCATGAATGAATGACCATTTTTCATAAATTCAGGGATTGTGATTCCTTTACCAGCTGTCATAATGTCACTGAGTATAGAGAAACACCAGTACACAATTACTCCAACTGTTTGTTTACCTAGTGCAGATATGTGGTTTCATTCTACCACACTTGTATTTAGTATTCTACTGGGAGCTGGAATCTGTTTCCTAATTATTATTTTCTTTATCATTTATAGAGTAAGTATTATAAGTAATGAATCATTAAATATTACTTATTTCATAGGGATTGAATGCATAACAATCTAATGACACTGTCTGTCTATGTAATATAATTATATATGTACAGGTTTCATTAAGGAAATCTCTCATTGTGCAGCAAAAAAGTGGGAAAGTTGGGTGCAACAGTATTAACACAACTAAGGGGATCTGGGGGCATACTCCCTCAGAAGAATGTTTGAATTTAGATTCTCTGATTTGTAGTTACTACTGATGCAATCTGACAGGTAAAGCATCATAATTTTTTTTTTTAAGCATACGTAAAAGCATCGGTGCATAAAAATATGTTAGCTTCACTGCAAAAATAAAATTGTTAAAATAACTAATTTATTGGTTAGTACAGTTGCAAGGAAATTGTATTTTAATTGGTCATGTTGACTGCATGGTGATATATATGTTATTATAATTCAACAATTCCAATTTTAATTTCCCTATCTAGATATACAAAGAAGCAGATAAATATTTTAATGAAATTACTTTGGGTTTCCAAACCTGCTTTGTACATCTAATATGAGATATTAGGCATGATAATTGATTATAATTGGTACATATATATCTTTTACATATTTTAATATAATTAGTAAAATGTAACTATGGCATTAGATGTATGTATCCTGAACAAACAACTAATTGTTAAATCCTTGCAACTGTACTAACCAATACATTTGTTATTTTAACAATTCTGTTTTTGCAGTGTTACTGATCTAAATATGACTGCTATACCAAAATGCTTATATAAACTTTGTGGTGAGGGAAATGAAGTTATTGTTTACTTTTCTGTTGTGTGAATAATACTATTTTTATGGCCCTATCGCTTCCCACGGGTTCAAACTATATATATAATTATATTTATGTTTGTATCCAGTATGCGTTGTATATGTAGTTAAGAAAATTGCGTCATTCTGGGGGCTCAGTCAATTATTGGGGGTGGTGCATTATGGAATGCACGTTAGTGATGGGGGGATATCAGTAATTTCACTATTATACCAAGTAGTTTGGGAATCAGTATATATTGATGGTATCGAGTGCAATACTGATAATGCACATACACATTATGCACGTCTTACATAAACGTCAATTTTTTCACAGTACTATAAAACGTTTCTATTAAATGGGTGTGTCAGGTTAAAAGAGGTGTGGTGACTAGTATTGCTATCAGTATCGATACTTGGACATTACTCAATATCAGAATTTCAGACATGGTAGCAAAATAATAGTCTGTTGTGTTCAGGCATGAGAAAGTCTGCCATGATCACTGTATTCTGGACACCACAACGCAATTATAGGGATACTTTTTTCCTCAATTTATCTTGTTTTTCTGAATTTGGAATTCATCAGGGAGATGGGGTGGGGGCAAAATCCCCCCCCCCCCCCCCCTATAAATGAATAAAGCCCTGTATAATTATATTTAATGTCTATTTTCATGACATGTTATTCATTCACATAGCACCAAGGTTTCAAAGCAATGAGACAGGGTAAATTGCTAGGTACAGCAGAAAAAAAAATTCTTGCAGTATTTACTGCATACATTATTTTTGGAGTGTACACTCTGGTATATGTTTCAATTGTAACTGCAAATTCTCACAAATTTGGTGAAGCACTGACAGCTTACTTCAAATGTGAATTATCTGGTCATGTTCCTGGTAAATGTGACAGGAGTGAATTTGAACAACATAATTATCCATATGTAAGTGCAACTGGATATATTTTGCTAGGTCTCCTTCCTATCAGTATTCTAAACTATGTTTTAAAGTTTGAAATAGTAAAACAATTACTGTCTCGATTGGTGAGTCTGGGAAAGAGGCTAACAGAAGTTTACAAATGAAGAGGAAGTGTTGAGACAGTTATATGCATTTTTACATTAAGCATATGTATAATAATTAGCACCACATCCATATAACAACCCTATATGAATATAGCTTCTTTGTGTTTTGCTTTTACTTTAGCTATTATACTTATTGAAATGGTTGGGCAACCATTACTCTGATGTAAGGTTGTTATGTAGAAATGATGTTTAATTTTGCTATGAATGTACCATCCCAATTTTGTTTCCGTACCTCTTTGTTATTTGGTATTTATATTTTTATTATTCTTTTATAGTAAGTAATATTGCTTAAATACTGTACTTTAAATTAAAGATTAATTTTGTATAATAATTATTATTAGCATTATGATTAATGCAGCTATATATGTTTTGTTCTTTTTATGATGTAATTAAGTCACCAAAAATTAGTGCAAAGTAGTCTCATTCCCAGAGTTTTCCATAGGCAGGTCTGGGAATGAGACTAAGTATAAACGTCTAGCACAGTGATAAAATCAGAGTCTCTTAATTCTACAGGACTGTTTGATGACTACAGTATACAATAAAGAATGAATGTATTTACAGTGCAGAACTCTTGCCAAAAGTATGATTGGGAAACAAAAAAATAATTGTAGACAATACTTGACTGTAATAATAATTATTATACTGAGATTATATATACATATATGACCATGGATGCGAAAATCAGTCATTTGTCAAATAAGAATTTTGTCAAATGCTTATATTCAAATGCTCATTATTGAGTGATTTTGCATAGTTGGCCAATACAATTTTGTAGACGAGAAGAGCAACTATTGCTCTACCATTATTTCAAGTTTAGTAAGTTGGCTGTGTAAAATAGCTGAGAAACAAGCATTTGAATATAAGCAGTTGACAAAACTCTTATTTTACAAATGACTGATTTTCGCATCCACGGTCACAAAATTATATATACATATATGCATGTTGTGTGTATTACATACAACTTACACTCCAGTCCTACCAAGAGTATATATATGCTATATACGACAATAAAAACATTTCAAAAAAATGAAAGAACTTGTAGGGATATCAAACCCAAAAAAGCACAAACAAGATCAACGTTTTCAGCCATTTTCATGGGCTTGTCCCTGACACCAATTACAAGCATTTGAAGTGTTTCGTAATGCATGTGACATCAGCACTCTAAGGATTAACTGGACTTAGCTCATAAAATATTCAGATATACATGTACATTTTAAATGTTATTGCTACAGTTAAGAAAAAGATCATACATCTTTTTTCTTAGCTCTAGATATTCCCCTGATATTTAAGGCAATACACTTTTAAGTGTAAGTTAGCCCTTATGCATTCAATTTAGTCTTAGCTATAGGTGAGTCGACAGTTTCAAATCTTCTTGAAACAGAGTCTTCTAACAGCTGGTAAAATGGCACTTGGAGATCCAACATCTATAATGCCAAAATACATGAATTACATACATAATTATAATAAACACATATTGTATTTGCACTTAAGTGCATATAATTATATGAACATAATTATTATTATACTATGAAACGTATGAATGGATGTACATTGTACATAGTTACATGCATTCATACATTACATAATATATTAATAATTATGTATGTATGTATGTAAGTATGTATATGTATCTATGTCTGTATCAATGTATGTATGTATGTATGTATGTATGTATGTATGTATGTATGTACATGTATGTATGTATGGTAATAAATTATATATGAGATAAACAATTACTATTTTTCATACACACATAACTAATATTTTTTGTAATTCTGTGACAAGAGAGTAAAATGTAGGAAAGAAGCTATGATAGTATGATAGCTGTTGAATAATTCTGAAAATGAGTTGAAATAATTACAACATAATTATAATTACAGTATATAACTCACTCGTTTCCTGATAGATTTGGAAAATGCTGATGTAATGATATGATAAACTTACTATCTCTAGATTGTACCAATCTACGAACACTATTAACCACACCCTCTCATGTATGTATATCACCTACCAGTAGTAAATATATAGACAACGACAGAGAGAGAGAGAGAGAGAGATAGAGGGTGAAGGACAGATGAAAGGATGGATGAATGGAGGATGAATAGATGGAGTTTCCCCCAGGATAAATATGGAGGAGTGCATGTTTCATGACGTTAAGCCAAAAATGTTCAATCAGTGTTTTCTGGAATAAACTATAAAATTAAAGGGTGGGGAAGCAAGACTAAAAGGTGGGGCAGCACCGTGGTACTACCCTTTGGGTGAAACATTGATTATAGTTATATTAATGGATGAACTGTAGGTAGGTGGGTGAAAGATCAGGTTTTTCTTCTTTCTTTTTTTCTTTCTTTTTAAATGAAATGTCCAGAGATTGACTCACAGTAAGATAGGGAATGTTCTTGAATACAGAAATTCTACAATATCAGGATATTATGTGGAAAGAGTAGTTGACTATTCACATACCCACAACACAAATAACATTCCACAAAAAAAACTACTATAATTATATGCTTGTTCACTACATTATGATATTACCTAATATATCATATAGATTTCTCCTTGCAGTAGTTGCTTCTTGTAATTGTCTGTATATAATACTCATTGAGGGGTATATCCCATCCATTGACTTGACATTGAACAATTCCTGATAATGATGTACCACGGCTAACAGTGTCCCATACTGAGCAGACTGTGGAAAAGATAACTTGAATGACATAAGAATAAGAGACATGTTTCATCTGGGGCAAAGCTTCCCTCAAAACTGCCTGGGCTAGCTTCCCCTCCAAAAAATGTAGAATCTTATCATTCCCTTTATTACTATAAACATGTTGTTTCCTGACTTTCCAGTGCTTCCCCAAATTGATCTTATCACTTATATCACAACCTAATACTGAGGTCATTGTGAATGTGAACACACTTTCAATATTTGAAAGTACTGTATATCATTTGTTATGAGCGTACAGTGATAACTGCTTATAAAATGTATCAGTATAAAACTTCCCTTTATCAATCATATGGCTATATATCATGTGACTAAACATCATGTGATTATTTACTTTAAAATGTGTTTCGTGTCTAATCCAATGACGAAACAGACTAGCCATTTATCTGGTGGTAAGATGATGGAAGGAAGGAGAACTGTTGTGAATATCACCCTTTGCCATGGTATGACAGAGATCTGAGAAAACATCTTGTAGCATCTAAAAAAATGTCACCAAAAGACAGACTCAATGAATGTGATAATAATTATAATTACTTTTATTCCACTAGAATCATCTCTCCATTGTTGCAACTGTTCACAGATAGAATGCCAATGTTTATGACTATAATTATCATCTGGAGTACAAGAAGGAGAGGTGCCACTTACAATATTCACCACTGAAGTAAGTTCCTAGGAAACAAACATTGAAGTACAATTATTGCACAGATATTGGAGGATTTAATGTGAAAAAAACTCCAGAAAAAATGACACTTACACATTATAGATGTAATAATTATTACATTTGTGAGAAATGTTTAATAAACAATAGCTACTTGATTAAAAAATCACACACATGTTCAACCACCCCACAGACAGTCAACTGTCCGGTGTACAATCCAAAGTTACTAAGGATTACCAGGGATGGCATTACCCTACCCTAGAATAGTCCTTGGATCCCTCACATATTACCCACCAACCCCTCTGTCAGAGTGTCCCTGGATGTTGGTGTTACACTGAGTGTCCTAGGATAATCCTAGGATCCACCCACAAGTTACCCACCAACACCTCTGTCAGAGTATCCCAGGATGTTGGTGTTACACTGACTGTCCTAGAATAATCCTAGGATCCCCCCACATGTTACCCACCAACCCCTCTGTCACAGTATCCCAGGATGTTGGTGTTACACTGAGTGTTCTAGGATAATATTAGGATCCCCTCACATGTTACCCACCAACCCCTCTGTCAGAGTATCCCGGGATGTTAGTGTTACACTGACTGTCCTAGGATAATCCTTGGATCCCCTCACATGTTACCCACTAACCCCTCTGTCAGAGTATCCCAGGATGTTGGTGTTACACTGAGTGTCCTAGGATAATACTAGGATCCCCTCACATGTTACCCACCAACCCCTCTGTCAGAGTATCCCGGGATGTTAGTGTTACACTGACTGTCCTAGGATAATCCTAGGATGAGGAAAATAGCAATGATAATAACACTGATTTTGATGCATAAACTTAAACTTAAACCTATCGATGCAGCTATTTTGAAATAATTATATATAATTATATTATTATAATTGTGTATAAATATCATCATTACACATGTATATGGAAAGTGCTCAGTGATGTCATACAGAATATAATATTATTAACACGTACGCCTTGTGCCTATTTCGCAATTCACAAAGGTATAAGATATAAAATAAGAAGTGCTATCTGTTCATTCGGCGAGTTATTTTTAAATGGAATCCACTTATTTAATCTGTTGATATCTTCTATAATTCCTATGGACCATTTTGCATGTAGTAACATAAACAATAAAACTGGACATGTTCTAGATAAAAGCAGCCTTGGAGAGTTTTTATTGCTCATGTATGTTGTGAACATCACACAGATACAACAAAAAAAAACATAAATGTGTGCTGATTCATTTTCTGTGTGATGCGCTTGTACATGTATCTCGAAAGCCATGAAAACACCTGTTACCCATTACTTTTTGAGATAACTGGGCACTCTATCTTGGGGTTTTTTGGAGCTACATCTTCAAGAGGCTTGTTGCCGACAGATAAAAGACATTTGTACTGCCCACAGTATTGATCTGTATGTGTTACAACCTCAGACAGAATGCCTTTCTCAAATTCTTCAATGACAGCAGGTGATAAAGAATCTGCTGTTTCCCATGTAACTTCGATCTCTGGTTTGGCCAACCACAGTACATACATTGATGTGTTATTAAAAGATCTTAATATTATTATATATCAACTTTTGCTTTTTTTTTAATTTCTTGAACTCAACGTTGTTTATTAACCAAGTGATGGTAATTCCACATACCTTGTAAAATGTGTTGTTTTTTTTTTCGAGGATCATTTCTACAGCTGTGTCTTTTTGTGTACGATGCAGCATGCTTGCCCTCTGAGCATGATTCTGACAGTATCGAGACATAAAATTTGGAGATAATGTGTAGCCTGACTTTATGTGTCCTGGTAAGCCTAGATATTGAATATATCCAGCATCTTTTGCCATACACACATCACGTCAGTTTTTCCATATTTCCATCAATTACTAGCACCTCTTTACAACCAGGACATTTGCATGTATGTTCTGCAATTGTGTTACATACATACATGTATACATTGTTGTAGACTAAAAAAAAAACAATTATTTATTCGTTTGATGCCAGCATGTCAAAGTTAACTTCTGCTTTTTAGTTTACATATTTAGTATATTTATATATAAATATATATTTACTCTGAGTTGGCGCACCATATTGTCAAAATATTGTAAACTCTGACTTCTATTATAGTGAGTGGCTTTGGTCATTTTAGTATAATCATCAAGTCAGAATCTCTTCAAAGATCCTTGGGATACTACATAGATTAGTTGAAGGGATGTCCTAGACTCAGAATTCCTTTAAAGGATCATCCACACACATAGTTATCCTAATACATAGTTGAAGGAATGACCCTTGTACTGTCCCAGTACTCCCATGAAGGGATCCTCCAGATACAATGTTACCCCTAGTGTATATAGAACAGGACAGTCCTGAGTTATGGTTCAGAGTCCAAATCACAAGTATATTTTATTCTATCAGCGTTCTTCTATGACTAAAATTATATATATTGTACTTATCACTACTATTGGGAATTTTGAATATTTTCCTCCTTATTATTAGTATCATCAGATAGATACTCTGTTGGTGGTTACATAGGAGGGGATCCTAGGATTATTCTAGGACAGTCAGTGTAACACCCATGTCCCAGGATACTCTGACAGAGGGGTTGGTGGGTTGAGGGGATGCTAGGATTATCCTAGGACACTCAGTGTAACACCAACGTCCCGGGATACTCTGACAGAGGGGTTGGTGGGTTGAGGGGATCCTAGGATTATCCTAGGACACTCAGTGTAACACCAACGTCCCGGGATACTCTGACAGAGGGGTTGGTGGGTAACATGTGAGGGGATCCAAGGATTATCCTAGGACAGTCAGTGTAACACCAACGTCCCAGGATACTCTGACAGAGGGGTTGGTGGGTTGAGGGGTTATCCTAGGACAGTCAGTGTAACACCAACGTCCCGGGATACTCTGACAGAGGGGTTGGTGGGTTGAGGGGATCCTAGGATTATCCTAGGAAAGTCAGTGTAACACCAACATCCAGGGACACTCTGACAGAGGGGTTGGTGGGTAACATGTGAGGGGATCCAAGGACTATCCTAGGGTAGGGTAATGCCATCCCTGGTAATCCTTAGTAACTTTGGATTGTACACCGGACAGTTGACTGTCTGCGGGGTGGTTGGACAAGGCTCAATATCCTGGGCAGAACACTGTTTTTCTAAGCCAAAATGGCTGCTCTATTGTTTTCTATATAGGCCCTTTGTGGCTGTGCTTAATGAAGCCATTGTGGCTGCTTGTTTGTTTGTTAATTGTTTCTACGCCTTTTGCTAGCATGCTATAGGCACATGAATTTTCATGTATACATAGTTAATGAAGTTGTGTCATTGAGGGGGGCTCAGTTAATCAATTGTCATGGCAGGCACATAAATGAGCACACATTCAGGATGAAATACATTCAATGGGGTAGAGGAAGAAAGTAATGTGTAGAAACTGCAACTAGTAGTTGTTAAGGGCAGTGCCAACAATTGGCCAATTCAGATACATGTAAATGTAATTTGAGATTTTTTTTAAAGTGTAATGGATTGCAGTTGTGGTTTTGATAATCTTAAAGTTTACAATTAAACACTCGCTTGGTTTGAGGGAAGGCCCAGTTGATGTACATGTACAGTGTAGTACCCATCAGTTGTTCTATAATGTCCATACAATGTACATGTATTTAGCACAGTGGTACATCAGTTTCTGTATCTACAATGTTCTACACATAACTGAATATCCTGTCTGTCTGTTTTAGTAATACTCGTGTGAATAATTTACATCTACACATGTAGGAGTAAACATTTAATTTTCCAGCTATTAAGCAAACAGGTTTCAGTATTCATTTGTACAGCTGCTAATTCATTGTGAAATCATTTTGTGTAAATACCATAATTATTGTGTTAATTGTGTGGTCAATTATTTGTCACTTGACATAGCTTATGTAATAATTGTTTAGTAATTACTCTCTCTCTCTCTCTCTCTCTCCAGTGATAGGGAGAGAGATGGGATGTTTTCTCGTACTGACTCGGGTTTTGTTGGTCCTGTTAATAGCGAGACATTCACAATGAAACTAATAGATAAATCTCTTCATTGGGAAGACAAAGTAACTGAGGTAAGTATCACTTCAGTTTCAGTTTACTAGATATTCTCTAGATTCTTCGAACAATGACCTATATGACTAGCTGTTTCCACACACATGTGGCAAATACATGTTGTTTTGGCTCTTTATCATCATATACATGTATTATCTCAATGCATGTACATCAGGGTTTCATTTCATTTCATTTCATTTTTTTGCCAGTATGCACACCATGATAACCCTGTATGTCTTCAGCAACTACTTCAGCTGGTCTACCTTGACTAGAAAGGCAAGTCAGGAACAATTGGCAATGTTTCTTTAACTGAGGCGTGTCTTTTTTCTCTTTCATTCCTGTTTTGAATTCCCTAATCACTGCATCATAATTTGGTGAAGTCATAGTTGACTCCGAGATCAATCCTTTAAAGAACATGTCTTTAGCAACATCTTCAAGACAGAAACATAAAGCAAGACTCAATGAATCATAGCCATCATCAAGCACTTTCAGCAAAACCTTTGTGATAACACTGGTACCTTTGAGTTACAAAGAAACATATAAGTATGTATGTTTTGCATTATATAGTATTACCTGTTACTGGTCCAGGATTAAGTTCCACATCACCTGATAGAATAAGAAGAACAGACAGAAACAAGATAAGATATATAGTTGTTCTTTTATTCTTCTCTCTCGATCGTCCTAGGACCCATCCTCCTTTCAATGTACTGCTCTTTCCAACATAACATGGCCATTTACAACAGTTCCATAGACCAATACTAGCCCTCCATTGACAAAGATCAATCATGACTGAGAGCTGGATTAAAGAGCGAAAAGCTAAATCATCGGTCTAGAGGCACCGCCCTGTTTGCAAAGTGGGCGGTAATGGATTAATTATTCATGAGAGGTGTGGCTAATTATTTTCAGGTAATTGAGGAGGGATAGGGGTAGTACTTAAATGAAAAACGAGAAACGGAAATAGGAAACGGAGAAATACGGAAACAATAGTATTAAACCCTCTTATTATTGTATTACCCTTGTCATTAATAATAATTATGAGATTGAATACAGTTGCATACCTTACTAGTAAATAAACCCTATACTGTCTCAGTTTATATAACATTCGTAAAAAATGTTTTGGCCGATCAACTGTAATACTGATGATTTGCCTCTCCCATTTTTGGGATCATGTGAAATACACGGACCAGCGCTAGTTATATCATGTGGTAGAAACGTTGAATCCTGTAAATAGGGACGAGCGTGTAGTACGAGCCCTCCATAAATGTGGCTAAAGCTATTAGTTACCGAGCGCAGCGAGGCAATAGACCTATCATTGTGTTAGGTTATCATCAGAGCAAGTTTGCATGTTTATAGCAGTACAAGTAGTTTGTCAGGCGCATTTCAAACCTTTCGTTATGAGATAATGCAGAATAAAGAATTTAGCCTCGGGGAGTGGTAAATTTCAAGTTCTCAAGGCTTGAACCCTGAGGGGGCTTAGCCCTTCTTGCTTCATGTTTGAGGGGGCTGTAGCCTACTCAGTCCCCCTGGTTTCGGCGCCTATGCGAGACTATAATACAATAATAATATTATATAATATGACTCTAACCTGGTGTAATACCAACCTTCATATCTTCGTTTTCATCCTGAAAATGAGGAAATGTTAGTCAGGCGTGGCCCGGGTGACCCGTGCGAAATGCGGAGGGTCAGGACCAGTACCGTAACAGCAGATTTTCTGAGTTTCATCTACCCCTCCCCCTAGTACAACCGTGACGTTCCTGTTACCGTCAGAGTTTAATTAGCAGGGAGGAGGAGGATACAACTATAAAGGACGACAGCAAAACAGACAATATACTAAAAATTGATAAAGATGATAGCAACGTGATTGAAAGTGAAGAAATACTTGTATCTAATGACCACACTACCCGAAGAAGTGTACTTCTCGCAAAATGGCCTAAATTTTCACCACAAACAGTGAAGATTGTTGAAATTGTTGCTCTCGTATTTGCATTTTGTATAGTAATCGGTCTCTTTTCTCTCCCTGTCGTATTTTATTATCTCGTGGTGAGTTGATATTTATTACACAAAGCCATTAATTAGCTGCATGCTACATTACATCTTAATAACATTTATGATTTAAAAGATGACTAAAATTGAACTGTCAGCAGTCAACAAGACTTGTTGCCCTCCAAATTTGCACGGACAGCATACAATTATATAGTTATGGTAGATCTGCAAATTATAGAAAAATTACTGTGTTGCTATTAACTTATTAATTTTATTTTCTTTTGTTCATGAATGTAGAGTGAAAATGAATTCTCTGGTACTGCAACAAATCAAAGTGTATACATTATCGAAAACAGCAGTATACCATGCAGTAGTCTTGAAATGACCTGGAGTAAACTTAATATGAGCTCTCGTCATTGTAATGATTATGAATATCCAGTATATTCATAATCATTACAATGGCACCATATGTAGAAATGTTTTGTCCAAATGGCATCAGTGTGCTGTGGGGAGTGGTGATATTACCATTAATACTTCTATTGCATCACAAGATATCCTTGAAAGTGAAGTTCAAGAACTCAATGATTTGTTAGGTTGTCATACATATACACAAATGAACAGTTTGCATGTATGTTGAATGCTGTAGTAATTAAAAACATGTAGGTAGTTTAGACAAAAATGACTGCATTTAGTATAATTATAGTATGCCTAGTTTCTCAAACTTTTAGTTTCCATTTCATTTACCTAACTAAAAGTTCCCATCATCATTTTAGTTAGTTATAGTTATAGACTTATAATTTAGTTATGGTTTAGTTAAATAAGCCATACTAACAGAAGTTTTAGTTTAGTTATACTGTATACTGGACTAATTTTTGTATATGTCAAAGCTCTGAAGTTTTTCAGTACACTAAAAGCACTTCAGAGTTGATTTAGATTAGGTTGCTTCAGTTATGAATATTAACAATCATGTGCAATAATTAATGATTAGCATGCAGCATGTCAATAATGGCTCTGGCCACACAAGATACTAAGAGAGGTATGCAATTAAATAACTCAGTTGTATAATTGTAGTAATTAAAAGTATATAATAATTACAATTTATATGCAAATTACTTTGACAAAAATTGTTTTCCACAGCTTGTTTCACTGAGTGTAGAGATGTAGCTATTCCATTTTTGTGTCAATACTACTTTCCTCTTAAACATTGTACGACTGATAACATATACTCAGCTTCCAAAGAAGATTGCATTCGTATTAGTACTACTGTGTGTGCTTCTCCTTGGAATATTGCTATTCATTTGGGATATAGTGACCAGCTACCAAATTGTGATTCTCTCCCATATGGTGAGCATATAAATAGGGTGGTTAAAGTGTTTTGTGAAGGTATTGATAAGTAATATTATTTTGCTACAAATTTTGTTTACTTTTTCATGTTTATAAAAAACTTTGTCCCACATAATTATGGTATACATACTTACTATATATTTATTTTTTTTTGTAATCATCAGTGTTATAATTATTGCAATTAAACTTTCATTTCCATGTTAGCACACACAGATCTTTTTAATTATACCATCAATATTACTGATGCTTGGGAAGAGTTTAATATCACATGCAGAGATGATTTTTATCAACTCAATGATACTTGTCTTCCACGTTGTGATAAATTTGAAATATATACACATGCTGAGTCTGCAAGTATTATGGTGTCTCAAGTGGTTGCATCAAGCATTGGTGTGTGTACATGTTTGCTCATTGTAATACTCTCAATCAAAGACTATAAAATTATGTGAGTGAAATAACATCATTCACTAATACTATATAAACTATTGTTCTAAATATTAATACATATAGACTATGCTACCATGGTAGCTGTTTGATGTGGTAGGTTCATTGCAAATATATAATTGTTAAAATAACTAATTTATTCATTAGTATAGTTGATTGATCGTTTAGGTTGTTATGACTGTATGGTGATATACATGTAATTTTATCCAATAATATTTCCTTCTCTTTTGTAATAGATGTAAAATAATCAGAATACATAATCTCCAAACCTTTGTGCATCTAACACGAGATATTAGGCATGATAGTTGATTATAATAATTGGTAATGGATATCCTGTGATTGATCATGTTGAAGTTTTTAATCAGGTGTATTATATTTAACATTACATATCACTATAATTATAAATGATACTTCTTTTACCATTTATGATATAGGTGCCGTTTTCCATCTTTATTTCTTCAATTTATGATGGTTGGTTATCTAGCTGGTGGTGAGTAACACAACATATGATTAGCCATTCTAGTCTTGTGTATGTTATATATATTATGTGTTTACAAGTGTAGTTTATCATGCACTTATTATAATAGTTGTAGTCTTTATGAAAAACAAATTCTTATTAGGAGCTAACACGTATACATTAAGAGCAATGTTAACTGTATTCTCAATGTAAACAGTATGTATAGCAATGTAACATTCTTTGTTTAGTGTAAACAAACATTAAATTGACAATACAACTTACGAAGCTTTGTATTTAATAAAACTATGATCTTAGCAACTTTTGTATTGACTGGTTGGACTAGGTATGTTCACAATCAAATTCGCAATCTGTAATAAAAATTTGCTTTCTGAATAGTGATTAAATAATAATCCATAACTGTCTATGAATTGTTATTCATAATTATTTTATTTTGTAGCAATAACTGTGATTATAGTTAACATTGACAGGAGTGGACTTCTATGTAGTTCAATAAGTCTGGAGGAAAGCCTCAATAATCCAACTCTATTCTGTTCTCTCTCAGGTTATTATAATAATTATGTGCAATTTGTTATTCAATGATATCAGCAACTACTATTTTATTATGTTGTAATAGGAAGCGACTCACTGTATATGATTTAGATTAATGAAATAATTTTACAGGAGCAGTATTGCATTATACACTTGTGAATATAGCAGTCTGGTGGTTCTTTCACTTGAGTCTTTTTCTTTACCAAATGATGTTTCCATTTCATGCTCAACAAGCAAAATATACTGGAAAACTAAATTATGTATTTGCTGTGCTTGTATTGCTTGGTAAGTACTATATATAATTATGATGTGCATGCATGTGTGTGACTGTGTGTGTACAAGACTGGATTGTGATTGCTACAACTTACTTGTGAACCAAATCAGGATCTAGTTATTTCCACAGTGGCATTGCAATATTTCATTTTCATTTCATTAATTATTCCACTAGTCCTTACTACTCTTCAAGGAGTTTTTCAAGAATTGTTGCGTCTCATTTGTATACTATTATTATTATAGAATTGTTGCATTTAGTGTATTTATTTACTCATTAATGACCACTTTTTATAAATTTAGGGATTGTGATTCCTTTACCAGCTGTCATAATGTCACTGAGTATAGAGAAACACCAGTACACAATTAGTTCAACTGTTTGTGTACCTAGTGCAGACATGTGGTTTCATTCTACCACACTTGTATTTAGTATTCTACTTGGAGCTGGAATCTGTTTCCTAATTATTATTTTCTTTATCATTCATAGAGTAAGTATTATATTACCGGCTGGTTTCATAGCGATTAAATGAACGACAATTTAATGACACCATCTTTCTATGTAATTAATAACTTAATATGTACAGGTTTCATCAAGAAAATCTCCCATTGTGCAGCGAAAAATGGGAAAGTGGGAAAGTTGGGGAATAGGGGTGGGCATGGGTGTAAAAGTATTAACATAACTGCAGCATCTAAGGGGATCTGGGGCATACTTCCTCAGGCTATGAATTTAGATCCTCTCATCTGTAGTTAATACTGATGCAGTCAGACAAGTAAAACATCATATTTCATTTTTGGAACCATAATGCATAACCACAACAAGTGTGAATGCATTGGTGCATAAATATAATTATTATAATAATTCATTTACATAGCATCAAGGTTTCAAAGCAAGAAAACAGGGTAAATTGCTAAATACAGCTGAGAAAAAAAATTCTTGCAGTCTTTATTATATATATTATTTTTGGAGTCTACACTCTGGTGGATGTTGCAATAAATTTGGCAAATTCTGACAAATTAGTTGAAGCACTGACAACTTACTTTAAATGTGAATTTTCTGGTCATGTTCCTGATAAATGTGACAGGAGTGAATTTGAACAGTATACCCATCCATATGTAAGTGTAATTTCAAATATTTTGCTGGGCCTCTTCCCTATCAGTATTCTAAACTATGTTTTGAAGTTTGAAAAAGCAAAACGATCACTGTTTCGATGTTACACAATTGGCAATTTTGGAAGAGAGACTACTAATACAAGTCTACAAATGAAGACACCACATCCACATAGCCACCCTATATAAATATAACTTCTTTGTGTTTTGCTTTTACTTGTACCATATCCACTACATCAGTAATATCATACTCTCTGATATAGTTGAAATTGTGTTTAATTTTGAAAGCACCATCACAATCTTGTTTCCGTAGTTTGGATATTCCCACATTATTTTTTATTTGAAATATGTTTTCAACTTTTTATAGTATTATTACTTTAAAAATTTACTTTGAATTTTATAATTATTTTTAGCATTATGATTTATGTATTTTTGTTCTTTTTATGATGTAGATAAGTCACCAATTTTTCAAAAAATATTGCAAACTAGACTCATTCCCATATTTTTCCATTGGTGAGTCTGGGAATGAGACTAAGTGCAAATAAGAGTGAATGCACACACAGCGTAGAACCCTCGCCACAAGCTTAATTGTGATTGGAGCAAGAATGATTACTGACAAGAAAATAATTGCAGACAATACTTAACTGTATTATTATTCAACAGCTATCATACTATCATAGCTTCTTTCCTATATTTTACTCTCTTGTCACAGAATTACAGAAAATATTAGGTATGTGTGTACGAAAAATAGTAATTTTATAATTACATACAATGACACAAACAAATTAATATAACTCAGTTTATCCACATACTCACATAAATACATATAATACATAAAATAGTGTCATTTTAGTTATAGTTATAATGTATGCCTATGGTTTCTCAAAATTAATGTTTAGTTTATTTAACAAAAATAATATAAGGCTTACTAAAAGAGTTTTAGCATACTAACTGAAAGTGTCCATTATTGACCAATTATCATTTTAGTTAGTTATAGTTATTGCTGCAGACGTAATTTAGTTAACTAAAAGTAACCATGCCTTGCTAAAAAGGATTTTAGTTTTAGTTATAGTTAACTAATACAACACTAACATACATGCATCCATACATGCATGCAACATACATACTAGCTAGTGTTGTGCAATATTGGAAATTATGGTCTGTGATCATTGCCTAAAGGTGATTTGTGGTGATTGCAATATTTTAACTATTTATTGATACTGTCTATAATAGCAAAATAGGCTCAGTTTTTAAATGATGTCACTTCTGATCCTTAACTAACTAACTTGCATGCCATTTATGTCATTTAATTGTATTTAATAATGTACTATATACCAAAAATAATTTCAAGGTATGCCATCAAGTGGATGAATCAATAATTATTATTCATATTTAAATATTATTCTTAAATATTAGTATTGGTTTCGATGGTTGCTCGTGTAGAAAACTGAAAATATTATAGCTAATTATTAGACTGTCAAATACTGTTGTAGTGGGCAGGCAGGGTTTGTGTATTAATACGAGCCTTGCTTGAATCGAGTAAAAAATTCTTGATGACTATATAATATTACACACATTAATTTTCAATGTTTTTGATGAAGAAGTATGTATGTTAGATCCCTTTCATTGTGTAGTACAGTCATCAAACAGTCCTGTAGACTCAGGAGATACTGATTTTATTACTGTTGCGGTAAAGAGGAGTAGACTTTATTCTGTTTGTTATTTTAGCCTTTCAGTGCGGTTTGCACATAACGTTCTCATCATGTCTACTGCAGCAGCACTCTTTTCTACCATTTGTGATTTTCTTCGCAATCTCCTGAATGAAATTTCCTGCCAAGTCACTGAGGAGACAGTGGAACATATTGCCACATGCATTAATAGGAAAATTGAGGTCGCTTACAATTCTACCAAAATTATTCTTGATGAATTGCGTGAATCGATAAAAGCAACTGCCTGTTTCACTGGAAGCGTAATTGAAGTTCTTACTCCGCCTTTGTGGAATTTTATCCTTGTGAAGGACCAGTTGACACTTCAGTAACTCTTATGTGTTAATTAGTCTTGTGGTTTAATTTACTCTTACCTCTAAAACTTTCTAGAACTGTGCACATGTTTAGAACATTCTAGATTCAGTAGTTTGCTATATAAGTGGTTGATGTTTGTATTAAGTTGAGTTGATATTGTAGTATTGTTATTAAAGAAAATCTTTTCGAGCTATTCTTTTACATTTGGTGGCAGCAGTGGGATACCTCGGAACGGTTGTAGAGGAACCCACAAAGAAGACCATCTATGCAGTTTATGTCATACTCGGGAGAGGAGCAGAGAAGAAGCAGCCGAACAGATTATTCCTTGAGGAACTTACCTAGGCAAGACTATAGCTGAAAACAGAAAGGACCGTTTACATCACGATCTACTACTTGCAGTCGGCCGTAAAAATTAATCAAGAGGGAGTCATGGAACAGTTAGCAGCGGCATTAACTGAGCTCACTCGATTTCAGCAGGAGCAGCAATGCCGACTAGAGGAGAGTCAGAGGCAGCAAGAAGAACGACGACAACATGATGAAGAGCAGAGGAGGCAACAGTATAAAGCGTATCAGGAGCAAGTTAGGATTTTGCACGAACAACATGTGGAGCAGATGGGAGTGATGAGAGAAGTGTTGAAGACGGATCGAAACATGACAAATACAGCACACTTGAAAATGGCACTGTACCAGGAGAATGAAGATATTCAAGACTTTCTCGAGGCATTTGAGGGGAGGTGAAAGAAACGGAGTGGGTGTTACGTCTGACACCTTTGCTCAATGGGAAAGCACGTGCCGTTTGTACCAACCTTGGACCATCTATATACTACAAGGAGTAAAGGGAGCCATCTTGGAGCACTATAACATTAATCCAGAACTATGTCGACGAGGATTCCAAGCGATCACTTGGACCAAGGACCAAGAACCAACAGCATGGATTACAAATGGGATGAAGTTACTGAATAGGTGGCTTAAACCGGATGAAGGAGTGGATCAAATAATGAACAAGATAGCAGTAGAGCAGTTCGTCAATGGTCTACCACAGGAGCTGAGGATCTGGGTTGCATCCCGCAATCCCAAGAAGCCAGCAGATGTTGCTGAGCTGATTGAAGCATATGATTCTGCTCATGCCTGGGTCAATGTTGAGAAAACCAAGTTCTCAACTCCAAGACCGACACCTACACGAGACTGGTCAGGTCGAGGGAGAAGAGATGGAACCAGCCAGAAGAAGCCTTTGGCTGAAATAGTTTGCTTTAAGTGCAACAGGAAGGGACACTTAGCAAGAGCATGTACGGAGAAGAGTCTACATGTACAGGAGGAATGTGACAAGATTCTATTCTTTGGAGAATGAGAGGTTGATGGACAACCAGTTAAACGGATGCAAATCGACAGTGGAGCATCACGGATGATCATCAACAGGAGTTTGCTCTCACAAAAGGATATTGGAGAAGAGTCTATCAGGGTTACCTTCGGGAATGGAACAGCTGGTGAATACCCTCTTGCAGCAGTTAAGGTGAAATTTGACGGGGAAGAGTATGATGTCAAGGCAGCAGTGGTACAAGATCTAGCTGAAGAAGTACAACTAGGGAGGGATGTACCACTACACAGACACATTGCGAAACGGTTACCAAAAAAAGAACAGGTGGAATTGTTGCGACAACTAGCAAAATCTAACAACATATGCATACCGGAGGACACTGCACTAGCAGTAATGACCTGAGCCCGAAAGAAGAAATTGGATCAAAGAAGCAACAACAGGATACAGGATGAAGACAACAATGAAGAGGAGACTGGAAGTGTGCAAATACAGGATGAAGACAACAGTGAAGAGGAGACTGGAAGTGTGCGGATACAGGATGAAGAACAACAATGAAGAGGAGCTGGAAGTGTGTGGATGCAGGATGAAGACAACAATGAAGAGGAGACAATGTCAACACTAGAGGATTTCCATTCAATGATGAGGTGTTTGGCCAGTCAAAGCCAAAAACTCGCAGGACCAGAGCAGAAAGGAGAGAGCATAACTTACAATGGGACCAAATGAAGGACATCAGTAACAGCATGCAGATGAAGTCAGAACAGGAGAAAGACCCAGACATACAGAGATGGATGCAACACGAGGACCCGACCAGGATCAAACGTATACAAGGCCTAGTCTGTCGAATTTGGACGCCAAGGGAATCACCAGGAACTACCTTGGAACAGATCGTTCTACCAAGGGGGTATCGTGATCGAGTAATCAAGTTAGCCCATGACATTCTGCTAGCAGGACACCTAGGACGGGAGAAAACAGCTTGACGAATTCTGGCCCACATTATTTCAAGATGTACGACGACATTGTCAGAGTTGTGAGGAATGCTAACTACATGAAAGACGAAGAGGGAGAGCACCAATGATACCCCTTCCAGTAATAGGAGAACCATTCAGGAGGATTAATATGGACATTGTTGGACCGTTACCTCGTACTAGAAGAGGGAATCACTTCATTTTGGTTATCAGTGATTATGCTACCCGCTATCTCGAAGCGATACCGCTGAGAAGCATCACAGCACCTAAAGTAGCTGAGGTACTAGTCGACTTGTTTTCCAGGCATGGAGTGCCTGAAGAGATTCTCACTGACCAGGGGACAAATTTCACATCTGGGTTGTTAGGAGAACTTTACCTACTCATACATGTTAAAGCCCTATGGACAAGCCCTTATCACCCACAAACCGATGGACTGGTGGAGCGGTTCAATCAAACGTTGAAATCCATGTTGAGGAAGACACTGAAAGGAGAAAAGCGGGACTGGGACTGCATGCTACCGTATGTTTTATTTGCTTATAGAGAAGTCCCTCAAGCTACTCTTGGGCTTTCACCGTTCGAGTTACTCTATGGGTGCGATGTTCGTGGGCCCTTGGCCCTTGAAAGAAGAGTGGATACAGGACTCAGAGACTGACAGAGACATTCTGACATATATCATGGAAGTAAGGGACAGAATGGAGACAGCCAGGGAGGTTGTTGAAAAGAATGCTAGACTCACCCAAGCTAAACATAAGGAGTACTATGACCAGAAGGCCCGAGAACTAAATTTACAAGCAGGTGACAAAGTATTGCTATTACTGCCTAGCAGTTCCAAGAAATTTGTAGCTCACTGGCAAGGACAATATACCGTGGTCAGAAAAATTGGGAAAGTAAATTATGAGATCCACATGCCAGACAAGGGAGGACGCAATCAGATCTTTCACGTTAATCAATTAAGCAGGTGGAAGGAGAGACCATGTCAGGTGAATTCGGTGATTGAAAATGGAGAGGAGATTGAAGAGTATCAATGGACTAATAGAGGACAAGATGTTTAATTTGGACAGCAACTACCTGAGAACAAGAAGAAAGAAATTCACCAACTACTGTCCAAGTATTGTTGAGTAACAAAGGACACACCTGGACGTACTGACCGTACCACTCACAAGATAAGGACAACAGACAGCACACCCATTAGACAGAAATCGTACAGGATACCGCAAGCCTACAAAAGAAAGGTATATGAAGAATTGGAACACATAGAGAAGAATGGGATAATTGAGAAGTCAGAAAGTGAATGGGCATCCCCATTAGTTATTGTTGTGAAAAATGATGGAGGTTTACGCCTTTGCGTAGACTATAGACAACTCAATCAGATTACTAAATTTGACGCCTATCCCATGCCTCAAATTGAGGAACTGCTGGACCAGATATGTAGGAAATGCCAAATTTATCACTACATTAGACCTAGCCAAGGGATATTGGCAGGTTCCAATGAACCCAGAAGATCGAGAGAAAACAGCATTTGTCAGCCCTAAAGGACTTTATCAATTTACAGTGATGCAATTCGGGTTAAGCGGGGCTTCTGCAACATTCCAGAGGATGATGGACGAAGTACTAAGAGGAACGGATTCATTTACAGGAGTCTATCTTGACGACATCATTGTTTATAGTGCCACTTGGGAAGACCACCTGGAGCACCTGGACGCAGTTTTAAAACTACTGGATGATACAGGTTTAACTCTAAAAGTCGCGAAATGCACTTTTGCCACTAATGACTGCACCTACTTAGGATACCGAATCGAAGGAGGGGGAGTTAAACCAGAGGATAGCAAGGTACAAGCTGTTGCAAAAATGTCCCAGCCAACTACCAAGAAAGACGTAAGGACTTTTCTTGGGATGACAGGATACTATCGACGATTTGTGAAGGATTATGCCACAATTGCCGAACCATTAACTGAACTAACCAGGAAGAAATTACCTGAGAAGGTGGAGTGGAACAGCAGAGCAGAACTGGCATTTCAAAGATTGAAGGAAATGCTGATATCAGCACCATTGATTAAGAACCCAGATTTCAATCGTACTTTCATTCTACAAACTGATGCTTCCGGAGTTGGTGTGGGGGCTGTTTTAAGCCAAAGAGAAGAAGAAGACCAACCAATAGCCTATTTTAGTAGAAAACTCTTACCAAGAGAGCAAGCTAGGGCTTATTGGTGGAACTTTTGTTGGTGTAGCCCTGGCAAGAAACACATAAACTATTGCAATGGATTAACTATAATGATTGTTCATTTACTGTTGTGTAATATATAGCCCAGTTTAACATAAGGGCCAAAGAATGCAATTACGTCACATCCGGAGTACATTTCAGTCGCCATTTTCTAGCGCTTAAGTACAGTTTTCAACCGAACCGATATTTCTACCGTATATTCCAATTATTACAGCGTTAAACAATATTAGAATCTTTAGCAAAGCTAAACCTAAAAAGAATAGAAGATAAACTCCTCTCCGTTTTTTAGTTACATCTGTTTTTATCAGGTTTACTTTTCTGTATTAAATATTGTCAGATCTTATTTTCTGTAATACTGTTTGTGATTTCTGAATGCTAGCTGAGAACATCATAGTTGGTAAGTACAATAAAGCATCAAGTTATTTATATATATATAATATATATATATATATATATATAAGCTAACTTAGAAAGAACAGAATACAAACTCCTCTCTGTTTTTTTTTAAGTATATATATATATATATATATATAACATGATGCTTTATTGTACTTACCAACTATGATGTTCTCAGAAATCACAAACAGTATTACACAAAAGTAGATTTGACAATATTTAATACAGAAAAGTAGACCTGATAAAAACAGTTAAAAACGGAGATGAGTTTGTCTTCTATTCTTTCTAGGTTAGATCTACCTCTTTAACGCTTTAATAATTGGAATATACGGTAGAAATATCGATGAACTATCGAATGAAATGTACTCCGGATGTGACGTACACGTAATATCCCGTTCAATAAACATACTTCACCTTATCATAAACTGGACTATTTTTACTTCACTGTCATTTGTTCTTTGCTTCATTTGTACTGTTTGCTGATTTTTACCACTCAATTTTTTTTCATTAACACTGCAAAAAAAACCATAACCGGTTTGTATATGCAGTTGCAAGGATTTAACAATTAGTTTATTGTTTATGATAAATACATATAATACTGTAGATACTATTTATATTTAATAGTAATTGAAGCTATAATTATGAATAAATATATATCACATTGCAGAACAATGTCACTTACCTTAATAACTTTAATATAACAGTAATTTAATAATTCTAAAATTTTAACATTAATAATTCTTGTTATATAATTGCAATTAACACGTTCAGAATTCACCTTACCTAAACGCCAAATGTATTCAGCGATCGGTCTACGGACTACTCGGTTTTCAGATGCTATTTTCTCTAGATCTGAACTTGCAATCAGAACAATATTTATACCATCTCAAAGAGCAGTTTTACTTGCTTTGTCTTATAAAGCGGACAATGATCGCCTGCTTTACTTTAGGGTGTCCGTAGACTAGAGAAATTGAACAGAAAGATCAATGTTTGTACAACGTTAAATTTCTCCTTTAAAGATAACTTGAAATTTCTTTCTAATTGCATCAATACATAGTAGTATATCCTTACTATGCACAATACCAAAGATATACTACTAGGTATTGAATGGTAAATAGGGCTGTAGAAGAGCTCTCTAATGGTCTAAAAAGCATCAAAATGTCTTTTACTATTTTGGAAAAAACAGCATCCGAATTCATATATGTCCAAGAATTGATCTATCACTCTATATACATACATACATACACACACACATACTGTACATACATACATAAGTATATACATACATACATACATACACACATCATACATACATACATACATACAGTCATATTATATCTATAAGGAATTGAAATGAGCAAAGATTACATTTTCAGTTATTCATGATCATGGCAAATCCACCCAAATTATATCTATAAGGAATTGAAATGAGCAAAGATTACATTTTCAGTTATTCATGATCATAACAAATCCACCCAAATTATATCTATAAGGAATTGAAATGAGCAAAGATTACATTCTCAGTTATTCATGATCATAACAAATTCACCCATATTAGGAATTGAAATGAGTAAAGATTACAGTTTCAGTTATTCATGATCATAACAAATCCACCTATATTATATCTATAAGGAATTGAAATGAGCAAAGATTACGTTATTCATGATCGTAACAAATCCACCCATATTCAGACATAAGGTCAATTACAATGCAATGTAATTGAGCCTATGTTGGAATATGGGTGAATTTGTTACACAAGATTCGAACAAGGATGAGCCCATTTCCTCACTCGTTAACCTGTCTACATAATTATGTAGGATACTGAAAAGTAACTACATAAGATCTAGGGAAAGAGATATTATCATATGATTACATTACAGTATAGAGAAACTTACCCAAATGATAAGCAAAAAAAACATACATCAACATTTCATTTTATACAATTGTAAGTTCACTTATAAATTAATAAAATAATGTTTAAAGACTAAATTTCCGGGTGGAAACACCAGGATATAAAATAGATAGTGGAGGGCTGTTCTGTTCTCTAGAGGTGGGCGATACCCAAAATTTGATACCAAGTATGATTACTTCAGCAACTGTACTATATGTTTGTGTCACTTGCGCGATTATGTGTTGTATACGTAGTTAAACATTCAAATCATGCACTATGCTATGGCATTGTACCTGAAGTCATATGACTGTACGTTTTATTGTACCAGAAGTCATCAGGGCTGAAGGTTGATTATAGAAAATAAATAAAATAAAACTAAGTGATATGATTCTAGTTAAAAAGGATGACAATCATTAGCAAGATTATAAGAGCGATGACGACAACGAAGATTATTGCAGCGAATTATAATAAAATGGATAAAAATGATAGTAATGTGATTGAAAGTAGGGAAATACCTGTATCTAATGACCTCACTACACGAAGACATGAAACCTTCTCGCTTTAATCATCTCTCTAGAAATTGCCATCTTTCGATCATTAGGGAAATTTGGCCCCCTCCAATCTTTCTCCCAGGGACAATATTTCCAAGGGAATAATGTTCCAACACTACCCCCCCCCCCCCTCCCCACACACACACACACACCAGACGTAGACACTTTCTGGAAGAGTGTGGCTCACCAGACTACAGTCTAGACTGACAATGCAGCTGAAATAAGACCGCCCATTACACAGTAGTAGGTGAGAGAAGAAAGGATAGTAACGTGATTGAAAGTAAAGAAATACCTGTATCTAATGACCTCGCTACCCGAAGAAGTGCAAAATTACCTAAATTTTCACCACAAACAGTGAAGATTGTTGAAATTGTTGCTCTCATATTTGCACTTTGTATAGTAATCGGTCTCTTTTCTCTTCCTGTCGTATTTTATTATCTGAAGGTGAGTTCATGTTTATTATGAATTTGCAGCTAATTATGCTTGTGATACTTTATTATCAGAGAGTACGGTAGTACTCTCTATGTAGGGATGGCACGAAAAAAAATGGCCGCCCATGCATTTCAATTGCAAGTGGTAAGCTGAAATCTCTGCTAATGTATACAGATAGGTTAAAAATTTCAGAAAGGATGTAAAACTGCTGATTCAGCAGTGTTACATCCTTTCTAAAACTTCCTGGCTGGTCTGTAGCTCAAACGCGCGTTCTTTTACGCACCACGCCCATTAATTGACTGAGCGCTCGAGCCCCCCCCCCCCTGGGAATGACGCAACTTCCTTAACTACGTATACAACGCATAGTCGCGCAAGTGACACAAACATATAATTTTATATAGATTCAACCCCGTGGAAAGCAATTATAGGGATGGCCCTATACTGAAAGTGTAATAAAAATGGATAAAGATGATAGTAACGTGATTGAAAGTGGAGAAATACTTGTATCTAATGACCACACTACTAGAAGAAGTGTACTTCTTGCAAAGTTGCCTAAATTTTCACCACAAACAGTGAAGATTGTTGAAATTGTTGCTCTCATATTTGCACTTTGTATAGTAATCGGTCTCTTTTCTCTTCCTGCCGTATTTTGTAGTGAGTTGATACATTTGATCAAGATAGCTAGCTAATTATGCTTGTGGTACTTTATTATAATTACTCATCAAGTCACATTCAGCCAAAAGGTATACGGTTAGTCTCGCGTAGCCAGCCCCTCCCCCCTACGGGAAGAGGGTCTGGTCAACTGTAAGTATAGCAGAAAACTACCGGAAGTGTGGTAGGTGATAAGAGGCTTGTAAGAGGGAGGCTGGGCAACACCTACGCGTTGCCTAGCGCCTGCGTAAGTATTAGCTATATTTTTTCGTAATTTCTATTTTACTGATTTGCAATACAAAGAAAGAAGTTTGTGGTATGGACAGGAGAAGAGCAGTGGAAGTTGTTGCTAATTAATTTGGAATAGTGCTAAAAGAGAAGTAGTTAGAAACAATTTGTTCGATTAGCATTCGTTCAGAAAACTACCGGATGTGTGGTAATCGAAAAAATTGCTTCTAATGGCTTCCAAACAAACTTTTATCTTTGTGTTGCATATCAGTAGAACCTATGGGATGTTTTTTCTCAATATATCTTGGCCGTATGATTTTTTCCCCTCTATAATTATATATATATATATTATATATATATATAATTATATATCTTGGCTGTATGGTTGCTTTACAAATGTATTAATTATTTATCGATAAACAACCGTTTCAAATTTTTCTTATAATTTATCAAATTTTTTTTAAAATATTAACTGTAGAAAGTTATGAATGTTTCCTCAATCTATGGGATGTTTTTTTCTCCAAATATCTTGGCCGTATGCATGTATGAAACAGCATGAGGCTTCGAGCCCCCACCCCGAGTGCTACTGATATATTTCCCGTACAGCACAAGCAAGACAGTGGTTTAACTGTTTTAGAGAAAGAGAGATGGCTACCAAGGAGAATTTTACTATGAAATGATTGCTTTACAAATGTGAGTGTAGATAAAAGTATACCTATGACTGCTTTGTGGTGTCCAGCATTCAGTAATCATGGCTGACTATTAAGCATGAAAGACAACAGCTTATTATTGTTATTATTTCGATTATTTACTTTTCTGACCTTTCAAAGGACCTTGTAGAACTTCAGGAATATATTTCAGGCAGAATAGCTAGCTATTAGTTCCAGTTTCTACGTAAGCTACTTGGCTTTCTTTCTGCTGGTCTGTACAGCTCGAGCGCGCGTTCTTTTACGCGCCACACCCATTAATTGACCGAGCCCCCGAGAATGACGCAACTTCCTTAACTACGTATACAACGCATACTCACGTAAGTGACACAAGAATATATATATAAACATACATCGAACCCGTGGAAAAGCAATCATAGGGATGGCCCTGCGGGCCATAATAAAAACTACAAAAAAAAATATAGCCCAATAGCCTAATACGCACGCTGGCGCTAGACAACACACTTTCGTGACGTTGGTGTTGCCCAGCCTCCCACTTACAAACCTACAGTTCTCTGAACGCTATACTTACAGTTGAGGGGCTGGCTACGCGAGACTAGTATCACTTTCAGTTCTTTAATGTTGCAATTTTACACAATCCTGTCAGAGAGGAAATACCGCACCTACTTATTAGATCACTACATTTCGCTGTAATGCCTGGGTCTTGGATGAACCACACCCCAAATTACTGTAGATTACGAGAGTATACCAATGTGGTGGCGGCATGTCGGCATTCTATTGTCCAAAACACCCACGCTTTGTTTGATGTGGTCTATCGGTGCTTTGATTCAAGTGTCCGCCCTTTGATGTTACTTTGAAGTTAGCTTAGGGTACTTAAAATAAAAAAGTGAATGGAGAGTAGAATGGGGTGTTGATGTATTGCGTGATGTATAGACTTGGTTTCTAGCTGGTTCTAGCGAAAGAGAAAGATGTTGGGAGAATAAGTGACAAATAGCTTGCAGACTTGAGTAGATGCTGTGCTTGCAGTAATTGGTAAGCAAGGTTGAGGTGACTGTTAGATTGCTCCAGTAGTTGGAGAAAATTGCAAATTGCCTGTATTCAGTTGCAAAGAAGGTTTTGATTTTAATTAGATGCTGAGCCACACCTCGCAATCATAATTATATTACATCCATGGTAGGTGTGGTTGGAATTATTATTAAAATTAGTTCATTATTTTTATGGCCCGTAGGGCCATCTTTATAATTGCTTTCCACGGGGTTTAATGTATATATATATATGTTTGTGTCACTTGCGCGACTATGCGTTGTATACGTAGTTAAGGAAGTTGCGTCATTCCCAGGGGCTCGGTCAATTAATGGGCGTGGCGCGTAAAAGAACGCGCGTTCGACGAGCTACAGACAAGCCAGGAAGATTCAGAAACTGCTAATAACTGTTGTATATAGCAGAGAAACAGTATAAATATTATGCAAGAATCTTTAACAAGTAAGTATAATAAGTTGTTAAGTTTCAGATATGAGGAAGTCATCATTTAGAACCTTGTAGGAGTACTTCAGTCAGTTCATCAAAGATCTGTGTACTTAGACTGCAGTCAGGCTTACACTTACTTCTTCAGGCCCCAGCTTTCGAGTACACAGAAAGGTAGAGACACTAGTGCCATCAGCAATGCTTAATACATAGTCATCACAAAGCAAATATAGGGATGTTTTTTTTTCTCTATATACACTTGTTTCAAAAGCCCCCGGGTTAAGAAACTGTAAGTGGTATGGCGAACAGAGGGAGGGGCAGGATACGACTGTTAATTATAAGACAGACTTATAAGCACCAAAATAGACATTACAATAAAAATGGATAAAGATGATAGTAAAGTGATTGAAAGTGGAGAAATACTTGTATCTAATGACCACACTACCCGAAGAAGTTTGCATCTTGCAAAATTGCCTAAATGTTCACCACAAACAGTGAAGATTGTTGAAATTGCTGCTCTCATATTTGCACTTTGTATAGTAATCGGTCTTTTTACACTCCCTGTCGTATTTTATTATCTCGTGGTGAGTTGATATTTATTATGAATTCGATCAAGATAGCTAATTGTATGTAGTACTTTATTATAATTATACAATGATGACAATAATTAGTTGCATGCAGCTTTACATCTCAATAAAATTAATTTTAAGATTTAATATTGAACTGTCAGTAGATAATCAACAAGGCGTATTGTCCTCCAAATTTGGACAAAATATAATTATATAGTTACAATAGATCTACAAATTATCATACAGCTGTGTTGCTATTATTGTATTAAAATCATAATTGTATTAATCATTTATTACATTTATTTTGTTTTGTTTCATATGAATGTATAAGGAAAATGAACTCTCCAGTACTGCAACAAATCACGGTGTATACATTACCGAAAACAGCAGTATACCATGCAGTAGTCTTGAAATGACGTGGAGTAAACTTAATATGAGGTCTCATCATTGTGTTGTTTATGAATATACTGGCACCATATGTAGAAATGTTTTGTCCAAATGGCATCAGTGTGCTGTGGGGAGTGGTGATATTACCATTAATACTTCAATTATATCACAAGATAGACTTGAAAGTGATGTTCAAGAACTCAATGATTTGTTAGGTTGTAATAGTGCAAATTGATTTGTTGCTTTAGCCAGTTTCATGTTAAAACAGTATCATATGCAATTATTATGTTTTCCATCCGTGTTCTATCTGTTAGTGGATGTGAGAGCATACTCTCAATGTTTGTTTATATTAGCACACTGAATTATGACCATTGTGCTTCTATAGATCACTGTGAATATTAATGGTTATTTTAACCTTCAGGTGGTTATAGCAATTTCAATGTAACTTTCTTTTCTCTTCAGTGATGATTTTTTTCAATCCACTTAATTTTACAATTACTAGTTTCATTTCATCCTGACTAGTAGGCCTATATAAAGTATATGTCATAATAAAGCATAGTTTTATCATTGCTAAAATATTATTTTATTGGTTACAGTTGCAATTCAAGGAATATAGCATGAACTTCATTTAGTTTGTCAATAATAATTATTATTGGATGTATGATATTACTACAACATCATCATTGTGACAGTGTACTATATTATGGCGATTTCCCCATTGCAGACTTTTTAAGTTTGTTTATTATACATGCATGTACTTAATAACACTTATATTTAATTAAAGTTTTCTTGATGTTCTGGTTTGTTCTGTTCTACATTTAGCTTTATTTTAGAATCTTCTTATCTTAGCCTATTAAGTGACCTATTATTCTGTATTTTGCGTTATTTTGGTTGCTATCTTGTTCTATTATGTACTTTAAGGGGCATCTCCAACTGAAATTTGCACACTTAACGTCATAGTGACGCTAAGGGAGTGGGGGAGGGGGGGTTGTGTGTGTAACGCTAAACATTGAAAAGGAAGGAAGCACAGGTTAGTATGATACGCTGGAGTATTCATTCATGACGTTAAGAGGAGGGGGGGTAGGGGATCTTGCAGTAGCGTCAGTAGCATTAAGTGTACAAGCTTCAGTTTGGAGATGCCACCTAAATCAACTACCTAAACTCTATCAGAATCATGTGTACCATGTATTAAAAGTTAAACTAAATTATGTGTTTGCATGTATCCAAACCCATTTGACAGCCAGATAAAATTACATGTACTTTAGTAGTAAAGTTATACTAAAATAATTGTTGTCATGAAAATGTAATATGAGTAGACAGCACCCTAAATTTATAGTGCTTCAACTAATGGACATAACAGGAGTTACTCATTTCAGAGTAATTAGCATGCACATAAATTTGTACTTACAATAACAAAATAACATCCATTGTATTGAGATTTTATATACATTCTTTATTATGGCATGTACTTTATATACCAGTCAATATAGATCATTATCAAAAGACATAATTACAAGTTTGCATGCTATTTGTTAATGAGCTAAATGATTGTTATGTGTGCAGGATTTAGGTAATTACTTAATAATTGTTCATGGCTGATTAATTAACTAGTGGGGGAAGTGTGTTATAATGAGCACACAGTAAAAATAATTACAGGCCAGTAGTTACGTCAGTTGCACTTACATTTCCAATATATAGTTAGACACATGAAATACGAGGATAATTAATGGTTATAATATAGCTGGTAAAAAGGAGTCATAAATGCACATACCAGAATACACTTTACTACCATATAAAGAGGCTGCTATTGATTACTTTAAAATGAGATAATATGCATAGGAAGGAACAATTTGTTATTACCCTCGCCGCGTAGCGTAGGCGGAAGGGTACGGTAATCGTTTTGTCTGTGTGTCTGTGTGTCTGTGTGTCTGTGTGTGTGTTAGCAATTTTTCTGGAAAAATAAAAACATTGACATTTCAAAAGGGGTACTGGTAGACTTCAAATTATACAAGGAAAAAAAATAACGTAGGAATTCTTCTTAAACCTTTCGGTTATAAAGTTATCACAATGTTTATAACTCACGGTTACTGTTTCCAGACTTGAGAAGACTCGTGGAGGCATCTGGACACATCAAAACATAACTACTCCTGTATCATGACTATCGCTAGCAAAGCACTACATAAAAGCAAACAAAATTTGGGTAGTGGTTGCTACAACATCGAGTACTGGCTCCAAGCATTCTCCATTACTTTCAAACTCCGCCTATTTCAATTTCAAGTCATGTGCTGTGCACGTTACTCGAACGTCAGCAGTTTTGAGGACCTGTCTATGCTGTCTTTGTGGAATATTTCACAAGACGAATTGAGGATCTTTCTTTCTTCTTTCAGATAATACAGAGACTAAAATGTAAGACTTATAGTATAGACAAGGAAGAGACTAGTATAATCATACTAAGTAATAAGTAGTGACATGTTAGTTTATATAATTTATATATATATATATATATTATATATATATATCTATATCTATTATAATATTACTATAAAAACTAACATGCCAGTACGGTTTTATAACTTAATATGTTTTATACACAAACTAAACAATCTGAAGTAAACATTCTCATTATTATATGACCATACAAACGAGCAATGATAATTATAATCTTTTGGCATATTATATTTCGAAATTATAGTTTGTATTACCTTGCCACGTAGGCGAGGGTCCCGTCCCGACGGTATTCATTAGTTATAGTAAAAACAAATGTTATCACTAGTCATGCAATCATGAATGTACGTACCAAAATACATCCTACTACCACATGAAGAGATATATAATTATGTTGTTCAAATTGCTTATAGAACCTGAAGGTATAGTTAACATATATACCTTATATTAAATTTTCAGTAAACAATGCATATGCAATCCAATGTACTATTAAGTAATACTATAGGGTTGTGTACTCTATTTACTAAAAAACCTTGACTTGTATTGATTACCCAAACATATTCTGCAACAACTGAAATGCTGAAATTGTTTATGAAACTTGTATAACCAATGAAGTTGGTTGAAATAACAAATCAATTTTAAGAATGATACATGAATTATTGCTTTACATGTATGTTGAATGGTGTAGTAATTAACAAGATATATAGAGAAAAAAGTATCCCTATAATTGCTTGGTGTCCAGCATTTAGTAATCTTGGCTGACTTTATCAAGCCTGAAATACAACAGTCTATTATAGATTACCTACTCTCCTTACCTTTTAAAGGATCTTGTAGAACTTTAGGAATATATTTCAGGTGGAATAGATTGGCAATAGATCCAGTTTCTGCGTAGCAGCTTTCTAGTTTCTTTCTTTCTTCCTGCTGCTGCAGCAGAGAGAGCCTAGAGCGCGCGTTCTATAGCGCACCACGCCTATTAATTGACCGAGCCCCCCGGGAAAGACGCAACTTTCTTAACTACGTATACAACACATACTCGCGCAAGTGGACACAAGAAAACAAGTGTATATATATAGAAAAAAAAGTATTTCTATAATTGCTTGGTGTCCAGCATTCAGTAATTTCGGCAGACTTTATCAAGCCTGAAACACAACAGCCTATTATAGTTATTATTTTGATTATCTACTCTCTTTACCTTTTAAAGAATCTTGTAGAACTTTAGGAATATATTTTAGGTAGAATAATTAGCTAGTAGTAGTTCCAGTTTCTAATTCTATGTGCAGCTTTCTTTCTGCTGAGTTCGAGCGCGCGTTCTATTACGCGCCACGCCCATTAATTGACCGAGCCCCCGGGAAATGCGCAACTTCCTTAACAACGCATACTCGCGAAGTGATTGCTTTCCACGTGCCACGGGCGCGGGCGCGGGCGCGGCTGCTACATGTTTGTGTGACTTACGCGAGTATGCGTTGTATACGTAGTTAAGGAAGTTGCGTCATTCCGGGGGCTCGATAAATTAATGGGCGTGGCGCGTAAAAGAACGCGCGTTCAGCTGTTCAAGCTCTACAGACTAGCAGAAAGAAAGCTGTGTAGCTTACGTAGAAACTGGAACTAATAGCTAGCTATTCTACCTGAAATTCTAAAGTTCTACAAGGTTCTTCAAAAGGTAAACAGAGTGATAATAACTATAATAGGCTGATGTGTTTCATGATAAAGTTAACCATGATTACTGTATGCTGCACACCACAAAGCAGTCATAAGACACCTTTTTTTCTATATATCTTGTTGAAACTCTGAATTTTTCTCTGTACTAAAAGCACTTCAGAGTTGATTTAGTTTGGATTGCTTCAGTTGCATTATAATTATTAACTACAACATACCATGTCTGCACAATCATGAATATGAAGGATTAGTTATTTAAGGACACATGCATGCTACATGAGCTCTCAAATTTGGCCACACAAGCTGCTAAAAGTGGTAGGCAAATGAAGCAATTAAATATCTGACTTGAATATAGTGAAAATAGATAATAATTATAATTATATGCAAATTACTTTGACAAAATTGTTTTTCCACAGCTAGTTTCACTGAGTGTAGAGATGTAGCTATTCCATTTTTGTGTCAGTACTACTTTCCTCTTAAAAATTGTACCACTGATAATATATACACAGCTTCCAAAGAAGATTGCATTCGCATTAGTACTACTGTGTGTGCTTCTCCTTGGAACATTGCTGTCAATTTGGGATATAGTGACCGGCTACCAAAATGTGATTCTCTCCCACATGGTGAGCATATAAATAGGGTAGTTAAAACGTTTTGTGAAGGGATCAATGAGTAATACTATTTTGCTACAAGTTTTGTTTACTTTTTCATGTTTATATTAACTATAAAAAACTTTGATGAAGCCTTATTTGAGACATTGACCTACATAATTATAGTCTTACTATATATTTAGTCCTTTTTGTAATCATCATTGTTATACTGAAATTAAAATTTCATTTCCATGTTAGCACACACAGATGTTTTTAATGATACCACCATCAATATTGCTGATGCTTGGGAAGATTTTAATATCACTTGCAAAGAGGATTTTTATCAACTCAACAATACTTGTCTTCCACGTTGTGATAAATTTGAAATATATACACATGCTGGATTTGTGGCAGTTATGGTGTCTCAAGTGGTTGCATCAAGCATTGTTGTGTGTACATGTTTGTTCATTGTAATACTCTCAATCAAAGACTATAAAATTATGTGAGTGACAAAACATCATTCATCAATGCTACAATTATTATATTCATAAATAACTTTAATTATCAATGGAATTTTAATTAGCCATGTCTATACGTGTGAAGCATATTTAGCCACACCTAAATGTTGGAAACCATGGGGAGAAGGTTAAACTGCACCCTTATTTTTGCAAATGCAGAAGATGAGAAAAAGAAAGAGAAGATAGAATAAGAACTGCATATGGGCACAGTTTAACCTTGTTGCCATGGTTTTGATCGTTTAGACATGGCTAAAAAGGCTTCACACATAAAAAGCAAATGATAGAGTATGTAAGGATATATATCAAAACCGAAAAAAGCACAGGAACAAGATGACTTTGGCAACAAAATGAAATACCACTTCCACATAACAACTGTACATAAGTGTCACTTCTTTGTGTTTTACCTTTACTCTAGCTATATATACTTTGTTATATATCCCTACATTATATATGTATACAATTATACTATGATCATGTTGAATTTTTTGATTAGGTGTATAACTAACCATGCTTTATAATTATATTACACATCACTAAATGATTTCTTTCTTAAAACTCTTTAATAATAATATAGGTGCCGTTTTCCATCTTTATTTCTTCAATTTATAGTAGTTGATTTTTTTGCTGGTGGTGAGTAACATATGTACAACATGATTAGCCATTCTAGTCTTGTATATGTTATGTTGTGTGTTTACAAGTGTAGTTTATCATGTCACTTTTTAGCAAATATAAATCTTATGATCAATTTTCAAATTGATTCTTTTGGTTTTACCTGAATAGAGCATTGTACTAGCTCTATGATATAGATAACGTTAAAGCTATATAGCCCTACATGGAGTGACTAAATTGCTAAGTCACTCATTAGTCATTATAATAGTTTGTAGTCTTTATGCTTGGATTTGAAAAAAAGTAGAAATCCATACACTCGTGATGCAGTTCATAATGAGAATGCATGCAAATACATTCTTAGAAGCTAATATATTTATACATTACTTTCAATTTGAATGTAAACAGTTTGTATAGCAGTGCCAACATTCTTCTTTTAGTGCAAATAGACATTAAATCGATGTGTTAAACAAAGCAAAACACAGCCTTGCTGAAGGTATCATTTGACATGTAATGTATTAATGAAGCTTTGTATGTAATAAAACTGTGATCTTAAGAGTAAAATTGATCCATATCTGTTTATGAATTATTATTATTATTCTATTTTGTAGCAATAAATCTAATTATAGTTAACATTGACAGGAGTGGCCTTTTATGTAGTTCAGTAAGTCTGGAGGAAAGCTTTAATAATCCAACTCTATTCTGTTCTCTCTCAGGTTATTATAAATCATAATTAGTAGTTACATTATAACATTGAGCAGATTAATGATTTATTATAAACATTATTTTACATCAGAATATAATTTATGTAATTATAATTATTCTGGATAAAACATTATATAGTTTACTCTGTCAAATAATAACATACAAATTGTTATTCAATGCTATCAGCACATACTGTTTTATATTATTTTACTATTACTGTTTTATGTTGTAATAGGAAGTGACTCACTGTATATTGATGACATAATTATAATAATTTTACAGGAGCAGTATTACATTATACACTGGTGAATATAGCAGTCTGGTGGTTCTTTCACTTGAGTCTTTTTCTTTACCAAATGATGTTTCCATTTCATGCTAGACGAGCAAAACATACTGGAAGACTAAATTATGTATTTGTTGTGCTTGTATTGCTTGGTAAGTACTATATATGTTCAATATAATTATAATGTACATGCATGTGTGTGTACAAGACTGGATTATAATTGCTACAACTTACTTGTGAATCAGATGAGGGTCTAGTTTATATACAGGGTTCTCACTAGGCTAAATGGTATACAACAGTTTGTTAAAGGAAGGCATATATTTACATGTATGATAACACAAATGCAATAACACGGATAGGTATTAATACTAATAATTATGTCTTGGTGGTATAGAAGGAGTATAACAGCTTACTTCGTTTTGATTTCAAAGACTTGTAGCCCATATCTAAAGCTACTCTATCAATCACTGCATCCAGTTCCATTTTTTAAACATGACGTCATGAAAAGGATGTGTTAATATAATAATGACCCTATCATGATGTTGTGTAATCTGATTGGAGTGCAGTGGGTCTGGCTCGTGAGACTAACCATTTACATTGAGGTGTCTGACGCTCAAGAAATCAGGAAAATCACCTAGAAAATCAGAGATCTATCGTGTAAAATTAAAAATCACAGTATTCATCACATGATTTTGAAATCTCGTGTACATTTTAGTATGTCGAACCTCTCGACTGATTCACAGTGCACCACCATTTAATAAGCTCTGGAATCCAACCTGCACCACCATCCCTTTATGGCTCAATACAAACTTTTACACTATTTTAAATATTTTTTTACACTCTATATACTGCAACTGAGCTCACCCATCAATTGCTAGTTTAGCCCGACCCATTAAATATTGATTAAAATCCTAGTGAGCACACTGTTTATACAGTGGCATTGCAATTTCATTAATAATTATTATTCCATCAGTCCATACTGCTCTCCAAGAAGCTTTCCTATAGCCAATTCAAGAGACATTCATGACTTTTGAATTCTTGTGTCTCATTGTATAATTATGATTAAAAATATTATGATATAACTGTATAGTCTTTGTGTGTTTATTTACTCATGAATGAATAACCATTTTTCATAAATTCAGGGATTGTGATTCCTTTACCAGCTGTCATAATGTCACTGAGTATAGGGAAACACCAGTACAGAATTAGTTCATCAACTACTTGTTTACCAAGTGCAGACATGTGGTTTCATTCTACCACACTTGTATCTAGTATTATACTGGGAGCTGGAATCTGTTTCCTAATTATTATTTTCTTTATCATTCATAAAGTAAGTAATATAAACAGTGGATCATTAAATATTACTTATTTAATAGTGATTGAATGCATAGCAATTTAAACACCTTTCTATGTAATATAATAATTATGTATGTACAGGTTTCATTAAGAAAATGTCCCATTGTGCAGCAAAAAAGTGAGAAAGTTGGGTTCAACAGTATTTACATAACTAAGGGAATCTGGGGGCATACTCCCTCAGGAGAATATTTGAATTTAGATCCTCTAATCTGTAGTTAATACTTGCAATCTGACAGGTAAAACATCATAAATAAATGCATTGGTGCATAAAAATATGCTAGCTTACTATTATGACTACTATGCCAATCTGCCTGGTGAGTGTATTGAAGTTATTGTTTACTTTTCTGTTTTGTGAATAGTACTGTTTTTATGCCCCTATCTCTTTCCCACGGGTTGGAACGATATAAATAATGTATATATATTTATATTTATATTTTTGTGTCCAGTATGCATTGCATATGTTGTTAAGGAAATTGCATCATTCTGAGGGTTCAGTCAATAAATGGGCGTGGAATGCATGCTAGTGGTGGGGGATACCAGTACTTTTTCATTTCAGTATACCAAGTAGTTTGGGAATCAGTATATATTGATGGTATCAAGTACAATACTGATACTTGATAATTTATGCACCACATGTGCATTATACACATGCTTACATAAACATCAAATTCAGTAAAAATATGGAAGCACTATATGAAAAGTTTCGATTAAATGGGTGTGTCAATTAAAATAGAGGTCTGGTGACTAGTATCGGTTTCAGTATCGATACTTGGACATTAATCAATACCAGAATTTCAGACATGTAGCAAAACAATAACTATAATAGGCTGTTATGTTTCAGGCATGAGAAAATGAGCCACGATTACTGAATTCTAGACACCACAATGCAATTATAAGGATACTTTTTTTCTCGTATAATTTTTTTCAATTTAGGGGAGGGGGGTGGGGGCAAAATTCACTCACCTCCATAAATGAATGTATAATTAAATTTAATTATTATATTATTATAATTATTTTCATGACATGTAATTCATTCACATAGCACCAAGGTTTCAAAGCAACGAGACAGGGTAAATTGCTAGGTACAGCAGAAAAAAAAATTCTTGCAGTATTTATTGCATATATAATCTTTGGAGTGTACACTCTGATATATGTTTCAATTGTAACGGCAAATTCTCACAAATTTGGTCAAGCACTGACAGCTTACTTCAAATGCGAATTATCTGGTCATGTTCCTGATAAATGTGACAGGAGTGAATTTGAACAATATAAGTATCCGTATGTAGCCTCAATTTCATTTATTTTGATAGGTCTCCTTCCTATCAGTATTCTAAACTACGTTTTGAAGTTTGAAATAGTAAAGCAATTACTGTCTAGACTGGTGAGTCTGGGAAAGAGGCTAATACAAGTCTGCAAATGAAGAGAAGTGATGAGACAGTCACATTTTTACATTAAGCATATTATGTATATTGAAAATCACATCATGACATCCACATAACAACTCTCTTTGTGTTTTGGTTTTACTCTAGCAGTCTAGCTATTATACTTATTGAAATGTTTGGGCAACCATTGCTCTGATGTAGGGTTTTTATGTAGAAATGATGTTTAATTTTGCTGTGAATGTACCATCCTGATTTTGTTTCTGTACCTCTTTGTTATTTGATATTGCTACATCCTCTTTTATATTTTTTTATAATAAGTAATATTGCTTAAATACTGTACTTTAATTAAAGATTTGTATAATAATTATTATTAGCATTATGATTAATGTAGCTATAATTATATATTTTGTTCTTTTTTTGATGTAAGTGCAAAGTAGCCTTGTTCCCAGACTCTTCCATTGGCAGGTCTGGGAATGAGACTAAGTATAAACGTCTAGCACAACAGTGATAAAATCAGTCTCCTAATTCTACAGGACTGTTTGATGACTACACTATACAATAAAGAATGAATGTATTTACAGTGCAGAACTCTTGCCATAAGTATGATTGGGAAACAAGAAAATAATTGAGTACCTCAACAAAACATTAAACTAACCACTTCCATATAACAACCCCACATAAGTATAACTAGAGCATAAAAGAAAAACACAAAGAAACCATACTTGTGTAGGGTTGTTTAGTAAGGTACCATTTTGTGTGCTTTTTCAGTCCAAAATTTGCTTTCTTTTTTTTGAAATGTTTTTTTTTTATTCTAGTATCTTTTGTTTTGAATGACACTTCAGTAGAAATTAGAGTAATCTGTTAACTTTTTCTTATATATATATATATATATATATATAATTATATGTAGTTTACGTACCTATCTCTCCCAGATTAAATGTTTGAGGGAATTATAATTAATGCTATATAATATAGACGGATATATAGTTGAAATATTTAAAGCTTTGTAGGAATATGCCTGGAATAGATTTCATGCACCATTATAAGCCATAGTTTGAAATACTTTTTGCTATATATATATAATAATATAGTACATTATTAATTATACAACTTTATTGACATAAATGGCATTGTTACAAGTTAACTGGTGAATATTACTTAGCTCATAAAATATTCAAATATACATTTTAAATGTTATTACTACAGTTAAGAAAAAAATGATTCATATTTTTTCTTAGCTCTAGATATGCCCCTAATATTTAAGGCAATACACCTTTAAGTGTAAGTTAGCCTTTATGCATTCCATTTAGTCTTAGATGAGTTGACAGTTTCAAATCTTCTTGAAACAGAGTCTTCTAACAGCTGGTAAAATGGCACTCGGAGATCCAACATCTATAATGCCAAAATACATGAATTACATACATAATTATAATAAACACAGTTGTACACATGTATGTGCACTTAAGTGCATATAATTGTATTAACATAATTATTATTATATTATGTAATGTATGAATGCATGTATGTATGTATGTATGTATGTATGTATGGTAATAAATTATATATGAGATAGACAATTACTATTTTTCGTACACACATACCTAATATGTTTTGTAATTCTGTGACAAGAGAGTAAAATGTAGGAAAGAAGCTATGATAGTATGATAGCTGTTGAATAATTCTGAAAATGAGTTGAAATAATTATAACCATTATGATTACAGTACATAACTCACTCATTTCCTGATAGATGTGGAAAAAGCTGATGTAATGATATGATAAACTTACTATCTCTAGATTGTACCAGTCTACGAACACTATTAACCACACCCTCCCATGTGTGTATATCACCTACCATAAGTAAATATAAAGACACAGAGAGAGAAAGAGAGAGAGAGAGAGAGAGAGAGAGAGAGAGAGAGAGATAGAGGGTGAAGGACAGATGAAAGGATGGATGAATGGAGGATGAATAGATGGAGTTTTCGCCAGCATAAATATTGAAGGTGGGGGAGTGCATCAGTGTTACATGACATTAAGCCAACAATGTTCAATCATTGTTTTCCAGCATAAACTTTAAAATTAAAGGGCAGGAGAAGCAAGACTAAAAGCTGGGGCAGCACCATGATACCACCCTTTGGGTGATATAATTATTGTAGTTATATTAATGAATGAACTGCAGGTAGGTGGATGAAAGAAAGATCAGGTTTTTTTCTTTCTGTGTAAGACTTTTTTTTGGAAATGTCCAGAGATTGACTTACTGTGAGATAGGGGATGTTCTTGACTAAAGAAATTCTACAGTATTAGGATATTATGTGGAAAGAGTAGTTGACTATGTACAGACCCACAACCCAATTAACATTACACAAAAAAACTACTATAATTTTTATAAGCTTGTTTACCAGACTATGATATTACCTAATATATCATATAGATTTCTCCTTGCAGTAGTTGCTTCTTGTAATTGTCTGTATACAACACTCATTGAGGGGTATATCCCATCCATTGACTTGATATTAAATAATTCCTGATAATGATGTACCATGGCTAACAGTGTCCCATACTGAGCAGACTGTGAAAAGATAACTCGAATGACATAAGAATAAGAGACATGTTTGTCACTCAATTCAGGGTTTCATCTGGAGCTTCCCTCAAAAATGCCTAGGCTAGCTTCCCCTCCAAAAAATGTAGAACCTTACTGTACTGATCTTTCCCTTTATTACTATAAACATGTTGTTATGACTTTCCAGTGCTTCCCTTCAACAGCAAACATACCCCACACTGCACTACATCACCTATATCACAACCTAATACTGAGGTCATTGTGAATGTGAACACACTTTCAAAATTTGAAGGTGCTGTGTATCATTTGTTATGAGAATGTACAGTGATTTCAGAATAAAAGGATAACTGCTTATAAATTGTATAATTGTATCAGTATAAAACTTCCCTTTATTGATCATATGGCTATATATCATGTGACTAAACATCATGTGATTATTTACTTTTAAATGTGTTTCGTGTCTAATCCAATGACGAAACAGACTAGCTATTTGTCTGGTAGTAAGATGATGGAAGGAAGGAGAACTATTGTGAATAGCACCCTTTGCCATGGTATGACAGAGATCTGAGAAAACATCTTGTCACCAAAAGACAGAGTCAATGAATGTGTGATAATAATTATAATTACTGTTATTCCACTCAAATCTTCTCTCCATTGTTGCAACTGTTCACAGATAGAATGCCAATGTTTATGACTATAAATATCATTTGGGGTACCAGGAGGAGAGGTGTCACTTACAATATTCACCACTGAAGTAAGTTCCTAGGAAACAAACGATGAAGCACAATTATTGCACAGATATTGGAGGATTTAATGTGAAAAAACTCCAGATGAGATGACACTTACACGTTATAGATGTAATAATTATTACATTTGTGAGAAATGTTTAATAAACAATAGCAACCTGATTAAAAAATCACACACATGTCCAACCACCCCACAGACAGTCAACTGTCCGGTGTACAATCCAAAGTTACTAAGGATTACCAGGGATGGCATTACCCTACCCTAGAATAGTCCTTGGATCCCTCACATGTTACCCACCAACCCCTCTGTCAGAGTGTCCCTGGATGTTGGTGTTACACTGAGTGTCCTAGGATAATCCTAGGATCCCCTCACATGTTACCCACCAACCCCTCTGTCAGAGTATCCCAGGATGTTGGTGTTACACTGACTGTCCTAGGATAATCCTAGGATCTCTTCACATGTTACCCACCAATTGCAACCCCTCTGTCAGAGTATCCCAGGATGTTCGTGTTACACTGACTGTCCTAGGATCCCCTCAACCCACCAACCCCTCTGCCAGAGTATCCCGGGATGTTAGTGTTACACTGACTGTCCTAGGATAATCCTAGGATCCACCCACATGTTACCCACCAACCCCTCTGTCAGAGTATCCCAGGATGTTGATGTTACACTGACTGTCCTAGGATAATCCTAGGATCCCCTCACATGTTACCCACCAACCCCTCTGCCAGAGTATCCCGGGATGTTAGTGTTACACTGACTGTCCTAGGATAATCCTTGGATCCCCTCACATGTTACCCACCAACCCCTCTGTCAGAGTATCCCAGGATGTTGGTGTTACACTGACTGTCCTAGGATAATCCTAGGATCTCTTCACATGTTACCCACCAATTGCAACCCCTCTGTCAGAGTATCCCAGGATGTTCGTGTTACACTGACTGTCCTAGGATAATCCTAGGATCCCCTCAACCCACCAACCCCTCTGCCAGAGTATCCCGGGATGTTAGTGTTACACTGACTGTCCTAGGATAATCCTTGGATCCCCTCACATGTTACCCACCAACCCCTCTGTCAGAGTATCCCGGGATGTTAGTGTTACACTGACTGTCCTAGGATAATCCTTGGATCCCCTCACATGTTACCCACCAACCCCTCTGTCAGAGTATCCCAGGATGTTGGTGTTACACTGAGTGTCCTAAGATAATACTAGGATCCCCTCACATGTTACCCACCAACCCCTCTGTCAGAGTATCCCAGGATGTTAGTGTTACACTGACTGTCCTAGGATAATCCTAGGATGAGGAAAATAGCAATGATAATAACACTGATTTTGATGCATAAACTTAAACTTAAACCTATCGATGCAGCTATTTTGAAATAATTATATATTATTATATTATTATAATTTCGCAATTCACAAAGGTATAAGATATAAAATAAGAAGTGCTATCTGTTCATTCGGCGAGTTATTTTTAAATGGAATCCACTTATTTAATCTGTTGATATCTTCTATAATTCCTATGGAGCATTTTGCATGTAGTAACATAAACAATAAAACTGGACATGTTCTAGATAAAAGCAGCCTTGGAGAGTTTTTATTGCTCATGTATGTTGTGAACATCACACAGATACAACACAAAAAACATAAATGTGTGCTGATTCATTTTCTGTGTGATGCGCTTGTACATGTATCTCGAAAGCCATGAAAACACCTGTTACCCATTACTTTTTGAGATAACTGGGCACTCTATCTTGGGGTTTTTTGGAGCTACATCTTCAAGAGGCTTGTTGCCGACAGATAAAAGACATTTGTACTGCCCACAGTATTGATCTGTATGTGTTACAACCTCAGACAGAATGCCTTTCTCAAATTCTTCAATGACAGCAGGTGATAAAGAATCTGCTGTTTCCCATGTAACTTTGATCTCTGGTTTGGCCAACCACAGTACATACATTGATGTGTTATTAAAAGATCTTAATATTATTATATATCAACTTTTGCTTTTTTTTTAATTTCTTGAACTCAACGTTGTTTATTAACCAAGTGATGGTAATTCCACATACCTTGTAAAATGTGTTGTTTTTTTTTCGAGGATCATTTCTACAGCTGTGTCTTTTTGTGTACAATGCAGCATGCTTGCCCTCTGAGCATGATTCTGACAGTATCGAGACATAAAATTTGGAGATAATGTGTAGCCTGACTTTATGTGTCCTGATAAGCCTAGATATTGAATATATCCAGCATCTTTTGCCATACACACATCACGTCAGTTTTTCATATTTCCATCAATTACTAGCACCTCTTTACAACCAGGACATTTGCATGTATGTTCTGCAATTGTGTTACATACATACATGTATACATTGTTGTAGACTAAAAAAAAAACAATTATTTATTCGTTTGATGCCAGCATGTCAAAGTTAACTTCTGCTTTTTAGTTTACATATTTAGTATATTTATATATAAATATATATTTACTCTGAGTTGGCGCACCATATTGTCAAAATATTGTAAACTCTGACTTCTATTATAGTGAGTGGCTTTGGTCATTTTAGTATAATCATCAAGTCAGAATCTCTTCAAAGATCCTTGGGATACTACATAGATTAGTTGAAGAGATGTCCTAGACTCAGAATTCCTTTAAAGGATCATCCGCACACATGGTTATCCTAATACATAGTTGAAGGAATGACCCTTGTACTGTCCCAGTACTCCCATGAAGGGATCCTCCAGATACAATGTTACCCCTAGTGTATATAGAACAGGACAGTCCTGAGTTATGGTTCAGAGTCCAAATCACAAGTATATTTTATTCTATCAGCGTTCTTCTATGACTAAAATTATATATATTGTACTTATCACTACTATTGGGAATTTTGAATATTTTCCTCCTTATTATTAGTATCATCAGATAGATACTCTGTTGGTGGTTACATAGGAGGGGATCCTAGGATTATTCTAGGACAGTCAGTGTAACACCCATGTCCCAGGATACTCTGACAGAGGGGTTGGTGGGTTGAGGGGATGCTAGGATTATCTTAGGACACTCAGTGTAACACCAACGTCCCGGGATACTCTGACAGAGGGGTTGGTGGGTTGAGGGGATCCTAGGATTATCCTAGGACACTCAGTGTAACACCAACGTCCCGGGATACTCTGACAGAGGGGTTGGTGGGTAACATGTGAGGGAATCCAAGAATTATCCTAGGACAGTCAGTGTAACACCAACGTCCCGGGATACTCTGACAGAGGGGTTGGTGGGTTGAGGGGATCCTAGGAAAGTCAGTGTAACACCAACATCCAGGGACACTCTGACAGAGGGGTTGGTGGGTAACATGTGAGGGGATCCAAGGACTATCCTAGGGTAGGGTAATGCCATCCCTGGTAATCCTTAGTAACTTTGGATTGTACACCGGACAGTTGACTGTCTGCGGGGTGGTTGGACAAGGCTCAATATCCTGGGCAGAACACTGTTTTTCTAAGCCAAAATGGCTGCTCTAATGTTTTCTATATAGGCCCTTTGTGGCTGTGCTTAATGAAGCCATTGTGGCTGCTTGTTTGTTTGTTAATTGTTTCTACGCCTTTTGCTAGCATGCTATAGGCACATGAATTTTCATGTATACATAGTTAATGAAGTTGTGTCATTGAGGGGGGCTCAGTTAATCAATTGTCATGGCAGGCACATAAATGAGCACACACTCAGGATGAAATACATTCAATGGGGTAGAGGAAGAAAGTAATGTGTAGAAACTGCAACTAGTAGTTGTTAAGGGCAGTGCCAACAATTGGCCAATTCAGATACATGTAAATGTAATTTGAGATTTTTTTAAAAGTGTAATGGATTGCAGTTGTGGTTTTGATAATCTTAAAGTTTACAATTAAACACTCGCTTGGTTTGAGGGAAGGCCCAGTTGATGTACATGTACAGTGTAGTACCCATCAGTTGTTCTATAATGTCCATACAATGTACATGTATTTAGCACAGTGGTACATCAGTTTCTGTATCTACAATGTTCTACACATAACTGAATATCCTGTCTGTCTGTTTTAGTAATACTCGTGTGAATAATTTACATGTACACATGTAGGAGTAAACATTTAATTTTCCAGCTATTAAGCAAACAGGTTTCAGTATTCATTTGTACAGCTGCTAATTCATTGTGAAATCATTTTGTGTAAATACCATAATTATTGTGTTAATTGTGTGGTCAATTATTTGTCACTTGATATAGCTTATGTAATAATTGTTTAGTAATTACTCTCTCTCTCTCTCTCTCTCCAGTGATAGGGAGAGAGATGGGATGTTTTCTCGTACTGACTCGGGTTTTGTTGGTCCTGTTAATAGCGAGACATTCACAATGAAACTAATAGATAAATCTCTTCATTGAGAAGACAAAGTAACTGAGGTAAGTATCACTTCAGTTTCAGTTTACTAGATATTCTCTAGATTCTTCGAACAATGACCTATATGACTAGCTGTTTCCACACACATGTGGCAAATACATGTTGTTTTGGCTCTTTATCATCATATACATGTATTATCTCAATGCATGTACATCAGGGTTTCATTTCATTTCATTTTTTTGCCAGTATGCACACCATGATAACCCTGTATGTCTTCAGCAACTACTTCAGCTGGTCCACCTTGACTAGAAAGGCAAGTCAGGAACAATTGGCAATGTTTCTTTAACTGAGGCGTGTCTTTTTTCTCTTTCATTCCTGTTTTGAATTCACTAATCACTGCATCATAATTTGGTGAAGTCATAGTTGACTCCGACATCAATCCTTTAAAGAACATGTCTTTAGCAACATCTTCAAGACAGAAACGTAAAGCAAGACTCAATGAATCATAGCCATCATCAAGCACTTTCAGCAAAACCTTTGTGATAACACTGGTACCTTTGAGTTACAAAGAAACATATAAGTATGTATGTTTTGCATTATATAGTATTACCTGTTACTGGTCCAGGATTAAGTTCCACATCACCTGATAGAATAAGAAGAACAGACAGAAACAAGATAAGATATATATTTGTTCTTTTATTCTTCTCTCTCGATCGTCCTAGGACCCATCCTCCTTTCAATGTACTGCTCTTTCCAACATTACATGGCAATTTACAACAGTTCCATAGACCACTACTAGCCCTCCATTGACAAAGATCAATCATGACTGATATAATGAGAGCTGGATTAAGGTTGTAGTCTTTTTCGTGGGCGGATGCTACTCCAATCAGTTTCTAGTCTTGCAAGCTTCTTGCTGCATACAATCTGGTTCCATTCCGTATTTTTTGGAAGCCACACCCACCCTGGGGTATAATTATTGGGCCTAAATGTTTTGACTGATAGTTTATTTTCAGAAACAAACCTAAACACGCCCCACGGGTGGTGGAGGGGGCGGTGAGTGGGAAGCAATGGCGGGTAACTGTAGTTGCTCTCTGAGAAAGATCGGAGTTTGATAGTGCCTAGAAAGGTAGATTTTATGGTTTCAGTGAAAAGCTACAGAATTCAGCTTTCTTCAGCCTCTTGTAACTATAAAAATAAAATGAATTTCCAGAAAACGGCTCTATTTGTTTTTCTCTAAATGCATTGTACTTGGTGCACGCCATGATTGGTGGGCGTGGCTTTCTCCGTTTTGTACTTATTAAGATGGCAAAAATGGACATTTTATATATGTTTTATCAATTCCAGGACCCTATAAAGGTGATTAGAAGATATGAAGGTTGCCATTACACCAGGTTAGAGTCATATTATATAATATTCTATTTTGAAACTGATTGGAGTCGCATCCGCCCACTCCCTAGTACCACCTTAAAGAGCGAAAAGCTAAATCATCGGTCTAGAGCCACCGCCCTGTTTGCAAAGTGGGCGGTAACGCGTATTAATTATTCATGAGAGGTGTGGCTAATTATTTTCAGGTAATTGAGGAGGGGTAGTACTAAAATGAAAAACGAGAAACGGAATTAGGTAACGGAGAAATACGGAAACAATAGTATTACCCCTCTTATTATTGTATTACCCTTGTCATTAATAATAATTATGAGATTGAATACAGTTGCACACCTTACTAGTAAATAAACCCTATACTGTCTCAGTTGATATAACATTCGTAAAAAATGTTTTGGCCGATCAACTGTAATACTGATGATTTGCCTCTCCCATTTTTGGGATCATGTGAAATACACGGACCAGCGCTAGTTATATCATGTGGTAGAAACGTTGAATCCTGGAAATAGGGACGAGCGCGTAGTGCGAGCCCTCCATAAATGTGGCTAAAGCTATTAGTTACCGAGCGCAGCGAGGCAATAGACCTATCATTGTGTTAGGTTATCATCAGAGCAAGTTTGCATGTTTATAGCAGTACAAGTAGTTTTTCAGGCGCATTTCAAACCTTTCGTTATGAGATAATGCAGAATAAAGAATTTAGCCTCGGGGAGTGGTAAATTTCAAGTTCTCAAGGCTTGAACCCTGAGGGGGCTTAGCCCTTCTTGCTTCATGTTTGAGGGGGCTGTAGCCTACTCAGTCCCCCTGGTTTCGGCGCCTATGGGTCTGGCTATGCGAGACTATAATACAATAATAATATTATATAATATGACTCTAACCTGGTGTAATACCAACCTTCATATCTTCGTTTTCATCCTGAAAATGAGGAAATGTTAGTCAGGCGTGGCCCGGGTGACCCATGCGAAATGCGGAGGGTCAGGACCAGTACCGTAACAGCAGATTTTCTGAGTTTCATCTACCCCTCCCCCTAGTACAACCGTGACGTTCCTGTTACCGTCAGAGTTTAATTAGCAGGGAGGAGGAGGATACAACTATAAAGGACGACAGCAAAACAGACAATATACTAAAAATTGATAAAGATGATAGCAACGTGATTGAAAGTGAAGAAATACTTGTATCTAATGACCACACTACCCAAAGAAGTGTACTTCTCGCAAAATGGCCTAAATTTTCACCACAAACAGTGAAGATTGTTGAAATTGTTGAAATTGTTGAAATTGTTGCTCTCGTATTTGCATTTTGTATAGTAATCGGTCTCTTTTCTCTCCCTGTCGTATTTTATTATCTCGTGGTGAGTTGATATTTATTACACAAAGCCATTAATTAGCTGCATGCTACATTACATCTTAATAACATTTATGATTTAAAAGATGACTAAAATTGAACTGTCAGCAGTCAACAAGACTTGTTGCCCTCCAAATTTGCACGGACAGCATATAATTATATAGTTATGGTAGATCTGCAAATTATAGAAAAATTACTGTGTTGCTATTAATTTATTAATTTTATTTTCTTTTGTTCATGAATGTAGAGTGAAAATGAATTCTCTGGTACTGCAACAAATGAAAGTGTATACGTTATCGAAAACAGCAGTATACCATGCAGTAGTCTTGAAATGACCTGGAGTAAACTTAATATGAGCTCTCGTCATTGTAATGATTATGAATATACTGGCACCATATGTAGAAATGTTTTGTCCAAATGGCATCAGTGTGCTGTGGGGAGTGGTGATATTACCATTAATACTTCTATTGCATCACAAGATATCCTTGAAAGTGAAGTTCAAGAACTCAATGATTTGTTAGGTTGTCATACATATACACAAATGAACAGTTTACATGTATGTTGAATGCTGTAGTAATTAAAAACATGTAGGTAGTTTAGACAAAAATGACTGCATTTAGTATAATTATAGTATGCCTAGTTTCTCAAACTTTTAGTTTCCATTTCATTTACCTAACTAAAAGTTCCCATCATCATTTTAGTTAGTTATAGTTATAGACTTATAATTTAGTTATGGTTTAGTTAACTAGGCCATACTAACAGAAGTTTTAGTTTAGTTATACTGTATACTGGACTAATTTTTGTATATGTCAAAGCTCTGAAGTTTTTCAGTACACTAAAAGCACTTCAGAGTTGATTTAGATTAGGTTGCTTCAGTTATGAATATTAAGAATCATGTGCAATAATTAATGATTAGCATGCAGCATGTCAATAATGGCTCTGACCACACAAGATGCTAAGAGAGGTATGCAATTAAATATCTCAGTTGTATAATTGTATATAGTAATTAAAAGTATATAATAATTACAATTTATATGCAAATTACTTTGACAAAAATTGTTTTCCACAGCTAGTTTCACTGAGTGTAGAGATGTAGCTATTCCATTTTTGTGTCAATACTACTTTCCTCTTAAACATTGTACCACTGATAACATATACTCAGCTTCCAAAGAAGATTGCATTCGTATTAGTACTACTGTGTGTGCTTCTCCTTGGAATATTGCTATTCATTTGGGATATAGTGACCAGCTACCAAATTGTGATTCTCTCCCATATGGTGAGCATATAAATAGGGTGGTTAAAGTGTTTTGTGAAGGTATTGATAAGTAATATTATTTTGCTACAAATTTTGTTTACTTTTTCATGTTTATAAAAAACTTTGTCCCACATAATTATGGTATACATACTTACTATATATATTTTTTTTTTTGTAATCATCAGTGTTATAATTATTGCAATTAAACTTTCATTTCCATGTTAGCACACACAGATCTTTTTAATTATACCATCAATATTACTGATGCTTGGGAAGAGTTTAATATCACATGCAGAGATGATTTTTATCAACTCAATGATACTTGTCTTCCACGTTGTGATAAATTTGAAATATATACACATGCTGAGTCTGCAAGTATTATGGTGTCTCAAGTGGTTGCATCAAGCATTGGTGTGTGTACATGTTTGCTCATTGTAATACTCTCAATCAAAGACTATAAAATTATGTGAGTGAAAATAACATCATTCACTAATACTATATAAACTATTGTTCTAAATATTAATAAATATAGACTATGCTACCATGGTAGCTGTTTGATGTGGTAGGTTCATTGCAAAAATATAATTGTTAAAATAACTAATTTATTCATTAGTATAGTTGATTGATCGTTTAGGTTGTTATGACTGTATGGTGATATACATGTAATTGTATCCAATAATATTTCCTTATCTTTTGTAATAGATGTAAAATAATCAGAATACATAATTTAATTAAATTATTGTAGATCTCCAAACCTTTGTGCATCTAACATGAGATATTAGGCATGATAGTTGATTACAATAATTGGTACTTGTATCTTTTACGTATATTAATAATTTATTATTAGTACAAAAAAATGTTACATTGCTATACATACTGTTTACATTGAAATTGAAAGAATACAGTTAACATTGCTCTTAATGTATAAGTGTTAGCTCCTAAGAAAAATTTGTTTTTCATAAAGACTATACAACTACCGGTATTATAATAAGTGCATGATAAATTACACTTGTAAACACATAATATAACATACACAAGACTAGAATGGCTAATCATAATTATGTTGTGTTACTCACCACCAGCTAGATAACCAACCATCATAAATTGAAGAAATAAAGATGGAAAACGGCATCTATATCATAAATGGTAAAAGAAGTATCATTTATATAGTGATATGTAATATATAAAGCATGGTTAGATATAATACACCTGATTAAAAACTTCAACATGATCAGTCACAGTATGGATATACCACCTGAGAGGTTTATGTGGATATCCACATAGGGCCTAGTTATTTACCTCCACAGCAGGTGATATATCTGGGCTATAATTATACTTCTTGCAAATATACACACAGTGAAAATAAAATTATTAAATAACAAATGTATTGGTTAGTACAGTTGCAATGATTTAACAACTAATTCACCCCACAGCTGTTTATCTTTTGGGTTAAGAAACTTTAACAAGAATTGAATACTCTGTTTAGTGAGCAGAGGAACTTGAACTGAGGCTGCCAAGTATGGCCTGCAAAAAAAAAACAATAATTATTATATTTTATTATCATACACAGATAAGTAAATACTTATGCATGTATATATTTCTTGATATGAAACAGTTTATCATGTGTTTAGTCCACATTACTAATATTATTAACAGACACTTTAATCCAAACAAAAGAGCAAAAGGCTGCATGTAGCTGGTGTGTAGCTGGAGTGTGATCTTTGTTACTACTAGAATGATACCATTGAATTATTATGTTTCACAAGAAGCACAAGTTAACACAGAATGTAGTAGACAGTAGATTGCTTCTTCACATAATGATAGTACATTATTTAATTATTTTTAATTAAGATAGAACGAAGATTTGTGATTATGGCATATTAGTTGTGAGACATCTTTGGTATTATAATTGCACAATCCAATTTAATAGAGTGTATGTATGTATAGCAATGTAACATTTTTTGTTTAGTGTAAACAAACATTAAATTGACAATACAACTTACGAAGCTTTGTATTTAATAAAACTGTGATCTTAGTAACTTTTGTATTGACTGGTTGGACTAGGTATGTTCACAATCAAATTCGCAATCTGTAATAAAAATTTGCTTTCTGAATAGTGATTAAATAATAATCCATAACTGTCTATGAATTGTTATTCATAATTATATTATTTTGTAGCAATAACTGTGATTATAGGTAACATTGACAGGAGTGGACTTTTATGTAGTTCAATAGGTCTGGAGGAAAGCCTCAATAATCCAACTCTATTCTGTTCTCTCTCAGGTTATTATAATAATTATGTGCAATTTGTTATTCAATGCTATCAGCACATACTATTTTATATTTTACTATTGCTGTTTTATGTAGTAATAGGAAGTGACTCACTGTATATGATTTATATTAATGACAAATTTATAATAAATTTACAAGAGCAGTATTACATTATACATTTGTGAACATAGCAGTCTGGTGGTTTTTTCATTTGAGTCTTTTTCTTTACCAAATGATGTTTCCATTTCATGCTCAACAAGCAAAATATACTGGAAAACTAAATTATGTATTTGCTGTGCTTGTATTGCTTGGTAAGTACTATATATAATTATGATGTGCATGCATGTGTGTGACTGTGTGTGTACAAGACTGGATTGTGATTGCTACAACTCACTTGTGAACCAAATCAAGATCTAGTGGCATTGCAATATTTCATTTTCCAAATATTTTCATTTCATTAATTATTCCACTAGTCCTTACTACTTTTCAAGGAGTTTTTCAAGAATTGTTGCGTCTCATTTGTATTATAGAATTGTTGCATTTAGTGTATTTATCTACTCATTAATGACCACTTTTTATAAATTTAGGGATTGTGATTCCTTTACCAGCTGTCATAATGTCACTGAGTATAGAGAAACACCAGTACACAATTAGTTCAACTGTTTGTGTACCTAGTGCAGACATGTGGTTTTATTCTACCACACTTGTATTCACTATTCTACTTGGAGCTGGAATCTGTTTCCTAATTATTATTTTCTTTATCATTCATAGAGTAAGTATTATATTACCGGCTTGTTTCATAGCGATTAAATGAATGACAATTTAATGACACCATCTTTCTATGTAATTAATAACTTAATATGTACAGGTTTCATCAAGGAAATCTCCCATTGTGTGGCAAAAAGTGGGAAAGTGGGAAAGTTCGGGAATAGGGGTGGGTGTGGGTGTAAAAGTATTAACATAACTGCAGCATCTAAGGGGATCTGGGGCATACTTCCTCAGGCTATGAATTTAGATCCTCTCATCTGTAGTTAATACTGATGCAGTCAGACAAGTAAAAACATTATATTTCATTTTTGGAACCATAATGCATAACCACAAGTGTGAATGCATTGGTGCATAAATATAATTATTATATAATTCATTTATATAGCATCAAGGTTTCAAAGCAAGAAAAAAGGGTAAATTGCTGTATACAGCTGAGAAAAAAATTTTTGCAGTCTTTATTATATATATTATTTTTGGAGTGTACACTCTGGTGGATGTTGCAATAAATTTGGCAAATTCTGACAAATTAGTTGAAGCACTGACAACTTACTTTAAATGTGAATTTTCTGGTCATGTTCCTGATAAATGTGACAGGAGTGAATTTGAACTATATACCCATCCATATGTAAGTGTAATTTCAAATATTTTGCTGGACTTCTTCCCTATCAGTATTCTAAACTATGTTTTGAAGTTTGAAAAAGTAAAACGATCACTGTTTCGATGTTACACAATTGGCAAGTTTGGAAGAGAGACTACTAATACAAGTCTACAAATGAAGACACCACATCCACATAGCCACCCTATATAAATATAACTTCTTTGTGTTTTGCTTTTACTTGTACCATATCCACTACATCAGAAAGTACAATCATACTCTCTGGTGTAGTTGAAATTGTGTTTAATTTTGAAGGCACCATCACAATCTTGTTTCTGTAGTTTTGATATTCCCACATCCTCTTTTATTTGAAATATGTTTTTATAGTATTATTACTTTAAAAATTTACTTTGAATTTTATAATTATTTTTAGCATTATGATTTATGTATTTTTGTTCTTTTTATGATGTAGATAAGTCACCAATTTTTCAAAAAATATTGCAAACTAGTCTCATTCCCATATTTTCCATTGGTGAGTCTGGGAATGAGACTAAGTGCAAATAAGAGTGAATGCACTCACAGTGTAGAACCCTCGCCACAAGCTTAATTGTGATTGAAGCAAGAATGATTACTGACAAGAAAATAATTGCGGACAATACTTAACTGTATTATATTATTCAACAGCTATCATACTATCATAGCTTCTTTCCTATATTTTACTCTCTTGTCACAGAATTACAGAAAATATTAGGTATGTGTGTACGAAAAATAGTAATTGTATAATTACATACAATGACACAAACAAATTAATATACATGTAACTCTATTTACATCTGTAAATACAGTTTAACCACATACACACATAAATACATATAATACATAAAATAGTGTCGTTTTAGTTATAGTTATATAGTATGCCTATGGTTTCTCAAAATTAATGTTTAGTTTAATTATATAAGGCTTACTAAAAGAGTTTTAGTTTTAGTTAGCATACTAACTGAAAGTGTCCATTATTGACCAATTTTCATTTTAATTAGTTATAGTTATTGCTGCAGACGTAATTTAGTTAACTAAAAGCAACAATGCCTTGCTAAAAAGGATTTTAGTTTTAGTTATAGTTAACTAATACAACACTAACATACATGCATCCATACATGCATGCAACATACATACTAGCTAGTGTTGTGCAATATCGGAAATTATGGTCTGTGATCATTGCCTAAAGGTGATTTGTGGTGATTACAATATTTTAACTATTTATTGATACTGTCTATGATAGCAAAAATAGGCTCAGTTTTTAAACAATGTCACTTCTGATCCTTAACTAACTAACTTGCATGCCATTTATGTCAATTAATTGTATTTAATAATGTACTACCAAAAATAATTTCAAGGTATGCCACCAAGTGGATGAATCAATAATTATTATTCATATTTAAATATTATTCTTAAGCTTATTTAGTATTAGTTTCGATGGTTGCTCGTGTAGAAAACTGAAAATATTATAACTAATTATTAGACTGTCAAATACTGTTGTAGTGGGCAGGCAGTGTTTGTGCATTAATATGAGCCTTGCTTGAATCAAGTAAAAAAATTCTTGATGACTATATAATATTACATACAGAAACATTACATAATTATACTGTTCACTGTTTTTGATGAAGAGGTATGTATGTTAGATCCCTTTCATTGTGTAGTGCAGTCATCAAACAGTCCTGTAGACTCAGGAGATACTGATTTTATTACTGTTGCGGTAAAGAGGAGTAGACTTTATTCTGTTTGTTATTTTAGGGCTTTAATTATTTTGAAAATGAGTGACTTAATTCATGAAAAAGCAAAAAATACATAAATCATAATGATAATAATAATTATAATACTGTATAGTATTTTTATTTTTATTAAAGAAATATTACTATATAAGAATAATAAATATTTTTGAAATGAAAGGGATATCAAAATCAAAAAAGCACAGGAACAAAATTGGGATGGTAAACACAAAGAAGCTACACTTACGGGTTTTCATACGGAAGTGGTGTTATAATAATAAAAATTATAACGCTTACTAATGTAAAAATGCTTGTCTCAACATTTCCTCTTCATTTGCAGACTTTTGTAACATTTAGACAGTGATTGTTTTACCTTTTTACAATTGAAAACATATAGTTTAGAATACTGAGAGGGAGGAGACATAGCAAAACATTTGCAACTGATTCTTCACCATTCATACATGTTCCTCCATTATTGCAAGGGTTATTAACAGAACATGGTAGAGGGTCTGTATTATTAACGCATTGAGTTTCTGTCTCGTTTATATTTATATCACTTTGCCAAATCATTTGCAACTTCCACCAGATTGTGCACTTCAAAAATAATGAATGCTTAATTGGTACAATTAAGGTAGGTACAACATCAGCACTCTTGTGATTCAAGAGTAATTAATTTGGAAGCTCTTGTTTTTTTTGTGCTGTTCATACATTAGGGCTGGTCCAACTAGAGAGTTTAATATGTATGAGAATTTTGTTTGTTTGGTTCTACAATAAATATTTTTTATGAAAATGTTTGCTTTTCACCAAATTATAAGCATTTGTGGCAAAGGTTGTAGTATGTACATATATGTATTATTTATACATTGAAATCATCAGGTGGCTGGGTCTCCAGTAAGTTCATTTGCTTGTTTGCATAACTACTCATGTTTATGATAATATTATTATTTTGCCGATTGATAAACTAATTTAATTATGGACACAAAGTAGACTGTATAATATGTACGGTATGCATGGCGAACAGAGGGAGGGGCAGGATACGACTGTTAATTATAAAAGCAATGAGGAAGACGGAGATTATTGCTTATAAACACCGAAATAGACATTACAATAAAAATGGATAAAGATGATAGTAACGTGATTGAAAGTGGAGAAATACTTGTATCTAATGACCACACTACTAGAAGAAGTGTACATCTTGCAAAATTGCCTAAATTTTCACCACAAACAGTGAAGATAGTTGAAATTGTTGCTCTCGTATTTGCACTTTGTATAGTAATCGGTCTCTTTTCTCTTCCTGTCGTATTTTATTATCTAGTAGTGAGTTGATACTTATTATGAATTTGATCAAGATAGCTAATTATGCTTGTGGTACTTTATTATAATTATACAATGACAATCATTGAATTAGCAGCACATCTCAATATATAACATTAATTTTAAAATTCAAAGATGACTAAGATTTAACTGATCAAGAAGATGTATTGCCCTCCAAATTTCTACAGCATATAATTATATAGTTACGGTAGATCTGCCATACAGCTGACTATATAAAAATTACTGTGTTGCGTATTAAAATCATAATAATATATATTAACTATTTATTAAAATTATTTTTGTTTTGTTCATATGAATGTAGAGTGAAAATGAATTCTCTGGTACTGCAACAAATCAAAGTGTATACATTATCGAAAACAGCAGTATACCATGCAGTAGTCTTGAAATGACCTGGAGTAAACTTAATATGAGCTCTCGTCATTGTAATGTTTATGAATATACTGGCACTATATGCAGAAATGTTTTGTCCAAATGGCATCAGTGTGCTGTAGGGAGCAGTGATATTACCATTAATACTTCAATTGCATCACAAGATATACTTGAACGTGAAGTTCAAGAACTCAATGATTTGTTAGGTTGTCATACAAATTATAGTAGTTTACATGTATCTGATGGTATAGTAATTAAAATCATGCATGTATATTAGTGTTGTTTTAGTTTGACTAATTTTAGTTATAGTAGTAGATAGTATGCCTAGTTCTCAAACTTATAGTTTAATTAATCTTTTACTTTTAGTTAGCTAATTAAAAGTGCTTATGCATGCATTGAATGAATTAGTTAGTTATAGTTATTGAGATATCACTGCAAAAATGGAATTGTTAAAATAAGAAATGTATTGGTTGGCTGCTTCTTTGTATATCTAATAAACATGCAGTATATATAAGGATAATTGAAATTGCAATTATTGGATTATAATTAGTTCAAGTACATGTGTACAGTCATAACAACCTACACGACCAATTAAATTACATTTTCCACCAACCAATAAATTAGTTTTTTAACAATTTTATTTTGCAGCGTAGACTTGTAATTTATTTATAGTTTAGTTAACTAAAAGTCAAAATGCCTTATTAATTAATGAGCTTATGAGCACCGCTTTGTATAGTGCTCACAAGATCCTGCTAACTAAAACAATACTAATTTGAAACTCTGAAGTTTTTCAGTGTACTAAAAGCAGTTCAGAGTTGATTTAGATTAGGTTGCTTCATCAGTTGACCATTTTCTACACAATTATGAATATTGAGGGCATATACAAGTAATGAGAACCATGACACATGCATGCAACATGTCACGGCTCTCAAATTTGGCTACACAAACAAGACACTAAGAAAGGTATGCTATTGCATGAAGAAATTAAACATCTGAGTTGACTATAGTGTATAGTAATTAATTATTTATACAAATTACTTTGAAAAAAGAATTGTTTTTTTCCACAGGTAGTTTCACTGAGTGTAGAGATGTAGCTATTCCATTTTTGTGTCAGTACTACTTTCCTCTTAAACATTGTACCACTGATAACATATACACAGCTTCCAAAGAAGATTGCATTCGTATTAGTACTACTGTGTGTGCTTCTCCTTGGAATATTGCTATTAATTTGGGATATAGTGACCAGCTACCAAAATGTGATTCTCTCCCACATGGTGAGCATATAATTATAGGGTAGTTAAAACATTTTGTGAAAGGATCGATGAGTGATATTATTTTGCTAATTTTGTTTACTTTTTCATGTTTATAAAAACTGTAAATAAATAATTTTGATGACCTTTAATTGAGACATTGACCTACGTATACATATTTATAGTATACATACTTACTATATATTTAATCCTTTTTTATAATCATCAGTGTTATACTGAAATTAAGACTCATTTTCATGTTAGCACACACAGATGTTTTTAATGATACCATCAATATCACTGATGCTTGGGAAGATTTTAATATCACATGCAGAGAGGATTTTTATCAACTCAACAATACTTGTCATCCACGTTGTGATAAATTTGAAGTATTTACACATGCTGGGTCTGTAGCAATTATAGTGTCTCAAGTGGTTGCATCAAGCATTGGTGTGTGTACATGTTTGCTCATTGTAATACTCTCAATCAAAGACTATAAAATTATGTGAGTGACAATATCATCATTCACTAATGCATTTAAAATAATTTAAAATTTAATTATATAAATTTATTTTTCTAAATACATATATATTATTATATTGGTTACACAAGGAATCAATGAAAATTTTGATTTAGTTGGTCTTGTAGGTTGTTATGACTGCATGGTGATATGCATGTATAATATTTCCTTATCTTGTCTAATAGATGTACAAAGAATGAGAATACATATATTTAAATTAAATCATTGTAGGTTTCCAAACCTTCTTTGTGCATCTACTATGAGATATTAGGCATGACAATTGATTACATATATTTTTTATGTATTTTTACTATAATTAGTACAAAGTAGGTATGCATGCATGTATCCTGAACAACCAACAATTTGTTAAATCCTTGCAAGTGTACTAACCAATACATTTGATATTTTAACAATTCTATTTTTGCAATATGTACAATTGCAGGAGGTACAATTATAGGCAAGATATATCACCTGCTGTGTAGGAGGTTATGTAAATATCTAGGGCCTGGGAGTATATCCACAAACATCTCTCAGGTGGTATATCCATGCACTGTGACTATGATCATGTTGAATGTTTTGATCAGGTCTAGCTATGCTTGAAATATTACATATCACTAAAAGAATTGTACTTCTTTACCGTATAATATAGGTGTCGTTTCCCATCTTTATTTCTTCAATTTATGATGGTTGGTTATCTAGCTGGTGGTGAGTAACACAACATATGATTAGCCATTCTAGTCTTGTGTATGTTATATTAAGTGTTTACATGTGTAGCTTATCATGTCACTCTATAGCAAAAGCTGGTCTTATAAATCAAAATTTCAAATGTATTTTTTTGGTCTTACCTGAATAGAGAATTATATTAGCCCTATGATAATTATATCTCAATCAAAATAAAGACAAACATTGCCTACATTGAGTGTTATGTCAATCAGATAGTAGTCATTATGCATGCATTTGAAAAAAGTAGAATCCAAAGACTCTTGATGCAGTTCATAACGAGAATGCTGCATGCAAACACATTCTTCTTAGACGCTAACATACATTCTCTAAATTTCAATGCAAACAGTTGGTATATAGTTACAGTAATTTAACATTCTTTGCTTAGTGTAAACAAACATTAAATTGACATTGGATGCGCAATTGACGAAGCTTTGTATGTAATAAAACTGTGATCTTAGTAACTTTTGTATCCACCGGTTTGACTAGGTATGTTCACAATCTGTAATAAAAGGTTGCTTTCTGAATAGTGATTATATGATTAACCTAACATTGATAATCCATTACTGTCTATGAATTTATTGTTATTATTCATGATAATTTTATTTTGTAGCAATAACTGTGATTATAGTTAACATTGACAGGACTGGACTTTTATGTAGTTCAATAAGTCTGAAGGAAAGCTTTAATAATCCAACTCTATTCTGTACTCTCTCAGGTTATTATAATAGTGTTATTCAATGCTATCAGCACTTACTATTTATATTATTTTATTAGACTATTACTGTTTTATGTAGTAATAGGAACTAGGAAGTGACTCACTGTATATGATTTATAGTGATGATAATAATTTTACAGGAGCAGTATTACATTATACATTTGTGAATATAGCAGTCTGGTGGTTCTTTCACTTGAGTCTTTTTCTTTACCAAATGATGTTTCCTTTTCATGCCCAACGAGCAAAATATACTGGAAAACTAAACTATGCATATGCTGTGCTTGTATTGCTTGGTAAGTACTATGTTCAATATAATTATGATGTACATGCATTCGTGTGTGTGTACAAGAGTGGATTGTAATTGACTGTATAGTATAACTGGAGAGTCCCTTAGTGTATTTATTTACTGAATGACCATTTTCATAATTTCAGGGATTGTGACTCCTTTACCAGCAGTCATAATGTCACTGAGCATAGAGAAACAACAGTACAAACTTCGTTTAACTGTTTGTGTACCTAGTGCAGACATATGGTTTCATTCTACCACACTTGTATTTACTATTCTACTTGGAGCTGGAATCTGTTTTCTAATGATTATTTTCTTTATCATTCATAGAGTAAGTATTATAAGTAATACATTGTGAAATATCACTTGTTTTATAGCCATTGAATGCATGACAATTCAATGATACTATCTTTCTATGTAATTAATAACTATATATGTACAGAAAATCTCCCACTGTGTAGCAAAAAAGTGGGAAAGTTGGGGGGTGGAGGCATGTTTCCTCAGGAGAACTATATTCTCGGATCTATAATTAATACTGATGCAATGTAACGGTAAAACATCATATTTTATTTTGGAACCATAATTAACCCATATTAAGCATAAATGCATTGGTGCATAAAAATATACTAGCTTACTGATCTGATATGACTACTATGCCAATCTGCCTACACATCTTAGTGAGGGTAATGAATTTATTGTTTATACTTTCTGTTATGTCAATAGTGTTGTTTTTAGTTGTTTTTTTTAATTTGAAATTCACCAAGAGGCAATATTAAAAGCCCCCTTCCTCCTATAAATGAAGAAGTGTAATTATTATGTAATCCATTCACATAGCATCAAGGTTTCAAAGCAAGGAAACAGGGTAAATTGCTAAATACAGCTGAGAAAAAAATTCTTGCAGTATTTATTATATATATTATTTTTGGAGTGCACACTCAGGTGGAAGTTGCAATTGATTTGGCAAATGCTGACAAATTTGTTGAAGCACTGACAGCTTACTTCATATGTGAATTATCTGGTCATGTTCCTGGTAAATGTGACAGGAGTGAATTTGAACAATATAAGCATCCATATGCAAGTGTAATTTCAAATATTTTGCTAGGTCTCTTCCCTATCAGTATTCTAAACTATGTTTTGAAATTTGAAAAAATAAAACGATCACTGTTTCGATGTTACACAATTGCCAAGTCTGGCAAAGAGACTAACACAAGTCTACAAATGAAGACACCACATCCACATAATAACCCTACATAAATATAGCTTCTTTGTGTTTTGCTTTTACTCATAGCATCCACTACATAAGAGAGAACTATCGTACTTTCTGATGTAGGGTTGTTATGTCGATTAATTTCACTGTGACGGTACCATCCCAATCTTGTTTCGGCTGTATTTTTGATATCCCCACATCCTCTTTTATTTGAAATATGTTTTTATTCTTTTATAGTAATATTACTCAAATAATTTTAAAAATTTCTATAATACATGTAATTACTATTATCATTATGATTTATGTATTTTTTGTTCTTTTATGATGTAATTAAGTTCAAAAGTCTCGTTCCTATACTATTTCATTAGCGAGGCTTGAAACGAAACTCAACTCGTAGTGCAAAACCCTCGCCACAAGCTTAATTAAAGGAAGAGTAACCAAGAGATGAAGCTTTCTTGCTGTAATCATCTCACACCTCTTTTGTTATGTGAGCTAGGGAAATTTGTCCCCCTTTAATCTTTTCCCAGGGGACAATATTCAATGTCCTAACACCCCACCCCAGACATAATTCTCTGGAATTTGCCAACCCATGGCTTTCTGGAAGGGTGTGGCTAACCAGACTATATATATAAACAGAGGAGGTAAAAAATGGATACACATGATATTAACGTGATTGAAAGTGGATTGTATAATTATTATAATTATGACCTCACTACCCGAAGAAGTGTACTTCCTGCAAAATTTCACCACAAACAGTGAAGATTGTTGGAATTGTTGCTCTCATATTTGCACTTTGTCTAGTAATCGGTCTCTTTACTCTCCTAGCTGTCGTATTTCATTATCTCGTGGTGATTTGATCCAGATAGCTAATCATGCTTGTAGGACTTTTACTTTATTATAATTATACAATGACAATAATTAGCTGCATGCTACTTTACATCTCAATAACATTGATTTTATCAGAGAGTACAGTAGTACTCTCTATGTATTTATAGGGATGACACAGATTTGTTTGATTTTAAAGATTTTCAACCAACTGAAAAGCATTGAACACGTCTTCAAAATTATTCTGCAGTGCCAAGATGACTGACCCTGTTTGACCCCCCACTCCTGAGGAATTGAGTCAGTCATATTATTGTCCCCAGAGAGGACTCTAAAAGATGACCCCTGATAGATATCGTGAATGATATCTATTACATATCTCTCCGGCACCCCTAATTGTGTCATGGAGAACCACAGCAGGTCATGAGGGATTGACCCAAAGGCATACTTGAGATTGAACCAAATTTAGTACAAAGATTTTTGATTCAGCCGAGCATCCTCCATCACAGAAATGCATGCTCGCTACATCCCTCGCCGGGCATAAAACCTTTCTGGCATAGAGAAATGATCTCTGCCTCACTAGCCAAATTCACAAGTCTCTTTGCCCACAGGGCAGGATAGATCTTATATACTGTTTTCTGCAGGGAGATTGGACGCCCATTGGCGTAACTAAACCCGGACCCACATGGGCCCTGGCCCGAGCAACACAAAGTTTTAAAAAATTTATTTTATTTTTTTAATACACACACTTAATATTCTGTCATTTCAATTCGTCATGATCAGTGTTTGACACTGCTTTTGAGCACTCTTTCCACCAGTCTAACATAACAGAAATAAAGCCACAAGCCAGGCCCAGCAATAAATTTCCCCTCAGTCTGTTTTTTTTTTACTCTGAAAAACACTTCCGCTTTTGGGGGGCTGCGCCCCCCAAAAGCCCTGCTTTACCACTCTCAATTTGTTGGACCTGCCATCACTAAAACTCAGTTACGCCACTGCGGACGCTAATTACTTGGCACCGATTGATCTCACTTTTTGTAGAGCAAGATGTTAGTGCTCTCCTTTCAGGTCTTGGGTATTCTCTTATGGAGACTACGAATCTCCAAAAATATGGGGAAGAATAGAGCCACTCGGCAGTCTTAACCTGCCCCTCCCCCTGGGCGATTATGTATATATAATCGCGCAAGGGGGAGGAGCAGGTTACGACTGTTGATTATAAAGACGGATTATTGCGCAAAATAGATATAATTATAATTAAAATGGATAAACATGATAGTAACGTGATTGAAAGTGGAGAAATACCTGTATCTAATGGCCTCACTAGTCGAAGAAGTGCACTTCTTGCAAAAGTTCCTAAATTTTCACCACAAACAGTGAAGATTGTTGAAATTGTTGCTCTCATATTTGCACTTTGTGTAGTAATCGGTCTTTTTACTCTCCCTGTCGTATTTTATTATCTCGTGGTGAGTTGATATTTATTATGAATTTGATCAAAATAGCTAATTATGCTTGTGGTACTTTATTATTATTATACAATGACAATAATTAGCTGCATGTTATATACTTTATAATATTATTATACACCTTGATAACATTAATTTTGAGATTTAAAGATGACTAAGATTGAACTAGTAATGTCCGCAGATAATCAATAAGACATATTAAGCCCTCCAAATGTGGACAGCATGTCAGAGAGAATACTCTCTATGTGTAATAGGGATGGCCCAAAAAAATGGCCACCCATACATTTCAATTGCAAGTGGTAAGCTGAAATCTCTGGTAATATATTCAGATAAGTTAAAATATACATATAACTTATAATGTTGAGTATTTTTATGACTAACAATACCTTTTAGATGCCCAGAGATTGTCGTTAAAGTGGAGGTCTGGCAAGTAGCAAAACTTGACTGGCAAAATCGTCATTATGATTTACCACTATTATTCTTCTTTTTTATAAAAATAGATTTCTACGTTTCTGTAGAGTAGTTTTAACATAATGTAAATTTATTTTAAGTTAAATTCAATGGAACAAACTTTGTACAGCAACCTACTGACGATAGGACGCCATTTGTTATAAACCACAGCCATTAATTTTAAGATGGATATGGATATCAGATGGCGTTCTACAAAACAGATAAGTTGTATTATACATATTTACATAGCCAATATACATAGAATATACACACTAAGATTATAGCAACACTTCCACAAATTTGTAAACCCAGATGATACTGAAATGTCCATGCACAAATAGTATAACTGAATTTACTTCTGCACTGTAAAAAATTTACATTGTGTTTATCATAATTATGCCACTTATTCGTTGAATATAATAATTATTTTTTAGTATATTACTGATATCATCAGCGCAATAGATATGATGTACATAATATTATATATAAGTGATATATACATATATATATATATATATATATAATTATATACAATAATCATAATTACACATTTTTATTGTAATTTTAATAAGGAATAATTATAATATTGCAGTAAATTTTTAGTACTGTCTCTTTCTGGACACAATTCCTGCTGAAAATATCAATGCTGTAAATGAAACAGAATAGCCATCATGTATTTCAAAGTCATTTAAAACAAGAATAATAAAAAAACATTTTGAAAAATGAAAGAGTATGTTAGGATATATAACAAAACCGAAAAAAAAAGCAAAGGAGCAAGATTGGGATGGTGCCTTGCTTTGGCAACAAAATACCACTTCCACATTAAACATCACTTCCACATAACAACCCTACATAACTATACCATACAGCTGACTATACTAAAAATTATTATGTTGCTATTAATGTATTAAAATAACTTTGTAGTAATAATATTTATTTATTTTGTTTTGTTCATATGAATGTAGAGTGCAAATGAACCCTCCGGTACTGCAACAAATCAAAGTGTATTCATTAATGGAAACAGTAGTATACCATGCAGTAGTCCTGAAATGACCTGGAGTAAACTTAATATGACCTCTCGTCATTGTAATGTTTATGAATATACTGGCACCATATGTAGAAATGTTTTGTCCAAATGGCATCAGTGTGCTGTGGGGAGTGGTGATATTACCATTAATACTTCGATTGCATCACAAGATATACTTGAAAGTGAAGTTCAAGAACTCAATGATTTGTTAGGTTGTAATAGTGCAAATTGATTTGTTGTTTTAGCCAGTTTCATCTGTTAAAACAGTATCATATGCAATTATTGTTTTCCTCTGTGTTCTATCTGTTAATGAATGTGAAAGCATACTCTCAATATTTGTTTATAGTACACTGGATTATAGCTGCTCTATAAAAGTATAATTAATTATGACGGCTGCTTCTATGGCACTGTAAACATTAATGGGTTATTCTATGGCACTGTAAACATTAATGGGTTATTGTAACCTTCAGTTGGTTATATATATAGCAATTTCAGTTGGTTATATATAGCAATTTCAGTTGGTTATATATAGCAATTTCAGTTGGTTATATATAGCAATTTCAATGCAATTTCTTTTCTCTTCAAAGTGATTTTTTACCATCTACTTAATCATAATAATTTATTTACAATTACTAGTTTCATTTCATCTTGACTAGCATATATAAAGTATATGTCATAATATAGCATAGTGTTTTATCACTGCTAAAATGAAATAATTTTATTGGTTAGAACAGTTGCAAGGAATAGCATGAACTTCAATTTAGTTTGTGATGTTGTGGCTATATACATGCATGATATTACTACATCATCATCATTGTGACAGTGCATGTACTATCTTATGGGGTTTTCCCCATTGCAGACTTTTAAGTTTGTTTACTGTACATGCATGTACTTAATAACACTTATATTTATCTGTATACACTGCAAAAACTAAATCATTAGTACATACAGTTGCAAGAAATAGCATGAGTTTCAATTTAGCTTGTAAATTGTCATAGAGGATTTTGTAGCTACATGTATGATGTTACGACATAATTTGCACCAAGTATTGTAAAGTATAAACTGAAATATGTGTTTGTGGGTTTACTTACACATGTAATTGTATCTGGCCATCAAAAGGGCTTTAGTATAAATTATATTCAATCTTTGACATGAAATATGAGTAGACAGCACCCTAAAATTATAATGCTTCAACCATAATTAGGACAAAGTATCTATGGTGTTAGATGTATGTATCATAAACAACCAACTAATTGTTAAATCCTTGTTATATATTCATTAAATTAGTTATTTTAACTATTTTGTTTTTGCAGTGTATAATTAGATATTCTGGTTTGTTCTGTTCTTCACTTTTCTACATTTAAGTGACCTAATATTCTGCATTTTGTAGAGTGTTATTTTGGTTGCTATCTTGTTCTAATAAAATACTTTTAAATTAACTACCTAACTCTATCACAATCATGTGTACCAAGTGTTAAAAGACAAACTAAATTATGTGTTTGCAAGTTTCCAAACCCATCTGATGACCATACAGATACAATTACTATACTAAATTGTTGTCATGAAAATGTAATATGAGTATCCTCTAAGGTATAATTGTTGTATTCAATTATCTGTGGAGAACAGAGATTATTTGTTGACATATTCCTGTACCTATAATAACAAATAACAAATAAAAAGTAACAGATAATTAATAACAAATAACAGAAAACAAATAACAGATAACAAATAACAAATAACATAATTGAATAACATCCATTTATATAATTATACTCAACAAATAATTGAATACGAGTTATATATAATTATGTTCTTTTATACTATAGTCAATATACAGTGTAGACGAAAAACAAAAGAAACCTTTTACATAGCAAATCCTCGGGGAATATTATTGAAACTCTGGTAGCCAAATGAGGGTAAAATAACCAAGTCATTTTTGCAGTGTAGTCAATAGGTAAACATGTAGTCTCAGGAGCATATTATTAATACTGTATTGAAACTCAGGTAACCAAACAAGGTTTAAAATAACCCATTAAATTGAATTACTATGAGATTTTCCATTCTTTATTATCGTATGTACTTTATATACTAGTCAATATAGATCATTATCAAAAGAAATAAATTACAACATTATACCTAGCTACAAAAGAAATCATTCATCATACAGTCTCAGGAGCATGTTTATTGAAACTCATGTAACTGAATAACAGTTAAAATAACCCCCGTTATTTTTACAGTATGCAGTTAAAATAACTAATTCATTTTTACAGTGATGCATATATACCACATTTTTAGTAAATAATGCATACGCATTTCAATGTACTATAAATGAATGTCAAGACTACAAAATTAATACTTACAGGGTTGTGTACTCTAGGTAACATAATTCACCAACAAAATTTGACTTGTATTAATTACCATTCATATTCAGCAACACTTTAAATGCTGGAATTGTTATGAAACTTATATAACCAATGAAGTTGGTTGAAAGACCATTCATATTCAGCAACACTTTAAATGCTGAAATTGTTTATGAAACTTATATAACCAATGAAGTTGGTTGAAACAACAAATCAATTTTTAGATACACAAATTATTAGTTTATATGTATATGTATGAGATTGTATGCTGAATGGTGTAGTAATTAACATGTATGTTAGTGTTGTTTTAGTTTGAAAAAAATGACTACTTTTAGTTATAGCTGTAGTATGCCTAGTTTCTCAAATGTTTAGTTTGGTTATAGTTTAATTAACTAAAATAATAGTGGGCTTTAGTTTTAGATAACTAAAAGTGCCCATGCATTGGCTGATTTTCAATTTAGTTAGTTATAGTTATTAATTTCTGTACATGTAATTTAGTTATAGTTTAAAGTCAAAATGCCTTACCAAAGGAGGTTTCAGTTTTAGTTATAATTAACTACAGCTTATGAGCACCACTTCGTGGTGCTCATAAGCTCCTGTTAACTAAAACAACACTAATGTTTGAAACTCTGAAGTTTTTCAGTGTACTAAAAGCACTTCAGAGTTGAGTATAGTGTAGTAATTAAAAGTATATAATAAATTTAATTATATGCACGTTACTTTGACAAAAAAATTGTTTTTCTACAGTTAGTTTTACTGAGCTTGAGTGTAGAGATGTAGCTATTCCATTTTTGTGTCAGTACTACTTTCCTCTTATAAATTGTACCACTGATAGCATATACACAGCTTCCAAAGAAGATTGCATTCGTATTAGTACTACTGTGTGTGCTTCTCCTTGGAATATTGCTATTAATTTTGGGTATGGTGACCAGCTACCAAAATGTGATTCTCTCCCACATGGTGAGTAGGGTAGTTTAAATGTTTATGAAGGGAATATTATTTTTCTACAAATTTTGTTTACTTTTCCATGTTTATACTAACTATAAAAAAACTTTGATTATACCTTATGATTGAGACACATACCTGCATAATTAATTATATATGTATAACAATGTATACTATATATTTAATCCCTTTTTTGTAATCATCAGTGATATATAATATTGCATGATTTATAATAATGTGTTTCCATGTTAGCACTCACAGATGTTTTCAATGATACCATCAATATTACTGATACTTTGGAAGATTTTAATATCACATGCAAAGAGGATTTTTACAGACTCAACAACACATGTCTTCCACAATGTTATAAATTTCAACAATTTAAACATGCTGAGTCTGCAAGTATTATGGTGTCTCAAGTGGTTGCATCAAGCATTGGTGTGTGTATATGTTTGCTCATTGTAATACTCTCAATCAAAGACTATAAAATTATGTGAGTGACAATAACATAATTCATCAATGTTATATTCATAAATAAGAACAGCGTATGGGCACAGTTTAACCTTGTTACCATGGTTTCAATTGTTTAGGCATGGCTAAAAAGGCTTCACACATACAGACACGGCTATTAATATATACATAATTATACATTTAATTTATTCATTCACATTTACTTTTAAATTTTAATTGTTTTTTTATACTCCATAGTATTATATAAATTGAATTAATTATTATGTTATAAATAATCAGATTCTACATAGTTAGAACATACTACGCTTGCCTAGCTTAACTGCCGAAGGCAGTATTAAGATATATGATCATGTTAATTTTTTTGATGAGGTGTATATTTAACCATGCTTTATACATATCACTAAAAGAAGGATTCCTTTTTTTAAACTGTTTATCAATAATATAGGTGCCGTTTTCCATCTTTATTTCTTCAATTTATAGTAGCTGATATTTTTGTTGGTGGTGAGTAACATGTATTAGCCATTCTAGTCTTGTGTACATTATATTGTGTGTTTACAAGTGTATATAGTTTATCAAGTCACTTTTTACAAAAAAACATTTCTTATGGAAAAAATTTCAAATTGATTCTTTTGGTCTAATTTGAATAGAGCATTATATTAGCACTATGATATAGATAAAGACAAAGCTACAGTGAGTGACTAAATTGCTAAGTCGCGCGTTATAATAATTTGTAGTCTTTATGCTTGCATTTGAAAAAAAGTAGAAACCTAAACACTCTTAATGCAGTTCATCAGATAACATATTCATACATTATGAATACAAACACAATCTTCTTTCAATTTGAATGTAAACAGTTTGTATAGCATTCTTCTTTTGCAAACAAATATTAAATTGACAATCCAATGTGTTTAACAAAAGAAACACATCCTTATCGAAGACATGTAAGACATTCTGAAGCTTTGTATGTAATAAAACTGCGATCTTAAGAGTAACTTTTGTGTCAACTTGTTTGACTAGGTATATATGTTCACAATCAAATTTGTAAAAAGTTGCTTTCTGACTAGTGATTAAAATAACCTAACATTGATAATCCATAAATATATTATTATTATTCATAACTATTTTATCTTGTAGCAATAACTGTGATTATAGTTAACATTGACAGGACTGGACTTTTATGTAGGTCAATAAGTCTGGAAGAAAGCCGTAATAATCCAACTATATTCTGTTCTCTCTCAGGTTATTATAATAATTATGTGCAATTTGTTATTCAATGCTATCAGCACATACTATTTTATATTTTACTATTGCTGTTTTATGTTGTAATAGGAAGTGACTCACTGTATATGATTTATATTGATGAAAAATTTATATTAATTTTACAGGAGCAGTATTTCATTATACATTGGTGAATATAGCAGTCTGGTGGTTCTTTCACTTGAGTCTTTTTCTTTACCAAATGATGTTTCCATTTCATGCTAGACGAGCAAAACATACTGGAAGACTAAATTATGTATTTGCTGTGCTTGTATTGCTTGGTAAGTACTATACGTTTAATATAATTATAATGTACATGCATGTGTGTGTGTACAAGGCTGGATTGTAGTTGCTACAACTTACTTGTGAGGGTCTAGTTTATATATACACAGGGTTCTCACTAGGCTAAATGTTGGTGGTTCTGCACCATTTACTAGTCTTGTGAGCCAGACCTATACCACAAGAAAGGGTCTAGTTACATGCTATACATCAGAGTTTTAAAGGAAGACGTATATTTACATGTATGACAACACAAATGCAATAACACAGATAGGTAGTAATACTAATAATTATGTCTTGGTGGTGTAGAAGAGGTATAACAGCTAACTTCTGTTTTGATTTCAAAGACTTGTAGCCCATATCTAAAGTTACTCTATCAATCACTGCATCCAGTTCTACTTTTCTAAATGTGACGTCATGAAATGGATTTTAATAATGACCCTATCATGACATTGTGTAATCTGATTGGAGTGCAGCACCAGCATACAACCAGACCCTTTCTCATGATATGGGTCTGGTTGCGAGACTAACCATTTACATTGAGGGGTCCAACACTCAAGAAATAAGGAAAATCACCTAGAAAATCAGAAATCTATCGTATTCATCACTCGTATACATTTTAGTATGTTGGACCTCTCAACTGATTCACAGTTTGCACCACCATTAATTTTAATAAAGTCCGGAATTCAACCTGCACCACCATCCATCCTTTTGTGTGGCTCAATACAAACTTTTACACTATTTTAAATGTATTTTTTACACTCTATATACTGTACAACATACGGGCTCACCCATCAATTGCCAGTTAAGCCTCACCCACTAAATTTTGACAAAAATTTGAAACTATTATTAAAATCCTAGCGAGCACACTGTTTATACAGTGGTATTGCAATTTCATTAATAATTATTATTTCATCAGTCCATAATACTCTCCACTAAAGAGCTTTCATATAGCCAATTCAGGAGACATTCATGACTTGAATTCTTGTGTCTCATTTGTATATACGATTACAAATATTGATATAACTCATAAATCAATGACCATTTTTCATAAATTCAGGGTTTGTGATTCCTTTACCAGCTGTAATAATGTCACTGAGTATAGAGAAACACAAGTACAGAATTGGTTCAACTGTTTGTTTACCAAGTGCAGACATGTGGTTTCATTCTACCACACTTTTATTTAGTATTATACTTGGAGCTGGAATCTGTTTCCTAATGATCATTTTCTTTATCATTCATAGAGTAAGTATTATAAGTAATGAATCGTTAAATATTACTTGTTTCATAGCCATTCATGATGCACGACAATTTAATGACACTGTCTTTCTAATATAATAATTATGTATGTACAGGTTTCATTAAGGAAATGTCCCATTGTGCAGCAAAAAAGTGAGAAAGTTGGGTGCAACGGTATTAACATAACTAAGGGGATCTGGGGGCATACTCCCTCAGGAGAATGTTTGAATTTAGATCCTCTGATCTATAGTTAATACTGATGCAAACTGACAGGTAAAACATCATAATTTATTTTTGGAACCATAGTAAAGTCATATTAGCATACGTAAATGCATTGGTGCATAAAAGTATGCTAGCTTACTGATCTAAATATGACTACTATACAAATACGCTTATATAAGCATTGTGGTGAGGGTAATGAAGTTATTGTTTACTTTTCTGTTGTGTGAATAATACTATTTTTATGGTCCTATCCCTTTCCCACGGGTTTCAACTATATATATAATAATATTATACTTATATATTTGTGTCCAGTATGTGTTTTATATAAAGTTAAGGAAATTGCGTCATTCTGGGGGCACAGTCAATTAATGGGCATGGTGCATAATGGATGACTAGTATCGGTATCAGTATCGATACTTAGACATTACTCAATACCAGAATTTCAGACGTGGTAGCAAAACAATAACTATAATATAGGCTGTTATGTTTCAGCATGAGAAAGTCAGCCATGATTACTGAATTCTAGACACCACAATGCAATTATAGGGATACTTTATTTCTCGTTTAATTTTTCTAAATTTGGAATTCATCAGGGGGAGGGGGTGGGGGCAAAATTCACTCACCCCCATAAATGAATGTATAATTAAATTTAATTAAATTTAATTATTATATTATCATAATTATTTTCATGACATGTAATTCATTCACATAGCATCAAGGTTTCAAAGCAATGAGACAGGGTAAATTGCTAGGTACAGCAGAAAAAAAAATTCTTGCAGTATTTGTTGCATATATTATTTTTGGAGTGTACACTTTGGTATATGTTTCAATTGTAACGGCGAATTCTCACAAATTTGGTGAAGCACTGACAGCTTACTTCAAATGCGAATTATCTGGTCATGTTCCTGATAAATGTGACAGGAGTGAATTTGAACAATATAAGTATCCATATGTAAGTGCAACTGGATATATTCTGCTTGGTCTCCTTCCTATCAGTATTCTAAACTACGTTTTGAAGTTTGAAATAGTAAAACAATTACTGTCTCGATTGGCGAGTCTGGGAAAAAGGCTAACACAAGTCTGCAAATGAAGAGAAGTGTTGAGACAGTCACGCATTTTTACATTAAGCATATGTATAATAATTATTATAGAAAATTAAAGCACCACATCCACATAACAACCCTATATGAATATAACTTCTTTGTGTTTTGCTTTTACTATAGTTATTATACTTATTGAAATGTTTGGGGCAACCATTGCTCTGATGTAGGGTTGTTATGTAGAAATGATGTTTAATTTTGCTGTGAATGTACCATCCCAATTTTGTTTCTGTACCTCTTCATTTTTTGATATTCCTACATCCTCTTTTATATTTTTTTATAGTAAGTAATATTACTTAAATACTGTCCTTATAATTAAAGATTTGTATAATACTTATTATTAGCAATATGATTAATTAATGTAGCTATATATGTTTTGTTCTTTTTTATGATGTAATTAAGTCACCTACTTTCAAAAATTAGTGCAAAGTAGCTTCGTCCCCAAACTCTTCCATTGGCAGGTCTGGGAATGAGACTAAGTATAAATGTCTAGCACAACAGTGATAAAATCAGTCTCCTAATACTGTTTGATGGCTACACTATACAATAAAGAATGAATGTATTTACAGTGCAGAACTCTTGCCATAAGTATGATTGGGAAACGAGAAAATAATCGTAGTACTTGATTGTAATAATAATTATTATACTGAGATTAGATATATAATTTTGTGCTTTTTCAGTCCTAAATTTGCTTTCTGCTTTTTTTTTGAAATGTTTGTTTATTATTCTAGTTTCTTTTTTTTTTTGAATGACACTTCAGTAGAAATTAGAGTAATTTGTTAACTTTTTCTTATATATATATGTACCTATCTCTCCCAGATTAAGATTTTGAGGGAATTAAAATTAATAATATATAATATATATATATATAGCTGAAATTTTTAAGCTTTTGTGGGAATATGCCTGGAATAGATTTCATGCACCATTATAATTACTTGAAGTCACAGTTTGAAATACTTTTTGCTATATATAGTACATTATTAATTATACAACTTCTGAACATTAATTGACATAAATGGCATTGTTACAAGTTAACTGGTGAATATTACTTAGCTCATAAAATATTCAAATAAACATTTTAAATGTTATTGCTACAGTAAAGAAATAGATGATTCATCATTTTTCTTAGCTCTAGATATGCCCCTGATACTTAAGGCAATACACTTTTAAGTGTAAGTTAACCCTTATGTATTCAATTTAGTCTTATAGGTGAGTTGACAGTTTCAAATCTTCTTGAAACAGAGTCTTCTAACAGCTGGTAAAATGGCACTCGGAGATCCAACATCTATAATGCCAAAATACATGAATTACATACATAATTATAATAAACACAGTTGTACGTGCACTTAGGTGCATATAATTGTATTAACATAATTATTATTATATTATGTAATGTATGAATGCATGTATGTATGTATGTACGTATGTATGGTAATAAATTATATATGAGATAGACAATTACTATTTTTCGTACACACATACCTAATATTTTCTGTAATTCTGTGACAAGAGAGTAAAATGTAGGAAAGAAGCTATGATAGTATGATAGCTGTTGAATAATTCTGAAAATGAGTTGAAATAATTATAACCATTATAATTACAGTACATAACTCACTCATTTCCTGATAGATGTGGAAAAAGCTGATGTAATGATATGATAAACTTACTATCTCTAGATTGTACCAGTCTACGAACAGTATTAACCACACCCTCCCATGTGTGTATATCACCTACCATAAGTAAATATAAAGACAGAGAGAGAGACAGAGAGACAGAGAGAGAGAGAGATAGAGGGTGAAGGACAGATGAAAGGATGGATGAGTGGAGGATGAATAGATGGAGTTTTCCCCAGCATAAATATTGAAGGTGGAGGAGTGCATCAGTGTTACATGACGTTAGGCCAACAATGTTCAATCAGTGTTTTCTAGCATAAACTTTAAAATTAAAGGGTGGGGAAGCAAGACTAAATGGTGGGGCAGCACCATGGTACCACCTTTTGGGTGAAACATTGATATAGTTATATTAATGGATGAACTGTAGGTAGGTGGATGAAAGATCAGGTTTTTTTTCTTTCTGTGTAACATTTTTTTGAGATTGACTCACAGTAAGATAGGGGATGTTCTTGACTATAGAAATTCTACAGTATCAGGATATTATGTGGAAACATTACTTGACTATGTACAGACCCGCAACCAAATTAAAATTCCACAAAAAAACTACTATATATGCTTGTTCACTACATTATGATATTACCTAATATATCATATAGATTTCTCCTTGCAGTAGTTGCTTCTTGTAATTGTCTGTATACAATACTCATTGAGGGGTATATCCCATCCATTGACTTGATATTAAACAATTCCTGATAATGATGTACCATGGCTAACAGTGTCCCATACTGAGCAGACTGTGGGAAAGATAACTTGAATGACATAAGAATAAGAGACATGTTTGTTGCTGAATTCATGCTTTCATCTTGGGGGAAGCCTCCCTCAAAACTGCCTGGGCTAGCTTCCCCTCCAAAAAATGTAGAACATTACTGTACTGATCTTTCCCTTTATTACTATAAACATGTTGTTTCAGGACTTTCCAGTGCTTCCCCAAATTGATCTTGGAACACTATTCCAAAACATTCCACAACAAAAATACCCCACACTGCACTATATAACTTATATCACAACTTAATACTGAGGTCAATGTGAATGTGAACACACTTTCAATATTTGAACGTACCATGTGTCATTTGTTATGAGAACGTACAGTGATTTCAGAATAAAAGCAGAACTGCTTATAAATTGTATAATTGTATCAGTATAAAACTTCCCTTTATCAATCATATGGCTATATATCATGTGACTAAACATCATGTGATCATTTACTTTAAAATGTGTTTCGTGTCTAATCCAATGACGAAACAGACTAGCCATTTGTCTGGTAGTAAGATGATGGAAGGAAGGAGAACTGTTGTGAATATCACCCTTTGCCATGGTATGACAGAGATCTGAGAAAACATCTTGTAGCATCTTAAAAAATGTCAACAAAAGACAGAGTCAATGAATGTGTGATACTAATTATAATTACTTTTATTCCACTCAAATCTTCTCTCCATTGTTGCAACTGTTCACAGATAGAATGCCAATGTTTATGACTATAAATATCATCTGGAGTACAAGAAGGAGAGGTGCCACTTACAATATTCACCACTGAAGTAAGTTCCTAGGAAACAAACATTGAAGTACAATTATTGCACAGATATTGGAGGATTTAATGTGAAAAAAACTCCAGATGAGATGACACTTACACATTATAGATGTAATAATCATTACATTTGTGAGAAATGTTTAATAAACAATAGCTACTTGATTAAAAAAGTCAATAAAATTTACACACATACAATTACACAAATTTGTTAAAACATCAAGTCTGTATGATATATTTACTAATACATGTAGTGGGATTTAAATAGCAGCTGATGAATGGATGGTTGTATAGATTGATGGAAGATAGATTAATGTAATGAAGGAGGAAAGGAAGGAAGCATGGATGGAAGCATGGATGGAAGTGTCCGGGGCAGATAGATGGATGGATGGACGGACTGATGGATGGACGGACCGATGGATGGGTTTAATGGATAGATATATGAATGGATAGATATATGAATGGATACATGGAGGGATACATGGAGGGATGGATACATAGGTTGACAAACGGATGAGTGGATGGATGGATGTGGATGGTGAGAAGGATGTGTAGATGGACAGATAGATAGATGGAACTTAGTTACATCTTTTGTAATCTTAAATAAAATATTTAACTCAGTTTCTTCACATCACCTCTTGTATTGTATCAATTTGCTGGACTTGATGTTGTAGTGTAATAATTTCTGGTATTATACTGTCAGTACTCTCAACTTTTAATAGTACACCAATATTCTGTGAATGGAGTGGAAAATGAATATTAACAGATGTGGCATGTGTGTGTGCATGAATACGAGATATATGTATAATTATATACTTCTAGTATTTGTTCACAGCTAAAGAGATCGCTCATCCTATCATTCACACTGCTTCTAATATATATAAAAGCCAATGATCATAATTAATTATTATATTACTATAATATAACATACACACTTACTTGTATTGATCTAATTCCATTTCAAGTTGTCTCACTCTTTCTTGACATTTACGAAATTCTTTAGCATCAGGCCTAGTACATTGAATTTATGACTAAACCAGTAACCTAATCTTGTAATAGCTTTACACACACACACACACACACACACACACACACACACACACACACACACACACACACACACACACACACACACACACACACACACACACACACACACACACACAAAACATCATATTTATTATTAAACAAGTTTATTGGTGATATTAATAAACCTAACCCTCCGCCTACACAGTGAGGGTTAATGATGAATATTATTAACTTTGAACTTAAAAGAGACTTTTAAAATTAATGAGGCATTAAGTAACTGTTATATATTACATCCATGTTACAAGAATTATAAAACATTATTAATTATAGCATCATCAGGGTTTTGATATCCCCCCCTTCCCAACTTGAGTTTCCAAGTTTCCTACATTATTGCATGTAAAGGTAGTGTACTACAACATAACTACCTGTATTATTTCATGTAGAAATACAGAAAAACATAAGCTAGAAAATTATTCTGTATTTCTACATGAAATAATACAGGTAGTTATGTTGTAGTACACTACCTTTACATGCAATAATGTAGGCAGTTGTATGCGTACATGTTTAGTAACATATCTGCATGGTAGTTATTGATGTGAGAAACGTATTGTAATCATTATTATTATAGTGGAATTTTTGTGATATATAAGTAGTTATGTTACAAGAATGATTTTAAATTATTACTTCTTTTGTTCGAGTATCATGCAGTAATTTAAAACCAACATATGTTTTTCTAGCTAGCATGCAGTCAATTGCATGGTTTTGACTAACAACTCATATAATTTGTAGTAATCTTTATAATAGTATATACAAGCCTTCTGGGGCACCAGTGCCTAAATTTACGATCATCATATATGAACTATAAATCCATCTATACACACTATTACACAGTATAATCATTTTATTTCTAATACCTGTTCATTAAATCAACTTTAATTTTTGCATTAGTATATTGCAGCTCAGCTAACTGTGTCTTGAGTTCTTCAGTTGATGTGTCATCACCTGAATTAATCTTTGAAGAAGAGAGCTCTTTAATGATTGCTTCTTTATTCTCTAGTCTATTCAGAATATCTTCTAATGTTTGACAAAGAGATAGGTAGCCTTCTTTATCAATTGAAATATACCCTGCACAAGATATAATAAATAGAAATATATATTATAATAAATAGTTTCATTGGCATCTTTTTTCCTACATCAAATGTTTGATGAATATACGACATTATTTGTGGAACTTACAAATAATATTAAATTATATATGTAATATATATAGTATGCTAATAGATCCTATACACAAAATATAGGACCTGAGTTTTGTGTCCAAGGATGTGATATAGCCCGAGCCTGCGAGGGCTATATCGCAACCGAGGACACAAAACAAGGGTCCTATATGCAGTATATAGGACCTATTAGCATACTATATACAATATATTGTATGATGGTGACATCTCCTGCGTAGTGTGCACATGGAAGGTCTATATACAATATATAGGACTCACCACATCAAAGGGATGATGTCACCATCATACTATATTATATATATATTATGTCATGATAAAGCCACCCTTCAAAGCTTCTGACCTGCCATAAATGTGATATGTGCCTGTGTGGTTTGTGGCTGCATTAAGCTGTATAAACATGACTTTGAAGTCATGAATGTATTAGCGTAATATCTGGCTTATAATCATCTCGGCCTCTGGTATGCAGCTCTCAGACTCGGCGATTATAAACTTGATATAACACTCGTGGCATGACATAACCTATACATACACATATATATATATATATATATATATAGTTATGGTATGATGGTGACATCATCACTTTGATGTGGTGAGTTCTATATATTGTATATAGACCTTCCATGTGCACACTATGCAGGAGATGTCACCATGATAACAATATATTGTATACAGTATGCTAACAGGTCCTATATACTGCATATAGGACCCTCATTTTGTGTCCTTGGATGTGATATAGACCTCGCAGGCTCGGGCTATATCACATCCTCGGACACAAAAACTCAGGTCCTATATTTTGTATATAGGACCTGTTAGCATACTATACATATTATATACAATAGTCTTGCATAGCCAGCCCCTCCCCTAGGCCCTCTAAACGAGGGGCTGGCTACGCGAGACTACACTGCATGTAGTGAGTATATATCATAAACTATTCACCAGCTTCTTCTCTGATTATCAGATTCAATGGTTGATATCCATGTTTGACAAACAAGTCAATTATTTCATCATTTTCCCAAGTCTTTAGACTATCACCAAATGATCTGCCAACTTCTTTCTCTGTAGCCATTAGCTCTCAAAGCTTAAAATAATTTTAATCCACAGTATCGCTGGTACACTAGTGAAGGGAACTATCGAACGTTTCTGCAAACTCTAAAATTGAACATTTGAAATACCCTCCAAAAATTGGCAACCATAGTCATTAGCCACACCCACTTAAAGAATAATTGTGTATAATTATTATAATATTATAAGTTATACACGAGGTCATGTATATAACTAAATACAGCTTAAAAACTCAACTCAAAAGATGAAATAGTCCATGTATATAACTTAATACAGCTTAAAAAAGATGAAATAGTCCATGTACATAACTTAATACAGCTTTAAAAAATTCAACTTGAAATAATTATTGTAATGCAGTTCTTCTACTGGTTTTTGGTAGGAATATTGATGAGACTCCAGATGTGAAAAGTACTACAGCTGTTAGTAATATCGGAACATAAATCTGATCAGTATTGGAAAAAGCACCAAATATATAAGTGCCTATAATAGCTCCAATTCTTGAAAATATATGAAGGACACCATTTGCTGTTGATCTGCATGTATGAAATATATAATATTTGGTGGCTAGATTCTAACTTGCATCAGTGCTGTTTAATACTGTCTCAATAGCCTATATATATATATATATATATAGTATGATGGTGACATCATCCCTTTGATGTGGTGAGTTCTATATACAGTATCGTATATAGACCTTCCATGTGCACACTATGCAGGAGATGTCACCATCATACAATATTGTGTATATAGTATGCTAATAGGTCCTATATACTGAATATAGGACCCTTGTATGGTGTCTTCGGATGTGATATACCCCTCGCAGGATCGGGCTATATGACATCCTTGAACACAAAACGCAGGTCCTATATTTTGTATATAGGACCTGTTAGCATACTATATACATGTATATTACATCTGAGAGGTGGTTAACTCATGCTAAGTGGTGGATATTCTCGACCAGTGCTGACCAGTGTGGGATGAATACTGATATTATTTGTAAAAGATTACAAGGAGACAAATAATGTGCAATAATCACTTCATAATTATTTATTAAGAAAATACTTATTTTCATTGAAAGAATCAAGTAGATATAATGTCAGATAGGTATCGGTTATTGGTACATATCTAAGCAATTATCAGTTTATTGGAATATTGTAAAATATCTTATTCACCATATTCTCATATACCGTAATTCGGGAAAATTTCGTACTATAAAAATTTTCGTATAACAGTATGCGTACGAAATTTAAAAATTCGAAAAGTAATGGGTATATGGAAATAAACGGTATTCGTAAATAATAATGTACACACATACGAAAATTTATACATACGAAAAATAAAAATTCGAAATATTTTAGAGACAAAATATTCCCGATTTACGGTAACTATTAATACTCATTGATTCATTTTACATTGTAAGTTACATACAAGATGTTATATTATATTAAACTATACACTATAGTACATAATTATTCTAATTTTGAGGTAATGAATGTGAACAGACTTAGCTATACAATGGATGGTGTTATTATAATAATAATAAAATTATACTACAATACTTGCCTGTGTGAAGTTGGATATATTTCTACAATTAAAAGTGTAGTGACATTCCATAATGGTATAGTGATGGCCTTGAACATACACAAGATAACTACTGAATATATCTCAGAATGAACAAAGAACAGGAGAAACACAGACACAGTGGAACAGAAGAATGTGAATGCTGTAGAATGAAGTACGGAAGTGTGTATATACATGTACATACAGTAATACAGTCATATACACACACACATGATTGTACACATGTACATAGACATATCTACACATACATGTACAAATATAATTATATATATACATACATAGTATACATACATGCAATACATACATACAACATACACACATAAATAAATACAGACATAAAATATATGTACATACATACATACATACATACATACATACATACCTACATGTACATACATTATATACATTACAGTGTACATACATGTACTACATATATACACAAAAATACGTACATATTCATGTACAATTACGTATATACATACATACATGTACATGTATTACATAGTACATACATACGTTTATCGAGATAATATATTTAATACACATATACATTCTCCATAATTATAAAGTCATACCCAGCCAATATGATCTGATGAATAGATAGACAGCTATAGCTGATACAATATTCCCAGGAAGAGCTGATGCAGCTATCAGAAATATATGAAAATATTCACGATTATAATCTTTAGTCTCATCAGTGAAGCAGTCTTGTGGAGTACCCAGTACACAAGACTCATTGTAAGATAATGAGGTATTTGTGAAAAGTTTAGCAATTTCATAATTGGAGATATTATCTAGCATAAGACCATTAATAGTACTGTTAGTAAAGTTCGTAGAACTGATTTCAATATTAGTTGACATGACTCCACAAAATGCTGTGTTTTCAAATACGACATCATCAAAAATGACAGAATTGAAACTACAATTCAAAAAAGTTGCATCTTTAAATTCAACTCCATCTACAGTGATGTTATTCCATGTCACACCCTCATGCCACACCTCTTCATATTCTCCACCTTCTAGGACACTGTCAGTGATATTAGCATTCATTAAAAACCATTTATCAATCTCCAAGTAATTAAAAGTGACGTTATTAAAATTCGTCTCTGGACAGGCACAGAATAAATGACAATAAGATTCATCAGTGACATTGAAACTTGCATTAACGAGAGATTTATTACAAGATTCCAATGAGGATGACCCCATTTCTTCACTCGTTAACCTGTCTACATATGTAGGATACCAGAAAGTAACTCCATAAGAACTGGTGAAAGATAGATCAAATGATTATCATATGATTATCACATGACACTATAGAGAAACTTACCCAAATGATAAGCAAAAAAATACATACATCAACAAAATAGTGGGTCTGATATATTTCTTTTTATACAATTGTAAAGTTCTTCGAAATATCTATAATAGATAAGATAGCAACAACAAATCAATGCATGGTCATACTAATGATGTACTGTACTAATGATGTGCTATTGTATGTACTAATGGTGATATACTAATGGTCTTGGATGTACTAATAAGGATAGCCAATGCATGGTCATACTAATGATGTACTGTACTAATGATGTGCTATTGTATGTACTAATGGTGATATACTAATGGTCCTTGATGTACTAATAAGGATAGCCAATGCATGGTCATACTAATGATGTACTGTACTAATGATGTGCTATTGTATGTACTAATGGTGGTACTAATGATATACTAATGGTCCTTGATGTACTAATAAGGATAGCCAATGCATGGTCATACTAATGATGTACTGTACTAATGATGTGCTATTGTATGTACTAATGGTGATATACTAATGGTCTTGGATGTACTAATAAGGATAGCCAATGCATGGTCATACTAATGATGTACTGTACTAATGATGTGCTATTGTATGTACTAATGGTGGTACTAATGATATACTAATGGTCCTTGATGTACTAATAAGGATAGCCAATGCATGGTCATACTAATGATGTACTGTACTAATGATGTGCTATTGTATGTACTAATGGTGGTACTAATGATATACTAATGGTCCTGGATGTACTAATAAGGATAGCCAATGCATGGTCATACTAATGATGTACTGTACTAATGATGTGCTATTGTATGTACTAATGGTGGTACTAATGATATACTAATGGTCCTTGATGTACTAATAAGGATAGCCAATGCATGGTCATACTAATGATGTACTGTACTAATGATGTGCTATTGTATGTACTAATGGTGGTACTAATGATATACTAATGGTCCTTGATGTACTAATAAGGATAGCCAATGCATGGTCATACTAATGATGTACTGTACTAATGATGTGCTATTGTATGTACTAATGGTGGTACTAATGATATACTAATGGTCCTTGATGTACTAATAAGGATAGCCAATGCATGGTCATACTAATGATGTGCTATTGTATGTACTAATGGTGATATACTAATGGTCTTGGATGTACTAATAAGGATAGCCAATGCATGGTCATACTAATGATGTACTGTACTAATGATGTGCTATTGTATGTACTAATGGTGGTACTAATGATATACTAATGGTCCTGGATGTACTAATAAGGATAGCCAATGCATGGTCATACTAATGATGTACTGTACTAATGATGTGCTATTGTATGTACTAATGGTGGTACTAATGATATACTAATGGTCTTGGATGTACTAATAAAGATAGCCAATGCATGGTCATACTAATGATGTACTGTACTAATGATGTGCTATTGTATGTACTAATGGTGGTACTAATGATATACTAATGGTCCTTGATGTACTAATAAGGATAGCCAATGCATGGTCATACTAATGATGTGCTATTGGATGTACTAATGGTGGTACTAATGATATACTAATGGTCCTGGATGTATAGTACTAATGGACATACTGATGGACATACTAATGAATGGAGTAATGGAAGTACTAATGAATATAATTTAAGCTTATAATTAACCCTCATCTACATACGTTTTTTGCTTTGATCACTTGCATGTCAAAAAACATAAAACTGTTTACTACGTGATTTTCATTAATGCTGAGCTTCTACTAGGAATTACGTAGGACTGGTATGGAGTGTAAGTTCTATATTCATGTAACATACATGCACATATATAATATAATATCAGTACAATAATTATTATTATAGTCAAGTCAGTATTGTCTGCAACCATTTTCTTGTCAGTAATTATTGTTTCTGCTTCCCATCACACTTGTGGTGGGGGTTCTGCATTGTGAGTGCATTCATCCATTAGTACATCCATATATCCATTAGTACACCATTAGTACATCCATCAGTACATCCATTAGTATATCCATCAGTACATCCATCAGTACACCATTAGTACATCCATCAGTACACCATTAACACACCATTAGTACACCATTTAGTACACCATTGGTTTACTAATACCTGGAAACAATAGAAATCATACCTCATCAAAATTGCTGAAGAATTTATATAAACGTCCCTTGAATGATACTGTGATATCCTGTTTAATGTCATCATCTTCTGCAAACTCTGAGAGTTTAATTTCCTTGATCTGAAAAAAAAAACAAAGAACCATTGGATTAACAAATGGACTAATGAAATAAAAATTGGATTAACAAATAGACTATTGGTAATATTATTAACTAACTGGAAATGGAGGATAAGTTTTCTTATGAATGTTATTTAAACGGTAAATTATTCTCAGAATCCTCACAGCTTTTCTTTCTTTACCAATCTAAACACAAAAAATCAATAATTAATTATGATAAACATTCCATACAACTTCTAAACTTCATCCAAGCCCTCAATTATATGTAGATGTATCTGCTAAACAGAGTTTTTGATAACTTTTGAAGCTTGACTCAAAAATGGTTAGTGTGTGTGCCATTGAGAATACATCTTGAGCCACTTAACTAAGAGTTAATGCTGTTACTGACAATATAATCATAATTAACTGTGCCACTGGCTCAAAGAGAGAACTGTGTAATGCCAAATAAGAAGCTCTATGTGCCAATGGTGCGCCATATAAGCTTATCAAAAACACTGATGCTAAACTAAATTTACATCAATATTGCATTTGCAAATCTGAAGTATATTATAAATACATGCATCATAATACACTTGTCAAATACATATAGTTACATGTAGAGCTGAATATATATACAGTACCTGACTTTATTAAGTTTACATACTATGATGGGAGCTACACTTTAATAAGGTGATAGTCAACTGTTTTTCTAGGTAGTACTACTCTGTACTGTAATGTGAATTCACTTTACATTTATATGATACAGTGTAGCATAGTACTAAGGTATAATACTGTGTAATACTGTGTAGTGCACTTGAAGTATAGTGTACTTCACTCAAAAAGTACACTCTAGTCAATAGTGATATACAATATGTATCAATATATCAAACTTTTCATTCAATATCGTAATACAATATTGGCTTTTGGGTGTATCAATACACTGGAGTGGACAGTTTAGTAAACATAGTTTTTATAATTTGTCTAATATTATACCTAAAAGCAATTATAACAAGCTAGTGTGCATAACTTTGATTGATTTCTTCTACCATTTCTTGACAAATACAACCAAACTGGACATTTATTTACATTTTATAAGCATTTCAATTATTATTTCAAATATCATGATACTGTATCGTATCATGATATTTTTGGCAGCGATATGCAATACTATTATTTAGTTGTATCGCACATCCCTAGTAGTCAATGGAAGTACAGTGAAACTTAATAATGTCAGGTACTGTATACATACAGATACGGTATATGCACATGTATAATGTATATGTACACTGTATGTACATGTACATATGTATAACTATATGTACAAGTATATAGACATGTATAACAGTGTTATAACAATCTATACATACACATAAAATGTGAGATCATAATGGAATCACCTCAAGGAGGAACCTAGGACTCTCTGGCAGGAACACAAAAAATATTGCCCCAATTAATGAAGGAAGAGCTGAAACAAGAAGAAAAAGTCTCCAACTATGAAATGGAGTGGATCCAATGGATGCTCCATTGATGTCTAATGGAAGAATGGCCCAAGCCACTCCACCACACAGCAAAGCTCCAACCATCCAGAATGAGGACAGTGTACCCATATAAGGTCCACGATACTTTGTCCTAACGAATTCTGATGAGTAAGTCATAATGACTGGAAGAGATCCTCCAACACTGTAATTATGATAGAAAATAAAGAATATAACAATACTGGTCTCATTCCCAGCCATAATCACACATCATGGTTTCCTACAGGAATTTTATTGTTGGAAGGGCAGGAATGATTAATCAGTGCAAAGTACATTGGTCCTAGGGGCATGTGGGGATATGCTCCCCTGAGAAATTTTGGTTTTAGAGGCTGCTTCTGGTGTTCTGGTGGCTTATAGGGCCTCAGAGGCTTAGTTGTGGTAAGATAAGTGATGAAACCTGTGCTAACTAGGGTACTATACTATATACAATACTATGATAGAAACCTTATGGAATGCATAGAATATATACAAGTGTAGTATACTACCATATATACTCTAATTAATTCATGTTGGCTTACATGAAACAATTTATATATACACAATAGAATTTAAACTATTTATAAAGATAACTTACCCTATTCCACTAAAGAAACGAAAGAGTACTAGAACAGTGAAGTTAGGAGAAAATGAAGATAGGAATCCAAAAACACTGTTGAACGTAAGAGAAGCAATTAGAGTTGACCTTCGACCTGTAATATCAGCAATACTGCCCCACCCATATCCTCCAATTAACATGCCAACAAAAATGATCGAACTGAGAAGTCCATTTTGCCAGTGAGTCACGTCCAGTTCAGAGGGTAAACGAATTAATGGTAAAGCAAACGAGATTGACAATACTTCAACAGCATCTGACGAGAGAGCAACTCCTGTTGCTACTAAAACTAAAACATGGAAGACTCCAAACCCAATAACATTCAATACCTCTTCATATTCATTATACACACCTTGACTCTCTGATTCACGAGGTATCAGTTCTATAGTGTCCTCACCCTCAGTGTCTGATCCATCATCAATATTTCTCTTATGTATGGTTTCAGATAAGTTCTTTGCTATTATTTCTTTCATCTCTTCCTCCTCTTTGGAATCAAGAGGTTTGTACGACATAGCTATTTCATAGATTGTATAGACTACGTATATAGTCTATACAATCTATGGCTATTTTAACTAGCACTGATTCATATGCTGAGCCACACCTATCATACTAATTACCCGGTACCCGTATCCGGTATACGGTATACGGTATACGATATACGGTATACGGTATACTATACCGGCCGGTACCGGTATATACGTACGTACCCCGATTAAGGTGGGTGTGGTTTTAATAATTTCTAGAACCGAGAAGCACTTCTGAGACTATTCCACTCTGTTCCACCAAAGATTATAGAACGACTGTTTGTCTTTTGTTCCACTCATGGGAGATTTCAGTTGTGGTGACATTATTCGTTTTACGACTGTGCCTCTGCATTATGCTGTGTACATTGGTGATGGAGATATAGTCCATTACAACAAGAGGAAAATCGGCAAAGGGAGTGTTTGTATAATACGTGAAAATTTGAAAGAATATTTGAGAAGGTAAAGAAACAGTTTAGCTACTATTAAGTAGTGTATATTACGTGTAATTGTTATTGTGATAATAATTATTATTTAATTATTATATGTATAAGTATATATATATATATGCTTTAGTTATAGAATACGCTTGAGGCCCTAGCAATATTTCAGTAAAATTTATCGTGTTTGCATTCTATATCTGATTTATAGCCACTCATTTTGATATATGTTAACTTTTTTAATTAATGAAAGTGTTCAATTTAACTGTTGATTCAAACACTCACCTTGCTACTTTCCAGCAACTAACTGTTGATATGTATGGCTTTCTTACAAGTTCTATATATTCAAACTGTTGTGATTGAGGTCTAAAATATATACAAGTACATCAACTTATATACAGAAATCATATAAATTATACGTATTAATTCTTATTTATGAGAAGTACAAGATATTACACTCTCCCCTTTAAGTCCAAACTTCATCACTGTATATTTGGGGAGGGTTTCGAATTCTGGTTGGGTATCGTTGATGATTGGCATTGTTTTCTGACAAACGTGCTTGTTGTATTGTTTGATCAAATTGTTGTTGTCTAGTTCAGGAATATGTTCTACTGTACGATTACGAATATGATTTTTAGGTCTTCTAACATGATTATTATTTTCAAGCTGCACTGTAAATGTAACATTTCCTGACCTTCCAACAATTTTTCCAGGTAGCCATTTTTGTGCACTATGTCGCAGAAAATTACGGGCATACACATAATCTCCTAAATTAAAATTACGATCTTTTGTATGTGTATCAAATATTCTCTTCTGTTGTTCCTGTTTCTTAGAAACTTTAGATGCTACATCAGGTTGTAAAAAATCAAATCTTGTTCTCAACTGTCTACCAAACATGACCTCTGCTGGTGTTATACCAGTTGTACTATGAGGTATTGTTCTGTAACTAAACAAAAATCTAGCTAGTTTAATATCTACTGTACCTTCAACCAATTTTCTCATTCCTACTTTGAATGATTGAACCATACGTTTAGCTAACCCATTTGATTGTGGGTGGTATAGTGTTGTAGTAACATGCGTCACACCATTCAGTTTAAGAAATTCCTCGAATTCCGTGCTTGTAAAATTCGAAGCATTGTCAGAAACAATTGTGTGTGGTAATCCAAATCGTGTAAACGTGCATCTCAAACACTGAATAACTGTAGCTGATGTTGTTGATGGTGTTCGAAAAATCTCAACCCATTTTGAGTGAGCATCTACGATTATGAAAAACATCGAGTTCATAAATGACCAGCGTAATCAATATGCAGTCTAGTCCATGGTCTAACCGGCCATTTCCAAGGTTGTATGGGTACAGATGGCACATTCGACCGATGTTCCTGACATTTTGTACATCCTTTCACAACTCTTTCTATATCTCCATCCATTTTTGGCCACAGTATACATTCTTGCTAAGCTTTTCATCTTTGTAATTCCAGGATGTCCATGGTGTAACTCTGATAACAACTGATTCCTTCCTTGTGGGGGAATTACTACTCTGCATCCACAAAGTATACAACCATTTAAAGTTGAAAATTCCGATTTACGATTATTCAATGCTCTAAATTTTTCTGGACAATTTTGTGGCCATCCCTGTTTGGATGTATTTATATACTCGTGACAGAATCAGATCTTTCCTTGTCCAATCCTGTATGCTTTCCACTGTTAGCAGTAGACCAGTCATAGCCTCTAACAGTAGTACTAATTCATATTCTGCTGCTGTAGTATTTGGACATGGTAGTCGACTCAATGCATCTGCATTTCCATGTTTGTGAGTAGGTCGAAATAATATTTTGTATTCGTAGCTGGACAGAGTTAATGCCCATCTCAGGATCCTTCCTGATGCTTGAAGGTACTGCTTGTTTCTCACTGAACAACGATTTCAGTGGTAAATTATCTGTATACACTGTAAACAATTAATGGGTTATTTTAACCATCATTTGGTTACATGAGTTTCAATTCATATTCAATTACTTTGGAGAAAAAAGTTATTTGTTGATAGATTCCATAAATTTGTACTTGTAATAACATAATCAATAACATTAATGTATTATACTCAACAACTATATAATTATGTACTTTTTATATAAACCAAAAACAAAAGAAGCTAGCATTTGCAAGTATTACCTAACAGGAAAAGAAATGAACATGATTTAATCTCAGGAGGATATTATTGAAACTCTGCACTGTAAAAGCTGATTTACCAATTTGATTGATTGTATGAGTTTCATCTGTTTAATAGTGCTTTTTCATGTTCTATATGAAGTAGCCAATACTATAAATTATTTTTAATCGAAAATACTTTCCGTTGTAACAGTAAACATGTTTTTTATGTTCCTAATGGAAAGTACAGATGTACCATCCATTAGTAACATAATAATCAAAAACAAAAGAAGCTAGCATTTGCAAGTATTACCTAACAGGAAAAGAAATGAACATGATTTAATCTCAGGAGGATATTATTGAAACTCTGCACTGTAAAAGCTGATTTACCAATTTGATTGATTGTATGAGTTTCATCTGTTTAATAGTGCTTTTTCATGTTCTATATGAAGTAGCCAATACTATAAATTATTTTTAATCGAAAATACTTTCCGTTGTAACAGTAAACATGTTTTTTATGTTCCTAATGGAAAGTACAGATGTACCATCCATTAGTAACATAATAATCAAAAACAAAAGAAGCTAGCATTTGCAAGTATTACCTAACAGGAAAAGAAATCAACATGATTTAATCTCAGGAGGATATTATTGAAACTCTGCACTGTAAAAGCTGATTTACCAATTTGATTGATTGTATGAGTTTCATCTGTTTAATAGTGCTTTTTCATGTTCTATATGAAGTAGCCAATACTATAAATTATTTTTAATCGAAAATACTTTCCGTTGTAACAGTAAACATGTTTTTTATGTTCCTAATGGAAAGTACAGATGTACCATCCATTAGTAACATAATAATCAAAAACAAAAGAAGCTAGCATTTGCAAGTATTACCTAACAGGAAAAGAAATGAACATGATTTAATCTCAGGAGGATATTATTGAAACTCTGCACTGTAAAAGCTGATTTACCAATTTGATTGATTGTATGAGTTTCATCTATTTAATAGTGCTTTTTCATGTTCTATATGAAGTAGCCAATACTATAAATTATTTTTAATCGAAAATACTTTTCATTGTAATGTGTAAACAGTGTTTTTTATGTTCCTAATGGAAAGTACAGATGTACCATCCATTAGTAACATAATAATCATGTTTATGGTTGAAATTTCATTATATTCCCAATTAATAGAACATCTGTATTTATACATGCAGGAGGAATTGAAACTCTGTAACCAAAGGAGGGTTAAAATAACCTATTATTTTTTACGGTGTATATAGAAAATGAGTGTCCAAAAAGGTATGAGTGAAACTTTTTAATTCCGAAAACCTTCCTTTCTTCCTTCTCTAATTGGGAATAATTCTTTTCGGCTGGTGTTAATGTCCTCGATACGAATCCTATGGGTTTCTCTGAACCATCTAGCATTCGATGGGCTATTACAGCTCCAATTCCATATGGTGATGCATCACACGCTAATATCAGTTCCAATGATGGGTTGAAGTGGACTAGTAGATTTGAAGACATTAACAACTCTTTTGATGCTTTGAATACTGTTTCTTCTTTGGTTGTCCACGTTCACAGGTTTTTCTTTCATAGTAACCTGTAGAGAGGAAAAAGAACAGTTGATAGATTAGGTAAGAAAAAGTCAATAATCCGAGGTATGACATTAGCTGTGTCAGGTTCTTTGGGCTCGGTGCATCTGTAGCACCCCACCAACACAATTTGTTTAATTACGTATGTTTATCCAGTATATACTTAATTCTGTCTCAGTAGCCTATATATGTATTATCAGAGAGGTGGTTAATTTATTTAAGAGGTGGTTAATTTATCTAAGAGGTGGTTAATTCATCTGAGAGGTGGTTATTCCCGACCAGTGCCGACCAGTGTGGGCAGAACACTGCTAGTTAGTTAATCCTGCAGACCTTTGTTTTAGTTATAGTTTAGTGTTGTTTTAGTTAACTATATCTATAACTTCCAATATGCGAAATATAGTACAAGCAACAATGTGGTAACAGGCTATAAGTTATAGTGATAGAATACACACGAGGTCTATTACTGAAACATAATCCCTAGCCTGAGTGCACGGGAGTAAAATAGACCACGTTCGCATTCTATAAATGATTTATAGCCACCCACTTCAATTCAAACGCTCGCCTTGCTACACTTTCCAAGAACTAACAAAGAATAATGTTGATATGTATGGCTTTCTTACAAGTTCTTCTATACATTCAAACAACATAGTAGCAGGCTATATTATCACACAGATACCGGGAAATATTACGAGTTGGATACAGGCATTGCCACGAGTCTGAAGGACGAATGGCACGCTGTATCCAACGAGTAATATTTCCCGGGTATCTGTGCGATGATAAATTTATCAAATCATGTTTGTTTTTGCCTATTATTACTTTATTATTCAAACTATCATGATGAAGATGGTTTATCTTAAAGGATTTACAAGTAAATCCCAAACCAGTAGCTATCTTGGGCGGCCTCTAACTCAAAAAGAGAGTTTCAGCACTGAACACCTCAAAACCTCTCTACTTTTACATTTTATCAGAAACAAAACATATATACCTCATTCAGACTTTTATCACAACTCATGTTTACTAACTACACCATCGCCAAAACTAGAGAGTAATCGCTTTCTTAGGCTGGAGACCACGCCCTATCCCGCATGTAAAATTAAAATGGCGGTTAAGCGAGAAGGAAGGTCATGTTAGGATTTCATGACAATGAATAATTCATATGCGGTCACATACTCACGTTATGAAAATGTAATTATAATAAGTGTGTAAATTCTGGCAAATGGATGCTCTATTTGCTGATTTATCGAATATGAGCTAAAGACTGAACCAATATCTTCTGTATTGTTGGGTAGCGATGTTCTGGTGGTCCTACCAACCAGCTTTGGCAAATCTATGATTAGTATGGCAATTCGTGCTGATCACATCACTAGTTTATGGTAGTCCAGAGGCTATATTGTCAGCTAGCTGGAGGAGTATGCTTGTTTCTAAAATTTGAACTGAGAGAATTATCCGCATATGAATTATTCATTGTCTATGAAATCGTAGACAATAACAAGACCTTTGCCAGCTGATACTAGGCCCTTCCCGCTTAACCGACATTTTGAATGCGGGATAGGGCGTGGTCTCCAGGCTATCTCACCGGATCTCTTTCTACACAATTTTTATGGCCCGTAGGGCCATCCCTATCAAGCTCTACACACCAGCAGAAAGAAAGCTGTTGAGCTTACGTAGAAACTGTAACTAATAGCTAGCTATTCTGCCTGAAATATATTCCTAAAGTTCTACAAGGTCCTTTGAAAGGTCAGGAGAGTAGATAATCAAAATAATAACTATAATAAGCTGTTGTCTTTCATGCTTGATAAAGTCAGCCATGATTACTGAATTCTGGACACCACAAAGCAGTCATAAGGATACTTTTATCTTCACTTAAATTTGTAAAGCAATCATAGGGATGTTTTTTTCTCTATATACACTTGTTACTTAGCAACACATGACACGCTGTAAAATAAAACTTCCGGTCACATGAGTCCAGTACAATACGGTAAAATATTATCATAGTGCATTATTTGAATGTCCTATTGAAAATGTATTGGATTCGTTGTTTCTATGGTAAACATTGTTTGATAAATATATTTATAGCCTGTTACCATGTTGTTGCTATGTGTTATATTTCACGTACTGGAAGTTATAGACCAGTATGTGGTTTATAACTTCCCAGTTTCGCAGACGCTGTAACCAAGGTAATAGTATTGCGCATGCGTAAATTAGAAAATTGTGTGGGCGGGGCATTACAGAAACAACTGTTCTTAGCTCAATAACTCTTGCATTTATACAAGATTCAAGTTTCTAATTTCTTTTGCTGGCCCGGAGTATTAATACATTACGAAAGCTACGGATGTGAAATTTATGCTTCGTTAGTTGCAGAAAGACACAAAAGCGAATGTATGAAACGTCCAGGTCAACGCCCACACTCTGGCTATGCAGCCTATGCTTCATATCTTCCGTATTTTTAACAACACAGGCTTCTAACTTGTTTGAATGTATAGAAGAACTTGTTGTAAGAAATTCATACATATCAACATTATCCTTCGTTAGTTGCTAGAAAGTAGGAAGGCGAGTGTTTGAAGTGAAGTGGGTGGCTATAAATCAGTTATAGAGTCTATTTTATAATCCCGTACACTCAGGAGTGCCACCCTCATTGCTAGGGATTTTATTTCAGTAATAGACCTCGTGCGTATTCTATAACTATAACTATAACTTTTAGCAACCCATTAATTGACCGAGCTCCCAGAATGACGCTATGATATGAGTATGCAAATTTTCAGTCAGTGGTAAAGCTTACTGTTGGTTAAAACGTTTAGCTAGGAGGGTTCAGGCACCCCTGGATCCGCCATTGGTACTAGTCATGGTAGAAAGCTTAGAGCCAGCTTGATGTTGTAGCAGGAACTATTTCAAATGTACTTGATTTCAAACTGTGATTCAACAGTGATAGCCTTCAAACAAGATGAGTTGTGTTTCTATGCACTCTTTTGCTACCAGAAGTCTTCTGAAAGTGCATGGTGAAACGGCCATCATAGGTTGTAAAATTGTCATAACTTTATAACTGAAAGGTTTTAGAAAAAGACTGTCTTTTATTTTGATCCTTGTAGAATTCCAAGTCTGTTGGTAGGTCAATCAAAGTCCCAATGTTGTTACTTGTCCAGAAATGTTGGTAAAAGACACACTCACAACAGACAGAAAACCTGACTACTACAGTAACTCTCTGTTCCCATAGTAATTTTTTCATACTATCTTGTTCTGTATTGACACCATATATAGTACATGTCATAATAAAGAATGGTAACAAAAACATTAAAATATACATGTCAGAGATGGGGCAAAGCACACTAAAAGACTTAAGTTTAAAATAAGCATAGCTTAATTCTTGTATAACTTAAGATTTGCTGTAATTGAGGATGGGCAGTGACATAACAGACTAGTATATATTAAAAATGAGTATTATCAACATCACTGTCCAAGGGGATTATACTTGCCTGCTTGGCAGGCATCATGCTATGTGTGAAACTCATATGTACCTAAACCATTATAGTATGTAAATGCCATAGTAATTAGGTAAATGCCGTAGTAATGAGGTACAACAACTGGTATAGAGCACAAAAGATTATTACCCTTGCAGAGAAGTGAGACAGAAAGTTATCGTAATTATTACTCTGAAATAAGTAAACTACTCTGGAATAAGCAAATAACATCTGTTGTACATTAGTCTAACACCACGTATATGTTGTACCAAAATACTATGCTATTATAGTATAATATACATTGTACTGTTTTTGCTTTATTTTGGCATGTAATACTATATCATGTATAAATACTACACCTGGGAGAAATACCCAATGCGTCTATGATTATATATAACTATAATAATAATTATTATTATTATAATTATGTAATAATATGTGACCCGTTCAGCCTTATGGATATAGCTAAATATAATTTGGAGATATGATCAAAAATAGACAGTTCTGAATTACTCAGGCAATCACCATTTAAAAGCATCACAAATGCTTTACCTGTCTTCTGATACCTTTAACAAGTCTCTTAGAGAACTCTCTGTGCTTTACTAGCCACTGGTAAATAATTGTTAATCATTACTTTTAATGAATTGATCTAATTGCATTTTTCTCCAAATGAAGTATTTGTGACTACAATGGTTTAATTGCTTGCTGTAGCTTTGTCTTTTACATGATTGGGATGTATAATATATCATTCTAGAGCTAATTTAATATAAATATTAGTCATCTTGACCTGAGCTTTGTCTATGCATGTGACATGCATAATGAAAATATGGTAGCAAGCAAACCAACTGAACATACTATGAAACCTGTTCAGAGTTCTACCTTCTTTTCTGCAGGTCTGTTATACCAACAATTAATGTGACAGCAGTGACCTATATCTTCTCTGGGTCAAGATATAGTCCTTTAGACATCAGACAGAGAGCCCTTTCATGTGTGGGTAATACGAACTACAACCCTCTCATTCGAAACTGTGAGCATTTTGCCACATGGTGTGTTTATGGTAAAGCAGAGAGTGATAATTCCACAGCTGCTATGATGGGAACTACCACCGGAGTAGGAGGAGGTGCTGGTGCACTGATTGGAGGTACTATTGGGTCAATAATTGTCCCTGTGGCAGGAACTATCGCTGGAGCTATTGTGGGAGGCATAATTGGAACAGGAGCTGGTGTTGTTGCTTCTGTCGTTGGATTGGGTATCAAAAAAGTGGTACATGCAGTAAAAGATGAGGAGAAAGACTTTAAATAGTGTTTTTATGTACATGATGTTTATGAGTTACGTTTATTTACAAATGCTTTTCTTATTGATAAGTACAGGTAACATTTAAATTCAAGACTACATAAATTATTGTGCATGCATTTACAAGTTTTGTGTTGTTAGCTTTGTATACCTGTTAACTAGTCTCTGTACTTTTTTTTAATATTGCATGTCACTGAAAAATTGTTTGTTCTTTTTACCAACCATTATGTCAGTATCATGCATGACTGGCTGGGCTGTTTCCACACCACTATGTGTGTATATGTATGTAATATATGTATATGTATTAGTATTGTTATAATTATAATTATATACAACTTATTTTCTATAGTGTACTGTTATCAGAGTTACAAGCTATGGTCGATATAGTTGGAGGACCTACCAATTTCAGACCAAACGATCCTTATCCAGGACTAACAAACTTTAGTCTCATATCACATGGGTTTGGAAACCCATCTATTAGTGTAGTACTATCACTTGTAAAAACGTATTTTCAAGAACTGATATCAGTCTGTGAAGGAATAAATCATCACTCGCAAAGTTCATTCCCTGCATTAGTACTTATGGTAGTGGAGGAGTGCCTACACCAGGTCATCATGGTATACAGTGTTTAAAGAAGAACCGAAAGATCTATAACAAATGTTGGTTGTAACTTCACTCAATTGCGAGTTATTTTCTCTCAAATCTTATTTCTTTATAAACAGATGATTGTATAAAATTTAGAAATATTTTATTAAATGATTTTGGAAATGAGATGATTTTTTCTTTTGCATGAAGGGAAGGGAGTGGGCAACTTTGGAGAATCTGAATATACATGTGTATACTGATCAGGTTGTTTTGACCTATTGGGTCTCATCACTATACATTGTTACATTGTACAGAATGATGCAAAATGGGACAGTGTACTAACCGGATCACCCGGATTGCAGATTTTTGAGCGTGAGGCCCTTTTAGCGTACAGTTAGTGCATGGGTTCCCCCAGTGAGCGGAGAGTCCCTTTCCAGCGTTTGCGCAAAACGTTGTTTATATAACATGTCACTGCAGTAGCACTCTTTCCTACCACTTGTAATTTTCTTCGCAATCTCCTGAATGATATCTTCTGCGAAGTCACAGAGGAGCTTGTGAAACGAATTGCCACAAGGATTGTTAATATTAATACTGTGGCTGAAATGGTGTCCAAAAAAACTCCAAATAGGAGAGTTAATAGTATCACAGAGGCATTAGCATTAATAAGGAGGGGAGTTGAGGTCGCTTACAATTCTACCAAAATTATTTCAAGGAAGTTTATGAAGCAATAAAAGCAACCGCCTGTGTCATTGGAACGCTAACTGAAGCTCTTGCTTGGACTGAGTGGAATTTTATCCTCTATTGTATTGACACGATATCTGGGAATGAATTTGTTCGCAGGAGATAACAAACATGTCGATAACATCATGAATTCGCCAACGAAACCAGTTGTTGGTACAACTGCTGGAGCTGTAGCTGGAGCTGCTATCGGTTCAGTTGTTCCGGTAATAGGGACAGTTGCAGGAGGACTTGCAGGGATTATTGGTGGATGTTTTGTTGGTTTAGTCATTGCAAGAAACGCATAAACTATTCCAATGGTTTGACTACAATGATGGTTTTATGTACATGTATTGCATTATTTTGTTGTGTAATTTTTTTTACTTCACTGTCACTTATTCTGTTTGCTGATTTCTACCACTCATTTTTTTTTTCATTAAAGTAGTACAATAAAAGTAAAAAATTTCTAAGATTGAGTTCAGAAGAACTAATCAACCAAGAAAGTACAATATGAAGGTAAACTGTTCCATAACCTTTATAGTAAAAATAAGAATGATAAGCTGCTCAAAGCACTCCGTATCAATAGATCTTTCTCTTTTACAACAAAATGAATACTGAATTGTCCGACTATCAGTAGATCAGTCCTCAGTACGTATAAAATCATTATCTGTATCCCACACTGTAGTCTACTCGTATATATACGCGCGAGGTAATTTTAAAAGCGAACTAGCCACGTACATATTCATTATAGAGCGCGTAATTAATTAGGCCTACTAGCCCCACCCATTTCTTTGCTGCCATGTGCCATGGAGTATAATTGTTGTTCTCGTTTGTTTGATAATGCAGATGCCGTTGAAGAATTAAAACTAACTGTTAACAATCTGAAAGAAGCTCACCCAGCACTGTCCGCCATTACGACATCCAAAACTTTAAAGATCCTTACACTTGTATGTCACGGAGGAGATGAAACCATTTCTGAATTGTGTCGAGAAACTCTAGAGGGTTCTAAGTCTTTGACTACTCTAATATTGGAGCTACCTGAATGCAGTGATAAGGGAGTGAAGTCATTGATAGAACCAGTATTAGCAATTAAGAACCTTACTTCTCTCACTTTACGACTAAACAATGTTACTGAAAATGGTGCACAGTCATTAGCAACCATTCTGTCATCAACGCACATTGAGTCTTTTTCCATATATGGCACTCAAATGGACTTACACGATCTCTTCATTGGAGATAAGGGTGCTGAGTTTGTTGCCATAGCAACCCAACAGTGTGCTACTCTGACAAAATTATGTATAGCTCAGAGTGGTATCACAGGACTAGGTGTGGCAAATGTTGTGCAACATCTCGAGACACACCCATCTCTGATGTCCCTCAATCTGAGCTATAATCTCATTGATGTCAATGGTGTATCAGGAATCGCTAAATCTATTCCACGAATACCAATGTTACAAGAACTTATTTTAGATAATAACAAAGATATCGGGGACTTGGGGGTCAAAGTGCTTGCCAATGTCCTAAACCACACCCAATCATTGAAAAAACTTTCATTAAAATCATGTGACATTGGTAAAGATGGTTTAGCTTCGTTGGTTGAAAGAATGCAAGGACTTGTACTGTTAAATTTAAGTGGTAATAGAGCAATAGGTAATGAGGGGGCGGAGTTTATCAGTCGGGGATTACGTAACACTGAAACATTGGATACTCTAGACTTATCATCATGTGATATTAGAGATGAAGGTTGCATCCATCTTGCTGATGCTATATTACATAATATTAGTCTGGTTTATTTGTCACTTCATGGTAATGCTATTAGTGATGGAGGAGTAGATTCACTCAGTACTGCCCTGGAAAAAAATAGGCGAGTACTAAAAAATTGTACATTATTAGTTTATTATAGCCAATAAGTAATAGTCAGAAAACACTTTACGATTATGTGTTTTAATGTAGCACAAGGGAGGGTCAATAAAGGGTCATAATGCACAAGCCGAAGGTGAGTGTGTTATGTAAACGAGACCTTTATTGACTGCCCATAGTGCTACATTGAAATGCACAATGCACTGTCAAGTGTGTTGTAAGTGATTTATTGACGATCTGGTGAACTACCACTGTTGCTTCATTAGTAGAGGTGAGCAAAGTAACTACTTATTGCACGCAAGTGTGCAATAAGTTATTTAATGTCAATCATGTGACGCATTATCTGCACTCTGATTGGCCACAGGTCACATGATCAGCAATAACATCACAGAAAAACTGTCACATGATTAAACATTAAATCACATAATGACTGAGTAATCATGTGACATTGAGCAATGATGTTTTCATATACTAATCACCTGATCACATTTTAAAAAACCAAACACACTAGCAGAATAAATCTTTTATTAGATTCTTTACGATGAAAGGTCTCCATTGAATAACACACTCTACACTTCAAAACACCTAACACACATAGTACAGTGTAATCTGTATCACTCACAAAATAACTGATTATGATCAAATTATCAATTTGAAACCATAATTATTTTATGTATATTATTCCATGCAGTACATTACAGCATCTTGTCCTCTCTGAAAACCGGTTTGGAGAACAGGGCACGACAAGTTTACTCCATTGTCTGAAATCTAACACCACTCTCACACACCTTTCTCTCTTCTCTCCATTCCTTCATCAACACATATTAGCAACTGTTGAAATTCTATTATCCAAAAATGATGAACTCAGCAAGTAAGTGGCATGAAATAAAGTCTCATTCCTAGACCCAGGTCTGAAAATGAGACTATTTTTATCACAAATCTATTTGTTTTATCTCGTTGTGGTAAGCTTTGATGAGACATGAAACAAGATAGGACCATGTCACCATTTAGGCTTCAGGCACATATTATCTACTTGCTTTTTAGTTAACAACCCAACGCTAGGGTTACTGATCTCCCCTCCTTCAGTGTGCCTGAAGCCTAAATGTTAATAAATTTTCACCTTGTGTACACACTGTTATTTCTACATACAACACAGTGCTTCTTATGTACAGTGAAACCCCTCTATTGAGGACACCCTGAAATGAGGACACCCCTGTATTAAGGACACTTACAAATGTCCCAAACTGTGCTTTATAATATAAGTTCACCCCTGAAATGAGGACACCATGCATTTGTGTATTCTCGTACTTATTACTTGTGGTTGATACCTTATTGATGATTGCAAAACTACCGAGTATCATAATTATTGAAATGAAATTTACAATCACTATTGTTATTTTAGATATAGACGACAAATTAAAGCTTTGAAGCAAGAGAATATAGCACTGAAGAAGGAGTGTGATCGGTTGTCATGGGAACTGGGAAACAGACTATAAATTTAGCATAATTATAATTATCGTAATTATAGAATGGCAAGAATGAAGTCAGAAATATATTTAATATTTTTGTATATAGAATGTTCAATTACAAAAATTGCTAAATTGAAGTAGTCAAGCAAGACAAGTCACTAAATCAACTGACATAAAATTAAAATGCAAGACCTGAAGACCCGTCAAATTATCAAATTAAGTAATAAGTAGGTGTGGCACTTCCTCTCTGAACAGGAAGTTGCCTTAAAGTGTTATTAGTCTTGCGTACATATATACTTTATCTTAGACACGCCTTTGTAGTCAAAAGTGCTCCAACCACAGATGCTATACTTTTTCCCATGCTTGACTCGCCTATACAATACATTATACTCACATTATATTTAGTCTGATCATCATGATTCATGAACAACCATATTTGAAAATAACTTCTATAATAATTACAAAGGAAAGAGTAAATAACAACAGCTTTTGATTAATCATTGTGAAGTTCTGTTCTGTCAGTATTTCTTTTAATGACAACTCCTACAAACGATCCAATAACAAATCCAACCAGTACTCCAGCCACAGTATACTTGCAATTTCCTGACATAAAGTAACCAACCATAGCTCCAGTAACAGCACCACTCACTGCACCTAGTAAAGGTGTAGCAGAAGGAGAGTTTATATTATCAACTGATCTGAGTGGGACTGTGTGATGAGCACTCATGATTTCTTAGAGGAGGAGAACGGAACAGCCCTCCACTATCTGGCGTAGCCACACTCTTGGTAATTATGTGGGCGGGTGTTTCACAAGCAGCTTTATGCCTCTCGAGTATAAAACACTGAGGATTCTAACTTGCTTTGCTGGAAAGAAGAGTTGTTATGAAAGCCAGTGATGTCAAAATCATGCTTTGTTAGATACAGAAAAACAGCAAGACGAGTGTTTGCAGTGCATACACAACTGGCAACCATGCAAAGCAAATGGTTATTCCATATCCTGTTAGTAGAGTCACCTCGACCTTTGTTACTAATTACTGCAAGGCACAGCATCCACTCAAGTCTGCAAGCGAACGGTATTTTTCACTTATTCTCCCAACATTCCATTCTCTCACTAAGTCTATATATACATCACACATACAACAACGTCCCATTCTAATCTTGTATCCTACAAAGTAACATCAAAGGGCGGACATTTGCCTGATCCAACAAAGCGTGGGCGTTTTGGACAATAGAATGCTGACATGCCGCAACCACATTGGTAATCTACATTTTTTGTGTAACATCCATGACTTTCTATCAATGACTTTATAAACATCAACAACTTTGCTAAACATGATTTTGTTCATCACAAATGTAATGTTTATTATCAGTTTTCGCCGTTTCCGCTTTTTCTCCTTCCCCCATCCGGTAATATATATATCCTCTGTGCGAAGGGTGTGGCTACGCCAGACTATAATATATATAATTATAATATATATAGTGCGGGTTTGCCCCAGGGAGAGTCCCTTTCCAACGTTTGCGCATAACGTTATAAATTCTCATCATGTCGACTGCAGCAACACTCTATTCTACCGTTTGTGATTTTATTCGCAATATCCTGAGTGATATCTCCTGCCAACTTACAGAGGAAGTTGTAAGACGAATTGCCACATGCATTGTTGATACTGTGGCTGAAAATGGTGTCCAAATAGGAGAGTGGGTGATTACTAGTATCACAAATGTTTTAGCATTAATACGGAGGGGACTTGAGGTCGCTTACAATTCTACAAAAATTATTCTCAAGGAATTTTACGAAGCAATAAAAGCAACTGCCTGTTTCATTGGAAGGCTAACTGAAGCTCTTTCTTTTACTGGGTGGAATTTTATCCTCTACTGTATTCACAGCATATCTGGGAATGTATTTGTTCACAGGACGCGACAACATGTCGATAACATCTTGAATCCATCAGCGAAACCAATTATTGGTGCAACTGTTGGTGTAGGTGGTGCTGCTGTAACTGGAGCTGTTATCGGTTCAGTTGTTCCAGTAATAGGGACAGTTGCAGGAGGAGTGATAGGAGGACTTGCAGGGTTTATTGGTGGATCTTTTGTTGGTGTAGTCGTTGCAAGAAACACATAAACTATTGCAATGGTTTCACTATAATGATTGTTTATGTACTGCATTATTTTGTTGTGTAATTTCTTACTTCACTGTCATTTGTTCTGTTTGCTGATTCAGTTCTACCACTCGATGTTTTTTTCATTAAAGCAGTACAATAAAGGTAAATATTTTTTTTTAGATTGAGTTCAGAAGAACTAATCAATAAAGAAAGTACAATATAATTATGAAGGTAAAATGTTCCATAACCTTTATAGTAATACTGTAAAATAAGATAGATTTTTCTCTTTCCCAACAAGATGAATACTGAATTGTCCGACTATCAGTAGATTTGTCCTCAGTAAGTATAAATTACCTGTGTATGTTATCTGTATCCCATGACTTATTAGTCTACTCGTATACGAGCGAGAATCGTGATCGAGAATTAATTGCGAACTTAATTAACTATAATATCATAGTGCGCGTAATTGCTAGCCCCGCCCATTATTTTTTACTGCATATGCACTCCATGTATGCATGCGCATGCATACATGGAGTGCATGCCGGCCATGGCCGGCCGTTGAAGACTAACTGTCAACAATCTGAAAGAAGCTCATCTAACACTGTCCGCCATTAAGACATCTAAAACTTTACACTTGTATGTCAGGAAGGAGATAAAACCATTTCTGAGTTGTGTCGAGAAACTCTAGAGATTTCTAAGTCTTTGAATACTCTAATATTGGAGCTGCAGTGATAAGGGAGTGAATTCATTGATAGAACCAGTATTAGCAATTAAAAACTTTATATCTCTCACTTTACGACTAAACAATGTTACTGAAATGGTGCACAGTCATTAGCAACCATTCTGTCATCAATGCACATTGAGTCTTTTTATATGGTACTCAAATGGACTTACACGATGGAGATATGGGTGCTGAGTTTGTTGCCATAGCAACCCAACAGTGTGCTACTCTGATAAAATTATATATAGCTCAGAGTGGTATCACAGGACTAGGTGTGGCAAATGTTGTGCAACATCTTGAGACACACCCATCTCTGATGTCCCTCAATCTGAGCTATAATCTCATTGATATCAATGGTGTATTAGGAATCACTAAATCTCTTCCACGAATACCAATGTTACAAGAACTTATTTTGAATAATAACAAAGATATCGGGGACTTGGGGGTCACACTGCTTGCCAGTATCCTAAACCACACCCAATCATTGAAAAAACTTTCATTAAAATCATGTGACATTGGTAAACATGGTTTAGCTTCGTTGGTTGAAAGAATGCAAGGACTTGTAATGTTAAATTTAAGTGGTAATAGAGCAATAGGTAATGAGGGGGCGGAGTTTATCAGTTGGGGATTACGTAACACTGATACATTGAATACTCTAGACTTATCATCATGTGATATTAGAGATGAAGGTTGCATCCATCTTGCTGATGCTATACTACACAATATTAGTCTAGCTTATTTGTCACTTCATGGTAATGCTATTAGTGATGGAGGAGTAGATTCACTCAGTACTGCTTTGGAAAAAATAGGCGAGTACAAAAAAATTGTACATTATTACATTAGTCAATAAGATCACAGAAAAGCTGTCACATCATTAAACATTAAACCACATATAGCACCAAATGATAACATAACTGAGTAATCATGTGACATTGAGTCAATGACATTTTCATATACAGTACTAGTCACCTGATCACATTTTAAAAAGCATAATGCTAAATGCAACCAAACACACTAGCGGAATAAATCTTTTTATATTTACAATGCAAGGTCTCCATTAGATAACACACTCTACACTTCAAAACACCCAACACATATAGTACAGTATATATAATCTGTATCACTCACAAAATAACCAAATTATCAATAATAATTATTATAAACCATAATTATATAACTATATTTTATGTATAATATTGTTCCATGCAGTACATTACAGCACCTTGTCCTCTCTGAAAACCGGTTTGGAGAACAGGGCACAACAAGTTTACTCCATTGTCTGAAATCTAACACCACTCTCACACACCTTTCTCTCTTCTCTCCATTCCTTCATCAACACATATTAGCAACTGTTGAAATTCTATTATCCAAAAATGATGAACTCGGCAAGTAAGTAAAGTCTCATTCCTAGACCCAGGTCTGAAAATTAGACTATTATTATCACAAATCTATTTGTTTTATCCCAGTGTGGTAAGCTTCGACGAGACATGAAACAAGATAGGTCCATGTCACCATGTAGGCTTCAGGCACATGTATTATCTACTTGCTTTTTAGTTAACGCTAGGGTTACTGATCTCTCCTCCTTCAGTGCCTGAACCCTTAATGTTAATACATCTTTAACTTGTGTACACACTGTTATTTCTACATACAACACAGTGCTTCTTGTGGAATATGACTCACAATAATTGTAATGATTGTTTTGTATATAGTATTATTGTAGTATTTGACATATTGTTGTAATTGTTGTAGTATCTTGTACTTGTCTGTCCAATTATTGTAGTCCTTATAATATATGTAAGATAGACGGCTATTCTATATTTAGTACATTCTATATTTAGCTACCAGTAAGTATAAATACAAAATGATTTTGTTTAGAAATAATCTTTTTGAGAGTTAAGCCACACTTACATGTATGTACACTACAGTGAAACCCCTCTATTGAGGACACCCCTGTGCTAAGGCACTTACAAATGTCCCAAACTGTGCTTCATAATATAAATTCACCTCTGAAATGAGGACACCCCTGTATTCATTACCCTTATATTTGCCCCAATGGTGTCCAGAATAAAGGGGTTCCACTATATAAAAGTTGAACACTATTTTTAAATTTAGATGATTATCTACAGAAGCCAAATACTATGTATTGAGCATGTCTACAGTCTACTTAAAAACTGAAAGTTAGTGATGGCATTACTAATACTTGATTTTTTTATTCGTGGTATCGAGTATTGCTCCAGAGTCCAGAGTCGACACTGAACTACCATGCCCCTTTTGGGGTAGTTGTGGTTGATACCATATTGATAATGAGTCCAAAACTACCAAGTATCATATCGAAATGAAATTTTCCATCACTATTGAAAGTTAATAATTTAAATGTTATTTTAGATATAGACGACAAATTAAAGCTTTGAAGCAAGAGAATATAACACTGAAGAAGGAGTGTGATCGGTTGTCATGGGAACTGGGAAACAGACTATAAATTTAATATAATTATAATTATGATAATTAATGGCTATATATCACTTAAAAAAAAGAATGAAGTCAGAAATATATTAAATATTCTTGTATATAGAATGTTCAGTTGCAAAAACTGAGGTAGTTAAAAAAGACAAGTCACCAAATTAACCAACATAAAATTAAAATTCTTAATGTACTGTAAACAATGATACAATATTGTGTACTTATCACTTGACATTTCTAGTTGGCCTGGTCCCATTAATTTTGGTAGCTATGCATTAATTAAATAATGTGATTATGCTGATTCGGTGGCTCAATGTCACATGACAGCACTAATTAGTTAGCTTCCTTGAACAATTTAACATTACAACACAATTCTATATAACTAAACTGTCACTCACATGTAGGAATGTAATAACAGACTAACTCAATAATGTAAATTGAGCATATTTTCGAAGGGAGGAAGGTTTTCAATTTGACAAACAAGTTTCATCATTGTTGCTTGATTATCAGTGAAACAAAAGTGACCAGTGAGGAGAGTGTTACTATGTAAACATTCCTGTTCTTCCTATATAGGGACTTCCTGACCACCAGAACACCTCATATTTATTAGTTTTTATGCTAGTGCTATAATATGTAATGCTTAAAGTACCTTTGTTGTTTAAGACCAAAAAGGTACGACAAGATTTTTTGATGTAACCATTGCTACTATAAAAAGGAATCATCACTTCTATAAATAAAACCTGCATTCAATGAGTAATCCCACTGTCAGTTTAGTTACATCCAGAAACATGTGAAAACAGGTCAAAATGTCTTTTCAAACCAACAATTGACCACACCCACTATGAAAAACTTGTTCATCGTTCCCTTTATTTTTCCTTAGCAAGAACCATGGGATTTTATTTAGGGGTTAGAAGAGGGTTTCATTTAGGCATTTGCCCCCATCAGAATTTGTTTGCCAATATGCACACTACAATAATCCAGTATGTCGCCCCCTCACAAGTCTTTAAAATTCACGTTTCACACCCACTCAACAAATTGTCTAAATGAAACCCTGTAGAATCTTTAAAATTACACTTCCAAAGTATACATTCTTTGTTGAATCAACTGTACCATTTCTCATGCACTAGTGACAACTCTCAACTAGACTGTTCGAGAGAAGCATACATAACTATCACAGAATTTAATATTTCAATTAGTTTCTTCACTAAAATCAAAAATTAATTTATAAGTCCACAAGTCAATAAACAAAATACATTGATATCAAGTGTTACTCGTCCCCCTTGGGTGCTCTTGTATATATCACTTGTGTATGATGTTTAGATACCTCTTTGATCACTCCTTGCTCTAAGAGTTCTCGTAAACCTCTTCTGGCTAATGACACCCGGATTTTTAATCTTTCTGATACAACTGATGGTGTTATAAGCTTGTAGCTCGGGACTTCTTTCCTTAATTTATCATAAGTTACTTTATCAAACATCGCAAGGTTATTCAATTTGTCACGAACTTTCCCCTTGGACCACTTCTGTGAATTACATAATACAATACATAATAATACATTCATACATGATAATGTAGATAATATAATCTACAATACATACCTTCTTCTTGGCTTTACCAGCACCTGGCTTGGCAGCAGCAGGTTTCTTCTTCTGCTGGGTTGTAGTTTTCCCTCCTTTTTGTTGCTGTTTAGGAGGCTAGATTAGGCAGTGATAGACAATGATACAAAGTATTAGTAACAACATAGACTCACCATTTTGTTACCCTACTGCACTTCAAGCATGTGCTTTATGCGCATGCGCAGTAGAGTATTCGAGACTGCTGTACAGCTGTAGTAGTTACAGATATAGTGCTGCTGTTTTATATGAGCTAGTACCTCTGCTGTAAGTGTATACAATTATTGTATTTCTATAGCTGTGTTATGTATACTTCATGTATATATATATAATACTATATTGTGTCTGTGGATTCCATAATTAGATTCACTGATCTAGTCTGGGGACGAGACTAGCAGTCAGGCTGATTATATTACCATAGATAATGAATATTGGTTTCACAAAAAAACCACATACAAACAGATCAATAAAGTATTTACAATAACTTAATCGATGGCATTATTCAGTTATCTGCATCACTCAAACTGTTAGAGATCACATGCTAGACATGAGGTCAATTGCATTGCAAAGTAATATTATTACTATTACTAATACCTCCAAAATCAGTGTAATGTAATTATTACTATAACCTTAAAAATCAGTATATTACTATTGCTTTTAGTGTTGCTGTTATTGATTACTATCCAGGGCTGAATGAAGCAGTGCTGCCTTGGCCACACTGTTTTTCCTGCTAATACTCCAATCCTATACCATAAACCTATCATGCATGACATGGCTAGTTTACTTCGTGCTGGAGAGCATGCTATGCTGGCATCCTGTGCCTCTGTAGTCTCGCATTGCATCAACGACCCCGTTACAAGACAGAACTGTCTGGAATCACAAAACAATGGCTCCTGCATGAATTTGTGCAGGGCCAATCGAAGTCAATGTAGCTCGCGCTTCATCACGACAAAAGATGGCGGCAATGTGCTAGAATTCTGAAGCAACACCAAAGATTGGCAACAATAGTGTGAAGCCAAAGCAGTAGTTAACATTGATAAAACAACATCAAAACGTACTCATTCTCAGCTTCTGTTTCAAACTTTGTCGACAATAACCCCAAGGATAGTCACCCATGCCAAATTGAGTCTGTAGTAGAGCGGAGGCAGTAGCAAAGAACATATCAACAGCTATCATCAGACATCACCATAAATAACAGAGCGCTCTGCTCTAATAATTATATGATTAATAACCTGCTTTTGTCATGTGAAAGTTTGTCAGAGTTTTGTGATGAGAGTTTCCAGATGGTCGCATCTTGTAGCATGGTTGTTGGCGACGTGAGACTACCTGCATGGCGTAGCAAGTCAAGCCTCAGTACAATAACCACGCCTACAAAGTAAGGAAACTGATAAGAATTTAATTGTTTTTAATAATATTTCACAATGCATTCTGGCAATAAACATTCATGATAAATGTCCATGGCCAACACATCAGTTATAATCATGTAATGAAGTTGGGCATTCGTTTTGGCCTCACCAGTTTATTTTTGCTTCTTTCGGCCCTGCTATATGAGGTTTCTTTGAAATTCTTTCATGTTTTAAACTACATGTAAATAAATACCCATTGCATTTAATGTTCATGAGTTTCTCAAAAGAGAATCAGTAGGTCTACACCTTTTCAGCCAAAATATTTTTCTACTGGTCCTACTATAAATGAACATATTACTTAAAGTCAATTACTATTACTGACATTGAGAATCTGAGATTGTATATTATTACTGTTACTAATACTATTACCTATTGTACTATTACTATTACCAAATATGTAATCATTGCTATTATCTATTACCATTACCTTGAAACATCTATTACTATTAATCGATGGAATGCAATTGTCACGTGACATTCTTCAATAATCACGACACATTTATTCCACATAGAATACCAAAACTACACAATGTCAAATAGTCCCGAATTTCTAAAAGCTGCTGAGGACGTGAAAGCACTCACTGTACGACCAACAGACCAGGAGCTACTAGACCTATACAAGTACTTCAAACAGGCTTCTATTGGAGACTGCAACACAACTCGTCCCGGCATGTTTGATCTGAAAGGAAAATATAAATGGGATGCTTGGAATAGTTTGAAAGGCCAAAGCAAAGAGGAGGCAGAGAAGAAGTATGTAGAGTTTGCTAAAGAGCTTATTGCAAAGTACTCTTCTTAGGAGTTATGTTTGTTGTGTGATAGTCATGTGACATTACTGGTTATTATTTTAATACATGTTTGTAAATGTTATATGAAAACAATTTATTTTGAAGTAAATGTGATAATTAAATACACACTTAGTTTATGTGCAGCAAAGCTCCTGCTTGTGTCTGTTGAAAAATTTCAATTATGCAGAGTGGCCCTCAAAACAGTACATTTAATTTGAAAATGTATTGACATGAGATGACACTGAAATGCATGTGACGAGGTAATGATTTTATCTGTACAGTCTGTATCAATACACATCACCTATGGAGAAGTCGATAGCTGTCTGATGTATTCCATACTGTGAATGATAAATTAATAATTATATTTTTAAAAATTATAATTATGTATTTGTACAAAAACAATTATGATTTCAATTCACAAACAGAGTAGCATTTATAAAACGATATATTATTTATTACTCTTTGTTATCATCTGTAATATCTTTTAACAAACAATATTGTTCATTATTATCACACCAGTTTATACAATATGGACGCTGAAATAAGTCCTCCATATCCTCTAGGCTCCGCCCTTTTGTTTCTGGAACAAGAAATACTACAAATATCAAACCTAAAACACCAAATCCAGCATAGAATCCAAAAGTACCAGGTTGACCCAAATTATCTGCAAAAGTTAAAAATGTCAACGATACAAAAAGATTAAAAATCCAGTTAGTTGCTGTTGCTATGGAGATGGCAGTACTTCGTGCCCATGTGGGATATATCTCTGAGTTGATGGTCCATGGAAGAGGTCCCATTCCGGGGGCAAAGAACATAATATATATGAATAGTGCAACAAGAGACAGCCATGCATACTTATTATTAGGACAAGAATTATAAGTCCAGAATTTTTTGGTTTCATTATCATTTCCTGAACCTTCTTCGATGACTTGATTATCTGAGTATAGTTGACAATCATCAGTATTGTTAGATATAAAGCAATCACTGTGATGTTTGTTACCAGGTGAACATGTTCCATTGATATACACACCAGTATCATTGTGATAAGCACAAAATCCACATCGTGAATCGCCCACACAAGTACCGCATGACGTATAGCTACATTTGTCACTTAGAAGAGAATGTGCTCGCACGCTCTGAACATCTGACAGGATGAAAGAACCAGACAGGAGTAGAAACCCTACAATTACACCAATTAAACTGCCAATTAGTAGCTTTCGTCTACCAAGCCTATCTACTAATATCAGACCTACTATAGTGAATATGAAGTTACCAAATGCTGGTATTGCTGACAGCCAAATAGATTGATTATCACTAAAGCCAGCCATCTCTATAATTGAAGCACTGTAATACCTGAAAATAATAAGATAATGAATTATTAGAATGAGTCGAGAAATTTGTGTGAAGAAGAAAATGGTCTTACTAGTATATGATTTCAAATGCTTAAGAGATCAATTGATTATTTTTAATCATCAGCCAACAAAAGAGTCTAGCCTAGGTGAGTGAAGCACCAGCTTGTCTTTAAGGATAGAAAGTTATATTTATTTCTCTCAAGACAACTACAAAACGAACACTTTCAATTTGGAAAAAAATTCAAAGGTCTCACAATCACAAATCCAATACCACAGAGAATATAAAGCAAATGTCTATAATACTCTCATTATCAATACCATCGTACTATTAGCTATCTTCTACCATATGTATAAAACCATTGTCACATGACACTCACATGACTGTATTGATCCCACCCAATTGTTGGAACATCTGTAGACCACACCCGACAATGAGGGCTATTATCACTGCTTTACTAGTGAAAAATTTCTTCATTAAAGCAACTATTCCTGCAATGAAATTAATGAACAATAAATGGATGGATTGATGGATGGATAGATAGATGGATGGATGAAAGGATAGATGGATTGGATCTGGAAAGAGGCTTTGTTCTGTCTACAAAAAGTAAAGTATGGAAGCAAGCACTGTCCATTTAGAGTACGCAATAATTAGGTTCATAGTGATCGGTAATTATAGAAGAGAAATGCTTTAGATAATTTCAAGACAAAAGTCATTGAAAGACACAACATCTGGTTTTAGATATAATTATGTGACACACAATTTTTAAAAGGAGCTCATCCAACAAAATAATTTTGATCAAATGGTTACATTCACTTGCCATTCCACCATTTGTATAGGAAGTCATGAAATTTGGTATCCAGGAAGAGCCATTACTGAGCTTCTTAGATACCTATACATTCTGTACAAAAGGTGGAATAGTGAGAGCTATTGAGGGTAAGCATTTGATCAAAATTATTTTGTGGGAGTGTCTCTTTTCAAAAAATTATGTCCTTTCCTTTCGTTGCTTACATTCCCCTCACCTAGTTTTAATTTGGTATATTCTTCATAATCTGCAACTATTTCTTTATATTCTTTCTCAACTTCAGAAGGATGTCTTAATTTATATAAGACTCTACGAGCTTTTTGTGGTTTTCCATGAAATATCAACCATCGTGGAGTCTCTGGCATAAACAAGAACCCAATGAACATGATAATGGAAGGTACCGCCGCTAAACTTAACATGAATCTGAAGATGAATGGATACATTGGAATAGATGAATTGAATAATGGATACATTAGAATGGACAAATGGAATAATGGATACATTGGAATGGAATAATGGAAACATTGGAATGAATAATGGATACATTGGAATGGATGAATGGAATGGACGAATGGAATAAAGGATACATTGGATACATTAGAATGGACGAATGGAATAATGGATACATTGGAATGGAATAATGGATACATTGGAATGAATGAATGAATTGATATATTAAGGGATGGATAGATGAACAATTGAATATATGGATGAATGGATTGATGTACAGTGTATGAATGGATGAATGACAAGAATTACAGGATGGATGAATGAACGAACAGATGGATGAGCAGATAGAAGAATGGACTGATGGATGGATGGAAAGGTGGATACATGAATGGAGAATGGATGGAAAGAATGCAGACAAGGGGTCAATTACAATGCTATGTGATACATTAATATCGCTATTACCTTATAAATCAGTATATTACTATTACTATTACATTTTTGTACCTCCTAAGTCAATGTAATATATTACAATTACTATTACTATTAGCTTAAAAATCATCAGATAACTATCAGTGTAACTGTTATGGATTACTAAAGCATTGATGACATTCTTCATGTTTTAGACTAAATGAACATTGCATTTAATGTTTATGAGTTTCTCAAAAACAGAATCATTAAGTCTGTACATGTACCTTTCTGGCCGAAACAATTCCCCTCCAATACTAAAATATCATAAGCATCTATAACATTACTAAAATATCTTTCTACTGGCTCTAGTGTAAATGAACACATTATACTTATTACCTCAACATTGAGATTATATATTACTATTACTAATACTATTACCTCAGTTTCTTAAATTACCTATTACTATCTATTACTATTACCCTATGTCTGATTGAATGATGGATGGATGGATTGGATTGAAGTGAATGGATGGATGAATGATCAACATGAATATAGGCTAAATCAGTGCAAAAATATAATACCTCCATCCAACATTCACACTAAGTGAAGAGAACGCTCCATCAATAATAGTAGCTACAAATTGACCTCCAGTTATAAATAAATTATTCAACACAACTAATTTTCCTCTCATATGAGCAGGGGCTGACTCAGCAATATACATTGGGACAGCCATAGCAGCAAATCCAATCCCAATACCCACAATAACACGCCCAAACAAAAGGACATACTTATTAGGTGACACGCCCATCACAACAGCACCTATTGTGAATACTAAAGATGCTATTAACAGAACTGGTCTACGACCCAAGAAGTCCGTTAATGGACCTGCTAAAATGGCTGATATTGCAGCAGCTGCTATTGTCACACTGACAATTAGTTCATGCCAGACTGGTTTCAATGAGAATGATTCATCCACCTTTAACATAGCACCAGATACTACACCTGTATCATATCCAAACAAGAATCCTCCTACAGGAAAGAAGATAGATATTCATCAAAATAAATATAATAAAGTCTGTTCACATTCACAATGACCTCAAAATTAGATTGTAGTTAGGGGCCATCACATTATGCTGGCATTGCTTTGAGCATAATAGATTGCATTATGCCTGCCAGCACAATAGGATGTGTAATGTAAACTTTGTGGTCAAAATACCTTTTACCAAAGGTCATGAGGTCACATAGTGGATAGGCTATAGGCTCAAGCTCAAGGTTCAGAATCTGACAGTTCAGGTCAAAGTGAAGATATGTCATTATCTGTAGATTACAAGCATCAGTTGTGTTACAATTAATTTTAATGACTAATTATTAGTGTTATATGTGCCTATACCTAGTATAGGGCAGATACAGATACTTTATAGACCAAGTTTTGAAACTTTATAGTACTATTTTACTGTAGGAAAAGACTGATACAACAGTCAGAATCTTTTTTTTAAAGCTATTTCCATCTTTTCTAGTAGTTTGTGAGTTTCATTTTCCAAATGTAACATTATCAATATTTTTGGATGTACCCAAGTGCAAGCATTATTGAAATGAAACTTGGAATTTGAGTATACCATAATAGGCTGTAATAAAGCATAAAGTGCTTATAACTTGATATGTACTATAGTGTATAGTTTATTGTCATAAGGTTAACAATACATGATTATACTGTACCTCAATAATGAAGCAATGGATTGAAATTTGGAAGGATAAATGGTGAAAATAAGTTTGTTGGCCATTACAAACTAAAGTTAGGAACATTTCCCAAGGTCATGGTGAACATGAATAGACCTTTAACTATAGATAATTAACAAGCTATACCTATGTGAAAACATTGGCTGGTATAGCAAACCATGAAATATATACTACTCTATTCTGTAATCTACAGTACATGCATAATTTTCTTTAATAAACATTCTCAGTATTAGTTGTCTACAAAAAAGTCTGTACATGTAACTATATTTAGTTACAACATGTAAATTCAGACATGCAGGAGATATTACGTTTGGACAAAAGAGGACAACACTACAATGAAATAGCTATACATGTGTATACCTATCAGAAAGACAGGTAAACGTTACATACAGTGTACAGATAATAACAACCATTTGTTAAAAGCAGTGTGGTTTTGTGTTTACCAACATAATATGCACATTATGGATGCAAGTGTACTTGTCAAATCTATTTATATGCTACATATGACTCATTAGTGTAAACTGAGTATAAATAGAAATGTAAACTAACCGACAGTAGTGGATAACAATACAGTACACTATCTACTTAGTACAGTATTGTACTATACTGTATAATACTTTGAATTTGAAAGACGTTGGGGTTGGGGGGTGAGCAACATGCAGAGTTATCGTGGTGTGCATATTGGCAAACAAATTCCAATGCCCCACCCTCACCCCCTCCGCCTAAATGAAACCCTTTGTATGACACTTTAAGAGTGCTTATTAATTTCAGCTAATTAGGATGTCACAAAATTGATGATTTCACTGCAATTAAATAATAGTTATAATATATGCAGTTGAAAAATACCATAACACTTAATCTTGAACTGTATGCTATCAAAACAAGGATCAGAGGTGTCACCTTTAAAAAAACGAGCCTCTTTTTGCTATCATAGACAGTATCAATGAATAGTTGCAATAGTCACCTTTAGGCAATAATCACAAAACTTAATTTCCAATATCACACAACCCTACACTCAAGTTGCTATATATACTAACATGTTAATAATAGATAAACTTTCATACGCTCGCCTTGCTGTCTTCCTGCAACAAGAAAGATCTTTCCAGTTCTTCTTTCCAGCAAATAAGTTAGAAAAATTATAATTAGTAAAATTCAGGAGTTATAAAACTGACACAGTTGCTATTCTTACACTTCATTTTGTATTAAGTAATATTGACAAGTTACATCTACTCGAGCTCTACTTCCAGTACCTCTTGCAACAAGACATACAATCCAGACCCTCTCCCTTGTTTAGAGGGGAGGGGCTGGCTACACAACAGTAGGCCTGTCCAAATTATTCCAATTTTTTCTCCCAATTATTCTATTAAGAATTTCTCAAACAATGCTCCTATTATTACGAAAGATTTATCCCATTATTCCCAATTATTCCCATTGAAATTCAGGAAAGTAACCTCACAAAATTGTTGTGATTCAACGATTATGAACAAAATAGGTACCCAGCAGAAACTGTAAGGTTCCCTCCAGGAAATTCACTGACTCTACTCTTAGGAGTGACATTCTTTGGTTCATAGTCAGCCTTTCCTATAGTTGTCTTCCTCTTAATACCAATGGGTGGATTAGAATGAGCCTTTTCTCTTTCTAGCTAATTGCAATGGAGTTGGACACTTCAGATAGTTTAGTATTGTTCTCACACTTCCATTCTCAGTAGAGCTACTAGAATCCTCTATGGCACTGTCAACTGTTGAACTAGATGTTGTGCTCTCCAGTGAGCTTGAACTTTCATCCATGCCTAAGCTGCTAAGCTACAGTACAGCTAGCTAAGCATATATACTGCCTTTCATTAACCTTTTTGACCTTTGTAAGCTTTGAAGCCCTAGTAGGCTAGAATAATTCTCTGATTCTAGTCTGCACCTACATGTATTATTCCCAAAATTATTCTCGAATAATTGGGACAGGCCTACACAACAGTACCAAATAACATCCCAATAATGGATTGGTTGCTAAGGAGACCAGAATACAAAAGTCATATACACGTACATACCTGTAGCTGAAAACAATGAGAGAAGAGTGAGGAATATTCTCACTTGCCATTTACTTGAGTGAGGTGGTCCATTAGGAGAATATTCTGTTTGAATATTGTCCTTGTGTTGTATCAGTGCTTCACATTCACTATCATCATATGTACCTATGTGGAGGGAGGAGGTACATGTAATTATGAAACAAAATAAACACCAGGTTAGTATAGTCTGGTCCCCGCCCCTTCGCATTGAGAAGAAGGGTCTGGAACAATGCGTATACCAAACTCGTTCTGCTGGAATGCAGAAGTCACATGCAACCGGGCCTATAATTATGTATATTTTTTTAAATTGTAGAAGCTAATATCATACACATCATACCTGATCTTCGAGAAGAGACTTCAGAGGAATAACTACAACAACAATGGAAGGTAAACTACAAGAACTGTCTCCACTTAGTGCAGCATCAAAAGCCCATGGTAAACAAATGAAACACAAACTCTTGTCATACCCAGTAGCAAGAACGGCGAAAACGTCACTACCTTCAAGAATAGAGACTACAACTCTCTCTTGCATGGCCTTCAGTGAAGAATAACCAAGGCGAGCTACTACAGATACCAGGTTTGGCTTGGACATTCAGTGATTATAATAGCTTGTCATTCAAGTGTCACGTGATATTAGATGATGTTTTAGCCACCTCAACTCTGATTGGCCATCAATATTTTTGCAGAGCAAAACGAGTTTGGTATACGTAATGTTGCAGACCCTTCCTCTCAATGCGAAGTGGCGGGGACCAGACTAGGTTGGCCTATAGGCCAATATATCACAATATGTCATCTTCACAAGAATAGTCTAGTTCAAGTCTTTTTCTTCCTTTATTTTCACATTATTTAAACTGCCATGTCCACAGGATAATCAAATTTTGTGAGACCAACTGGACTTCTGTTAGCACTTGTTGGGCAAATCAATTTTGTCTAGAATTTGCATAATTTGATTACAATCTGGTTGTTTATTGGTAATACTTGAAGTCCTGATTGTCATACTTTTTCATTACAATCTCACCTGACAGTGATTCCTCTGGTATAGTTGGGTATTTCGATCTGTAACTTCTTCTATAACTCATGACCTATTAGTGTTAGTATACAAACAAACGTACACGGAATGTGACGGAAGTACGCCCAGAGTCATGAAATTCCAGGACCCTCTTTTTCCAGGACCCTATTAAAGGTCAAAATGAATAGGCAAGCCCATAATAAGAAACCTTGAAGAATTGAACGACAGAATCCAGCAATTATCTCAGTATTCATGTCTGGACTGGCATGCTCGACAAACAGATCAGTCCAGATGTAAGAACACATCTCTACTACTAATTTGGGGTAACTCCGGACACGCCCCAACTTCGGACAGTTTTACATTTTTTGTACTCGTTCTCAACAAAGAGCAGCATTACAATTACAATAGTTCTACTGTCACTAGCTACACACATATGCTTGAAAATGAGCATGATACAATGAGTATGCAATACTTTATTTACTCACAAATACGCGATTCACACTAATGGGTAGTAGCACTACTACTTATTAGTGTGAATCGCGTATGTGTGAATAATAATGTATTGCATACTCATTGTATCATGCTCATTATCAAGCATATGTGTGTAGCTAGTGACAGTAGAACTATTGTAATTGTAATGCTGCTCTTTGTTGAGAACGAGTACAAAATAGGTATATATAACTGTCCGAAGTTTGGGCGTGTCTGGAGTTACCCACGATTACCTTATAGGGATACTTTTGCATTTACACATGTTACGGATATTCAATCAGTATATGTGACAGTTAGGTTGTTTATTAGTTTTACATCCAGCATACAACCATAAGGTGTGCCTAATTAATGTATACCACAATAATGATATGAGAAATGCATTTGTATACTAACAATGTAAAATGAGAGAACATTATAATTAGGGCTTTGATGATTAATCGATTAGTCAATTGAAAATTCTTTTATCAATTATAAGTCTGTGATATCGATTATGCTAATTATTCCAGAAGACATACTTTTCAAGCATGCAACAGCAGATAATATGTCAGTGACAGGAAGCTCAAGTTTTTGATCATCAAATGGAAGGAGTTTCCTGTATTAATTGACTTAATTGGTTTACTTTCGCTAATTTTAATCGATTATCAATCGATTTGAAGTTAGTAACAATCAATTTCAAAATCTCAGCCCTAATTAAATTCCAACAAGAATTATATACATGCCATATGTACACCACTGTTTGTTTTTGTTTCATCTGAATCATTTTTGATGAGCTAATTCATTCTTTATTGTGTATGGAGTGCCATCACCACACTTAACTTACCTTGTTTTTTTTAATGTGACCGGGAGTGCTGCATCAATAAAGCAAAGCCTTTTTTTCTCAACATATTGCTGTGTGTTTCTAATAAAGTAGCTTATAAATTATGATTCTAATTATCATAATTTTAATATCATAGCTGTAAATAATTATAAATACATTATAATCTATATAACTTTTATGTTCTGAGAACACGTATTCTATGCAATACTGAATTGTGAACACATTATATTATATTATGAAGGCTGTGAATAACCAATGGTGGACATCTCTGACCTGATAATAAGAAAACTTAGGAATTGCAGATATTATGAACTGTAATAGCTGCTGTAAGGTATAAATACCTTTGTACTTATACAACTAATTTATAGCTATCTAATGTGTTTAAATAATTATGTCTAAATTATTACCAAGTACTTTCCCAAATGTTTTGCATGATACACAGACAGACAGACAAACAGACAGATGGACAGAACTGATCGTTTAACCCCTTGTGCACATTCTACATGGAGGCAATTATATTTACTTGTTAAAGTTAATTATAATACATATTATTATGAATTTATGATATTGCATTAAAAAGTATTTCTTTATGTTAATAAGCGTAAATACCTCGCATAACCAGACACAACCTACTACTTCATCATAGTAGGTTGAGACTGGGTACACAAGACTACACCCATTGTGCATCTAAAGTGATGGCTAAATGCTCTTCTGAAGTGGGGAGGGAGGGTGGTAGAATAAGTGCTCCTAACCTCCCAAACCAACCTTCTGCTAATATAATTTTATATAGAATAAACTCACTGTATAGCCGGTCAGGTAAGCGCAGCACCTCCTATACTTTTCGAAGTATACAAGGGGCTGCATTGTGAAATTCTTGTACCTATCAGTATGCTTACTACATGCATGACATGGGTAATTGTGATTCCAAAAGTCAGTTAGAATATAAAATTAACAATGACATTGATAACAGTTACATGAAAACAGATTTCTAATAACTCTCAGTATCATGCATAGATTATTATATATAATTATACAATTATTATAATTATATACGTGCAATATAAAAATAAGCCATGCATATATAAATCGTCAAAGTCAAGTTATAATTTAGTGTACAGTATTCTTGAGCCATTTCTCCATTTCTTCGTGTGACTTCTCTGAGGCAAATTTCATTTCAGATAGTAGAAACGATGTTAGAACGCTGTATTCATTGATACAGTACTTTGCATACAAGTCATATGATGTGCTGTAGATTCCAAACCTTCCATGAGAACTGAATTTGGCTTCTATCTTCACATAATATACTTCAAACTTGGAGACTTGAAAACTTGGTGATCGCATGATTGCAAAGTCTACGATTTTTCTCTCCCCAGCATCGTTTACCGCCTTGAAAAAGCTTTTGGGCGTGGTTTTTGCAGTGCTCTGCATGATTGCTTGGATATCTGGAAGTTTTTGTTTAACAGTTCGCATAATGTTGGACGGTAATATCGCATCCAGAGCTTGCTCGACATTTATTCCTGCTTGATGCCAATGCCTACTATCAGATCTGGATTTGTCTAGTGCAAGAAAGGGAGCTGCAGATGCTTTTCTGACAAAATAATCGAACCTTTCCTCCTCCTGATCTTCTCCACACGGAATCCCTTTAGTCAATAGTTGTTGGGCTCTCACTAATGCTAGCCCAACGTCAGATAGACTTGCAATTTCTCTCTCTGATGGAACAATACAGATCAAAACTAAGGACATAGTGATGGCTCGAGACGCAGACGTTGCCTTCAGATCGTCGTATATACCACTTATTTATAGCAGTGCGTGAAAATTTAATTATATCATATGTCACGTGAGCAAGTAATTTAAAAGGACCTGTCGCTTTGCAGAAAGGAAATCGTGTTTTTTAATTAAATCTGAAATGGCTGAATGTGTTCTGGTGTACCACGGAAAAGATTCGTTGTCTGATGAAAATAAAGCACTTCTGTTAGCTAAACATCTACTCACTTGCAATATACCAAAATGTCCTTCCGAGAGCTACCATCATCATATACTGAAAATAGCTCAAGAGGCCCCGTTTTGCGTCTTGGACAAAACCTCAACACGTGAACAAAATCATCAAGGAAGCATCCATGCTGCAGCGGATGTAGTGCTCAAGGCAATTCTTCCTAAATCTACTTTTGAAATAATACCTTTGATAGTCTCGCTTTTGAATGGTGAAGACGTACAACATCCTGCTCTTGAGAAACTTCTAAATGTAATTCCTGGTGACGAACCTGACTCCTTGAAGTTAGAAGGTACTTTTATGCTATTGTCTAACTGGGAGGGCTCTTCATTGGAAATATGCAACATCAAGATACAGCAAAAACGAGAAACTACTCAACGTTTTATGCATCAACCTGTTACGACATGGAAACTTTCTGGAATCTGCTACTATTCTTCATTCACGATAATACTGCCTATACTAGTTGCTGTTATGCAAAAGGAAAAAGATGCTAAAGAATGGATTAAAAACGTCCTCAAGAAAGGCTTTGACACCAATTATAAAGCAATTTCAAATTCAGAATATTTACCTGAGATGACTAAATCTGCCGTCATATACTTGGAGGACCTACAGGACTCGAAGTCAATGCTCGAAGCTAAAAAAGCTGTTGTGTTTGTTCATAGTTGGCTTACTCACAGTTTGCCACAATCTCCTTCAGATCGTTACGATTATGTACATAAACAAGCCAAAGGGTATGGAACTTCACTTCGGTGTACAAATAAAGACAATAAGTCAGATGCACTTACACTTGATGATCATGAAGGAGATATCAGTGTTGCTGTGGATAAAGTTCTTAGGAAGGTTTTACCTAAATCCACCCATGGATTAATACCTACGATAGTCTCGCTTTTGAATCATGAAGGTGACCCACACCCTGCTCTCAGAAAACTTTTCACTGTTGAAATTGTTACGAGTGGCTCCAAATGTGTTGAAGGTTTTTTTATGTTGTTGTCAAATTGGGAAAGCTTTACATTTGATGTTTTCCACATTAGAATACAGCAAACACAAGAAGCATTGCGTGACACTCCTTCAGCAACAATTTCAGGGACTTGCCGTTCTTCTTCGTTCATGGTGATTCCACAGTCCATTTCATTTGATTCCTTAAACAATGCTGATAAAGAGATTCAAAAGCTCCTTAAGGAAGGTTTAAAACATGGTGCAGCAATAAAACAGTGTATGCAAAGTCACATACTTAGCGTTGCTGGTGCATGTGGGACTCATGTAGACCAAGTGGAGAGTGATTTTATTTGGGCTCATTATAGTCCATAGACTAAGTGCATGCTAGAATTATAATCTCCTTAAAATTATTAATTATTTTTATTTTTTTCCCAAAAACAATTTTGCTACATATATACAACATACGTTAGTTAAAAAACAATTATCATTAATTAAACGAATGTGCATAACCTTAATGTGTACAGCACTGATTGAATGGGGAACTTATTTCATGGGGGCACGCACATGCATCCATCTTAGCCAGTCCAATTATATCTTTTGAAGATAGCACTACTTCATGTCCCATCACATACTTAAATAAATATCTTAATTATAATTCAGTTTCACTAAGAATCTGTGTACAAAGACTGGTGTTGCACTGCTTTTGCAGAACCCAGTAGACAGAGTACATGAAAAGGCAAAGACTCTATAGTGCCATCAGGACCCTTTTCAGGATAGACCAGAAAAATCAGAGATTCCTCTCTGAACCCTAGATTCTTGCTCTTGACGAACTGCAGTATTTAAATATACAAAAATACAGTTATACTGTTCATATAGTTAAATGATTTGAATAAATAAATATGAACAACATTGTTTAAAGTTGATTGAACGAAAGATTTGCCAAAATAGTCTTGTCCGGGTCCCAGGTGCGGCCGGGACGAGACTAAATTCTAGGGTGTGTCTATATGATTACTTTGACAATAGCATAAAATCAGCTAACAACAACTGCGGTGAAAAAAAAAATGCACTCCGTGGTTCCTGAAGGGCAACTAGCTAGGAACTCTCGACGCGAAGAGAAACTGCTTGAAGTGCAGTCCAAATTGGTACAACATACAGTCGGAAATCAACTGGAGCAATTTAATTATGCTGTCGATCAAGCTGAAAAGCTTCCCAGTCTAACTGAAGTTGACAGCAACGAACAGAAAGACTATTGGACTATCGCTACTTCTGGAAGGGTTTCAGAAAACATTACGGTGAGAGATAAGCTCACCAGCTTCTTACCAAAACCGGCGATGGACTTGATTGAGAGCGGTGTTGTGAGTGATCTTCAAGGTATTATGGATGATAGAAATGTGCCAGTTACCAGCTTTCTTACAGTATTTAGTGGGACAAGGAGTGCTGATAAATGCTTTCAGGAATTTGGCTTTGTTAGAATACCCAATTGGGATGAACCTCTCATTGAAATATACTATGTTCGTCTGGAGGCTCACTTTGAATCACGTCGACGTCTATGGATGCATGAAGATAACAACAATTTGAGTGCTGAGTTCAAGATGAAACGTTATCAGCTGCACATTCCGGAAACTCCAGCTCCGAGGCGACATACTTACGTATACCGAAATCCACGTAGAACCAATAACAGCTGTATAATCCTATAAATAATTATATATAATATAATTTTATATTATATTATATTATATATATATATATATATATATATATATATATATATATATATATATATATCTATAATTATATAAAGGATAATGTGTATAGCTAAACATTAATTCATATACAACACTTTAAATATATTGTATGGAAATGTTTCTCAGTCTTACTTTTAAGAGCAACTTGTTGGTATTTTGTACATATTGACAAACAACTCAAATTTAAAATTAGTACTGAATTTATTGTTTGCAGAAAGATTGAGGAGTGAATGGTAAGAATGTAACCACACTGTATTCTGTATGAGTGATAAAGAATTAAAATGGAGTGAGAAGCAGATAAGGATGTCATAATATATTGGTCTTCTGTTGATACTAAAGCAGACTGTAAGTAGTTTCTCTACCAAACCATTTGTAGATTTAGGTTCTCATACTGTTACTTGTCCACACATCCACTAATCAATTTCATCAAGGATGATGAATGTTCAGTGGAGTCTTTGGAAGCCATAGACATTGATCTTCATGACAATTTTCTCATCAAAACTTTGGTTACAAGTATGAATAACACAACACACACAAACTGATAACTATAACCCTCAACGTATATAATAACAGTTAATGAATCTATTGTTCAGTATTGACCTGTAGCTAACTGGTGTTTTCTTTAATTTTCCTATCAATCCATATTTGATCTGGCAATCCATCAGTAGTGAAAATTAATGTCATTATAAATATATAATAGTAGCTATTGATCAATCTGTACACAAACATTTTGTTTGTATGACAATGATTATCTCCATCAATAAATAGTTCATAGTAGGATCAATGCTCTTGATCTTCTTGTCAGTGTAAGTGAGTAGTATATGTTGAGATAATTATATAAAATAATAATAATATAACAAGTCAGAGAGGAAAGAGTGCTATGTGATACAGTAGTACCTTAACAATAGAAATGAAAGATGTCAATAGAAATCCAGTAATAGACCAGATAAAACAGCTGGCCCAGAGAATGTTTCATCAACCTTTCATAAGTAAAACACTAGACACTGCTCCAGTTTTATGCCAAAGAATGAACTGCCCTGTAATGATTGATTCTGGCTAGATAATTATGTGATTACACTGGCAAATGTAATGTAGCATATATATAGTCACGGAGAAGTATAAACCTTAAAATCATAGTATTCAGTATCTAAACCAAGAGAGCATTACACAAATCATATTATATAGTTCTCAGTAGCATGGCTATGTCACATGATATTGACTATTAGTACACTCTGTTACCATACTTATCAGTTCTGGCTATGTCACATGACATAGAATATTAATATTGCATCACCATGATATACCAACTAAATTTGTAACCTGGTGTATAATGAAGCCTGATAGAAGTACCAATATTGCTTAGATAGCTTAGTCTACGTGTTATTGACTCAACGTGGTGAAGTGATACACTCCTAGAAATGTATATAGCTACACTCCCCACCATGTACCTATAATCAATCAGTCCAAGTAAAAGGGCTAACCTACATATATCTCATTTGTTAAGAATGTGGGGTGCATGCTGATGATGAGATAAAATCATATATATATACTGAAATAATGACAGAAAAGTCAGTCACTTGCCATTTATGTACTTGAGTAAGATGAATCCATGAAGAGAATAATGTTATCCTTGTACTTTTTGTTCAGTTTACAGCTGCTTCATCTTTCAGTCTAGCCTGGGAGTTTGTTTATCTTATGCATTATTATTATAATATTTATTTTAAACTGTATAATACTCAACAAACCATTTGGAGTGAAGCTGAAGAGAACAAACTATTAATTTCCCTGTAATACTGTTATACAAATACATTCTCACTTGGGAACTCAGAAAGTTTAATTAAGAAATAAGCTATATAACATTGATAGCACATATCATTATGTAGGAGGTGTTACAACTATATTGATTCCTGGAACTGTTTACAGTTTGTGTGTTTAAGATATACCACAAAGGACTATTCCTATATTATAAAGTACTGTATGCCTTCCTATCGTAAACAACATTCTCTTCGTTACCAACAATTAAATTACACGTACCACATGTTACACTCCCTAACTTACTGTGGTATTATCACTACAGACTGAATGACGACTTATTTTATGACTATAATGTAATAATGAGTTATGTAGGTATGCTACACACACTCTTTAATCTGTGGTATCACTCTTCCAGACTGAGCGACGACATTTGTTTCATGACAAATCAATTATAATAGCTACATGCATGTACTATGTTTACTGTATTACATAATAGTATATATTACTTATTACAGCATACAGTATCACAAATTCAGAAATAATAATGTTTATGAAATGTTCTGTTTGGTTGTAGATTTCAAGAAATGGTTCAATCAAAGGTATATACAGAGTAGCTCGTTATAATTATAATTACTTTTGGGTATAAAATTATGCAAATTAGCTTTGCTATAATATACAGTGTCTATAAATTATATTCAAAAAGCCAATATTGTATAAAAATCACAATGTGGAATGAAATATCAATATTTCAATATATTATCCACATCCACTGACTGTACCACATATATCGATAATAGGGATATTCCCATATTATCAAGTACTGCTTTAGTACTACATTCTCTCGTCATGGACAATTAAAATTGATATCTCCATTATCTTGCTCACTTTTCTGTGGTATCATAGCACAGATTGAATGTCCATATTAGGTCATTTTCATGAGTTATGAAAAGGTACATGTATGTATTATGTCACTCTCCATTTTGTGGTATCACTCCTCCAGACTGAGTGGTGACATTAAATTTTGTTTTATGACACAATTATGTTTAGATCTTTCTACTGTATTGCAATCATTAAGGCAAGGGTTACAGAACTCTATGTATGTGTCTGTTACCAATAATTCTCAGAAACCTAGAAATGCTAGCTACCCAAACAAAGAACTACTTCAAAACTACCTGAACTTGAAAAAGTGCCAGCTATAACACAGAGCTAACATAATAACATTTATTGTAGTCGTATGCTGTAATTCTATTAAATTTATCTGATTTAGTTATAATATAGCTTACAAATAGTTTAGGTTAACCTGAAACAAATAAACTATTCTAGAACATTATTATTAAAAGAAATCAATCTACAAACTACATTATTATGATCGATTCTTTTCGCTGTAAATTTTCATAAACAAAACCTCAAATAATACAACATTCTTAAAGCTACATAACAGATGAGATACTATATATATATATAACAAGTCAGAGAGAAAAGGAAATTCTATTTTGATCAGTGATATAATAGTACCTTAGAGTTGGTAATAATATACATGTAAAACTGGAAGATGTAAATAGACGTCTACTAACAGAGACCCATTAAAACAGCTATACCACCAGAGAATGTTTCATTCACCTTTCATATGTACAGCAACAGACAATGTTCTAGGTTATATCAAAGAATGAACTGTCCTGTAAGGAAAAAGACATTTAAATATGTTAACACAATTTGATGTAAGCTAAATTAGCCTTAAAATTCTACTGCATTAGTTTTCTGGAATAAACTTTTTTATGCCAATCACTGTAATAATTGATGCCATAAACATCATGGCATTGTCTAAACTAAGAGATCACTCACTACAAAATACATATCAGTTCTGGCTCACATGACATAAACTATTAATGTACTCCGTTACCACAGCAACCAAATTTATAAAAACTAAGAATAGAAGTACTAAAATTACTTAGTTAACTGACACAGTCTATATGTGTTAGACCGAGTTCAAATAATGACGTTGCATTGTGATAAATTCTGAAAACTGATTGGTCAAACACAATGCAGATGACACAAAAATAGAATCAGATCCTATCTTCACATCATGTTGCATGTGATGATGTTGAAGGAAGCATATCATGTTTACAATACAATGTGTTGACACATCATTATGTGAACCAGCCACCCTTTACACTGCATGTGGTGGTGGAGTGATAAACTCCTCGTCTTTACCTCAGAATATATATAGTATACACTCCACACCACATATAATCAAATAATATTATCCTTTCACTTTCGTGTTCATTTTACAGCAACTTCATCTTTTAGCCTATAAAAAGCAGAATTTGTTTATATTATGCATTATTAATACTAATCCATTGATTTATTTATCTTAAAATTAAGTACAACATTCGACAGTGAAGCTTAAATGAAAAAAATTATAAATTTCACTGTAATCTCTTCTTTTATTTTATAGGGAGCTCAGAGCAGCTATATAACATTGATATGCACATATCATTATGTAGGAGGTGTTACAACTATATTAATTCCTGGAACTGTTTACAGTTTGTGTGTTTAAGATATACCACAAAGGACTATTCCTATATTATAAAGTACTGTATGCCTTCCTATCGTAAACAACATTCTCTCGTTACCAACAATTAAATTACATGTACCACATGTTATACTCCCTAGCTTTCTGTGGTATTATCACTACAGACTAAATGACGACTTATTTTATGACTATAATGTAATAATGAGTTATGTAGGTACGTATGCTACTCACACTCTCTACTCTGTGGTAACACTTTTCCAGACTGAGTAACGACATTTATCGTACAAAATCGGATTATATAATTAACTACTTGTATTATGTGTTTAACTGTGTTACATATTGCTACCACGATATGATACATCACAAATTAACAATATTTGAAATAATCATTGAAATGCTTATAAAATGTTAATATTGTTTGGTTGTATTTTTAACCCAAGCGTGTAGGCGGAGGGTTATAGTAATCGGTTTGTGTGTGTGTGTGTTCCCACTAATCTGTGCAACGGCTTACTTTGTAAGATTCTTGGTCACTGCGAAGGAAAGAGCACACTAGATCTACTGCGAGATTCAAGCGATTTGCAAGAAAACTCTTCGATGGAAAAGATACAGTCGTGCAAAGTAGAAAAATAGTCATCCGTCACCATTGTTACTCAGTCACGCCTATGTAACGTTGTTAATTAAATTGGTTAATCCGAACGTAGGCGGAGGTTATATTAATGAGGAAAGCCCATGACGCCCTGTTTCATTGCTGCATTCATATTGGTGAGGGTTCTGCACTTTAGTGCATTCATTTTTAAATGATTAATCAAAGGTATACAGAGTAGCTTACTATAATTATAATTACTTTTGGGTGTAATACATAAATTAGAAAAACAAGCTTTGCTATATGCAGTGTCCATTTAATATTAAATTGTATCAAAAGTTAAGGTGGTACTAGGGAGTGGGCGGATGCGACTCCAATCAGTTTCAAAATAGAATATTATATAATATGACTCTAACCTGGTGTAATGGCAACCTTCATATCTTCTAATCACCTTTATAGGGTCCTGGAAGTGATAAAACATATATAAAATGTCCATTTTTGTAATCGCAATAAGTACAAAACAGAGAAAGCCACGCCCACCAATCATGGCATGCACCAAGTACAATGCATTTAGAGAAAACAAATAGAGCCGTTTTCTGGAAATTCATTTTACTTTTATAGTTACAAGAGGCTGAAGAAAGCTGAATTCTGTAGCTTTTCACTGAAACCATAAAATCTACCTTTCTAGGCACTATCAAACTCCGATCTTTCTCAGAGAGCAACTACAGTTACCCGCCATTGTTTCCCACCCACCGCCCCCTCCACCACCCGTGGGGCGTGTTTAGGTTTGTTTCTGAAAATAAACTATCAGTGAAAACATTTAGGCCCAATAATTATACCCCCGGGTGGGTGTGGCTTCCAAAACATACAGAATGGAACCAGATTGTATGCAGCAAGAAGCTTGCAAGACTAGAAACTGATTGGAGTAGCATCCGCCCACGGAAAAGACTACAACCTTAATATGTTAACTTTCTTAATTAATGATACTGCTAAGTTTAACTGTTAATATGGTATGACTATTGCAGTATTTTCGCTGTTCAAACCCCAAAAAAATTTAATTAATTTTAAAATTATATTTAATTTGCTGTCAATCCACTTACCAAGCCTATAGAAAACACAATGTGCTATTAGAAGTAATAACTACATGTGAGAAATATGAAGACATGAACTTCATTTTGCTTCCCATCAATTATATACATGTATGTACATGCAAATATAGGTGCATGTGTACATGTATATATAATGTGGCTTTCAATCATTCTCTTCTTTTTGATTTATGTCATTTCAATTAATTAACAATATTCTGAAGTGTATTGTCCTCCCTTGTGTGGTACATACATGGAAGTTATATATGAGGTGTCACAACTATTGATTCCTGGAACTGTTTATACAGTGTGACTATACCACATATACCATAGGGATATTCCCTTATTATAAAGTACTGCCCTAGTACTATAAACAACATTCTCTGGTTATGGGGATGCTTAAAATAGATATATCCCATGTCTCGTTCTCTTTTTTATGGTATCATAACACAGATTGAACTGAGTTTTATGACCATATTAGGTCATTTTCATGAGCTATGAAGGTACATGTATGTATTATGTCACTAGTCACACTCTTCATTTTGTAGTATCACTCCTCCAGACCGAGTGGCGACATTAAATTTGTTTCATGACATAATCAGATTAACTACATGTAGTATGTTTTAACCTTTCTACTGTATTGCATAACATTCAGGCGGAGGGTTACAGAACTCTATGTACATGTATGTGTCTGTTACCAATAATTCTCAAAAACCTAGAAGTGCTAGTGTCCCAAACAAAGAACTACTTCAAACCTACTATTATTAAAGTAGTGCAAGCTACAACACAGAGCTAACACAATAACATTTAGATGCAGTATGATAGTTTGCTGTCACTCTATTCAATTTATCCGATTTAGTTATAATAATTATAATTCATAATACCATACATGTAGTATAGAACATATTACTAGTAGGAATTAATTTTATGCAGATTTTTACTACAAACTAATTTAGGATTGATTGTAATGTTCTGAATTGTCATAAACAAAACCTCAAATAATACAACACTCTTAAACATGATGAGGTTAATAGACTATTTATAACAGGTCAGACAGGAAAGGACATTCTATTAAGAGCAGTGATATAATAGTACCTTAGAGTTGCTAACAATAGCACTGGAAGATGCCAAATGAAGTGCATTAATAAAACAGCTACCTCAGAGAATGTTTCCTACACCTTTCATATGTATGGCAACAGACACTGCTCCAGTGTCATGTCAAAGAATTAACTGTCATGAAACAAAAGATATTTTAACATGATATTTGTGTTTGGGAGTGCAAGAATGTGTCCATTTTAGAGAGGTGTCCACTATTGGGAGGTGTTCACTAATGGAGGTTTCACTGTATTCCTATATTATAAAGTACTGTATGCCTCAGTCTCGTAAACAACATTCTTTTCGTTACCAACAATTAAATTACACGTTCCACAAGTTACACTCCCTAGCTTTCAGTGGTATTATCACTACAGACTAAATGACGACTTATTTTATGACCATAATAATGAGTTATGTAGGTATGCTACTCACAGTGGCAACATATGTTTTATGATTTAACTACATGTATTGTGTGTTTACCTGTATTATATAATAGTATTATATATTGCTGCCCTGCCACAATAATTATGATAAGGTATTTAAGAAGAAATCAATCAAAGGTATACAGAGTAGTTTGTTATAATTATAATTACTTTTCGGTATAAAAAAACAAATTAGAAAAACAAGCTTTGCTATATGCAGTGTCCGTATAATATGAAATTGTATCAAATGCCAATATGTACCGGTACGCCTATCACAATATTAAATGAAATATCAATTTCAATTAATATCTCACATCACGAAACATCACTCCCTATATCATTACAGGCAGGTATTTTTGGTGTTCAAACAAAAAAAATTAATTAATTATATGGTAAAAGATAAGTATATCTCATTAAGAATGTGGGCCGGACAACTGATAACGAGATAAAATGCAGAAACGTTAGTGACTTAATTAAAATTTACTGGAGTAAGGTAATCCATTAAAAGAATGATATAATATTGTCCTTGTTCTATTTATAGCAACTTCATCATTTGGTTAGTCTGTGAAACGTAGAAGGCCTTTAATTGCATGGAGTGAAACTCAGGTGAACAAACTATACATTTCACTGAAATTATGTAATATAATCTAAAATACATTCCCACTTGGGAACTTAGCAGTTTTAATTATTAAGAAATAAGCTATAAAATATTGATATGTATTATCATCATGTAAAACTTTTGATTCCTGGAACTGTTTATATAGTTTGTGTGTTTAAGATATACCACAAAGGACTATTCCTATATTATAAAGTACTGTATGCCTTCCTATCGTAAACAACATTCTCTTCGTTACCAACAATTAAATTACACGTACCACATGTTACACTCCCTAGCTTACTGTGGTATTATCACTACAGACTGAATGACGACTTATTTTATGACTATAATGTAATAATGAGTTATGTAGGTACTTATGCTACTCACACTCTCTGTGGTATCACTCTTCCAGACTGAGTGGCGACATTTGTTTATGATAAAATAAGATTAACTACATGTATTATGTGTTTAACTGTATTACATACATGTAATAGTATTACATATTGCTGCCACATATATACACTATCACAAATTAACAATAATAATCTAAATAAATGTCTTATAGTTGTACATGTACATGTAGTTTTACGAAATGGTTAATCGAAGGGTTATGCATAATCGCTCATTGTAATTGTATTAGGTATACAATTAGGCAAATTATAAAAACAAGATTTGCGAAAGTGGCTAGTGTATCAAAAACCAATTTTGTATCACAATCACAATATTGAATGAAATATCAATATTTCTATCATATCACTAAACACCCCTTCAGTATTTCGTTGTTCATATTTTACAGTTAATCTGACATATTCACTATCAAGCCACTTACCAAGTCTACAGAAAAAGACAATGATATTTAAAATAATAACGTTCTATGAGAAATATGGAAACATGAACTGCTTCATTCTGCAATTATATACATGTACATGTATAGATGCATGTGTGTATATAATGTGACTTTTAATCATTCTATTCTCTTATCTCATTTTAGTTAATTAACACTATTCTTAAGTATATTGTCTTCACTTGTGTGGTATCGAAAAAATGGGGTGTCACAAATAATGATTCCTGGAACTGTTTATAGTTTTACTGTACCACATATACCATAGGGATATTCCCTTATTATAAAGTACTGCCCTAGTACTATAAACAACATTCTCTGGTTATGGACGATTAATATATAGATATATCTAACGTCTTGTTCTCTTTTCTATGGTATCATAACACAGATTGAATTGAGGTTTATACATGACCTTAGTACTATAAACAACATTCTCTTTGTTACCAACAATTAAATTACACATGCCACATGTTACACTCCCTAGCTTTCTGTGGATTATCACTACAGACTGAATGACGACTTATTTTATGACTATAATGTAATAATGAGTTATGTATGTATGCTACTCACACTCTATATTGTGTGGTATCACTCTTCCAGACTGAGTGGCGACATTTGTTTATGATAAAATAAGATTAACTACATGTATCATGTGTTTAACTGTATTATATAATAGTATTACATATTGCTGCCACATACACTATCACAAATTAACAATAATAATCTAAATAAATGTCTTATAATTGTTTATATTTGCAGTTTCAAGAAATGGTTAAACAAATCAATCAAAGGGTTATGCATAGTAGGTCATTGTAGTTATAATTAATGTTGGGTATAAAATTAAGCAAATTATAAAAACCAGATTTGCGAAAGTGGTTAGTGTATCAAAAACCAATATTGTATCACTATCATAATATTGAATGAAATGTCAATATTTCTATCAAATCACTAAACACACCTCCCTATATTATTCACAGGCAGTATTTCGTTGTTCATTTTTTACAGTTAATCTGACATATTCACTATCAATCCACTTACCGAGTCTACAGAAAAAGACAATGTTATTTAAAATAATAACGTTCTATGAGAAATATGGAAACATGAACTTCATTCTGCTTCATTCTGCAATTATATACATGTATGTACATGCAAATACATGTATAGATGCATGTGTGTATATAATGTGGCTTTTAATCATTCTGTTCTCTTATCTCATCTCAATTAATTAACAATATTCTCACTTTTGTGGTAACGAAAAAATGGGGTATCACAACTATTGATTCCTGGAACTGTTTATAGTTTGACTGTACCGCATATACCATAGGGATATTCCCTTATTATAAAGTACTGCCCTTTTACCATAAACAACATTCTCTGGTTATGGACGATTAATATATAGATATATCTCACATCTTGTTCTCTTTTCTATGGTATCATAACACAGATTGAATTGAGTTTTATACATGACCTTATTAGATCATTTTTGTGACCTACATGTATGTAGGTATGTATGTATATGTATTACATCACTACTCATACTGTATTCTGTGGTATCATTCTTCCAGTTTAAAATTCTATTCCATTTGCTAGATTTTGTCACTCTATTAAATTTATCTGATTTAGTTATAGTACAAATTCATAATGACTTAAGAATAGTGTTCATTATCCTGAAAATTATTCTAGTTAGTAAAATTACTAAAAGCAGTTAATAAAAGCTGTTTATATTTGTAAATAGTCATAAACAAAATTTCAAATAAAACAACACTCATTATTCATGAGTAGTATTGTTTTAACAAATGAGATACTATATAGTTATAACAACAAGTTAGAGTGAAAGGAACATATAAACGTACCTTAGAGTTGTTAACAATAGAACTGGAAGAGCTCAATGTAATCCATTAATAGACCAGATAAACAACTTGCCCAGAGAATCCACCTTCATATGTACAACAGACACTGCTCCAGTGTTATGCCAAAAAAATGAACCCTCCTGTAAAGTAAAAATATTTCAATACGCTAATCAAGATAACTGATGTCTGGCTTGTTATGTGATTATGCTAGCTGGCAAACATACAATGTAATGTAGCATAGTATTGAGAATTATAAATCTTGAGCATTACTTTTTGGTCAAAACATCTTTTGATACCATCAAAATCACAACATTATCTAAACCAAACCAACAGAGCACTACACAATATGTATCAGTTCTAACTATTAGGGTTGCACCTATACTAGTATAGGGATCTGAATAGGTGCCTATAATGAAGATATAGGCAGAGTATTGGTACAGGCAACTGCATTGCCTATACATTGCCTATACAGCTTATACAATATTTTTCAGGCTTTGCAGATTACATTATTGTCAAACTGCACAAGTACAATCTGAAAATGTGTGCAACCAAGGCTGAATATGCCTGTAACTACATGTACTTTTGGCTGAATGTATAGCACATAAACAATAGAATAATTACGTTGTACCATGTGTGAACAGTTGTAAACTAGATAAATACAACTATATATTTCACACAGACAATATCAGATTGGATCTGCATATAGGCAATATGGATTATGAAAAATAGGCATATAAGCATAGTAGGCATATAGGCAAACTGCTGTATAGGTGCAACACTAGTAACTATATAAGTCACATGAAACAGACTCCATTACTATAGCAACCAAATGTGTGACTCTAAGGATATAAGTAACAATATTACTGGATTAACACAGTCTATATGCATTAATCTGCAGGTGCTTTAGAGTGATAAACTCCTTGTCTATACCTCATAATATATTTACATGTACACTCATCACCACTTACAATCAATTAGTAGTAACAGGGACAGTATATCTCACATAATAATAAGACAGAGAAGTCAGTGACTTGCCTTTTATATACTGGAGCAAGGTGAAATCCATCAAGAGAATAATACTATCCTTGTACTTGTATCCTTGTACTTGCTGTTGACGTTACAGCGCTGCTTAATCTTTCAGCCTACGAAAAGTAGAATTTATTTATATTAACGCTAATCGATTATTTTATTTAATTTAGAACTAAGTATAATACTCGACCAACCCTTAAATTTGTAGTGATGCTCGGGAGAATAAACTATAAATTTCCCTGTAATTCTGTAATACAATCTAAAAATACATTCTCTAGGGGAGAGGTCCAAGTTATTAAAAAAATTACCTATGTCATTGATATGTACATATGAACATATAGGAGGTGTTACAACTATATTGATTCCTGGAAATGTTTATAGTTTGTGTGTTCAAGATACACCACAAAGGACTATTCCTATATTATAAAGTACTGTATGCCTTCCTATCGTAAACAACATTACCAACAATTAAATTACACGTACCACATGTTACACTCCCTAGCTTACTGTGGTATTATCACTACAGACTGAATGACGACTTATTTTATGATTATAATGTAATAATGAGTTATGTGAGTATGCTACTCACACTCTCTATTTTGCTTCAGAGTGATGATATTTGTTTTATGACAAACAACATGTACTATGTGTTTATCTGTATTACATATTGCTACCATGATATGATACACTCTCACAAATTAACAATATTTAAAATAATCATTGAAATGCTTATAAAATATTGATAAATATCTTGTTTGGTTGTAGATTGCATTATACCAATCAAAGGTATGTATAGTACATGTAGCTCATTACAAATATAAAACAAGCTTTGCGAAAGTGCCTAGTGTATCAAAGCCCAATATTGTATCACTATCATAATATTGAATGAAACGTGAATATTCTATACATATCTCACATTATATACACACATGCACCTATATTTGCATGTACATACATGTATATAATTGATGGGAAGCAAATGAAGTTCATGTCTTCATATTTCTTACATACAGTTACTATTTTAAATAGTATTGTGTTTTCTATAGGCTTGCTAAGTGAATTGACAGTATAATTTAGAAAATACTGACATAGGTAGGGGTGTTCCTTATATCAATACAGGCAGTATTTTTGTTGTTCAAAAGAAATAGAATTAAACAAATAGAATTTAATTATTGTCTGTCACATTGACTGTCAATCCACTTAGCAAGCCTACAAAAACACTGTTGAAGTAATAACTGATAATATAATGATATTATTATGTAATATATGTGCATGTGTGTATAAATAAATGTAATATGGCTTTAAATCATTCTGTTCTCTTTATCTTTGATTTATGTTATCTCACAATTTTCTGAAGTGTTTTATGTGGTAAGGAAAAAATCAAGATGTAGGACGTGTTACAATTATTGATTCCTGGAACTGTTTATACAGTCTGACTATACCACATATACCATAGGGATATTCCCTTATTATAAAGTACTGCCCTAGTACTATAAACAACATTCTCTGGTTATGGACGATTAATATATAGATATATCCCACGTCTTGTTCTCTTTTCTATGGTATCATAACAGATTGATTGAGATTTATATATGACCATATTAGGTCATTTTCATGAGCTATGTAGTGATGTACAACGTCACTACTCACACTCTCCATATTCTGTGGTATCACCTCCAGACTGAGTGGCGACACTGTTTTATGACATAATCAGATTAACTACATGTACTATGTTTTGACCTTTCTACTGCATTGCATAATCATTTACCCTCATTGCATAGGTGGAGGGTTACGATACTTTGTGTATGTGTCTGTTACCAAAAATGTTACGATACATTGTGTATGTGTCTGTTACTACAAATTCTCAGAATACTATAACACCAAATGAAGTACTACAACCTTTTAGGCAAAACAAAACAAAGGGATTTTTGTAAGCACATTGCATTTGCATTATGTGTATTTTAATGACCTACAGTTGCTGTTTGTCGACCTCAGTAGGACTTTTGCTAGTAACAGTAATACCAGCTACAAGACACATCTAACATATTTAGAAGTATTCTTACTATATGAAAGTTTAGGTCAACCTGGAGCTCGTTTCTAATGTTTGGGGCTGTTGAATACCACTAAGGAGCTAATTGCAGCACCACAGCACCAGATGTACACCCCTGTATATATGTATATACACTCCACACCACATATAATCAATTAGTCCAAGTAAAGGGGTAAGTATATTTCACTCATTATATGAGCTGGACAACTGATTATGAGATAAAATACAATATACTGTAAACAATGACAGAAAAGTCAGTGACTTACCATTGAGTGGGGTAAGGTGAATCCATTGAAATTATCTTTTTACTTTTATGTTCATTTTACAGCTACTTCATCTTTTAGCCTATGAAAAGTAGAGTTTGCTTATTTGGAGTAAAGCTCAAGAAAACAAACTATAAATTTTATTGTAATGTAATACAATCTATAAATACATTCAAAACATATTATAGATTTTACTTTACCATTTTCATAAAATTTTATATTTACGCAATTATGGTCTGTTAAATTGTTATTTTGAGAGTGTGTTACTGTGTGTGTGTCTGCAAGACGTGCCTATCTTTGTTTGTTAGGTAAAAACAACTCACCTACACTTCCATAAGGTATAGGTAAACGTATGATGTAGTTCTAATGAGCAAGAGGGTGTCTAGACAGCCTTTCAAGAGACAGATTTTTAAGCTTGCTAATCTGGTTGAATTATGTCATTACGTGACTAGAAATTACTTCATGTTAGGTGCATAAGTAAAGGCTACATCTGAATATGTAATTAAATTTAATGTATATGTAACCTTTTATCACATGTACGTAGCCACACATGTACTACAATACATTACAAAGCCTATATTAGCCTTTATATAGTATATATTTCCTGAGAGACATGCCCCAGTGTACCCCATGGCTACTAGTATAGTTAATTAACCCTCTCAAGTGCGACTTTACAAAGCCTATTGCTATTATAAACACTTTAAATAAGGAATATAGTATAATTATATTGGCAGCAAAAATCAGAAAATATTGTGCAATGTTTACTGATCATGTAATGGTCATTCATGTTCACCATGACCTCATTAAAACTACTCATAACTTTAGTTTGGAATGAGTAACAATCTTTTTATCTGCACCATTTTCAGCCTTCCCATTCTTTTTTGTGTATGTCAAATTTCAATCCATTGCTCCAGTATTGAGTTACAGTATAATTATGTATTAACCTTATGACATTAAACTATACATTATATTACATATAAAGTCAAAATTTGAGGACATAGATGCAATGCAGTTCTTCCAACACTATTTTCTAGTCTGGAGACCAGTACCCTCCACAACGAGGAAGGATTTGGGCTGTCATTTACTAACAATGTAGACTGAATTATAATTTTGTCATTTTTTTTTTGAAAAACCTGTCTTGCTGATTCCAGGTCGTAACAAATCTTAATTTTGATATCCATGGATTCCTGGGCATGTCTTCTCTCCAGTTAAGTTAAGTTAGAATCTGAAAAAGTGAAGTTATAGACCAGTGACTTGTGAACATCCACTTACATATGCCATTCAAAATGTATATAGAAACGTCTAGAAAGGTTTAATTACATTCCATTCTCACAAAACATTAGTAAGTGTCATATTGCCTCATTGTCAAGGGGGCTGGTCTCCAGACTGCACTTTTTTCCAACATAGTGTATGCATGTTTTATAATTATATCATGTTGAAGCTCTATCTATGAGCTACATGACTTTAAAATATACCCACTCCAAGATACACAAGTATATTTAAAGGTATGCATCTAGAACTAATACAATGTATATATGCAGTGTTAGATCTAGGGGAGCGCAGGGTGCTTTTGTCGCGGCTGAAACTCGCTTGAAATTGAAGTGAAAACGAATTATTCCCCACATGTTCAAGCATGTGTGGTCACGTGCACTGTACATTTCAATAGTAAGATGGCAACTCTAGATCGATGGTTTACAAGAAAGGCCAAGGAAACCAGCAATAGCTTCAACAAGGGATCGGGAACTGCCAGAAATCATGCTTCAAGCGACGATGAAGATCGAGATAGTATTCTGTCTAGCGACTACAACACTGATGAAGCTGGAGATTGGGTGTCAAGCAAGAGTGAAAACAGTGATGAGAAAGTGTGCTCACCATCAGCGAGCAAAAGGCCTAAAAGCACTACAGTAGAGCAGGATGGTGGTGCTCCCTCAGGAGGCACATGTGAGCCCAGAGAAAAGTTTTGTTCAAGTGGTTTTCAGAATTAATTAATTATTATTTGTTTCAATATAAAACATGTTTACAAAAAAAATCGTGTACGTGCAAATTTCTGTTGGGGTCTCCCACTATCACTCCCCTACATCTAACACTGTATATATGTATATGAGAACCAATGGATTGATTAAAATTTAAACATAACTATGATAGTTTCACAATGAAATTTGCATACTACAGTGGCAGAGATACTGGGGAGCAGAAGGGACTTGAGACCCCCACTTTTGTCATCATGTACATTGTCATATCACTGTACTAGTCACTGTATAACAATATAAACTGAGAATCTATGAGGAACCTTTGAAAACATTACTTTTTAGCATCCATGCTTCATGTAGGATACCAGTGTGGTAGGGGGATTTGCACCATCACCCTGACAGATGCAATGCATCAGCACTCAATATTTTGTGTCAGTCCCCCAATTTGAACATGCTGTCTCTGCCCATGCATTAGAATACTAACAGATGCTCTCTTGCTCATCCTGAGCATGCATGAATTATTGAGAGTGAGGACTGAGGATAACAGCAACATACCCACTTGAGCAGGTACAAATCCACTTTCATATATATATATATATGTTTGTATGTCTCATCTCATGCTCATTAATACCTGTGGAGAGGAGGACCCAATTAAAACAGAATACCTTGTTGTTTTTCACATTACCTGTAGTTTAATTATAAGACTACCAGTACCAGGTACAGTGTCTAAGGAGAATAAGCATCTTAGCATCATCCACATACACGGAAATATACAGGAGTAGGAATTTCCAGGACCCTCTTCCTGCAGGCTCTCAGGACCCTATCAGTGGCTACAACTGTATGAGAAACTAAATCCACAAACTAGTTTAGTAGAGACTCTACCTGCTCTGGTATGAACGGAAAATCAATATATAGATAGTTTATCATCTCCCCATTCTCTCTCATACCGTACAGAATCCAGTGTGGTGTACTGATGTTACATTTTTATACCATTTACTCCTCCGATATTCATCAAGACTGATTGATGTTCACAGCAATGGATTGAGTCTTTAAAAGCCATAGATACTGATCATGATCAGTAATGATTTCTTCATTATACATTATGATCACAAGTAGGAATAACACACACCGGTAAGCAAACTGGTAAGTGTACCTTCCACATATACAATGATAGTTGATGAATCTATTAAGAATTGATTTATAAACCAAACTGGTCCTATTGTTATAATTCAATCCATATTTCATCAGGCAATCTCTGAAAATTAATGTTATTATTAATATGCAATAATAATCACAAAAAACATTTGTTTTTTTTTTGTGTTCCTTGATTAAAAATGTGTTAAAATTATGCTTGAAGCACTTTCAGCTTGTGTTAGCAATGAAGTCCACAGAAAAACAGACACTCTCTTTTCAGGAAACAACACGACTGCAGCTGAACTCAAACCACTGACTTTTCAATCAGGAAGCTCAAGCTCTAACTAATAAGCCATGCCTCCTTAAAAAAAAAGAGTGCCCATCAAACTGGGACTAGTTGATGGGAATGACCAAACCACAACATATATACACACAAGTGTGTATATAAGACTGTAGTCCTATCAGTTGTGGGGAACCCAAGTTCTATTATATCCCCCAACCTAAAGTGCTGTCAGAATCCGCAGGGTGGTAAGTCCCACGAATCGACCAGAAAGACCACAATTTCCAAAGTAAACTCTTTGAGCTGGGAGGCGTCATCCCTCATTACCCAAGGCTTGGGTAATAACTAATATGATATAGAGAGAAGTTAATTAGGAAGCTAACAGCGTTATGTTAGCAATGAAGTCTACAGAGTTCAGCTGCAGTCATGTTGTTTCCTGAAAAGAAAGTATCTGTTTTTCTGTAGGCTTCATTACTAACATAACACCGTTAGGAGGGTCTCTTCCTAATTCTTTATATATTTTCAGCTTGTGCACTTTCACCTCTTCAACTACATAAGCAGTTCACAGTCTCAAGCACTTTACTGTGTACTTGAGATTGTGCTCAAGTACTTTCTAAAGTGCTTCACCACATATTAGTTGCAATTTTACATTCTTCCAGAATCTTCATGCTGGTCAGTTTGTGTGTTCTTGTATGTGCCATGCCCATTAATTGACCAACTTCAATGATGATCCAGCTTCCTTAAGTACACACACAAGCATAATTATATGCAAATATAGTTTGAACCCATGAGAAAGCAATCATAGTGATGAGCCTACAAACCATAAAGATATAATAGTAGATAGGTTTTCATACAGATTTTAATCTAGTGGTGGAAATAACAATAATACTTTTTAAAATGTTCCAGAAGTATAAATATCAATCACATTCAAATGGTTTAACAGCTACCTTAATTCCAGACGGTCTCCCATCCAAGTACTAAGCTGACTGAATTTTGCTTAACTTTGGTGTTCGGATGGAAACTGGTGTATTCAACATGGTGTGGCCGCAGGCCATGAAGAAGCTTAATTTTAAAATGAATTTTGAAAATTAACATAAAGTAGATAGGTCCTCTAGATTATTTAAAAAAAATAATCTTATGCATATTAGTATTAAACTTTGGAAACTCTTGGGGTGGAGAAGGTAATCCTAGCCGTCTGGTTAAAACGAACCCCTTCCCCCCTTTTGTATTAGATAAAATGTACATAATTATGTAAATGGGAAAGAACATGTAGGGCTATCAACTATCAAAATTGGAAAGCAGCGAAACATGATTGCGATTGCTCCAACATTATCTCCTCGATTGTCCAGTAGTTTCATGACAATTATTTTAGGAAACAGATTGTTTTGAGGATGATGAGAACATACAATTGTTGTAGAGGTCTGATTTAACCATTACATCACCGAGCAGCCTCACATAGCCGGCCCCTCACACTAGAGTGGGAGGGGCTGGCTACACAAGACTTACCACTATGTTAGACATTTTTAAGTGGTCCCTTTGACATTTGAGATAACTGGATTTAAGCTGTTGTCAATCCCTTTGTAGATACTACAGGCAGTTAGTTTTATTCTCCTGTAGACCTAGTAGTTAGTATTAATGTAATAACAACATGATTGACAAGATAATAATCTGCTCCTCCCCTCTACAGTTGAGACCAGATATACGAACATGAAGTACATCATTGTACTGAGTCAAGTTACTACTTAAAATTATTCTATTCATAGATTTATACCTCAAAAAGTAAGTTATAGGTATGTTGCATTTATTTTTGTCATCACCTCCAGCTGTCCATGTCACAATGAGCAAGAGGGCATTCTGTTGGTATTTTGTAACTCACGACATCTTAAGTTTAATCCTGAGTGCACATATACAGGATGGGTCCACGTAGTCATAGGATACATATTGTTTCCAAGATTCATGGATACTTCAGCCTGCTTGACCTTTAAAATATTTGCCATTCGGTATAGTGTTTTAGTGACAAATATTTGAAAGGGTGCCTTGAATCTCATCAAAACATTGCTTTACATATGAAAATGTATTCAACAAACATATGCGTATTAGTTGGCCACACCCTTTATGAATAACTAATGAGCAGCTAACTTTTTTTGCAACTTGCACACACATGCATACTTTTTGTACCACCTTTCTAGTGACTCTGGATCTAGTACAAATATATATGTGCTGTAGACAGTGATACCTTTACATGTGCTCATACGTCTTGGAATGTGTACATTTTACTGACTTATAGCTCAAGCTAATAGTTTGTTGTATATATAAATGTTGATATTATGGTGTTGTTGGTGGAAGAAATGGCATCCACTTGATCAGATATCTATAACACAAGACAATTGAACCAATATCTGTATGTAGCTAAACTAGATTTATGAAGTATACAACAGTATAGTAATCTTGTACTTGAGTTTATGAGACCATATAGCATCTGGGTATAAAGATCTATTTGAGTCAAAGGGTTAACTACATGTAGTAGTACAGTGGTGTAGCTTACACTAAAGGGTTAACTACATGTAGTAGTACAGTGGTGTAGCTTACACTAAAGGGTTAACTACATGTAGTAGTACAGTGGTGTAGCTTACACTAAAGGGTTAACTACATGTAGTAGTACAGTGGTGTAGCTTACACTAAAGGGTTAACTACATGTAGTAGTACAGTGGTGTAGCTAACACTAAAGGGTTAACTACATGTAGTAGTACAGTGGTGTAGCTTACACTAGGGTGCATTTCCCAGTAAATAGAAATTGTACCCTACCATTTAAAATGTATGTATATATATTATCACATTATTATATTGTAGGTGTGGTTATAACTAATTAACTATGAAAATATTTTATGTTTTCAGGTATGCCCGTTCTGTGTCCCACTATGATTAACTATACCACATGCAATAGTAGTGCCATAATCCGGAGTTTATCCAACCTAGGCTGAAATTTGGTATGTTGTATTTAATCTCATCATCACCTGGAATCTAGACTCTGTTGACTAAGTAATAATGGTACTTCTATCAAGCATAAGGTTAACAAATTTTGGTTGCTATGGTAGCACATAGTCTATGTCTATAATACACGGTGATGCCAAAGTCCTTTGTACAGGCTAATTGTAAGTGATGTAGTTGCATATCAGTCATACTGATAGGTAACCCACCATTGTGTATGAAGGCACTCCACTAGTTTGACAGTACAATTCAAAATGACCTATCCAGTTATTGTTCCAACCATGTTTTGTAGCAAATTGCAACTGTCATAGATGAAAGATTATCTAATTTTAAACAGTTCCAAAGCTGTAATTCTAAACCTTGGCTACAATAAAACATGGTGGGACCAATGAGATACTATACGAGGGGAGATTGCATGGGATAGTATAATCTTATAGCTATCTAATTTTAAACAGTTGCAAAGCCTGTAATCCTAAACCTTGGCTACAATAAAACATGGTGGGACCAATGATCTGAGATATTATACGAGGGGAGGTAATATATTGCATGGGATAGTATAATCTTATAGCTATCTAATTTTAAACAGTGTCAAAGTCTGGAGTAGTGTCTGCTTGTTTCTCCATATAAATGGTGGCTGAGTCATTCTCATTAAGTTCTAGCTGTCTCAGTCTGGAGGAGTGATACCATGCAATAGAGAGTATAACTAGTGACATATATAGCTCATGAAAATAAGTTGTATACGTAATGGCATTAACTGTAATTCAGTCTGTGTTATGATACTAGAGTGGGACAAGGGAGATGTTGTTTCAGTTAATTGTACTAAAACTCTTTTAGTAAGGCATTGTGACATTGAGTTAATTTAATTATAACTAAATTACAGGTCTACTGTAATAACAATAACTAACTAAAACTAAAACTAAAACCCTTTAGTAATCCTAAATTAAACTATAAAAGTTTGAGAAACCACATGACTTAACTGAAACTAAAAATTGTCATTACTATTAATGTCATCATAGTCTTATGAATATCATTACGTGGTTCATTTAGGGTGGTTAGGTGGTTATGGTCTAATCAATATATCTTTGATGACATACTCCATTCTAGGTGTAGGTACACTACATTCTGCATTGGATTACAACTGAACTATTATTCTGTATTCAGGGCTGAAGTTCAAAAGATTTTTTAATGCACATTGTCACATATTATAAATAATTATACTCTATTAAAATGTTTTTCCATGTATTTTTTTTATAGTTATTGATAAATTAATGTATACTTGATATTACAACAAATCAAAGGAATTGAGGGTTTAATAGTATCCTTCATGTCATTAGAATGTCAAGTGCTAATATGTTATTTACATTATGGGAATAAATATTCATTTTCACATTAATTTCTGGGATATAGCAATGGACTGACTCTTTGGAAGCCATAGATACTAATGTCATGATTTATTACAATTTCTTCGTCATAAATTCTGGTCACAATATTAAGTATGATAATAAATCTTTTATTCTTTTTTTATTTGTTTCAATTTCCATTAATAATACTTTTACAGCATCATAAATATATATTATATATATATATATATATAGTAGTCCATTATATAGATGATTTCAATAGTTGTGATTGTACTAGCCCCCTCTCCTTTTGTAATAGTACCTTCAAGAACTGAAGCCACATTTTCATCAGTGCTGCTTACTTTAGCTACTAGACATGCACACAGATTATTCACAGGCATTAAATTTTAGTTTACCAAGTTGTTGCTGCTTCTCGTTAACATTAATGGATCATTATTTGATTTACAGTATCTCTTCCCATGTCATAATGACTTTAGGGGTTTCCTCCTTTACCTGTTGTTAAAAGGTTTTGGATTTATTATATATATAGCGTTGTAGATAACAGCTGGTTAGTTTTATTGCAAATTTACAATCCCAAACTTGTTTTGTGCTTTTTCAGTTTAGATATCCCTAGCTACATGTGCTTTCATTTTTTGATATTTACACAATTAAAACGCTATCTCAAATTACACTAGTACTCTCACATTTTAGGCCAATTAGCTACATCATAATATTCAGTAAGCATAACTAGAGTTGAGCTATGGCAAGCCGTCAATGTGGCCATAAATTGATGAATTGCTGAAAGCAGATGTTGTTGTTACAGTTTTGATAACTAGTATTCGAGTTACTGTAAAAACCTTTAGCAATTAATAATTTTATTCTTATTAATTGACTGGCTCTGGATCAAGCTAGATTTCAAAATTTCCTTACCTATATATTGTTTCAGGAGCCCATGAAAAAACCCTGTGATTTTTCATGGGTTCCTGATTGTTTATATATATTAGCTCTAGAATTATCTGCATAATTAAGGTGCTTAACCAAGTGCGCAAATTAACCATGTGCCAGAAGAGATTACGTGCGCAAATAAAATTAACGCTAACGCGCAAATTAACCACGTGCCTGGGGTTGAAGCAGAAGAAGTACATATTATAGAAGTGGAAGGCCCTTCTGAGCCACCGTACACTTCCTCTCGTTGTACAATTACAAACTGAAAGGGTTCTGTCGACTGCGAAGTGCATTGGTCCAAAACTGAAATTGCGTCATCAGCGGCTTAGTATATAATTACGACTCGAATGCGCATTCTCTGTATATAGTCAAAATGGGATTACAGGCGTTTATTTCTCTGGCGACTATAATTTTTATACTTGGCTCAGGAAATGCACAGGACTGTACTGCACTAGCAGCTGAAGGAAACTGCAACGTTTATCCTCAATGTGCAGAAGCAAGAATTCCCTGCGATACCACTGGATATGCACTCAATTATGGCCAGAGATACTGTACCAGATTTGTAAGCTCTTTAAAGTGCTTCAATTCAGAGGTATATGGAAATTATGTATGTGTATACTTATATTATATTTATAAATGATAAATTCTATGAATAAGGCTGAAAGAGGAGAGTAAAAATGCTGGAAGTCACATGGAATCGAACCCAGAGCCGCTGACTTCAGCCACCAGTGCTCTCACCACTGAGCTACAACAACCATCAGCACTTCACAATCCTCTATATACTGCACAAGTGGTACTGAATGCTTCAGTCGCGCACCGGGTCTAGACAGCCACTATGTATGTGGCAGTCTGAAACCCATATTAGTATAGAAATTCGTGAAGTAGATAGAGGATTGTGAAGTGCTGATGGTTGTAGCTCAGTGGGGGTGGGTGAAGTCAGCATTTTTTCAGTTTATTCTTTCAGCTTTATTCATAGAATTTAACATTTATTTTTAATGTGAGGCGAGATAAGCAAAGCATTATATATAATTGTGATTATATACATGTTTTATATTGCAGGGACAAGCATGGATAAAAAATGGTGTACAAATTTGTCTCATGCAAGAAATCCTCAACAGTGCAGTATATAATAACGATGGTACCTGTCAAGAGTTACTTGAGTTTGCATATGGCTCTCATCCAGAGTGTTATGTTGAAAATGGGTTCTGTACGGACATTCTTTTGAGTCTAAAAAACTTGGACTGTCTTATAGACGTCTTGGATGATTCTGACATACTAACAAGACTTGGAATTCAACAAGTAATGTATAATAGGAATTATTGTACTGTTATGTTGTAAGTTCTCGTTTGCTTCAACAAAATTATTAGTCGCTTGTTTTCTATTTGCCTTACTAAAGATAATTGGAAGATCTTATATGTGTTTGTAGTACATACAAATTATGTGAGGTTCTTATAGTACAGTGTGTCATAAACCAATATTTTATTAACACCCTGTATAGGCAGTTATATAGATGATATATGCAGTACTACACATCTTATATTATATATATTAATTATATAATTAATGCATCTATACAACAATTAAACCTGATTAAAACAATAGTTTTTACAGTGATATATGATTATTATGATTCTAGATTTATGAGAGTGCAAAAAGATGTACTCAGGAAACTGTTGACAGTTTCCTAAGTTCTGTGGATGACTGGATACAGTCTGAGACTGGACGCACAAAGGAAATTTTGACAACTTTGAGAGATCTTCTTGGAGGTCAGATTCATTCATAAATACACATCATGTATGTTGTATAATTATTAATACAATTAATATTAGGTTGTGAAACTGGTTTAGATCTATTATTTGTGCTAGATTCATCAGGTAGTGTTGGGAGTGAAAACTTTGTCACAATGAAGAACTTTGTTGCTAATGTCATTGCTAATTTTGAGATTAGAGCTAATTCCACACGTGTGGGATTAATTCGATTCTCTTCCACAGCCAGTATTTTAATTCAATTAGGTTCTATTAATAATGCTCAACAGTTGACAACAGCTGTCAACAGTGTAGTTTATACTGGTGGTGGAACAAGCACAGATCTGGCATTAGACCTTATTCCAACTGCATTCATTAATGCTCGTGTTAATGAAGGAATCCCTCGTGTTGTGATCTTACTCACTGATGGCCGATCAAATGAACCTACACTAACAGCTCAAGCAGCACCTAGAGTTCATAATGACAATATTGAAGTTTATTCAGTGGGTATTGGTAGTGGCATTAATGAAGCAGAATTACAAATTATTGCCTCAGATCCCAGTTATGTCTATCTGATTACAGACTTCTCACCCGAGGCATTTGCAGAAGAACTGAGACCACTACAGCTGACAGCTTGTGAAAGTAAGTTTTATTATAATCTGTGAAGTCACTGTCTAGAAATTTATGAAACATTTAACAGCACCAGCTATATTTGAGATCAGTCAAGAATTACAAACCACAATTGGTAGAGATCAGGCTACAAATCTAGAATATAATTTTCCTCCAGGAGGCTTCACAATCAAGATCGAAATCTCTGTTGGAGAATTAGTGCTGTATGGTTCTTTCACTATTCGTAGTCCCTCTTCACTTACAGCTGATTTTGAAATGCGTAGTACTAGTGAGATTGACTACTTTGTGAGTCCTGAATTATATAATGAATCAGTTATTAATTATGGTGGTGAGAATCGTCAAGCATCAGGGGATACCAGTGCTTTCATAACATTGGTAGGACAAGAGGATATCAATACATTCTCTCTAAACACTACATATGATGACACCACAACAGGTTGGTATACAAATAATTATGTACAAACTCTTAAACAGCCACATAAAAGTATATAGACCAAGCTACTTTACTATGCATAATAGTGAGTCAACAGCTATCAGCCCACAAGAGACTCCTCTAATTTTGAATATACATAGCTACATGCAAATATAAGTTTATGATGTATTGTAATTATTTATAACTCCAAATATAGGATAGGCATTATTAGGTTGATTCATGCAATTGAGAATTATGGGGAAACACAGAATTTGACAATAAAATTAGACAATCATTATTGTAGTATATACAGTGATGGCTGATTCCGTTTCATAACAAAACTTTAATATTATATTCTACAAACACTTGCATGGATCTAACGTTTACTACACATCACCTAACTGTACATAGCTACATGAGGAAATTCACTTACAAAATATGATATTACTTTCCCAACACAGGAGGATCAAGTATTGTTCATCCATTATCAGTATGGAATACTAGTTTCATTGCTTGTTTTGTGATGATCATTAGTTTCAGTGGTGGGATCATGAACATGTGTATGTAGTAATTATAACTATATATGCCTGTATGCACATTTTATAACTATAACTTAATGGGGCAAAACATTTTCAGTGTGCAAAGTGCACTGATGTACAGTTGCCCTGAACAATATTACATTTATGCCCCTGTGTAACCATAATATTATTTTGGAGATGAAATTACTGTGTGAGCTGTGTATAATTATACATAATTATGCACAAATATAGATTAATTTTTTTCACTTTTTCAGTTGGTGTTTTCAACACTATGGCTTGATGAAGTGCATTTCTTCATTGAAACAGTAATTCAGGAATTTAATTTTTTTATATATAATTATATAAAAGTGTATTTTGCCATTGTACTATACTGTATCAATAGGCCTGCTTTTGAATCTTTTCTTTTGTTGCAGTTATAAAACCTATTTTTGTAAGTAGTTAAAAAAACTTTTTAAAAAACAATATCAATAATACTATATGCGGGTTTCTTGCAGTTTTATAGTGAGCACTTAATGAAGACATTGTTTTGTGAAGTGAATAGTCATGTTCAACCCACAAAATTAGTCATGTTTAAAGCAAAGGGCACATAATGACATGCCATATACCACATATATATATACTGCATACATCTCTTTGTATTTGGATTACAGTAAGTTGAATTCATTTCAGCAAAAAATATATCCTTTGACTCTTTTAGTAGCAGAAAAGGCCAATTATGAATTATGAATAACAAAAGACACATTGAAAGTAATAAAGATACAGTGTGCTTCCAAAACAACATGGAGAGAATAATAGCTACATATCTCATGAGGTGTGGACACTAAGTGATGTGTGTCAGGTTTCTGAATACAATGATGGATGAGTTTGTTTTACAAGTTTTAAACTCTCTCGTAAACTGTGATGCATTTCAAACTCTTTCAGAAATCGTTAGAGAATTCTTTATACAAATTAATGGATAGATGCTGGAAAGATGGAAGGATGATTGAATAATGTATGAAAGGACGAATGGATGGGTGGATGAACTGTAGGGTTGGGAATCGGCTGAGATTCTGAAATCGATTATCACTAATTTCAAATTGATTGATAATTGATTAAAATGAGTGGAAGTAATTAGCCAATTAAGTCAAATAATGTTGAAAACTCCTCCCATTTGATGATCAAAAAGGCTTCTTGTCATTTCCATATTGTACATTATTTGCTGTTGCATGCTTAAAACATGTCATTTGGAATAATTAGCATAATTGTTATTACAGACTTACCAGAATTTTCAATATTGATTAATTAATCGATTCATAAATTAATCATCCCAGCCCTAATGAATGGATGGAAACAGATCTGTATAGATGATGAAAATTCAGAAAATTAATTTTCAGTGATTTTGTCACCACCAAGTCTGGATTAATACACTGTAGCTAACTCAATAATGAAGTGAGGGATTGGATTTTGACATATACAAAAAGATGAGTATATGAAAATGAGAGACAGTATCTTACCAATACTATTCGACTCCTATATCTTAGGTTTGTTGTTGTTAATCACAAAAACTCATTAACAGGTTGTAATCTAAAGTAATCATCATTCACGTTCACCATGACCTCAGAATATTGTTCAAAATTTTAGTTTGGAATGACCAACAATCTTTTCACCTTCACCATTACAATCTTAACACTGAAAACAACTCATTAGCAGGTCATGAACTAAAGTAGTGATATCCTGATGTAAACGATGAGTGATATATGTAGCACTGTATTAATTTATGTATGTATATATGTATGTATGTATGTATCGATGTATATATAATATGTATGTTTGCATGTATCGATGTATGTATATGTATGTATATGTATGTATGTATGTATGAATATATGTATGTATGTATGTATGTATTTATGTATGTATGTATGTATGTATGTATGTGTGTGTGTGTGTATGTGTGTGTATGTGTGTGTTGTATGTATGTATGTATGTATGTATGTATGTATGTATATATGTATGTATGTATGTATTTATGTATGTATGTATGTATGTATGTATGTACATGTATGTATGCATGTATGTATGCATGTATGTATGTATGTATGCATGTATGTATGTATGTATGTATATTGTATATATGTATGTACATATGACATGTATCTATCTATTTCTTACTATTCAGTATAATCAGAACAGTATTTCCATTGAGATTTAAGTACAGGAACACTTTACTCATAAAATATAATTATGGCATAAATTTAGATAGAAAATACCAGGGCCTAAAATTAGGGCTAGTAACAGCCGAAAAGCTTGTATTACGTAGTTTTTTGGCTTTGGCTACTTGGGTAACTGAATTGGGCTAGTAGTTAGGTTATATTTCAAGTGATTTTCAATATGTCTAAATGTGTCTTATTGATCTTTATAATGCAACCTATACTGGCCATCATTAATATTGTCAGTGTGACACATCCACACATCAGTTAGTACCTATAAATAATTGGTTATATCAGTTAGTACCTATAGTAATATTTACAAGTATTAGTTTCAGGACTAGTATATAAAGTACTTGTCAAAATAAAGTATATTAACAAAACAAAGTATTATATAAGTATAACTTGTGTGTATTATAATCATAGTTTATCATACCCATTCTATCACATCTGAATCAACAAATGTTGCTTACTTTCTTACTGTGTTGCTTACTTCCTTACACTATGTTGCTACTTTCTTACTATGTTGCTTACTTTCTTACTATGTTGCTTACTTTCATATTATGTTGCTTACTTTCTTACTATATTGCTTACTTCCTTACTATGTTGCTTACTTTCTTACTATGTTGCTTACTTTCTTACTATGTTGCTTACTTTCATATTATGTTGCTTACTTTCTTACTATGTTGCTTACTTTCTTATTATGTTGCTTACTTTCTTACTATGTTGCTTACTTTCTTACTATGTTGCTTACTTTCATATTATGTTGCTTACTTTCTTACTATATTGCTTACTTTCTTACTATGTTGCTTACTTTCTTACTATGTTGCTTACTTTCTTACTATGTTGCTTACTTTTGTATTATGTTGCTTACTTTCTTACTATGTTGCTTACTTTCTTACTGTATTCCTTACATTCTTACTATGTTGCTTACTTTCTTACTATGTTGCTTACTTTCTTACTATATACATACATTTATACTTATAATTACAAATAATATCTGTTGTATCTAAATTATTGTGAGATTCTTTATTGTATAATGTACTATATATGTGAAGTCTCAGGAGCATATTATTAATACTGAAACTCATGTAAGCAAACATGGCTTAAAATAACCATTAATGTTTACAGTGATAATACTATTTTACAGATTAATACAACAGTTAGAATCATATTTTTTAACCTATTTCCATCTTTTCAAGTAGTTTGTGAAAAATGGCTGCAATAGAGTAGTGCTAAAAATTAGTAATACACATGAAACATACAACATGTACACTAGAAAAAGGAGTGAACTCAGGTATAGGCATAGGTATAGGCAATTTTAGTTGCCTATAATATCTGTATCTGGCAAAACCTAGTATAGGTACAACACTAATTTCAACATGTCCATGTTGAAAAACAAGAGTACTATCATGCGTTTTTCCTTGAAAGTGAATTGGACAAATCACATAAATAAAACTACCAGGTATATTGAAATTTTGATCTTTATACGGGTTAGCTGGAGATTTGACCTTTTGCAGGTCAGTCAAGTCTCCAGTTTATAGGTTGGGCTAGTATATAGTAATTCTGAGAAGTTTTAGGCCCTGGAAAATACATTATGGTTATTAGATGGTATAAAATTGTACAATTTTATACCATGCATAATTTTGACACTGATCTACCCCCATAGGTGCATCCTCCTGTTCATCGGTTTCGTCACTATGCTGCTGCCTTTGTCGCTTAGAAACACAAGAATCTGACTGATTCACATCTAAACAGTTAAACATAGTCCGCAGTCTACCTTTACTTCGCTTCTGAAAGCCCATCAAACTTGACACGTGAACCACGTGAATATTACACGGTTAAAATTTGATCTGATCCCCGGGCCCAGACCCGCCAGGCCCGGGTGTAGCTATGCCACTGCCACTGGCTGAAATCTCTGCTAAAATTATGGAGACAAGTCTTAATATACCCATCTTTTGATATCTAGTGTTTTTATGACTAACAAAATATTCTAGACAGCTAGAGATCATCTTTAAGATAGAGAACCGGCAAGTAGCAAAACTGTCATAGTATTATTATTATTTTCCAGACAAATCTTTTTTCTTTTTTTGGGTTGTTAAATTATCAAAATGATTCTAGCACCATTACAATCGCATTCATAGTAAAATTCTGGTCTGCAAGTATGGTGATGATATCTGCAGGTACTATGAAAAAATTACGGAAGCCCCTAGCGACATTCTCGTTCATTTCTCCTTCATGTTCGGGCGGCGTGGGTATACGTGCGCGGAATATAGACGTATCCATGGCTGCATTGATGGGTAATGAGGCGTATCCATGGGCTGCATTGATGGGTATGTGTATTATCATAATTCTTTTACAAAATAATGTTGATCTATTTATTACCTTTAATTGTTTGTATTAAATATATAGTTACTCTCGAAGAGTTTTGTGGCTGGAAATTGCAAACTCTAATTACAAAATAATGTTGATCTATTTATTACCTTAAATATATGAGATGCCAAATAATTATATGAATATTATATTCGTATACTATATTGGGAGGAAATGATTTTTGAAGGACATGCACTTTAATCCTGCCATTCCTTTTCATGTGTAAGTAAAATAGACAAACTAAAACATTTTCCTTTATAGAGATAGCTACTGTCAGATAATCATTTGGAAGTTTAATCCGAGAAGAACTAGGCAGATTTGTTACAGATTGGAACACCCATAAGATTAGGCAGTCTAAGATGGGGCATTTTAATTGTGGCTCTTTATTTGATACTAAGCCTCCATTGGGTAGAGAACAAATGCTATCAGGAACATATGTTCGATACTTTCTACTACATTCAATACAAAAAGCAATGATGGCTTCAGTGCAGTCTATGAAACAATTAGTATAGATTATAGAAAAAATACAATATCACAGTTGTACCCACCCATACTACTCTTTGGTATTTCATCTTGCAATTGGTGTTCTTGTTTGACATCATTATCCTACTCTACATTCATCTATGAATTATATCAACAATTTTAAAAAGTCTTGCAACATATTAAATACCTTTGATGAAAGCAACATAGTGTACAACTTATGATGACTCGGCTTAAAACCATTCCTTGAGTAGTAATCAATCAATTTCCATTCTTTTGGATTTGAAATTTCTATCTTGTTACCAGATGAATCAGCCAAAAGTATATCAGTTGTTGAAATTGGGGAAAAATCTTTGTAAAAGTAATCAACTGCCTTTTGTAGTAGAACTGTTGTGATATCTGCCCTAGCATCGCGGCCAGCCCCTTCGCTAGAGCAGGAAGAACCCCTTCGTCCTCTAGCAAAGCGGCTGGCCCGCGAGACTAGGCTATATATAGGATAACGATAAACATTATTTCGCCACTACAATCTTCACACTATTCAAAACAGGCAAAAGAATTATGAAATAAATGCATTATGAATTATGAAGTAAACTTAAATATCTTCGGAACCAATTGGAGCTAGGGAATGTTCAAGATAACACTGCAGTGATTGAACTGTTAAAATTGAAAAGGTTTCTTGAAGTATTTTTAGCATTGCCTATAGTAAAAATCAGGAGTGATAACAATAGCATATAATATAAAAATTACATAATACCTCTGGCCATAAAATCGATTTGACTAGCACTTTTGGAGGAATGTGTTTGTGTTTTGTTGATGTAGCCAACATCTCCAAGTAATAGAATATTTCAGTCACCTATATAATTATAATAATTATACATAGGTGATTTAAATTATATACATGGTGTGTGAAAAACTTCTAGAAAGAGTTGTTTACGCAAAGGTTCTATTTCAGCTTAACTGCGATAACCTGAATGTTCTTATGTGGCTCTTATATACACAGTTGAACCGGAATGGGGATATGCTGGTTGCTAAGTGATAACATCCAGATGATGTATGCACGATCCATGTGTTAAGATGTAGCAGGTGTTACAAGTATTAAATTCCTGGAACTGTTTATATAGTCTGCACATATACCATAGGGATATTCCTATATTATGAAGTATTGGGCTAATATTAAAAACAACATTCTTATCACTAGTACTATGGATGATGAAACCTCCCAATGTCATACTCCCTTTCTGTGGTATACTGACTGGCAGGATTTGTGTTATGATCATATTAGGTCATTTTCATGAGCTATTAGGTGTATTACATCACTTCTCACACTCTCTATATTCTGTGATATCACTCTTCCAGACTGAGTGGTGGCATTATTTTCATGGGTGAGATGAACTTGGCTCACCTCATATGACCAAAATCATAATGTATAAATAAACATTTTGAATATTTTACTATATTACAAAAGTCATTATCAATAGGACTTTTCATGGAAGAGCTAATGAATTTCAGTATCACTTGATTGATTGCCTGACATAGAATTTGAGTCGATAATCCAGGGTAATACAATAGTATGTTACTGAGTGTTTACGTTTATTATGTAACTAGTATTCACCATGGTGATGAGAATACCCAATAAATAGTGCCATTAATAGTGACAAATTGTAAAAACACTGTTGAGATCGAATAACTGATGATTATCAGAGAGGTGAGCCTAAGCATGCAAGAACTGAATAGGAGAACAAACCAATTGTTCATCAAAATGGCTTTCCAGGAAGCAAGCAAAATCACAGACCATTCGTATTGAGCTGACTAGGGTGGGGTGAGCCTGATCTTTCAATAGACTTTAATTATGCTACATAGTGAGTGATACCACAAATAAGGATGTCATGTGACATATACATGTATATTTAACAACTTGTTATGAGTTAACCAGTATTATTACTACTAGTATACTAGTAGTAATAATACTGAGATTACCCCATTTTTTTAAAGTAACAACAGTTGTAATGCCTCTATGGATATGCTATATGATTAAAAATTAGTAATGCATATAACTGCCAAGAAATGTAAATATATGTGTTTGGTTATAGTTGTCAGTAAATGGTAAATGAAATGAATCAAATTTATGCACACTAGCTTATTATAATTGCTAATAGGTATACAATTAGGGAAATTAGAAAAACCAGGTTGCCTATTCAAGTGTATCAATACACATAAAAACCAATATTGCATATATAATTGTATTGAATGAAAATATCGCTATTGATATGTATTGATATTAATAATTCATGTTATCATTCACAAGCAGTATTTTATATTGAAATAGCTAGAAATTAAAATTAGATTTATTGTCAATTGACTGTTAATCCATTTACCACATCTGGAGAAAAAAGTTTTAGAGTAATAATTCTTTTTCATAAGAATTATGGAGACTTGAACTTCATTCTGCTTCCTGTCAATGATATACATGTATGTACATGCAAATATAGGTCCTAATCCATGTGTGCATATAGTGTGGCTTTCAATCAGTTTGTTCTCTTTATCTTTCATTTTTGTCATCTCAGTCAATTAACAATATTCTGAAGTGTATTGTCCATATTTACTTGGTAGGGAACTCAAAACGTTTCATAAAATGTGGGCTGAGCAGCTGATGATAAGACAAAATACAATAATTATACTGAAAAGAATAACAGAAATGTAGTCACTTGCCATTTACTGGAGTAAGGTGAATTCATTAAGAGAATATATAGTATTATCCTTGTACCTTTATGTTCACTTTACATCTTTTAGCCTGTGAAAAGTAGAGTTTGTTAATCTATAAAGGTATAATACTCGACAAACCCTTTGGAGTGGAATAAGCTCAAGAGAATAAACTACAAATTTCACTGTAATACAATCTACATTCTCACTTATTTTAAAAGGGAATCTCAGAGGTTTCAATTTTTATAAATTAGCTATAACGTTGATATGTATTGATCATCAGGTGTTACAACTATATTGATCCCTGGAACTGTTTACAGTTTGTGTGTTTAAGATATACCACAAGGGGCTATTCCAATATTGTATGCCTTAGTACTATAAACAACATTCTCTTTGTTACCAACAATTATATTAGACATGCCCCACATGCTACACTCCCTAGCTTAATTTCTGTGGTACTTTCACCACAGACTGAATGACGACTTATTTTATCACCATAATAATATTATAATAATCAGTTATGTAGGTATGCTACTCACACTCTCTATTCTGTGGCATCACTTTTCCAGACTGAGTAACAACATTTGTTTTATGACGTGCAAAATCAGATTATATATAATTAACTACATGTCTTATGTGTTTAACTGTATTACATAATAGCATTACATATTGCTACCACGATATGATACATCACAAATTAACAATAATCATGCTTATAAAATGGTTAAAAAAAATCAATCAAAGTTATACAGAGTAGCTTATAATTTTTAAGTATAAATTAAGCAAATTAGAAAAACAAGTGCCTAGCACGTACCAAAAGCCAGTACTGTATATGTGCATGTGTGTGTATGTACATTTACATGTAATATGGCTTTAAATCATTCTGTTCTCCTTGTCTCTAACACTTTTCTGAAGTGTATACTGTGGTAGGGAATAAATCAAGATGCAGGATGTGTTACAAATATTGATTCCTGGAACTGTTTATATAGTCTGATTGTACCACACATACCATAGAGATATTCCCATATTATAAAGTATTGCCCTAATACTATAAACAACATTCTCTGGTTATGGACGATTAAAATACATATATCCCACATCTCATTCTCTCTTCTATGGTGTCATAACACAGATTAAATTGAATTTTATATATGACCATATTAGGTCATTTTCATGAGCTTTGTAGTTGTGTATTACGTCACTAGTCACACTCTCCATATTCTGTGGTATCACTCTTCCAGACCGAGTGGCGACATTGTTTAATGACATAATCAGCTTACACTACATGTAATTATGTTTTGATCTTTCTACTGTATTGGATAATCAATAACCCTCATTGCAAAGGGGGAGGGTTACGATACATTGTGTATGTATTTCTGTTACCAACAGTTCTCAGAAACCTATACAGAAGTGTTAGCAACCCAAACAAAGTACTACCATTTTTTAGTCAACACAAAAACACAACAAAGGAAGCGCATTGTGTTCTGCTTTTATGCATATTTTAATGGCTGTTTGTCAACCTTAGTAGGACTTCTGCTGCTTGTAACAGCTACAACACAGAGCTAACATAATAATATTTATATGCAGCCTTAACCCTTAGAGGACTGATTATGTGACATTTGACCCCTACATGGTTCGGAGTGTGTTCCTACTATTACGAAGCACTCCAAATGCTTGTAATTGGTGTCAGGGACAAGCCCATGAAAATGGCTAAAAAGGTTGATGGTTTTTCAGCCGTCTTTTGGCCTAAATAACGAATATGGGGGATTTTAAAGGGGGTGTCCCCCCGTTAATGGAGGTTTGAAGGGGGTGCATTCCCCTCGTCGCCTATGCAATTTGTGGTTTTAGTGACCCCGTCCACATGCTCTGGTGGGTAGCTGAGGCATTTCCCTTGCTGTAAAACCTGAAATCATGGATTTAACTGGTGCCAACATGCAGTGGGGTCATTTTGTTTGCCCCAGTTCCAGTCAAAAGAGGGAGAGCACTGCATTTGATTTAATCCTACGAAGAGCTTGGGGACTTTCAAGTCCCGGTAAGCAAGTTGGTATAAGTAGTACTCCATTTCAGAAAAGGAGCCAGGTTTGGGGTAAAGAAAGTGAATGGTGGCCAAAATATATGCAACAGAGACGCCAGTGTTGGAAATGGGAAGAAGTTTGAAAAACAAGCTCAGTCCTCTAAGATATAAGTTTAGTGTTGTTCTATTAAATTTAGTTATAGTACAATTTCACAATACCTTACAAATAGTCCAGGTCAGCCTAAAACAAATTAAATTATTCTAGAACATACTTCTAAAAGGAATTAATATTTAGTTTATTATGATTGATTATTTCCGTTGTTGTAATGTGTAAAACCTCAATCATATAATACAACATTCTTAAAAGTACATTATTCATGATGAATAGTATTGAATTAACATTAGTTATCTTGATTAGCATATAATAACAACAAGTCAGAGAGGAAAGGACATTCTATTTAGAGTAGTGATATAACAGTACCTAACGATAGAACTGGAATATGTCACATGAACAGACCAGATAAAACAGCTGGCCCAGAGAATGTTTCAGCAACCTTTCATATATGTAAATGGCAACAGACACTGCTCCAGTGTTATGCTAAAGAATGAACCCTCCTGTAAGAAAAAAGATATTTTAATATGCATATGCTAATCAAGATAACTAATGTCTGCCTAGTGATTACACTAGCCAACACACAATGTAAATGTAGCACAGTTATGAGAAGTAAAAAGTAAAAACCTTAAAATCATAGCATTATGTAAACAAAGAGAGCACTACAAAATACATATCAGCTCTAACTACGTATGTCATATGACAGAAATTAATAGACTCTGTTACCATAGCAAACCAATTTTGTGACACAGTGTATAACCTAAAGATATAGAAGCATCAATATTACTTATTTAACAGAGTCTATATGTGTTATTAGACGTGGTGGTGGAATGATAAACTCCTTGTCTTTACCACGGAATATATATACCGGTATATATATATACTCCACAACACATATAATAAATTAGTCCAAGTAAAAGGGTAAGTATGTCTCATTTGTTAAGAACATTGATGACAAAATACATAAGTCCAAAAATAATGACAGAAAGATCAGTGACTTGCCATTTACTGGAGTAAGATAAATGCATTAAGAGAATAAAATTATCCTTGTACTTTCGTGTTCCTTTTACAACAACTTCATCTTTTAGCCTATGAAAAGTAGTCTTATGCATTATTAATACTAATCTATTATTTTATTTACTTTAGAATTAAGTAAAATACTCGACCAATTAATAGTGAAACTTAGGAGAACAAACTGTAAATTACAGTTATACAATGTAAAAGTACATTCTCACTTATTATATAGGGGAGCTTTCAAATATTCAGCTATATAACATTAATATGTACATATATCATTATGTAGGAGGTGTTACAAGTATATTGATTCCTAGAACTGTTTACAGTTTGTGTGTTTAAGATATACCACAAAGGGCTATTCTTATATTATAAAGTACTGTATGCCTTAATACTATAAACAACATTCTTTATAAAGTACTGTATGCCTTAGTACTATAAACAACATTCTTTTCGTTACCAACGATTAATTAGACATACCACATGTTACACTCCCTAGCTTAATTTCTGTGGTATTATCACTACAGACTGAATGATGACTTATTTTATGATTATAATGTAATAAAAAGCATTACCAGCTTTTAGGCAAGACAACAAGAAAACAAAATGAAAGGATTTTTGTAAGCACATACAGTACATTCTGCATTTATGCCTATTTTAATGACTCTCAGTTGTTGTCTGTCGATTTTGGTAGGACTTCTACTAGTAAGAGACTGTATTACTAGAAGACTATTGCTAAGAGCTACTACAAACCTACTAAACTTGAAGTAATGCTGGCTACAACACAGAGCCAATAAAATAATTATGATTATATGCAGTCTTAAAACATGTAGTTCATTTATAATATCATTGACATAAAATACAATCACTGAATTATTTTAAAATGTAATTTCAAAGTCAAGTGTGTAGTTGCGACACTACTTTGTCTCAAATTTGTCAACTCTATAACTATGATGTGTTTTTACTTCTTTATAATCCTGCCCAACTGTAAGACAGCCTTGACTTTCACCAGGCATTTTATTGCATTTGATACATATTTCAACTGTACTGAAAACTGCCCTTCCTCCACCAAATGGTATAGATAAACCTAATGTAATAGTGCAAAATATAACTCCACCGATTTTTTCCCAAGTTGAATATTTTGGAATGAAAGCAGGATGACATGTAGACTTATCCAATGGAATGCGTTTTCCATTAATTTCAACAGCATCGAGTTCATCACATGGGTCAGGTTGTGTCTTCTTTTCGGACTCAGGAATATACAGTAATTTTGCGGCACACTTTTTACAAGTATCCTTGTTAAATTCACCAAACTCTAATGGCTTAACCATAGAAATAGACTTTATTGTCTCCAGCAGTCCACCATTATCTTCAATGGGAATGTACAGCAGTGGAGGGCATTTAGGAATAGGGCCATTTTTAGGTAAAGCTAGTTTCATGGCTTCTGTAAATGCTTGCTCAGTTTCTAGTTTCATCTCATCTAAATATCCAATAGCCTGGTAAAGTTTTTGTGCTGTGACGACTAAAATCATGCTTTCGAAAATATCATTCCCAAAGAAATGGTGCATAACTTTAATTTCATCTTGTACGTGTCTATCTGCAGTTACCAAAGTCCCACGAACAGGCAAAAAATAAAGAAAACGTTCAAATTGTATAATCATTAACATTTGAATACGTATTACACTAACGAACAATCTAAGGTTTGCTGTATAACGTCAAGATCCTTACTATCATTAGAGTCACCAAATCCCATAGTATCAAGCACACGTACCTTTTCTTTCTTGTTTAGAAGAATTTCACACTGCTTAATGCAAGATACATAAGAAGCAGGTTTTCTTTCAAGAAATGTGTGGGTTTCTGCCTTACATAGCTTGAGAAGTCCACCAAGCTGTCCTACATATTGAATGATATTGTTGTGCTCACTTTCACAATGTCCTTTAATAAGTTTATTGCCGGTGCTGCTTTTCCCCAGTCCACTTCTTCCCACAAGCAAAACATTGAAATATTCATCCTTGGGAGTAGCCATTACCTAAGAGTGTGAAAGTTAGATAGAGTGCAACAATTTCTTTATGCAAAGGTTCTATCTCAGCTTAACCACGATATACACATACATGTACTTATTTGGCTACATATATATATATACACAAGTTGAACCACAATGTGGATGTGTTGTTTGCTAAGCTATAAACAACGGCCACACCTTTTGCTTGGAGGATGCCGGGGAAGGGTCTGTCTAGTAAGCAAGTTGTGGAAGTGGAATTTAATTACTGTAAACCTGGAAGTTTAATTACCAGAAAAAGGTGGGGCTCGCTACACACGTGAATAAGCATGGCCTTACTTGTGAACATGATTTGTCAGAGAAGAAGAAAAAGTATGAGAAAGTGACCTTATGTTCTCTTCCTCTGGAAGTCATTACTGTTTGGAAGGAATTGTTGAAAACACAGGAGAGTAGCATAAATCCTCAAGATTTGTTAGATACTGGTAGTTTTATGTGATGGAATTTTAGGAATAGTTAAGATAGTTTTGTCATATCATGAACTCTGATATCACTAATCTTTGCTCCTTTTTCAATAAGCTAACAAGAATATTCTGCACACTCGATTCACACTTCTTTTCAGCCATGTTTTTCAAGGTGATTACTACGTTTGCATTTTTGTGGCTAATTATTCACGTAGAACAATGTAGTAGGAATTCTAGTCTGAAGGCCAGACGTTCACGAGGAAGGATGGAACGTATGTCCAAACTCACGCCCAAAACTGGGTTTCTGCACCGATTTCATGCAGACCAATAAGATTATTTCTATCATGTGATCATGTTAACTCTGCCTAACGTACGTTACATGTACTGTCGTTTCCAGTAATTTTGCAACGGCGCTCTCAAACCGGAGATGACGTAATTATACTTACAATAGTAAACATTACAGCAAACACCACATGATCAGAGTAAATTGATTGGCTAAATGTTATACCACACCCATTCCCGCTTTGACATTTTTTGTTGCAAGATTGATGCAAATGACAGTACACGTCAAATAATTATAATAGTATGCATGGAAAGTCATGTGACTTCCTGTGACATGTTTCCCCAGTTCTGGGTGCGAGTTTGTCCAGACATTCCATCCTTCCTCACGAACATCTAGCCTCGACACTACAAGAATTCCGCCACAGCTCATTCGTACTCTTCACAACAGTCTCATTCGTGCTGCTGTTACTAGACCCTTCCTCCTCCAAACGAAAGGGTGTGGCTGCAGTTATATTCGGTTATAAAATTAATAATTTTTACAACTCATGTTTGCTGTTTCACTACTTTTACAAGACTTCTGGTAGCAAAAGAGTACATGGATGCTGTTGAATCACAGCTTGAAATCAAGTACAGTTGAAGTGGTCACTAGAACATCAAGCTGGCTCTGAGCTTTCTGCCATGACTGTCAATTTCTAGCTCTACCAATTCGCTTGTGATTGAAGTCACAAAACTGTTTATAAAGGACTGCACTTCTTATACTAGGAATTATGTACTCTTGCTGGGACATATAATATTATGTATTAGTTAAAGCACCCCCAGTGCTATATTTCCCATACAACACTCACACCGGTGCTTTAACTAATACATAATATTATATGTATATGTGCTTTAACTGGTTTATAGTACTTTGGATTGATGCAATGGAGAAGAAAAATGAAGTACTTAGTGTTCTTGCACTAAACCCGAGGTAAGCGCGTTGTTTTCTAGTGTTATAAGCAACATCCGGAAAATATAGAACAGGATGTGGTAAAAAAAGTGTGCTATATGGAAAATATAGAACAGTTGGTACCTTTGATGTTAGGCGTGAAAGTGCTATAAATACATGTATATACAGTGTGTATAAGTATAATAATTGTATAACAGTCAAGCATAGTATGCAATTATTATTTTCTTGTCAATAGTCGTTCTTGCACATTTGTGGCGAGGGTTCTGCATTGATTACTAAAAGGAATTAATTCTTATGCAGTCAGTTTTCTCTACAAACTAGTTTATTAAGATTGATTGTTTCGTTGTAATGTTGTAAATTGTCATACGCAAAACCTCAATCACATAATACAAGTATATAACATTCTAAAAACTACATTATTCATGATGAGTAGTATTGAATTAACAGAAGAGATACTACATATAACAACAAGGCAGAGAGAAAAGGACATTCTAGTGATATAAAAGTACCTTAGAGATGTAGAACTGGAAGATGTCAATTGAAGTCCATTAATAGACCAGATAAAACAGCTGGTCAGAAAATCTTTCAGTAACCTTTCATATGTAAATGGCATCAGACACTGTTCCAGTCAGTGTCATATTGAAGAATGAACCCTCCTGTAAGGAAAAAAAATATGCAACATAGTTATGAGAAGTATAAACCAATCACAGCAATATCTAAACCAAGAGAATATATATCAGTTCTAGCTATGTCACATGATATAGAATATTAATACGCTCTGTTACCATATCAGTTCTGGCTATGTCACATGATCTAGAAATTAATAGACTCCATTACTATAGCAATCCAATTTTGTGACATGGTGTATAATGAAGTCTAAATATATATTACTTAGTCTATAAGACTCCACATGGTGATGGAGTGATAAACTCCTTGTCTTTACCTCGGAATATAATTATATATATTATATACACTCCATACCACATACAATAAATTAGTACAATTAAATGGGTAAGTATATATCTCATTTATTAAGAATAATGATAACTTCAAATACAACAGTCCAAGAATATAATGACATAAAGGTCAGTGATTTGCCATTTACTGGAGTACGTAAGGTGAATTCATTAAGAGAGTAGTATTATCCTTGTACTTCATGTTCATTTTACAGCAACTTCATCTTTTGGCCTATGAAAGGTAGAGTTTGTTTATCTTATGCATAATCTATTATTTTATATTGTAGTGAAGCTCAGGAGAACAAATTGTAAATTTCACTGTAATACTATAATTCTTATAGTGGATCTCAGAGGTTTCAAACTTTCAATTATTAAAACTTAGCTATATAACATTGATATGTACATACCGTCATGTAGGAAGTGTTACAACTATATTGATCCCTGGAACTGTTTATAGTTTGTGTGTTTAAGATATCCCACAAAGGACTATTCCTATATTATAAAGTACTGTATGCTTTCCTATCATAAACAACATTCTCTTCGTTACCAACAATTAAATTACACGTACCCCATGTTACACTCCCTAGCGTAATTTCTGTGGTATTATCACTACAGACTGAATGACGACTTATTTTATGATTATAATGTAATAATGAGTTATGTACATGTAGGTATGCTACTCACACTCTATATTCTGTGGTATCGCTCTTCCAGACTGAGTAACGACATTTGTTTTATGACATAATCAGATTAACTACAGTATTATGTTTTGACCTTTCTACTGTAATGTACCAATCATTAATCCTTACCACATAGGTGGAAGGTTATGGTACATTGTGTATGTGTCCGTTACCAAATATTCTCTAGAAGCGCTAGTGTCCCAAACAAAGTATTACCAGCTTTTAGGCAAGACAACAAGAAAACAAAATGAAGGAATTTTTGTAAACACATACATTCTGCATTTATGCCTATTTTAATGACTCTCAGTTGTTGTCTGTCGATTTTGGTAGGACTTCTACTCATAAGAGACTGCATTACCACATTGTTGACCTTGTTAGAAGACTATTGCTAACAAAGAGCTACTTCAAACCTACTGGATTTGAAGTAGTGCCAGCTACAACACAGAGCTAACACAATAACTTTTAGTTGGAGTATGATAGTTTGCTATCATTCTATTAAATGTATTTGATTTAGTTATACTGTAATTCATAATGACTTACAAATAGTTTAGATCAACCTGAAACAAATAATAATTATTCTATTATTACTAATCTTTACCTAAATGTTCTCTACAAACTAGTTTATTAAGATTGATTGTTTTCGTTGTAATGTTGTAAATTGTCATACGCAAAACCTCAATCACATAATACAAGTATACAACATTCTAAAAACTACATTATTCATGATGAGTAGTATTGAATTAACAGAAGAGATACTATATATAACAACAAGTCGAGAGGAAAGAACATTCTATTTAGACTACTGATATAAAAGTACCTTAGGGATGCTAATAATGGAAATGGAAGATGCCTGGCAAAACAAGCCATTAACAGACCAGATAAAACAGCAGTCCCAGTCAGGGTTCTATCCAGTAGGGAGGTGGGGGGAGCTTCCCCCTCAAAACCTCAGGTAATTATAGTACTACTCCCAAATAGTGTCAACAGCGGTTTGCAGAACAGTTGTCATGAATGTTTAAGGAGAAAAAATGGGTATGGCCAACCCAAAAAATGTTCTTGCGGAATTAGCTTGCCCCTCAAACCAAAATCTCTAGATAGACCACTGCCAATGTCATATCAAAGAATGAACTTTCAAAAGATATTTTAATGTGCTTATCAAAATATGTTAACATAATTGATGTATTAGTTATGTGATTACAATGTCAAGCATATAATGTAAATGTAGCATAGTCACGAACTATACTCCTCTTAAAATTCTACCACATTAGTTTCCTCAAATAACATTTTTATGCAATAAATATTTTTTGATGCCATAAAAATCATAATATTATCTAAACCAAAAAACCACTACATAATACATATCAGTTCACATGATATAATATACTCCGTTACTATAGCAACGCAATTTTGACCCAACCTAAAATGAAGACTAAGTACCTTAGTTAACAGATTCTGTACATGTATGTGTGAGACTCCACTCACTTCCGGTGATAAACTCCTTGCTTTACCGGATTTCATTACACTCCACATTACATACTCTTATGTATAATTAATTAAAAGGGCAAGTATATAAGAATGTAGGTGGGTGGCTGATGATGAGATAAAATACAATAATTATACTGAAATAATGACAGAAGTCCTCACTCACCATTTACTGGAATAAGGTGAATCCTTTTACTTTCATGTTTGTCTTTTAGCCTATGAAAAGTAGTTTGTTTATCTTATGCATTATTGATACTAATCCAGTAATTTATTTACTTTCAAGGTATAATATTCAACCAATCCTTCAGAATGAACCTCAAGAGAACATACTATAAATTTCATTGTAATTATGTAATATGTACATTCATAACATATTGATTGCCTGTGTATAGATTTTACTTTATCGTTTTCATTAAAACATTTACAGTATAGTGTGTTAGAGTGTTGCCTTTGTTTCACAGATAAAAACAACTCACCTACCACTCCATAAGGTATAGGTAAACGAGTATAAATAAAGCCACACCCATCTCTTGTTTCCATTGAACGGGGTGGGGTGTCTAAAATACTTGGACAACTTTCTTAGGAACATATTTTTTATTAAGCTTGTTAATCTGGTCAAATTTTGTCATTAATTATGTGACTACTATTCCAGTGGCGTATAGCTAGAAAGTTCATGTTGGGCTGTAAGTAAAGGCACACCTGAATATTGAATGAATGCATTTAATGTACATGTATACTCTATATACATTTACATTAACATGTTTTCACATTTACTAACAGTAATATAATAAATTACAAACCCTGTTAGTATTATAGACACTTCAAATAAAGGACGCAGTTTATATTGGCAGCAAAAATCAGAGAATATTTGCTGTCCTATAATGGCTACTTCACTGTAACAATTACATGTGTAGTTCTATGTAGTTAATTAATGAGTCTCGTAAACTCAAATATTATACACTTGATATATTTTCCTATTCTATAACTCTAGTTTAGATGCTGGTTTAAGTGTCTCACTTTGTGCTACAAAATTTGTGGATCACTGATTGAGTAGACACCATGTAATTCTTCCATCACTATTTTGTACTCTGGAGACCAGTACCATTCACAACGAGGAAGGGTCTGGCCTGTAATTTACTAACATTTTGTGCAATGTAGCCTGAATTGTAATTTAGATTTTTGTTAAACACTTGCCTTGCTGATTTCCAGGTCATAATAAATCTTTCATTTTGGTATCTATGGATACAATGTATAAATGCAGTGTTAGATCTAGATCCCCTAGATCGAACACTGTATACATGTATATGTATTTGAGAACCAATGGATAGATTAATGGTTGCACAATGAAATTCACATATTACAGTGGCAGAGATACTGGGGAGCAGGAGGGACTTCAGGGCCCCTACTTTTGTAATCATGTACATTGTCACTGTATAACAATATAAACTGAGAATCTATGAGGAACCTTCGGAAGCATTACTTTTTAGCATCCATGCTTCATGTGGGATACCAGTGTGGTATAGTAGGGGAATTTGCACCATCACCCACACAGCTGTAATGTAGCCGCTGTCATTGTGCACTCAATTTTTTGTGTCAGTCCCCCCAATTTGAACATGCTGTCTCTGCCCATGCATTAGAATACTAACAGATGCTTTCTTGCTCATTATGAGCATGCATGAATGGTTGAGAGTGAGGACTGAGGATAACATTAAATGCAGCCTGAACATACCCATTTGAGCGGGTACAAATCCACTTTCACATAATGTATATTTGTATGTCTCATCTCATGCTCATTAATACCTGTGGAGAGGAGGAGCCAATTAAAACAGAATACTTTGTTGTTTTTCACATTACCTGTAGTTTAATTATAAGACTACCAGTACCAGGTACTGTGTCTATGGAGAATAAGCATCTTAGCATTATCCACATACACGGAAATATACAGGAGTAGGAATTTCCAGGACCCTCTTCCTGCAGGCTCTCAGGACCCTATCAGTGGCTACAACTGTATGAGAAACTAAATCCACAAACCAGTTTAGTAGAAACTTTAACTGCTCTGGTATGAACAGAAAATCGAAAATTAGATAGTTTATTATCTCCCCATTCTCTTTCATACCGTACAGAATCCAGTGTGGTGTACTGATGTTACATTTTTATACCATTCACTCCTCCGATATTCATCAAGGCTGATTGATGTTCACAGCAATGGATTGAGTCTTTGGAAGCCATAGATACTGATCATGATCAGTAATAATTTTCTTATTAGAAATTCTCGTCACAAGTATGAATAACACACACTGGTAAGCAAACTGGTAAGTGTACCTTCCACATATACAATGATAGTTAATGAATCTATTAAAATTAAATTATAAACCAAACTGGTTCTATTGTTATAATTCAATCCATATTTCATCAGGCATTCTCTGAAAATTAATGTTATTATTAATATGTGACAATAATCACTAAAAATCTTTGTTTTTTTTTGTGTTTCTTGATTAAAAATGTGTTAAAATTATGCTTGAAGCACTTTCAGCTTGTGTTAGCAATGAAGTCCACAGAAAAACAGACACTCTCTTTTCAGGAAACAACACGACCATAACTGAACTCGAACCACTGACTTTTCAATCAGGAGGCTCAAACTCTAACCACTAAGCCACGCTGCCTCCTTAAAAACAAAAAAGTGCCCATGAAACTGGGACTAGTTGATGGGAATGACTAGACCACAACATATATACACACAAGTGTGTATATAAGACCGTAGTCCTATCAGTTGTGGGGAACCGAAGTTCTATTATACCCCTAACCTAAAGTGCTGTCAGAATCCGCAGGGTGGTAAGTCCCACGAATCGACCAGAAAGACCACAATTTCCAAAGTGGACCCTTTGAGCTAGGCGGCGTCATCCCTCATTACCCAAGGCTTGGGTAATAGCTAATATGATATATAGAGAAGTTAATTAGGAAGAGACCCTCCTAACAGTGTTATGTTAGCAATGAAGTCCACAGAGTTTGACTGCAGTCGTGTTGTTTCCTGAAAAGAGAGTGTCTGTTTTTCCGTGGACTTCATTGCTTACATAACGCCGTTAGGAGGGTCTCTTCCTAATTAATTTCTCTATATATTTTCAGCTTGTGCTCAAAGCACTTCCACCTGTTCAACTACATAAGCAGTTCACAGTCTCAAGCACTTTACTTTGTACTTGAGATTACACTCAAATATTTTCTAAAGTGCTTAACCACATGTCTAATTAATATTAGTTGCAATTTTACATTCTTGCAGAATCTTCATGCTGGTCAGTGTGTTTGTTATTGTATATGCCATGCCCATTAATTGACCAAGCACTTGTGATGACCCAACTTCCTTAATTACACACACACAAGCATAATTATATGCAAATATAGGAACCCATGAGAAAGCAATTATAGTGATGAGCCTACAAACCATAAAGATAGAATAGTAGATAGGCTTTCATACAGATTTTAATCTAGGGGTGGGAATAACAATAATATTTTTTTAAATGTTCCAGAAGTGTAAATAAATATTTATCACATTCCAAAACCACAATGGTTTAACAGCTACCTTAATCCCAGGTGGTCTCCCATCCATGTACTAAGCCGACCAATGTTGCTTAACTTTGGTGTTTAGATGGGAACTGGTGTATTCAACATGGTGTGGTCGCAGGCCATGAAGCAGCTTAATTTTCAAATGAATTTTGAAAATCAACATAAAATATAGGTCCTCTAGATCATTTCATTGTAATTTTATGCATAATAGTATTAAACTTTGGAAACTCTAGAGGGAATCCTAGCTGCCTGGTCAAAACGAACCCCTTCCCCCCCTTTTGTATTAGAAATATACCTAATTATGTAAATTGGAAAGAACATGTAGGGATATCAACTATCAAAACTGGGAAGCAGCGAAACATGATTGCAATTGCTTCAACATTATCTCCTCGATTGTCCAGTAGTTTCATGACAATTATTTTAGGAAACAGATTGTTTTGAGCATGATGAGAACATACAATTGTTGTAGAGGTCTGATTTAACCATTACAGCACCGAGCAGCCTCACATAGCCGGCCCCTCACACTAGAGTGGGAGGGGCTGGCTACACAAGACTTACCACTATGTTAGACGTTTTTAAGAGGTCCCTTTGACATTTGAGATAACTGGATTTAAGCTCTTGTCAATCCCTTTGTAGATACTACAGGCAGTTAGTTTTATTCTCCTGTAGACCTAATAGTTAATATTAATGTAATAACAACATGATTGACAAGATAATAATCTGCTCCTCCCCTCTACAGTTGAGACAAGATATACGAACATGAAGTACATCATTGTACTGAGTCAAGTTACTACTTCAAATTATTCTATTCACCTCAAAAAGTAAGTTATAGGTATGTTGCATTTAATTTTGTCATCACCTCCAGCTGTCCATGCTCACAATGAACAAGAGGGCATTCTGTTGGTATTTTGTAACTCACGACATCATTAAAAGTTCAATCCTGAGTGCACATATACAGGCTGGATCCAGGAGGTCGTGGGATACATATTGTTTCCAAGATTCATGGATACTTCATTATGCTTGACCTTTAAAATACTTGCCATTCACTATAGTATTTTAGTGACAAATATTTGAAAGGGTGCCTTGAATCTCATCAAAACATTGCTTTACATATGATACATACACATGCGTATTAGTTGGCCACACCCTTTATGAATAATTAATTAGCAGCTAATATTTTTGCACACACATGCACACTTTTTGTACCACCTTTTTAGTGACTCTGGATCTAGTGCAAATATATATGTGCTATAGACAGTGATACCTTTACATGTATTCATACGTCTTGGAATGTGTGTACATTTTACTAACTTATAGCTCAAGCTAATAGTTTGATGTATATATAAATGATGATATTATGGTGTTGGTGGAAGAAGAAATGGCATCCACTTCATCAGATATCCATAACATGAGACAAGTGAACCAATATCTATATGTAGCTAAACTAGATTTATAGAGAATGAAGTATACAACAGTATAGTAATCTTGCACTTGAGTTTATAGACCATTTAGCATCTGGCTATAAAAAATCTAAACTTGAGAGTCAAAGGGTTAACTACATGTAGTAGTACAGTGGTGTGGCTAACACTAGGGAGCATTTCCTAGTAAATAGAAAATGTATGTATATTATAATTATAACATTATTATATTGTAGGTGTAGTTATAACTAATTAACTATGAAAATATTTTATGTTTTCAGGTATGCCTGTTCTGTGTCCCACTATGCTTAGCTATACCACATGCAATAGTAGTGCCATAATCCGAGTTTATCCAACCTAGTCTGAAATTTGATATGTTGTATTTAATCTCATCATCAGTTGTCCAGCCCACATTCTTTACAAATGAGATATACTTGTTTGTTAACTTGGACTAACTAATAGATTATACATTTTAGACTCATGGTGGGTAATGTGTATATATTCCGAGATAAAGCTAAGGTACTTCCCACCACCTGGAATCTAGACTCTGTTGACTAAGTAATAATGGTACTTCTATCAAGTGTAAGGTTAACAAATTTGGTAACACATACATGTAGTCTATGTCATGTGACATAGCCAGAACTGATATGTATTGTTTCGTGTTATGAATATGTTGTGATTTAAATGGTATTAAAATTTTATTGGAGAGAATTAAAGTCTCAGAATTTTAAGAGGAGTATAGTTCATGACTGTTCTATATTTATATGTACAGTATGCTTGCTAGTGTAATCGCATAGCTATATCATTGTAAATAGAAAATTATTAATTTATCTGATGGTTACTACAGTTCCTTAATTCTTGCATGAACTATGTAGTACAGTAGAAAGGTTAAAAGGTAAATAATGCAAATCTGATTATGTCATTAAACAAATATCACCACTCAGTCTGGAAGAATAATACCATGCAATAGAGAGTATGACTAGTGACATACATAGCTCATTAAAATAGGTTATATAGTAGCATAAACTGTAATTCAGTCAAATGACATGGAAGGTACCTATTAGTTTTGTTTTAGTTTACTATAACTAAAACCCTTTTATTAAAGCAATATGACTTTTACTTAACAAAACTATAACTATGTTACATGTCTACCGCAACAACTATGACTAACTACAATAGAAATTAGCCAATAATAGTCACTTAGTTAGTCAACCTTTTAGTAAATATTATAGCTAAAATATATATTTGAGAAACCATGCAACATAAATATGAATAAAAGTTTGTCATTTCCGTCAAACTCAAAACTATATATATATATATATATATATCTATCTATTTTAATCACCATCAAAGTCTTATGAATATTATTATGTGTTCATTATATTAGGACAGGGTTAGGTGGTTATAGTTGTCTTTGATGACAAACTTGGACATCACTCTCAATTACCATTAATAACACTTTCACAGCATCATAGTTATATAGTAATCCATTTAAATAGATGACTTCTTTCCGAGAGAGGTGAGTAAAGGCTGAGGAAACTCCTCTTATCAGCACATTTGATGGCTATTTGTATGTAGTACAAGACATTTTTATTTATAGTACCTTACAGAACTGAAGCCACATCTCTTCCTTTTTTTTAAATAAAAATGTCTTGTACTACATACAAATAGCCATCAAATGTGCTGATAAGAGGAATTTCCTCAGCCTTTACTCACCTCTCTCTCTCTCTCTCTCTCTCTTTGATATGCACTTCATGTTTAATGGTTGCCATGTGGGAACATATAGCCTCCTCATCTTTTTTCTCTTTCTTCTCCTCTGCTCATCCTCCATTTTTAAAACATTTTTTTGCTCTACATTGTACATCACAAACTCTCAGCTATTCTTGAAAGGCTTGTAGTGAGCATAGTCTCGAAATTTTTGTTTCTCTCACACAAGTTATTCTTGATGTGTCATTTCCATGTTAATAATGGGGTTATACTCTTTGTAGAACTCTCTGCTCACATTTGATATAAGCACATCATCGTTATCTCACATCACACTCTCACTTTTCAGGCCAATTACATCATCTGACATCATATTCAGTAAGCATGAATGATTACATTAGTAAGCATGAATGAATACATTGGAGTGGAGGTATGGTAAGCCGTCGGTGTGACCATAAATTGATGAATTGCTGCTGAAAGCAGATGTTGTTGTTATTTTACAGTTTTGATAAGGGATTAGGCTACCATATACATGCAACAATTTGTAGCAATTAATAGAGTAAATATTAATTAATTGACCAACTGATTTTTGGCTTAACTATACAGTGTTATATTAGCTCTAGAATGACATTGTGCATTTGATACATCCCAACTGAGATAAGTAATGACAAAGCTACAGTGAGAACTAAATTATTAAGTCACTAATAATAGTATCTAGTCTTTATTCATGCAAACACTCTTAGTAAGGCCAAGGATCGTTAATGTTTTTTGCACACAACAAGTCAACAATTAGCTTATAGGTTTTGTGTGGTCAGTTGATAGTCAAATCACTTTTAATCTTTTTTTTTACCATTTAGTTCAACATGTCAATTTTGTGTATTATAAAAAAGCTAATACTATATTAATGATGCTTTTCAATTGATTTTTGAAAGTGGTTTGTTGCGATAAATACCTGCCCGCCAGCATTAATTATTGCATCATCGGTATATAATTAATTACTAGTCTCGCAAGCTACTCGAGACGACTTGCACTCAATCTCTATATAGTCGAGATGACATCAAAGGTGTTTATCTCTCTGGCGACTCTAACTTTTATATTTGGTTTAAGAAATGCACAGAACTGTACCGCACTGCTGCAGGAAACTGTGAGTTCTATCCTCAATGTGTAGAAGCAAGAATTCCTTGTGGTACCACTGGATATACACTCAACTATGGCAAGAAATACTGTCTCAGATTTGCAAGTTTTTTTGAGCTGCTTCAATCCAAAGGTATATGGTTTGAATAAATTATTTGATTTAGCATTTCCTCTAGATATATAATTATATATATATATAGTAGATTAAAATTATAATTGTGTTGTATACAACATATTATATATAATTATAATATAATTATAATTATACATATAATATTATAATTATAATTATACATGTCATATCTATACAGGGACAAGCCTGGGTAAATGGTGTTAGAAATTGTCTCATGCGAGAAATCCAGTGCAGTATATAACAGTGGTACCTGTCAAGAGTTACTTGAGTTTGCATATGGCTCTCATCCAGACTAGTATGTTAATAATGGGTTTTGTACTGAATGCTTCAGAGTCTAATGAACATAGGCTGTCTTACTGATGTCTTGGATAAAGTTAATATACTAACAAGACTTGGAATTCAACAAGTAATTTATAATTATAATTTTACAATTATGTTGTATAATTATAATAATAATAGTGTATTGTGTTATATATACACTGCATGTAAAAAAAAATTCTTGTTTGGTCATGTGTTCTATTTGCCATATAATCTAAACAACATGATGGAAGTGCAAATAAATTATGAACTTTTTAATTATAATATACTATATCAAAGTAGTAAAAAGTTAACCAATAAGTTATTAACATCCTATTTATGCTAGTTTTATAAAAGCCGAATACATTATGCTTTTAATGGATAGTACTAGTACTTTATACATCATTGCTATGTTGATATGTTCTGTAAGAAAGTAAAAAAATATATTATCCATTAGAAACACAATAATTATGTTGTTCACTATTTATGTATGTAAAAAACCAATTAAAATTAAATACCAATCAGTTTTTTTACAGTGATATATAATTATCATTACTATGATTCTAGGTTATTGATACTGTAATACTAGGATGTGGAAAGAAAACTCTTGACAGTTTTCTAAGTTCTGTTGGTGACTGGATACAGTCTGTGACTGGACGTATAAATGAACTTTTGACAACTTTGAGAAATCTTCTTGGAGGTTCTGAAATATACATCATGTATGTTGTATAATTATTAATACGATTAATTAATATTAGGTTGTGAAACTGGTTTAGATCTACTATTTGTGCTAAATTCATCAGGTAATGTTGGGAGTTTCAACTTTGTAACAATGAAGAATTTTGTTGCTAATGTTGTTACTAATTTTCAGATTAGAGCTAATTCTACAAGTGTGGGACTAATTCTATTCTTTTTTAATGCCAGTATTGAAATTCCATTAGGTTCTATTAATAATGCTCAACAGTTAACAACAGCTATTAATAGTGTAGATTATATCAGTGGTTACACAAGGACAAATCTTGCATTAAATCTTGTCCCAACTGCAATCATTAATGCTCGTGTTAATGAAGGAATCCCTCGTGTTGTGATCTTACTCACTGATGGCCAATCAAACGAACCTACATTAACAGCTCAAGCAGCACCTAGAGTTCATGACAATATTGAAGTTTATTCAGTGGGTATTGGTAGTGGCATTAATGAAGCAGAATTACAAATCATTGCCTCAGATCCTAGTTATGTCTATCTGATTACTGACTTTCCACCCGAGGCATTTGCAGAAGAACTGAGACCATTACAGCTGACAGCTTGTACCAGTAAGTTAGTTATTGTAATTTTTGAATAGTTAAATGTCTTGAAATTTATGAAACATTTAATATGCTGTTTTCTCCTTTGTCTACAGCACCAGCTATATTTGAGATCAGTCAAGAATTACAAACCATAATTGGTAGAGATCAGGCTACAAATCTGGAGTATAATTTTCCTCCAGAAGGTTTAACTATCAAGATTGAAATCTCTGTTGGAGAATTAGTGCTTTATGGTTCTTTCACAATTCATAGTCCCACTCACAGCTGATTTTGCAATTCGTAGTACTAGTGAGATTGACTACTTTGTGAGTCCTGAATTATATGATGAATCAGTTATTAATTATTATGATGGTGAGAATTGTCAAGCATCAGGGAATGCCAGTGTTTTCATAAGATTGGTAGGACAAGAGGATATCAATACATTCTCTCTAAACACTACATATAATGACACCACAACAGGTTGGTACACAAATAATTATGTACAAAATCTAAAACAGCCACATCAAAGTATATTACTATTCTTTTAATATAAACCAAGCTACTTTATTAATATGAGATGGAGTCCACAGCTATCAGCCCACAAGAGACTCCTCCAATTTTCTATTTTAATTATAAAAAAAACTCCACATATAAGATAGACGTCGACATTATTAAGTTGAGTGTATTTGAACACAGAAGAAATTAGCCCATCACAATCATAACAAAACTTTAATATTATATTCTACAAACCCTTGCATGGATCTATAAGGTTTTACTGCTCATCACCTCATTATATAATTAATATAGTGTTAATGTAGTTAACCTTTCTCCTCCATTATCTAAAGTTTCTCATGAACTATGAATACTATCCTAACCTAAACGTTGTAGATGACAAATGAGAAACTATTTGTACAATGGCTGAAGAAGTATGACAAGCAGGGCTAAAGAACTTTGTCCTTTGGTAGATCATTAGTTTCCATTAAATTGGGATTAGCAATTAGCATAAACAGCCTTCTTTATTTCTGGAGAGTTTACTCATAAACTGAAGCTGTGCATAATGGCAATTAACTTCTCAGGGCTTTTAGCTGTAGCTTCAGAGAATGATTAGTACAGTTTACACCACACCCATGCAGACTCTACATTTAGGTTTATGTGTGTTCAGAGACAACTTGACTATATGCTTAGCAATTTTGTTTTGCATGTTCACATTTTTAAACCTATGACAAACCTTAGCATGATTGTGAAACTCCGATAGATTATAATATCATTTAATTTGGTACCCAGTCTTTTTACAAAAATGTATTACATATAATAGATTATGTTTTTGATTTTCTAGTTGCTGTTTTCAACACTATGGCTTAATGACATCTGTTCATTGAAGGAGTTGGTTACTTAGTTTAGGAACTCATTTTTTTGTAACATGCAAGTGTATTTTCCTCTTGGCCATTTTTTTTTGTTTTTGTTTTTGTTGCAGTTATTAGTGCTATAATTGATAATTATACTATAGTATAACTAAAACTATATATGAGCTACAACAATAATTATTATTAATATGTAAAACTAAATTCTAGTTATTCAAAAGAAAGCTCATGAAACTATTGTGTTGGACAAGATAGGACTAATATAGTTAAAAGTATAGGTAACTGTTTGTATATATATATATATATATATATGTATATATATATATAATATATATATCTTAAACAATATAAGTTGGTTAGGATTAACCATGTTATAGGTGTTATATGAGCAATGAAGTCCACATAAAAACAGACACTCTTTTTTCCAGGAAACAACTATGACTGTAGCTGAACCCAAACCACTGACCATTCAATCAGGAGGCTCAAGCTCTAACCACTATGCCACACTACCTCCTTAAAAAAAAAAGAGTGCCCATCAAACTGGGAGACTGTCTGTATTTCTGTGGACTTCATTGCTCATATAACACCTATAGGATGGTTAATCCTAACCAACTTCTCTATCTTGGATTAGCTAGATCCAATTAACCTTGGGTAATCAGGGATGATGCCTCCTAGCTAAAGGGTCCACTTTGGAAATTGTAGTCTTTCCGGTCGATTCGTGGGACTTACCACCCTGCAGATTCTGATTGCACTTTTAAGTCAGGGGGTATAAAAGAGCTTCAGTTCCCCACAAACTGATGACTGCTACGCTTGTTGTGTAGATATGGTCTTACTTACACTTGTTGTGTAGACTACAGTCTTTCATACACTTGTTGCGTATATGTGGTTTAGTCGCTCCCATCAACAAGTCCCAGTTTGATGGGCACTCTTAATAATGTTCTCGTTTTCTTCTTCATCTAAACCAACAATTTCTATTGTTATTTCTTTCACCATCTCTTTCATGAACTTCTAATATCTTCTGCTGATTCTACACACACACACACACACACACACACACACACACATACATAATATAATCTTACTATAATTATTATAGCTTAAAATTATTTTCTTGTCAATACATAATTGTTCTGCCGACTGCAAAGTGCGGTTATCCAAAACGGAAATTGCGTCATCAGCGGCCACCGTATACGCTAGTATATAATTACGACTCGAATGCATTCTCTGTATATCATAGTCAAAATGGGATTACAGGCGTTTATCTCTCTGGCGACTATAATTTTTATATTTGCCTCGGTAAATGCACAGGACTGTACTGCACTAGCAGCTGCAGGAAACTGTGACTTCTATCCTCAATGTGTAGAAACACGAATTCCTTGTGGTAGTACTGGATATGCACTTGACTATGGCAATAAATACTGTCGCAGATTAGTAAGGTCTTTAAAGTGCTTCAATTCAGAGGTATATGGAAATCATGTATGTATAATACTTATATTGTATTTATAAATGATAAATTCTATGAATAAGGCTGAAAGAGGAGAGTAAAAATGCTGTAGCTGGAAGTCACATGGAATCGAACCCAGAGCCCCTGACTTCAGCCACCAGTGCTCTCACCACTGATCTACAACAACCATCAGCACTTCAAAATCCTCTATATACTGCACAAGTGGTACTGAATGCTTCAGTCGCGCACCGGGTCTAGACAGCCACTATGTATGTGCAGTCTGAACCCCATTAGTATAGAAATTCGTGCAGTAGATAGAGGATTGTGAAGTGCTGATGGTTGTCTGGTTGTTGTAGCTCAGTGGGGGTGGGTGAAGTCAGTGACTACCAGCATTTTGGCAGTTTATTCTTTCAAAATATTCATAGAGTTTAACATTTATTTTTAATGTGAGGCGAGATAAGCAAAGCATTATATATAATTGTTATTATATACATGTTTTATATTGCAGGGACGAGCATGGATAAGAAATGGTGTACGAATTTGTCTCATGCAAGAAATCTTCAACAGTGCAGTATATAATAACGATGGTACCTGTCAAGAGTTACTTGAGTTTGCATATGGCTCTCATCCAGAGTGTTATGTTGAAAATGGGTTCTGTACGGACATTCTTTTGAGTCTAAAAAACTTGGATTGTCTTATAGACGTCTTGGATGATTCTGACATACTAACAAGGCTTGGAATTCAACAAGTAATGTTACTAATGTATAATAGGAATTATTGTACTGTTATGTTGTAAGTTCTCGTTTGCTTCAACAAAATTATTAGTCGCTTGTTTTCTATTTGCCTTACTAAAGATAATTGGAAGATCTTATATGTGTTTGTAGTACATACATATTATGTGAGGTTCTTATAGTACAGCGTGTCATAAACCAATATTTTATTAACACCCTGTATAGGCAGTTATATAGATGATATAAGTACACACATCTTTAGAAGCATAGTTCTAATTCTACGCTGCATGATAATTATCTAATGAAAAGTGAAAATGTAAAAAACACAATGTTTGCTACATTAATTGTATAATTTATGCATCTAAAACAATTAAACCTGATTAAAATGATAGTTTTTACAGGATATATCATTATTATGATTCTAGATTTATGAGAGTGCAAAAAGATGTACTCAGGAAACTGTTGACAGTTTCCTAAGTTCTGTGGATGACTGGATACAGTCTGAGACTGGACGCACAAAGGAAATATTGACAACTTTGAGAGATCTTCTTGGAGGTCAGGTTCATAAATACACATCATGTATGTTGTATAATTATTAATAAAATTAATATTAGGTTGCGAAACTGGTTTAGATCTACTATTTGTGCTAGATTCATCAGGTAGTGTTGGGAGTGGAAACTTTGACACAATGAAGAACTTTGTTGCTAATGTCATTGCTAATTTTGAGATTAGAGCTAATTCCACACGTGTTGGATTAATTCGATTCTCTTCCACAGCAAGTATTTTAATTCCATTAGGTTCTATTAATAATGCTCAACAGTTGACAACAGATGTCAATAATGTAGCTTTTACTGCTGGTGGAACAAGGACAGATCTTGCATTAGATCTTGTCTCAACTGCATTCATTAATGCTCGTGTTAATGAAGGAATCCCTCGTGTTGTGATCTTACTCACTGATGGCCAATCAAACGAACCTACATTAACAGCTCAAGCAGCACCTAGAGTTCATAATGACAATATTGAAGTTTATTCAGTGGGTATTGGTAGTGGCATTAATGAAGCAGAATTAGAAATTATTGCCTCAGATCCTAGTTATGTCTATCTGATTACAGACTTCTCACCCGAGGCATTTGCAGAAGAACTGAGACCACTACAGCTGACAGCTTGTGAAAGTAAGTTTTATTATAATCGGTGAAGTCATTTGTCTAGAAATTTATGAAACATTTAATATGCTGTTTTCTCTTTTATCTACAGCACCAGCTATATTTGAGATCAGTCAAGAATTACAAACCACAATTGGTAGAGCTCAGGCTACAAATCTGGAGTATAACTTTCCTCCAGAAGGTTTAACAATCAAGATCGAAATCTCTGTTGGTGAATTAGTGCTGTATGGTTCTTTCACAATTCGTAGTCCCTCTTCACTCACAGCTGATTTCAAAATTCGTAGTACTAGTGAGATTGACTACTTTGTAAGTCCTAAATTATATAATGAATCAGTTATTACTTATGGTGGTGAGAATCGTCAAGCATCAGGGGATACCAGTGTTTTCATAACATTGGTAGGACAAGAGGACATCAATACATTCTCTCTAAACACTACATATGATGACACCACAACAGGTTGTTATACACATAATTATGTACAAAATCTTAAACAGCCATATCAAAGTATAACCTTATTATATATACATGAGGAAATTCACTTACAACATATGATATTACTTTCCATACACAGGTGGATCAAGTATTGTTCATCCATTATCAGTATGGACAACTAGTTTCATTGCTTGTCTTGTGATGATCATTAGTTTCAGTGGTGGGATCATGAACATGTGTATGTAATAATTATAACTATATATGCCTGTATGCACATTTTATAACTATAACTTATTAGGGCGAAACATTTTCAGTGTGCAAAGTGCACTGATGTACAGTTGGCCTGAACAATATTACATTTATGCCCCTGTATTATAATTATACTAAATATACAATAAATAATACCATAGCAACCATAATATTATTTTGGAGGTGAAATTACTGTGTGAGCTGTGTATTATAAATTACTATTATACATAATTATTCACAAATGTAGTATAATAGATCAATTTTTTTCACTTTTTCAGTTGCTGTTTTCAACTCTATGGCTTGATGAAATGCATTTCTTCATTGAAAGAGTTGTTACATAATTCAGGAATTAAATTTTTTCTTACATATTCAAGTGTATTTTTCTCTTGTACTACTGTATCAATAGGCCTGTTTTTGAATGTTTTCTTTTATAAAACCTATTTTTGTAAGTAGTTAAAAAAAAACGTTTTAAAATATCAATAATACTTTATGCGGGTTTCTTGCAGTGGAATAGTGAGCACTTAATGAAGACATTGTTTTGTGAAGTAAATAGTCAAAGGCCATAAAATTAGTCATGTTTAAAGCAAAGGGCACATGATGACATGCCATATCCTCTACTACATATAGCCATAAACACATGTACATACTACATACATCTCTTTGGATTTGGATTACAGTAAGTTGAATCCATTTCAGCAAAAAATATATCTTTTGACTCTTTTAGTAGCAGAAAAAAGCAATCATGAATTATGAATAACAAAAGACACACAGAAAGATACAGTGTGCTTCCAAAACAACATGGAGAGAATACTAGCTACATATCTCATGAGGTGTGGACACTAAGTGATGTGTGTCGGGTTTCTGAATACAATGATGAACGAGTTTGTTTTACAAGTTTCAAACTCTCTCGTAAACTGTGATGCATTTCAAACTCTTTCAGAAATCGTTAAAGAGAATTCTTTATACAAATTAATGGATAGATGCTGGAAGGATTGAAGGATGATTGAATAATGTATGAAAGGACGAATGGATGGGTGGATGAACGGTATAGGGCTGGGAATTGGCTGAGATTCTGAAATTGATTATCATTGATAATCAATTAAAATGAGTGGAAGTAATTAGACCAATTAAGTCAATTAATATGGAAAACTCCTCCTATTTGATGATCAAAAGGCTTCTTGTCATTTCCATATTGTACATTATTTGCTGTCGCATGCTTAAAACATGTCAATTGGAATAATTAGCATAATCAATATTACAGACTCGCAATCAATAATCAGAATTTTCAATATCGATTAATTAATCGATTCATAGATTAATCATCCCAGCCCTAATGAATGGATGGAAACAGATGTGTATAGATGATGAAAATTCAGAAAAATAATTTTCAGTGATTTTGTCACACCACCCAGTCTGGATTAATACACTGTAACTCAATAATGAAGTGAGGGATTGAAATTTGACATATACAAAAAAGATGAGTATATGAAAATGAGAGACAGTATCTTACCAATACTATTCGACTCCTCTCTCTTAGGTTTGTTGTTGTTAATCACAAAAACTCATGAGCAGTTTGTAGTCTAAAGTAAACATCATTCACGTTCATCATGACCTCAGAATATTGTTCAAAATTTTAGTTCGGAATGACCAACAATCTTTTCACCTTCACCATTTACAATCTTAACACTGAAAAGATGCATGTTGGATTAAATTACTTTCTGACTTCTGATCATTCATATATCAGTTTATAATCATTACATTCATCCATTCATACATTATTTATGTATTACATGTTTTGATGTTTTAATTGTATACATACATAATTCATTATCAATAGGAATGTTTCATCCAAGAGCTAATGAATTCATTATCACTTAATTGCCTGATGCTGTCTTAAAATATTAAAGTTTGCTGTCAGTCTATGTCAGTTTGTTATTTTATTCGATTTAGTTATAGTATAAAATGACAATACTTAAGAGTGTGAAAATTGGTGCCAGTCTATTTGTCAGTTTATCCGATTTAGTTATAGTATAAAATCACAATGATGAGAACCTGCCATTGTTGTAGAGCTCTGATTTAACCATTACATCATTAACTTACTAGTTGTAGTTAATAATATCTCTGCGGTTAAACATTATCTATGGTAGAAAGTCCAGGTTGGGATAAGTAAACATTGTGGCTTGAAATGTATTGTGTAACAATCGTAATGGTGTCCCATTTAATTTCATTATTATCTTGAATAATAATAGTATCTACTTCCTTACAAGAGGATTCTTAATTGTTTAGATATGACGTTATCTCTTTGCAATCGTGGGGGAAAGTGAGTGTACATTCCTCATACTACTCATTACCTTATGCTGTAAGTACATATAAACATTGTATAAACTAATAACCAATTTGATTGGTTATATCCACTTAATATAATATTATTAAATAATAAGAGCATCTCTAGGAAACCAACAGAAAATACAATTTTTTGTCTTTCCGTTATATTATTATAATTATTATTATGTGAAAGTACATGTGTACTATTCATTAAGAACATAATAATTGTTTTATTTTCCTTTATAAACATGTTTATTATGTGAAAGTACATGTGTACTATTCATTAAGAACATAATTATTGTTGTTATTTTCCGTTATAAACATGTTTATATATATTCATTAAGAACATAATTTATTTTCCTTTATTGTGTTTCCAATACTATTCATTATTGATTATTGTTTTTACTTTTGCATGACTATTATGTTCTAAGAGCCTTGAGATATGATAATACATTATTAGGTGGATGGAAAACTAATCGGTTAAAACAACTGTCATTATTTACTGTCTTTGTGATGTATATGAATTTCAAACTGATAAATTATACTTATAGGGTTGTGTACTCTAGCAATGAATAGTCAATGAATGAATGAATGAATAAATAAATGGATGATTTGATACAGGGATGACAGAATAAATGAATGAATGAATGATTGGAAGAATGAATGGAAATACATGTAGATGGATGCTATAGTCAAACAGACATTTTAAACTCATATCCTTTCTGTAGTTAAGATTGTACATTGTGACAATATCCTATCAACACTCTGACTACTCTTCATTAACTTTGCTGTCGTCATGACAACACAGGTCATGAACTAAAGTAGTGATATCCTGATGTAAACAATGAGTGATATATGTAGCACTGTATTAATTTATTTATGTATTTATGTATGTATGTATATGTATGTATGTATGATAGGAATGGATAGATAGGATAGATATTACAGTTAGGATAGATTGGATAGATAGCTATAGGATAGATAAAATAGGATAGATAGGATAGATAGGATAGATATAGGATAGATAGGATAGATATTATAGTTAGGATAGATTGGATAGATAGCTATAGGATACATAAAATAGGATAGATAGGATAGATAGGATAGATTGTATGTATGTATGTATGTATGTCTGTATTGATGTATATATATCAGAGAGTACGGTAGTACTCTCTATGTAGGGATGGCACGGAAAAAAAATGGCCGCCCATACATTTCAATTGCAAGTGATGAGCTGAAATCTCTGGTAATATATACAGGTAAGTTTTAATACACACATACCTATTCATATCTAGTGTTTTTATGACTACCAACACCTTCTAGATGGCCAAACATTGTCGCTAAGGTAGAGAACCGGCGGGTGGCCAAACTGGCAAAATCTTCATCATAAGCTTATTAATAACAAGAATAATAAAAAACATTTTCAATAAAAATGAAAGAAGATGTAGGGATGTCAAAACCCAAAAAGCAAGCAAACAAGGTTGGGAAGCTAACTTAGGACCCAAAATTAAACAAACCACTTCCATATAACCCTACATAAGTGCTTACACCTCTGTACAAAGAGCTGTAATTATGTAGGGTTATATGGAAGTGGTTTGTTTAATTTTGGGTCCTAAGTTAGCTTCCCAACCTTGTTTGCTTGCTTTTTGGGTTTTGACATCCCTACATCTTCTTTCATTTTTATTGAAAATGTTTTTTATTATTCTTGTTTTCATTGATTTTTTTCTAAACGATGTGAATGTTTTTTTGTAGATTGCAGAAATACTATATATCATTATGAAACCATGCAATCAAAAATGCATTAAAATTTGTTCATCAATGAAGGTCAGTCTTTTGTTTATGTATTGATTATCATTCTCTTTCACTTACAGATGATGTATATTCTCTATTCACTTACATCAATGTCTGCAGTCCTACAAGAAGTAGTGTCAGTCACTGTGTCAACCATTCAGTATTCCAATGCTTATCATAGTATACAATATTATTATACAATTGCTTTAATATTAATAATTATTATATTCATTATTAGTATTTGCTCACAAACTCACAAATGTTATTACAATGCCAAACACTTCCACCTTTTCAGCTTCCATGTTAAGAGTATACAAATGCGCATGCGTAATTAAATTCCACTTAGGAAAAATGGCGTCCAATTCCAGATCAAATCTTTGTAGTCGTTGAGACTGTCTTCTTTCATAGTATCTGAAGATATCATCTCCATACTTTACGACCAGAATTTTACTATAAATGCGACGGGAATGGTGCTAGAATCATCGTGATAGGTCAACAAACAAAAAAATGATTTGTCTGGAAAATAATATTAATAATATGATGAAGATTTTGCCAGTTTTGCCACTCGCCGGTTCTCTACCTTAACAATAATCTTCGGCCATCTAGAAGGTATTGGTAGTCATAAAAACACTAGATATAAACAGGCATGTGTGTATAGAAACTTATGTGTATATATTACCAGAGATTTCAGCTCATCACTTGCAATTGAAATGCATGGGCGGCCATTTTTTTTCCGTGCCATCCCTACATAGAGAGTACTACCGTACTCTCTGATTATTATTATTTTCCAGACAAATCATTTTTTTGTTTGTTGAACTATCACAATCATTTTAGCACCATTCCAATCGCATTCATAGTAAAATTCTGGTCGGAAAGTATTGAGATGATATCTTCAAAAAGTATGTAAAAGAGAGTTTCTGCCACTCCAGAAATCATTTTATATGCGAGGACGCCATTGTTAAAATCACCATGGCTACAATTGCGCATGCTCATTTGTATAACCACGAGGAATACCACGATGATACATTTGCTCATGTGCATTTATGTTTTAGTCCTCGAGTCCTCGTTTATCATTAATTGATTCATTATATGAAGACGCTTTTCTTCAGCTGCTACTGTTGTTCTTCTGCTTAGAAGGAAGTTGAAGTACTGGTTGAAGATCCACTCAGTAATTATTAAAAGATAAGTTATAATAGTTATATTGATACATACACCAATCATAATATTATTTAGTAATAATTTTGGCTGTTTACCTTGTCTAATTATTCCCTCTTTGTCTTGCATACATATACACTATACATCACTGTTAACTGTACAGATAATATTTATATACACACTTGTCACAATCTGTTAGGCAACCTTTGTGTCTTGTAATTTTCTTTCACCCTTATAAATAATTATGATTTCACTGCAGCAGTGGAGGATCACTATTGGATGTTTTTGCCCATCTAATTTTAAAAAATATTGTAGCAATGACTTGGCAAATAGTAAATGTTGTTTCCGTGGCAAAATTTCATTTATTCTCATTAGCATTATTTTAAGTCTCCTTTTAGTTATGGCTGGAGATGTTGAGCTTAACCCAGGCCCATCTAGAAAATGTCCACATTGCAAATTAGAGATTCCAATACGCCAAAAAATATGTAAACATTGTGGTTTGCTTGTTAAATCTGTTATAAGTAATCAAAAAAAATTAAGCCAGAATACACAATATTATCAGGAAAATGTTGTTAAGATTTTGGCCAAAAAAGTAGAAAGCTATAAGAGGAATCCTGAGAAACAACAAGCTTTATCTAGATCAACCTATAGAGATAATCCAGACAAATTCAAAGCTCTCTCTCAAAAAACCTATAGAGCTAATCCAGACAAATTCAAGGCTCTCTCTCAAAAAACCTATAAAGCCAACTATACACATGCGCTAGTTATTGTTTCAAAACATGTATGTGTACAAATTCCTATAGTATAAAATTTTGAATAACTATACAAGTGATTGTCATATTATTGCTTTAATTCACATGTGTTCTAACTAATGCCCACTATTCATTTCAAATCTTTGTATAACAGATTATGATAAAAGATCACAAGATAACATAACTGCATAACAACTTCAGATGCTGCAGGACTTCTTTAACTATCAATAATTTGGACTTACTATCTATGAGTTAAATACAAAAACATGACATAATTACAGAAACATTTAAATTTTGTTGCTGAAAAATTATTGATTCTTTCTCAGACCGTATATCTTATTCACAGAATAATTCAGTGGAAAATCGAAATTGCAGAGAAATGGCGAACTTCGTGATGAATTATAGCTAGTAAAGATGAAAAAATGATAAAACAGAAAACGTATACGGGGATAGGAACACTGATTCAACTTCCAAAGTGCTAGCAATACAATACAGTTGATAATCTTCAAGTTTAACAAGCAATGACTGCAGAAAGACTCACTATATTTCGATCTTTACAACTTCGAGATATTTGATGCAGTGTTTGCTTCACTGGCACAGATTGCATGACGTACATTATTAACATAATTTCGTATGTATTAACATAGCAGGTTGGATGATATAATTTTACAAGTGAAGTATATATACTAACCTAGGATAGATGCTGGAGTATGCATAATGATGTTTAAAAACAGATATTTGTTAGTCATAATAAGATGTATCTCTTCATTGTTATCTCAGTGATGCTTTTGCTCTCCTCAAAAGTATATATAAATATAATTATATATGTATATATATATATATAATTACTATTATTATACATAATAATAATTATACAACTAATATAATAAACTATAAATTATTATTGTGTTATTGGTGACTTCTTTTGTAGTGATGGTGGTTCTTAAAAGAACCTTTTAGATTTAAAAAAAAAAAATTAGTTGCAATAAAAGATGTTGAGACCCCCTCTCCCTCTCCTTCTCCCTCTCCCTCGTCCTCTCCCTCTTCCTCTCCTCTGGTATGGATTTGGTCTTGATTTGTTTTTCTGCTGCTGCTGCTGTTGTAGTTGTTGTTGCAGCTGTTTTTGCTGTTGTTGTTGCTGCTGCTGTTGTTCCAGCAATTGTTTTATTTCCATTTGCATTATTTCCAGTTGCCTCAGCACTTGTGGGAGTAATAACAGTGATGCGAGAGCCACTATTCTCCTCGACAGCCATATCTTCTTGGATAAGAGCTTGGTACTCTGCTTCGGTTATTGACATCGTTATACATTGCACTGGGTGTCTCCATTCACTGGACTGGACTACTGGACTGGATTACTGGACTGCAAATACGAGGGCGTTGTAATAAACCCGCCTACTAATTTATATAATAATTATTATAATTAATTTATAAATTGTTTTTAATTAATGTGTAAATTTATAAAATAAATTGTGTGAGAGGGGTTCATAAGCAGAACTCTCGAAATGTACACGACCGACTTGTTTTGCTGGGAAGAAAAGTTGTTAATGATAAAAATATCATGCTTCGTTAAATGCAGGAAGACAGCAAGGGGAGTGTATGGCATTCACATGCGGGCAACGCCCACATTTTTTTAAGTGTTCGCGCTGAACGTATGTATAACTCACCTTGGCGACACTAGTTAATTATCGATTATTCTGGTTCTTCTCGTTCGTGATGGCAGAGGTTAGTGTTGTGCTTTGCTTACTAATATTTTATAATTGCAATACCTTTTCAGAGATCATTTGCTATAGAGCTATCAGACTCAGAACATAATTCTGACATTGATTTTGATGTTTCGCCAGATTCGTTTTTTGCTGAAACTGAGATAATAGAAATAAAAGAGTCCCCTCTTAAGTCCATGGAAGCACCCAAATATAAGTAAGTTTACAGTTTTGTAGTGACTTTCACATTAATATAATTATAAATCTGATTGTTATATCCGCAGAGATGTAATAGAAATTGTAGACAGTCCTTTCAGTAGTAATGATACACCTGATACACCTGGACATTACAGTGAGTTGTTTATGTTGATTTTATAAGTTTATCAAATGCATCAAGAGAGCAAATGATCGATAATACATATGGAAGTATGCAAGCATGTTACAGTGTACAAAGAGACATGACATGGACAGATTATATATATACAATTATATACAATATCATTATATATAATAATGACTACATACACAGAAATGTATGAAATGAATAAAGAGAATACATTAAGGTTATGCATGAGCAGGAAAGGTCACATGAATAGTTAAAGTCATGAATGCTTTGTTACAGTCCTACACAGTGCCTAAAATAACTTTATTTTTAGTACTAGTCATACATGCTAGGCAAATAATTTGTACATGTCAGTCAGTCAGTGATAAGATAGTAGCCACTCTAAAGATACCATAGCCAAAAAATTATGCTTTTGGGTATTAACATCCTATTTTAGGTATAGACCACAATTCACACACAGCACCATGCATGCATGACACATTTTTATTACTATTATAGGTGTTGATTGTAGTGCCAAGAAAAAATTGAAATTTGATGATGATGATGATTCTGCTCAGCCTATTTATGAACATCCTCCAGATAAGTATTCTGCTGAAGAAATAATCAAGATTCTTCTAGATCCTCCTAAAGATAAGATCTGTTACGTAAAGCCAACATTAGTTACTAAAAGCGCAGCATACATTGTAGACACTAGTAGTCTTCATAACCTTGAGGATATTAAAAAGGACAGCTATGGGATTTGGAAATACTCTGGCTCACATCCACAGACATTTAAAGTGTACACTGAGGATGATGGCTACAAAGTGATAGAAAAGTGTAGCAAGGGTGCATCAGGAAGCAATGTTGTATACTTACGTCGCTTGCATTGTACTCACCCCTCAAACAGTGATTTCAAAAGACTCATTTGTTTCCTTTCAGGAAACAAATTAAAGTTATCTGTACTGACTATCTTTCACATATTTGTTATTCTTCACTGTAGATGCTGCAAATCATCCACATCACTGTTGTCTAGTTGTATATCGCTTACCATCAGGCTTTGTACCCACTATTTCCAGTCATGGAAACGCAAAGGATAAAAAACCATTTTTTCCTACATGGCCAAGCACACGCAACTTAATTGAGAACCAGTGCTTGAAGAATGGTCCTAAAGCTACAATAGAGCATGTTTCATTACAAGTTGGAGGAATGCTAGAATCAGTTGCTCCAGGGCAACTTCCTAGAAGTGAAAAACAGGTGACAAATATTCAGAAAAGGGAGAAGATGAAAGGAAGATGTAATCATGGCAGTGGAAATGGTGCAGATGATCTATTTCTCATCATGCAAAAGGCCCATACAGAAGATCCATCATCACAGTTTATACGTGCAATCAGAACAGCTCCAGATCCAGCCATTGTGCTCTCAAGTGATTATCAAATAAATGATATGGTTCATTTTTGTACTTCAACTGCAGACATTAGCATTCTAACAGTTGATCCAACATTTTCGCTTGGTGATTTTGACATTACCCCAATGACATATCGACATCTGCTACTAGAGACAAAGCGAAGTAAAAAACATCCAATCTTCCTTGGTCCAACATTAATCCACTATAGGAAAACCTTCGGTGCCTATTTATTTTTTGCGTCAACATTGGTTGGAATGTCCCCAGAGCTACAAGGAGTCAGAGCATTTGGTACAGATGGAGAGCAGGCTCTAGCACAAGCATTAGGACATGCTTTTCCCTTTTCAGAAAGATTATTGTGTTTCATTCATGCTAGACGGAACATAAAGGAGAGGTGTCGGGAGTTCTTTATTCCAACTGACTTAGAACAGAAGATTATGAATGATGTATTTGGTTCTAAAGTCAACGATACATATATTGAAGGGCTAGTTGACGCTCAAGATGATGACGAGTTCCAGAGAAAACTTGATGCTGTAATGGAGTCATGGCAAGGCAACCCAGTTTCAAGTACTACTAAACTGGACAGCTTCATCAATTGGTTCAATGTGAACAAGTCCAGTGCAATTCGTAATTACATGTTGCGGCCCATTCGAGAGGAGTGTGGTTTAGGCTGTCCACCTGAACCATTCACTACAAATGCAAGTGAGAGTATCAATGCTGCTCTTAAGAACAAACTTGATTACCGAAGAAGTGAGCTCCCCAATTTTGTTGAGAAAATAAGCGAAGTAGTGAACGAACAGCAAAGGGAACTTGAACGTGCTGTTATAGGTAGGGGCAAGTACCAGTTACAGCAGCAGTACAAGTTTCTTGAAGTGCCTGAAAATAAATGGTTCTGAATGAGTCTGCAACAAAGGAAGGATCATCTTTCAAAATTGCAGTCTGTCACCATTATAGATATAAATGGAATGGGAGAACTAGAATCTGCGACTAGTGCAGCAACCCCTTATGAAACAATTCCTTCAAAGTGCTCAATGTCAGACCTATCTGTTGATGTTGAGAATGCAGCAGCACAAGTAAATATTCCTTCACCAATACTTCAAGGAATCTGGGCTAAAGCTAGGACTCTTCTTTCTACAGATGGAGCAATTGCTTCAGCTCCTGGACAGTTTCCAGAAGCAAGGATGGTTCTCAGTTATAGTAAAAAGGTACCTCACATGGTAACACCAAGGAAGGGCAGTGATTTTAGCTGTGACTCAAGTTGTCCAAACTGGAAGTCATTGGGACTCTGCTCTCATTCCATTGCTGTAGCTGAACTGAATGGTAAACTTTTGGAATTTATTTCTACTAAGAAGAAAAAGAAGAGATTTCCTAATATCACCAGTCTTGTCACAACAGGCTTGCCAAAAGGTCGAGGTCGTAAAGGTGGAGTTGCTCCACGTGTGCGTAAACCATCTCGTGCTGTCACTACAAGGATTGAAATGAACATTCCTGAAACTTCCAGTACTAATCATATCGCTTCAGCACCAATGTCAGATATACATACTGTGCCACCACCACAGTTCTCGACTACACCCCAATTCTGTTCTTCCCCAGATAATTTTTATAGCAGTCATGGTTATTATAATTGGGGAATGAGAAACAATGTGTTTCCGCAGTCCTCTTTCCAAATTCAACCTTCTTATGAACAACTGCAACCTCCTATTCCAGGATGTTATACTGTCCCATTTTCCTATTCACTGCACATCATTGGGGGGAATATCAGCACTTGTTTTGGTTGTAAAAATAAATATAACAAGTCATTAAAGCCCCCAAATGATTTGTGTATTAAAACTCAAGATTGGCGGGAATTCATTAGTCGAAATAGTGCAACACCGCAGTCAAGGTTTGGAAATGTATATTTTCATTGCAAACCTGAGTGTGTGTTGATGCGAAACCCTTCCTTTCTTCCATCTGATCTGAATGTTCCTGATGAAGTTGCAGAAAATCTAAATGACACACACAAGCAGTACTTGCTTGATTTTTTTGGACTGCAAATTTAACAATAGTTAACTTATTGATTATGTTTATGCTACTTATTCAACTAGTATTAAAACTTATAGTCTAGCACATTAATTTAAATTGCGTAAGTATATATCCATGGCGATTATATAAACTCGGCTTGTTCCTAATCTCGCGTAGGCAGACCCACCCTCTGCGTAGGTCTGGCTATGCGAGATTACCTTGCTCCTATCCTGCATTTAACAAGGCATGATATTTTTATCATTAACAACTTTTTTTCCCAGCAAAACAAGTCGGTCGTGTACATTTCGAGAGTTCTGCTTATGAACCCATTTTATTCACACATTAAATTAAAAATAATTTATAAATTAATTATATATAAATTAGTAGGCGTGTTTATTACAACGCCCTCGTATTTAAAGTCCAGTAATCCAGTCCAGTAGTCCAGTCCAGTGAATGGAGACACCCCATTGCACTGAGCATTGACTACTCCTTAAATACTGCTTTCAAAGCTGTAAGTACCGGACCTCATAGGAACTGTAGAATTTCTGACGTTGCTTCATTTGATTGCTGGATACAATGTTCACCTATCAACGTCAGGAAATCTTAAAAACACACTCAATCTGATCCTAAAGGTCTGGTACTTGCAGTTTTGGCGCACATCTTCTTGTTACTTATTCCGCACTTCGTTAAAATTCCGCGTCAAAAAAGTAGAATATGCGCGCATGCGCGGAAGATAACAAATTTGACGAAGCCAAAATTTTTTTGCTACTCCCCTGAATTATAATAATGGAAGTTAGGTAAGTGTTCTACAAACTTTGGGCACAGATATATATATACATACACACAAGTACAATTATTTTTACTGCTAAATTACAGTTTTATTTCATCATGACTTTTATCATTATAGTCATTGCACATAACTTCACTCATTTCTTTACCAATTTCTCACAATTATTTGCAATTTGCGAAAGTATAAAACTTACAGACAAATTATAATTCTGAAAAAAGGATGGAAACAAGAATAATAAAAAATATTTTCAATAAAAATGGAAGAAGATGTAGGGATGTCAAAACCAAAAAAGCATGCGAACAAGGTCTGGAAGTTAAAGTAGGAGCAAAAATTAAACAAACCACTTCCATATAATCCGACATAAGCACAGTAACTATTCACAGCAGTGTAGGTACTTATGTAGGATTATATGGAAGTGGTTTGTTTAATTTTTGCTCCTACTTTAACTTCCAGACCTTGTTCGCATGCTTTTTTGGTTTTGACATCCCTACATCTTCTTCCATTTTTATTGAAAATGTTTTTTATTATTCTTGTATATATATGTATGTTTGCATGAATCGATGTATGTATATGTGAATATATGTATTTATGTATGTATGTGTGTACGTGTGTGTGTATGTATGTTTGTGTGTATGTATGTGTGTATGTATGTATGTATGTATGTATGTCTGTATTGATGTATATATATAATATATGTATGTTTGCATGTATTGATGTATGTGTATGTATGTATGAATATATGTATATATGTATGTATGTATTTATGTATGTATGTATGTATTTATGTAGGTATGTATGCATGTATGTACATGTATGTATGCATGTATGTAAACGAGACCTTTATTTGACCGCCCAAGTGCTGCATTGAAACATACAATGCACTGTCAAGTGTGTTCTAAGTGATTTATTGACGACTACTACTGTTGTTGGAGCTGCTTCATTAGTAGAGGTGAGCAAAGTGTGCAATAACTAACTTATTTCGCACAAAAGTGTGCAATAAGTGATTTAATGTTCAATCATGTGACGCATTATCTGCACTCTGATTGGCCACAGGTCACATGATCAGCAATAACAATGCATAATTTTGACACTGATCTACCCCCATAGGTGCATCCTCCTGTTCATCAGTTTCATTACTATGCTGCTGTCTTTATCGCATAGAAGCACAAGAATCTGACTGATTCACATCTAAACAGTCAAACATAGTCCGCTGTCTATCTTTACTTTGCTTCTGAAAGGCCATCTCAAAAAAGCAAACTTGACACGTGAACATTACACGGTTAGCACAATTAAACTTTGATCTTATGCCCGCCAGGCTCGAGTGTAGCTACGCCACTGGCTGAATCTCTGCTGAAATTATGGAGACAAGTCTTAATATTTTGATATCTAGTGGTTTTTAAATATTCTAAACAACTGGAGATCATCTTTAAGATAGAGAACCGGCAAGTAGCAAAACTGTCATAATAATTATTATTATTATTTTCCAGACAAATCTTTTTTTTTTTGATTGTTAAATTATCACAATGATTCTAGCACCATTACAATCGCATTCCTACCCGAGACTAGGTCCCTCTGTGAAAGGAAAGTGCTGGTTATGTTGGATCATAAGCATATTAAAATCATAACAAAATTTGGTATCCGGAAATTTAGATGAAACAAATTTAGTAGATAACTTTAGCAAATAATTATAATTATTATACTGTAGACAGGGGATATAATAAAGATGATAATGTGTTTGTACAGCTTATTAATTATACATAGTCTATATAATAATTATATGAACTATAATGATTTATAATATTAATTAACCCTAATGACAAGAGACCCTATGGTTCGACTAATTTGTGTTCCTAGAACCTACATATTATCACAATTCAATATTTCTAGATCTTGCTATTTGAACGGTGGATAACATCCTGTCATGGACAGCTTTTAGCATACAGTTCATGAGAATGTCTGAAACTTGTCAAACAAACTCATCATCATTGTATTCAGAAACCTGCACACACATCACTTAGTGTCCATGCCTCATGATATGTAGCTAGTATTCTCTCTATGTTGTTTTAGAAGGAAGTTTTAGTTTTAATTAGGATATTATTATTTTTTAACCACTTACAAAAATAGGTTTTGTTAACACTAATAACTGCAACAAAACAAAACATTCCAAAACAAGCCTATTAATACAGTAGTACAATTGAAAAATACACTTATATATACTTTTAAAGATTGAATTCTTGAATTATCTTTCAATGAACAAATGCATTTCATCAAACCATAGTTTTGAAAACAGCAACTGAAAAAATGAAAAAAATAAGTACATAATTATGATTTATAATACACAGTTCACACAGTATATAATTTCACAAAAGCAGTTTTTGAGATAGCATGTGATAATTTGTATAACTACATGAATTGTTTATGTTTCATATAAAGATACAACTAATTTTTATTGTTTGTGTGACACAAGATTACTAGTATTATTTTAATATATATAATATATATATAATTATCATGTATAATAAATTATATATATATACATATTATATATAACATGCTTGCAATTGTACCAATTATCATGTACGATATCTCGTATTAGATGCACAAAGAAAGTTTGTCATTTAATTAACTCTGCTTATTTGCACATCTTAGGAAAATGATATTATTGGTTTATAATTGATACAACTGTACAAGTACATGTATATCATCATATAGTCATAACACCTACATGACCAATTAAATTACAACTATCACTATTCCATGTAACTATAAATTAGTAATTTTAACAAGTTTATTTGCATTTTGCTGGAACTATAGTTTCATCAAAATTAATACTAATTATTATTGTGAGCTAGTTAGACTATCCCCCTTTCTGAAGGGACATAAATGCAATATTGGTAAGGCCATCAGCATGCTTTGCAAAATGAAAATCTTTTGTACTCATTAAGTCATAGTTATAAAATGTGCATGCAGTCTATTGCTGAAATCTATTTCCTAACAATAATTATATTACCATAGTTACAGTGTCTGTCACTAACTGGGAAGTTATATACCTTACAATATCTGAAATATAACACACAGCAACAACAGACTATAATACTTTATAAAAGGCTAAATATAATGTAATGTTAATCATACTAGTAACACACATGGTCAAACAAAGGGGAATAGTCTAACAAGCTCACAATAATTATTATTAATAATTAGTAACTTTTATTAATTTTGATGAAATTATTAGGTCCAACAACAGGCACACTGCAAAAATGAATTACTAATTTATTGGTTAGTAGTTACATGGAATAGTGATAATTGTAATTTAATTTGTTATGACTATATAGTGACATACATGCACTTGTACCAACTATATTCAATTCCTTATCTCCTCTAATAGATGTACAAAGAAGCAGAACAAATATTTTAATTAAATGACAAACCTTCTTTGTGCATCCAATATGAGATATAAAATTATATTGGGCATGGTAATTAGTACATGTTATTATATATAATATACATATAATTTATATTATTATAATATTATTATATATTAATAATCTTGTGTCACACACACAATAAAAATTAGTTATATCATTACATAAAACATGGTTATTTAAACAATTCATGTAGTTACACAATTTATCAAATGCTATCTCAAAACCTGCTGATGTGAAATGGTATAGGAGTCATCAGGCTGTTCTGTTGTCAGTTATTATAATAGTGGGAGGAAGTACTGACATGTAAACTGTGATTATTATATACAATCCTACATTATCCACTATTATTGAAGACCAAAATTCTAACTGAGAACACAAATAAACTTGTTTACATCAGCAATTAAGAAAAGAAGTCGATAATTTAGACTATTAACTAATAATTTATTTAAACACATGGAGGGTTAAAATAACCCATTATCTTTTACAGTGTATAGTATATTATAATTATATTAATTATAATAACTATAAATATAACTAATAGATAATTACACATGTTCATGATCCCACCACTGAAGCTAATGATCATCACAAGACAAGCAATGAAACTAGTAGTCCATACTGACAATGGATGAACAATACTTGATCCTCCTGTGTGTGGAAAGTAATATTATATCAAGGGAATTTCCTTATGTCCAATTTTATTATCAACATAGAATTAGTTTCTAATAACAAATAACATCCATTGTACCTAAATTACCGTGGGATTTTCCATTCTTTATTATGGCATGTACTTTAAATACTAGTAAATATGGATCATTATTAAAAACGAGGACGTTTGGACAAGACCCTCACCTACATGGTAAAGCAATATTGCACGTGTGTCACACACTATAATTATTTATAAATATAATAATTATGTATAATAATATGTCAAAAGAATATAATAATTACATATTATGATTATATCAGTCCTCACTTGCGTGAGTCTGAGTCATATAATGAGGAAAAGGTTTACTTAATAATTATTTATGCATGCAAAAGGTATAAAGTAATAAAATTGTACTGGTCATGTTAGTTTGTACAATTACAATAGTCAAGACAAGTTGTACAAACTAACATGTCAGTAGCTACTTGCTTATTTCTCGCTTCTACACATTGAAGATAGAAGTCACAGTTTCCTAAGCGCTGCTAGTGCAGTACAGTGTGAATTTGCTAAACCAAATATAAAAGTTAGAGTTGCCAGAGAGATAAACGCCTGTAATGCCATTTTGAGACCGCAGGAGTGCTGTTGAGGTCAAAATACTATTTTTGCGTTATGTGTAGTATTTATAAATACGTGACACGCAATTTGGGGTTTCAATGAGCCCGCCCACTCAATCTAAGGGCGCCGGGGTATTTCTTGGGTGTAGCTGGTGCCAGCCAACATGTAGTGGGATAATTTTGTTTGCCCCAGTTCCAGTCATAAGAGGGAGAGCACTGCATCTGATTTAATCCTGCAAAGTGCTTGGGGACTTTTGGGTGCGGTAAGCAAGTTGGTAGAAGTAATACGGAAAAGGAGCCAAGTTTGGGTTAGAGAAAGTGAACGGTGGCCAAAATATATGCAGCAGAGACGCCAGTGTTGGAAATGGGAAGAATAAATTATAGGAAAAAAAGCTCAGTCCTCTAAGGGTTAATATTTAGATTCATTTGCATAATTTATACATCGACGTATTTATAAATACACATGTACTGCAATGTATTTATAAACACTGCAATGCATGTGTTATAAATGCATACGTTGCAGTATTTGTAAATACTTTATTTTATAGGCAGATTATAATTTTGCTAAAAAGGCTAAATGTTGCTCAGAGAGGCTCTATTTATATAATTGACTACAAAAGAAATGTAAAGTTCACTGTAAAAAGTAATGAGTTATTTTAACCTTCAGTTGGTTACAGGAGTTTCAATGTAATCTCAATGCTGATTTGTTTTCTGCTTGGTAGCTAATATTTAAAAGTACAAACACAATGTACTTGTTTCATTAGATATTGACTAGTATATAAAGTACAAGTTACAATAAAGTATAGTAGCAAAAATAATATTAATAATTATAATGTATAATAGTATAGGTATAGCCTGTGGTCATTCCCATGCTAACATCTGTAAACACAATAGATGCTACATGCTCATTCCAGCATAATTATGTATACAGTGAAACCTCCCTTAACGGACACTCCTTGTAACGGACACCTCGTTTTGAACGGACGCAACCAATGCACGGATTGAACTGACTACTATTGTTGTACTTTACTAACCTCCTTGGAACGGACTCTCTATTTAACGGATAACGGACAACGCTCGATTCCCATCAATACAGCTAACACGTGAACAGTACTTCCATTTAACGGACATAGGGCGTTGTCACTGACAAAAGTACTTTCAAACGCTCGTCATAATACTTTCTTGTTACTAACGAAAAGTGATTTTGGTATCTATGGCTTTCTTGGAAGGTCTTCTGTATAACTAAGTGAGTTAAAAGTCGTGGTTGCTTAAAATTCAGGCGTTATACAGACAAGACAAGAAGTGGGCGTTGCCCGTCGACTACTATACTTACAAACGTTCGCATTTCTCTCTTCCTGCTGATAGCGAAGTATAAATTTTACATCAATGGGTCTCTTCTTTCCAAAAAATAAGTTAGAATGTTGAGTCTTATAAAATATGAGAGTTATAGTACTGAAAATGCTGATTAGGATATTAAGCGCTCCGCCCACACAAAATTTCTTAATTAAATTTGGTTTAATAACGAAAACGCTTATTTCAATTATAGTTGGTAGAGTTAATATCTTCCTGGTGATGATGAAAAATAAATTTTACATCTGTGGATTTCTTAATACATCTTCTCTGAAACAATTCTGAGTCTTATAAAGTCTTAAGTTTGCGTTACCAGTGCCTGAACTAGAGAACCTCCTTGTAAAGGACACCTCTATATAAAGGACAAAGTAAAAATCCCCAAACTGTCCGTTAAATGGAGGTTCCACTGTATACACAAATCTGTATATACTTATAATAGCAAATTACACCCGATGTACAATTTTAGAGAATTATGTACAAGATAGCACAGACGGCTAATATATAGTGGCCCCCACCCCCCGAAAAGAGGGAAAAGACAGTTTGTACTTATAATAGCAAACAACATCCAATGTACAGATATTAGAATAACTAAGCACACAGGACTACCTTCCCCTCCCCAAAAAAAATCTCTATGGACTGAACCCTGATAATTAATACATGACTACTTTGTAGCTTTTGACTATTCACTTCACAAATCAATGTCTTTATTAATTGCTTGGTCATTCTACTACAAGCAAACAAATTAGTTTTACAACAAATTCATAAACAGTTTTTAAGTTTTTTAAATAATTTTTTAACCACTTAAAAAATAGGGGTTGTTAATACTAATAACTGCAACAAAACAAAACACTCAGAAACAGGCCTATTGATACAGTAGTACGTATACAAGATAAAAATACACTCATATATATTTTTTAAAACAACGAATTCCTGAATTATGTAACAACTCTTTCAATGAACAAATGCATTTTATGAAGCCATAGTGTTCAAAACAGCAACTGAAAAAAGGAAAAAAATTTATTATATTACATTACGATCTGCATATGTATATAATATATTACACAGCTCACACAGTAATTTCACCTCCAAAATATGGTTGCTATGGTAATATATATTCAGTACAATTATAATACAGGAACATAAATGTAATATTGTTCAGGCCAATTGTACATCAGCACACTTTGCACAATGTTTTGCCCTCATTAAAGTTATAGTTATAAAAAGTGCATGCAGGCATACAGTTATAATTATTACGTACACATGTTCATGATTCCACCACTGAAACTAATGATCATAACAAGACAAGCAATGGAACTAGTAATTCATAGTGACAATGGATGAACAATACTTGATCCTCCTGTGTGTGGAAAATAATATATTATACCAGATTGAGTGAATTTCCCCCTGTATATACAATAGGATGATGAGTAGTACACTATAAAAATTAATGGTTATTTTAACCTTCAGTTGAGTTTCAACGCAATTATATTTTCCTCAATGCTGGTTTGTTGTTTCTGCTAGGCAATATTTACAAGTACTAGTTTGAGGACTAGTAGTATAAAGTACATTTCATAATAAAGCATATTAACAAAAACACCAATACAATGTATACAGCATAGTATTATTAACCTGTGATGTATTATAATCATACCTACTCAATAACAACTGTGAAACAACAAAATTAATGTCGCTTACTTTCAGTATAATTAGTATGTACACCTTATAATAACAAATAATATCCTATATCCATTGTATCTAAATCACTTGGGAATCTTTAATACGTAAAGTACTTGATATACTAGTTAATATACTAGTTAATATAAATATATATGTAGTCTCAGGGGCATATTATTAATATTGAAACTCATCTAACCAAACATGGGTTAAATAACAGTGTAAACCTTAGATCTAGAGCAAGAAATAAAGTCTAGAATTGCTTGGACATCAATGATTTTTGATCAGTCATGTAATGTACACTGTAAGAATGAATGTTTTGATTTTGATCTACATGTATATTGACTGGTATATAAGGTACATGCCATAATAAAGAATAGTACATACATGTGCTGACTATTCAAATGTAATGTAGGTAGTCTGACAAGCCAGACCTCCGCCTCATACCGCAACAACCCACTATAAACAGGGGGTGTGGTAAATTAAGAGGAAGTGCCTCGTGAAAAGGGATGTAGTCTCGGTACCCGCCTCCTATTGCTACGTCATCACAGCTAAGTATACTTGAACACCTAGTATAATATTATACTGCAGTCAAAAAATGGCGTTACAGGTGTTTATTTCTCTGGCGACTCTAACTTTTATATTTGGTTTAGGAAATGCACAAGACTGTACTGCACTAGCAGCTGCAGGAAACTGTGACTTCTATCCTCAATGTGTAGAAACACGAATTCCTTGTGGTAGCACCGGATATGCACTCAACTATGGCGAGAAATACTGTCGCAGATTTGCAAGTTTTTCTAGCTGTTTCAATCCTGAGGTATATATATAGTTAGCATTTGATTGATTTTGCATTGTTCCTATATATGTAGGCTATGTATATAATATAACTTTGTTTTTATACCTTATATCCATGCAGGGACAAGCCTGGGTAAATGGTGTTCGAATTTGTCTCATGCAAGAAATCCTCAACAGTGCAGTATATAATAACAATGGTACCTGTCAAGAGTTACTTGAGTTTGCATATGGCTCTCATCCAGACTGTTATGTTAATAATGGGTTCTGTACTGACATTCTTCAGAGTCTAACGAACATAGGCTGTCTTACTGATGTTTTGGATTTTTCTGACATACTAACAAGACTTGGAATTCAACAAGTAATATAATTATAATTATATTGCAATTATTATAATTATATAATATTGTACTATTATCTTGTATAATTATAGTGTATTATATTATTGTTATAATAAATTATATACACTGTAAAAAATGTTTGTTTGTTTTGGGCACATTTTCTGTTTGCCTTATATATACATCTAAACATCATGTTGGAAGTACAAATAAATTGTAAGCTTCTTAATTATATATAGTATAATGTGTCAAAGTAATGATGTTATCAACATCCTATATATATATAATTATACATTGCAAAAACAAAATTTTTAAATAATTGATTGATTTACAGTTGCAAATATTTAAAGTTGCATATATGGTTGGTCATGTTGTTCATGCAATAACATTTACTGAAATTTTTATTTTGCTAATTTCCTCTTATAATATTTCATGTTTCATGTCACATAAAAACTTCAAGTAACTGTCAACAAAATTATTGAAATTTCTTGAAAACCTACAAACGTGACAAGAATCATGAAATATTATAAGAGCTAGGAAGTTAGTAAAATAAGATTTCAGTAAATGTTATGGCATGAACAGCATGACCATACTTGCAACTGTATACGTAATAACCAATCAATCAGTTGTTTTAACATGCAGTTGTCACTATGCTCCTAATGGATAGTACTACACTGCAAAAGCAAATATCTATTTTATTTGTTAGTACATTTGTGAGGATTTAACAATTAGTCAGTTATTCAGATTGTTATAGATTCACACATGCTGATGCATAGCAGCTTTGTACTAATTATAAATCAATTAGTTGAAGCAGTACAATATTAGGTAGCTGTCCACTCATATTTCATACCAATATACTTAATTTACCATTTAAAGTAATTGTATCTGGCAGTTTTGGCCAACAAAAGGGTATGGAAACCTGCAAAAACATAATTTAATTTATTCTAGTGTACATTTTTATACTTGGTACACATAATGTCATAGTAACATCATGTATGTATAGCCACAACAACCTGTACGATTGGTTAGTTTAACCATTTAATTTTTGCAGTGTACATATTTGCTATCTTGATATCAAAGTAAAAAATGTATTATGTTTGTTCTCTGATAATTTATGTCAAATCAACCAATCAAATTGATTAAAACTAAATACCAATCAGTGTTTATAGTGATATATTATTATCATGATTCTAGATTTATGAGACTGCAAAAAGATGTACTCAGCAAACTGTTGACAGTTTCCTAAGTTCTGTGGGTGGCTGGATACAGTCTGGGACTGGACGTATAAATGAACTTTTGACAACTTTGAGAGATCTTCTTGGAGGTTAGATCTGAAATATACATCGTGTATGTTGTTTAATTATTAACTATTAGGTTGCGAAACTGGTTTAGATCTAGTATTTGTGCTAGATTCATCAGGTAGTATTGGGAGTGCAAACTTTGTCACAATGAAGAACTTTGTTACTGATGTCATTGCTAATTTTGAGATTAGAGCTAATTCCACACGTGTGGGACTAATTCGATTCTCTTCCACAGCCAGTATTTTAATTCCATTAGGTTCTATTAATAATGTTCAACAGTTGACAACAGCTGTCAATAATGTAGTTTATACTGCTGGTGGAACAAGGACAGATCTTGCATTAGATCTTGTCCCAACTGCATTCATTAATGCTCGTGTTAATGAAGGAATCCCTCGTGTTGTCATCTTACTCACTGATGGCCAATCAAACGAACCTACATTAACAGCTCAAGCAGCACCTAGAGTTCATAATGACAATATTGAAGTTTATTCAGTGGGTATTGGTAGTGGCATTGAGGAAGCAGAATTACACATTATTGCCTCAGATCCTAGTTATGTCTATCTGATTACAGACTTCTCACCCGAGGCATTTGCAGAAGAACTGAGACCATTACAGCTGACAGCTTGTACCAGTAAGTTTTACTGTAATCATTGTAAATAGTTACATGTCTTAAAATTTATTAAGTATTAATATGGTGTTTGCTCTTTCATCTACAGCACCAGCCATATTTGAGATCAGTCAAGAGTTACAAACCACAATTAGTAGAGATCAGGCTACAAATCTGGAGTATAATTTTCCTCCAGAAGGTTTAACAATCAAGATTGAAATCTCTGTTGGAGAATTAGTGCTGTATGGTTCTTTCACAATTCGTAGTCCCTCTTCGCTCACAGCTGATTTCGAAATTCGTAGTACTAATGAGATTGACTACTTTGTGAGTCCTGAATTATATGATGAGTCAGTTATTAATGGTGGTGAGAATCGTCGTCGTCGACAAGCATCGGAAGATACCAGTGTTTTCATAACATTGATAGGACAAGAGGATATTAATACATTCTCTCTAAACACTACATATGATGACACCACAGGTTGGTATACATGTTTAAAACTTAAAACAGCCCCACTATAAAAATTGAAGTAGATTACTATTTTTATAATATAAACCAACCTACTTTACTATACATAACACTATGAGTATCAATTCATAGGCATAGAAAGCAGTTCATGTAAGGGCGGGGGCTTAAAAATATATGTAATTATGATGAACAAAGCAAGCCGAAACATTTTGCACCTAATTAGGATTATAAGAGGAAAGGCAAGATTTTTATTCATTAATTATATGGGTTCAAGTCTTAAGAATCATGATGGCTGCCTTTTGTTTCAAGGTTTTGCTTTAAGGTTTTGCTTTGAGAAATGAGGCAAAGAAAAATAGTATACTGTCTGATAGACCCCATTTTAAAACAGGGTGGGGAGGGGTACTCCTACCCACCGCCACACCCATTCCAATGCCTTATGGAATCCTTGGCTATCAGCCCACAGCCCACAGGAGATTGCCCCAATTTTGAATTTACCTATATAGCTGCATGCAAATGACTATAAATTATATATAATAAAATTTCTATTGCTATTATATCTAACTCCACATATAGGATAAACATTATTAGGTTGATTCGATTGAGAAAATAGAGTACAGACAATATTAGCCAATTATAATTGTATTATGTACAGTGATATTCATGGCTGATTTCAAAACTTTAGTAATATATTCTACAAAGTCTTGCAAGGATCTAAGGTTTACTGCTAATCACCTCATTATATATACATGACTTACATTGACATAATATATTATTTTCCACATACAGGAAGATCAAGTATTGTTTATCCATTGTCAGTATGGACTACTTGTTTCATTGCTTGTCTTGTGATGATCATTAGTTTCAGTGGTGGGATCATGAACATGTGTATGTAATAATTATAACCAACCAGATGAGTATTGCATGCTTTATTAATAGTGGAAGAAGTACTGACACATAAATTCTGATTATTTGTTTGTCTTTTTGCAAGAATGCATTATAAATGATTTTTTTTCATTTTCCAGTTGCTGTTTTCAACACTATGGCTTGATGACATTTGTTCATTGAAGGAGTTGGTTACTTTTTAAGAACTCATTTTTTTGCAACATGCAAGTGTTTTTTCTTCTTGTAGTAGGCCAGTTTTTTTTCTTTGTATTTTTGAAAGTTTTGTTTTGTTGCTGTTATTAGTGCTGTAATTGTTAACAATATTTAATTATACTATAGCTACAATTAACTAAAACTGGTGCAAGGGTGCATGTTTGTCTAATCTTGTTTCACCTTTGTGTGATCCAAGTTCATCTATTCCAATTTAACTACAAATAAAGCATAGTGATATACAACATATAGTATTATAGGTATAACTTGTAGTGTATTATTATCATTCCAGTTCCTGTGAAAACAATGGATGTTACTCATTTCAGAGTAATTAGTATGTACATTAATTTATACTTACATAACATCCATTGTACCTAAATTACTGTGGGATTTTCCATTCTTTATTATGGCATGTACTTTAAATATGGATCATTATTAAAAACAAGTGCCGTTGGGATGGGACCCTCACCTACATGGTAAAGCAATATTGTACGTGTGTCACACACTATAATTATTTATAAATAATAATATGCCAAAAGAGTATAATAATTACATATTATGATTATGTCAGTCCTCACTTGCATGAGTCTGAGTCATATAATGAGGAAAATGTTTACTTAATTTATGCATGCAAAAGGCAGTGGCGTAACCAGACCAAGAAATAAAGGGGGGCAGGCATGCGAAGCACGCCGCGAAAACTTTTCGGCTAATTAATTTTCATGAGAGGCGTGGCCAATTACACCGAGACTAGACTGCCGTTCATTGATCATCGACAGATTTACAAACACAAATCTTCGTCTACATCTGACTCACACTCTGACAGTACTCTAAGATGGTTTAGATCGATTAACTCATCAATCAAAAATAACTAACCTTTTCCTAGAGTGGACTCAGTGGTGCTAGAAAATTAGTAATAATTTACTGCCTCTTGATTAATGTATATATATATATATATATATATATATATTCTTGTGTCACTTGCGCGACTATGCGTTGTATACGTAGTTAAGGAAGTTGCGTCATTCCCGGGGGCTCGGTCAATTAATGGGCGTGGCGCGTAAAAGAACGCGCGTTTGAGCTACAGACCAGCCAGGAAGATTCAGAAAGGATGTAAAACTGCTAATAACTGTTGTATATAGCAGAGAAACAGTATAGATATTATGCAAGAATCTTTAACAAGTAAGTATGATAAGTTGTTGAGTTTCAGACACGAGGAAGTCATCATTTAGAACCTTGAAGGAGTACCTCAGTCAGTTCATCAGACCATTGTGTATTTAGACTGCAATTAGGCTTACACTTACGTCTTCAGGCCCCAGGAGTACACAGAAAGGTAGAGACACTAGTGCCATCAGCAATGCTTAATACATAGTCATCACAAAGCAAATATAGGGATGTTTTTTTCTCTATATACACTTGTTTCATTTAAAACCATGGGCGGGGAAAGTTATACCGTTATTAAAATTAAAATGAGTATAACCCTATTAATTAAAAGTCCGTTTTTATCCGTAAATTCCTGTACAGTTTATAAAACAAAATTCGTCACAAATCATCACCAAAAAATGAATATAGTTAATATAATGATATTCATTGCAATTTTTACGTCATAATATGAATAATAATAAGAAAAATGGAGGATTTTATGCCGAAAATAGCCGAAATGGTTGTGCAGATATCTCGACTTTCGGAAATAATTTCGGACCGAAACCCGCAATTACAGTAGTCTTGTACAATGGACTTTTGAACACGGCATAAAAAAATAAAATTTGACTATTCACTTCACAAAACAATGTCTTTACTTATTGCTCACTATTCCACTACAAGCTGCAAACAAATTAGTTTTTCAAGGAACCAAGAGTATATAATAGAGAGTATCGCCTTCCGTATAAGCATGTAGCACAATCCTGCGAAAAGTACATGACCTTTATAATAATATTCACGACGTAATCATCACGTGTGAAGTAGGCGTTGAGGCGTTATGTGACCATATTGTAAACAAAGATGGATGATGCAGCAACCACATCATCACGGATCCCATCTGTGCAGCATTCGCCTCATTTATCAAGTCATGTTGCAGGTTCTACAATTAGGGAAGGTGATATTCCACTGTCGAAAGTTCTTAAAACTTCAGGATTTGCGGCATCTCTCCAGGAAGTTGCAAAGGAATCTGGCGATTGAGGAATAGTTGGATTTCATGTTGTGAGGTAAGGTGCTCCAAGTCAGCTTCATCGTCACTGTCGATCTCAAAGTCACCGTCCCCGTATAGAATATCTCTCTCGAGCTCTGGTATGTAAGAGGATCACTATTCACGTGATTATTAAACACGCTTGGGCTTTGTGCACCACCTTGTGGTCTAGCACATACTTTTCACCATCTTCTCAACTTAAGTACTTTTCGCAGGGTTGTGCAATACTCTCCCTCTCTATTATATATTATTGAAGGAACCCATAAATAGTTTTATTTGTTATTAATATTAAAATTATTTTTTAACCACTTACAAAAATAGATTTTGTTAACAAAACATTCAAAAACAGGCCTATTGATACAGTAGTACAAGATAAAAATACACTCGTATATATAAAAAAAATGAATTCCTGAATTATGTAACAACTCTTTCAATGAACAAATGCATTTCATCAAACCATAGTGTTGAAAACAGCAACTGAAAAAATGAAAAAAATAATTTATTATATTACATTTGGATCTGCATATGTATAATATAATATAATACACAGCCTTACACAGTAATTTCACCTCCAAAATTTGGTTGCTATGGTAATATTATTTAATATAAATTATATTCAGTATTATAATACAGGGGCATAAATGTAATATTGTTCAGGCCAACTGTACATCAGCACACTTTGCTCACTGAAAATGTTTTGCCCCATTAAGTTATAGTTATAAAATGTGCATACAGGCATATATAGTTATAATTATTACATACACATGTTCATGATCCCACCACCGAAACTAATGATCATCACAAGACAAGTAATGAAACTAGTAGTCCATAGTGACAATGGATGAACAATACTTGACCCTCCTGTGTGTGGAAAATAAAATATTATACCAAGTTGAGTGAATTTCCTCATGTATATACAATGGGATGATGAGTAGTAAACCTTAGATCAATGCAAGAGTTTGTAGAATCATAATTTTAAAGTTTTGGTATGAAAAGGAATCAAGCATGAATATCACTGTATATGCTAAACTTATGACTGGGCTAATTTTATTGTCACATTCTGTGTACCATAGTTCTCAAATTGCATGAATCAACCAAGCAATGTCTATCCTATATGTGGAGTTATATTATAAACTTAGACATACTTATTATTAACTTTAGACATTTGCACGTAGCTATATAAGTGAATTTTAAATTTGGGGAGTCTTTTTTGGGCTGATAGCTGTGGACTTCATACTCATAGTATTATGTAAAGTAAGGTAGCTTGGTCTATATTATAAGAATAGAAATCCACTTTTAATTTTTAGGTATTATACACAATTATTTGTATACCAACCTGTGATGGTGTCATCATATGTAGTGTTTAGAGAGAATGTATTGATGTCCTCTTGTCCTACCAATGTTATGAAAACACTGGTATCCCCTGATGCTTGACGATTCTCACCACCATAATCAATAACTGATTCATCATATAATTCAGGACTTACAAAGTAGTCAATCTCACTAGTACTATGAATTTCGAAATCAGCTGTAAGTGAAGAGGGACTACGAATTGTGAAAGAACCATAAACCACTAACTCTCCAACAGAGATTTCAATCTTGATTGTGAAGCCTTCTGGAGGAAAATTATACTCCAGATTTGTAGCCTGATCTCTACCAATTGTAGTTTGTAATTCTTGACTGATCTCAAATATAGCTGGTGCTGTAGATGAAAGAGAAAACAGCATATTAAATGTTTCATAAATTTCAAGACATTTAACTATTCAAAAATTACAATAACTAACTTACTGGTACAAGCTGTCAGCTGTAGTGGTCTCAGTTCATCCGCAAATGCCTCGGGTGAGAAGTCAGTAATCAGATAGACATAACTAGGATCTGAGGCAATAATGTGTAATTCTGTTTTATTGATGCCACTACCAATACCCACTGAATAAACTTCAATATTGTCATTATGAACTCTAACTGCTGCTTGAGCTGTTAATGTAGGTTGGCTTGATTGGCCATCAGTGAGTAAGATCACAACATGAGGGATTCCTTCATTAACACGAGCATTAATGAATGCAGTTGGGACAAGATCTAATGCAAGATCTGTCCTTGTGTAACCACCGATATAAACTATATTATTGATAGCTGTTGTCAGCTGTTGAACATTATTAATAGAACCTAATAAAATTTCAATACTGGCTGTATCCGAGTATTGAATCAGTCCCACACGTGTAGAATTAGCTCTAATCTCAAAACTACCAATAACATTAGCAACAAAGTTCTTCATTGTGACAAAGTTGAAGCTCCCGATACTACCTGATGAATCTAGCACAAATACTAGATCTAAACCAGTTTCGCAACCTAATATTAATTATATTAATAATTATACAACATACATGATGTATATTTCATATCTAACCTCCAAGAAGATCTCTCAAAGTTGTCAAAAGTTCATCTGTACGTCCAGTCACGGACTGTATCCAGTCATCTACAGAACTTAGGAAAATGTCAACAGTTTGCTGAGTACATCTTTTTCCAGTCTCATAAATCTAAAATCATAATAATGATAATTATTATATCACTATGAAATCTGATTGGTATAAGTTTTAATCAATTCAATTTTATTGGTTATAATTACTTGCATAAATGCATAAATTATAAAATTAATATTTAGCAAACATAGTGATACTACAGTATGGTGTAAAAATTGACTTGCAATTGAGGTAACCAACTGATTGGTTGAAATAACTAAACTCTTTTTGCATCTATAACACCCTATATATACTGGATGTTAATAAATTATCATTTTACTTTTTCTTTGACACTATACTAAAAGAAACTCACATAATTTATATGTACTTTGTAAAAAGTTTGTAAACATAATTATATCTTTGATGATCTTCCAACATGATGTTTAGATGTGTAAGGCAAATAGAAAACATGTGACCAAGTAATGTTAGAGACTTAATAATTGATTATTCATTAACTGTTAATAATATTTATGATTGATTGTACTCACGTGATTGAATTTTGCAAAAAAAAAAGAAAGTTATTGTTGACTTCTTATCAAGCGTTTGTGAGTAACAGACGTGTTTGGGCATTTGGTCGAAGCTCTGGTAGAATTGAACTTTATTACAAGTAATATGGTTGAAGCAAACTAGAATCTTTTACAACATAATAGTACAAATATAATTCCTATTATACATTACTTGTTGAATTCCAAGTCTTGTTAGTATGTCAGAGTCATCCAAAACATCATCTATAAGACACTCCAAGTTTGTTAGATTCAGAAAAATGTCAGTACAAAACCCATTATCAACATAACAGTCTGGATGAGAGCCATATGCAAACTCAAGTAACTCTTGACAGGTACCATTGTTATTATATACTGTACTGATGAGGATTTTTTGCATGAGACAAATTCGAACACCATTTACCCAGGCTTGTCCCTGCATGCATAGACATAAGACAGTGTAATTATATAATTGTCGTAGTTTATAATTATATATATATATATATATATATATATATATATATATATATATATATATATATATATATATATATATATATATATATATATATATATATAATTATATAATAACTATTGTAATTTTTAGCAAAAACATATATGTAGAATATTATATATGTAATTATATAAGAAATGCATGATTTATTCAGACCATATACCTCTGGACTGAAGCAGCTAGAAAAACTTGCAAATCTGCGACAGTATTTCTCACCATAGTTGAGTGCATATCCAGTGGTATCACAAGGAATTCTTGCTTCTACACATTGAGGATAGAAGTCACAGTTTCCTGCAGCTGCTAGTGCAGTACAGTCCTGTGTATTTCCTAAACCAAATATAAATGTTAGAGTCACCAGAGAGATAAACACCTGTAATGCCATTTTGACTACACAGATTTTTCATGTATCAAGTTCGAGTCGTAATTATATAATAATCCACTGTTGACGCAATATCCGTTGTGGATAACCAATGCAAAAAAAAAACAAACTTTTTCCCTTCATAACCTTTATCACAGTAGCTTTCTTTTAAATTTGCAAAAGTATTGCTTTTTTTCTGTGATAAATAAATTATTTTGAGACACGAGTGAAAATAGCTTCATTATTAACGTCTTGCATGTCAAACGATATCTATAGTGAGCTAGAGGCTTGGAGACCTCTCTGTGTTTTGCTGTGTTAAACACATGCATTGTCAATATAATGCTGGTTTACACTAAAAGAAGATGTTTACAAAACATTTTATGATGAGGAAATGTAACAGATCACGAAAATTAGTATCTATAGTTTCCAAAGACTAGCCCAATGCTGTATCTCAGAAATTAATGTGAAAATGAATGTCTAACATCAATAATATTGTCGATGTGTTAGCACTTGTTATTCAAATGACATGATCATAAGGGATACTACTAAAGCCATCAAAAACATCATCAACTCCAATGTGTAGTGTAGTGCACATACACAGAATAACGCTCTAAACATTACTTTTGTGTCTGGCATTAATTCAGTTTGGATTTATACTTTCAGACACACCTTCTATATGAGTGATCCAGGCATTTGTTGCTGTAATTACATACATATATAATATATATACAAGACTCATCTTCAAATGTTTTGACACCATCAGTTTCCACAAGTTACAGCATTCTTGAATCTTCTATTAAATATTTTAAAACTATTATCATTGCCTTTTGTATTTTTAACATTACCAGTACAAATACTCCAAACATTAATTAAGATTATTTTGATTGGCATGACATAACATGATAACAAGAGAGAAAGAGTAGCAATATAGTAATTAGGTTTTAGGAATAATATCTGTAAGTTCCTTGATAAAAGATAAAAATTTTTTGCATTTAAAATTTATGTGTAAGTCACACTTGTGAGCCAATGATGATAGTTGCAAGAGACAAAAAACTGTTAAACTGTTAATAGGTACTTAGAACCAAAAATATAGTAATTGAACTGTAATCAGGGGCAGATCCAGGAGGATCCTAGGGTGCATTTGCACCCTTTCTTTCCTACTTGTTGATATTAACTTGATGGCACAGTTTTAAAATATTGGTACGTATAACAATAATTGTTACTTAATCTATAGTGATACCACAAGTAATGTGTAGAGTGGGACATATATAATTAATTAATTAACAACTTATCTAGTACAGGTATTATGAATTGTAATTAATATAATTGTTTGTTACTATAAACAACATTCTTATTGCTATGGATGATTAAAATAGATATTAGTGTTCTTTAGTAGTAACTACTGTACGTTATAGTTATATTTTGCCTGTTTTCTAAAAGGACGTATACCTGGGCTACAGTCCCATCAGACAGATAGAAACTGCTGTTCTAGCTGAAAGACATGGCAAATCGTACAATAGAATATTTAAAGTAAAGGAAAAAAACTTCACTACAATAATTTGTTAAGTAGAGGCATGGAAAGGTGAATTATTAATGATCAACGAAAAGCAATCATAGTCAAACTTCTAGTTTAGTTGTAACTAAGATCACTAAAAGGGGTTTAGTTAACTAAAAGTCAAAGTTGACTAAACAACACCTACTATGGTATCAAAGCACAGACTGAATTGCAGTTTTTTTTAGGTCATTTTCATGAGCTACATGTGTATGTATTATATGTATTATCCCAGTATATCACTTGTAAATATTGTGGTATCACTCTCCTACACTGGGTCCATTTACATATAATTATTATGTTCTGATCTTTTTATTGTTCTGCATAACTCATTATACTATGTAAGAATTAATAAATTTCGTTATCGTTTGATTGCCTGATGCAACATTCAGATATACGAATGTTTGCTGTCGTTCTATTAAAATATAAAACCTCATAATAATAATTTTTATAACATTCTTAAAATTTCATTATTCGTGATGAGTGGTATTGCTCAAGTTTCAACATTGATGATTGCATTCTTTTAGCAATTAAAAATGGTGTACTATAGATAATGATCATACAGTCAGAGAAAGATAGTACATTCTATTATATATATATATATATATATATATATATATATATATGTATAGGTTATAGACCGTATATATATATATATATATATATATATACATATATATTGGAGGTGGTGACACAGCAAGTGAGACACACCACATTAGAGGTACTAACAATAGAATATAATTAGTCAATGCTAACAGAAAGAATCCAATAATAGCAGCTAATTATAACTCAGGCTGAGACAGCTTTTGCTATTGTTCAATTGACAATCATTAATTTAATCATTCAGATATACGAATGTTTGCTGTCGTTCTATTAAAATATAAAACCTCATAATAATAATTTTTATGGCCCGCAGGGCCATCCCTATGATTGCTTTCCCACGGGTTCGATGTATGTTTATATATATATATATATATTTTCTTGTGTCCACTTACGCGAGTATGCGTTGTATACGTAGTTAAGGAAGTTACATCATTCCCGGGGGCTGGGTCAATTAATGGGCGTGGCGCGTAAAAGAACGCGCGATCATTGATCAAGCTCTACACAGCAGCAGAAAGAAATCTGTGTAGCTTATGTAGAAACTGGAACTAATAGCTAGCTATTCTGCCTGAAATATATTCCTAAAGTTCTACAAGGTCCTTTGAAAGGTCAGGAGAGTAGATAATCAAAATAATAAGCTGTTGTCTTTCATGCTTGATAAAGTCAGCCATGATTACCGAATGCTGGACACCACAAAGCAGTCATAGAGATATGTTTATCTTTACTTAAATTTGTAAAGCAATCATAGGGATGTTTTTTTTCTCTATATACACTTGTTATAACATTCTTAAAATTTCATTATTCGTGATGAGTGGTATTGCTCAAGTTTCAACATTGATGATTGCATTCTTTTAGCAATTAAAAATGGTATACTATAGATAATGATCATACAGTCAGAGAAAGATAGTACATTCTATTATATATATATATATATATCTATATATATATGTATAGGTTATAGAGCGTATATATATATTTATATATATATATATATATATATATATATATATATTGGAGGTGGTGACACAGCAAGTCAGACACACCACATTAGAGGTACTAACAATAGAATATAATTAACAGAAAGAATCCAATAATAGCAGCTAATTATAACTCAGGCTGAGACAGCTGTTGCTATTGTTTAATTGACAATCATTAATTTAACTCATGCAGCTGTACAGCTAATAGCTATAAGGGTTAAGGCTTAATGAAAATCATTCATCTAAATTGTAGGAGGTGTTCAACTATTAATTCCAGGACCTATATATTTATAGTCTGATTGTACCACATATTCCTGTATTATAAGCACTGCCCTAATACTATAAATAACATTCTTATCTTAAAATAGATACATCCCATGTCTCGATCGTTTTCTTTTCTATGCCATAATTTTCATGAACTATGACTATGTATTATGTCACTTGTAACACTCTGTTTTGTAGTATCACTCTTCCATACTGAGTGCCAACATCAGTTTGTTTTATCATGATAAAACCAGTCATAGTTATTTTGATTTTCTTACTTTTTAAAGATTCTTACTGTCATCATTTTTATATTGTCTCTGTCTATTTTTATAATATCTCTCTACAGCACAGCAGTTTTTAAAAGCCTATTTTCTTACCGATAGTTCCTGTGTGGTCTGTTACGTACGTACCATGCCCATTAATTTACCAAGCACCCAGAAATGATACAACTTCCTTAATCATGTGCATGAAGGTGGAGGCTATTATGCTAGACTCATTTCAATGTTGCAGCTTCTTGATTTCAAGCTGTGATTGGACAGCAATAGCTTTCAAACAAGATAAGTTGTGTTTTCATGCACTCTTTTGCTACCAGAAGACTTCTGTAAGTGGTGCCGGAAATGACAATTGTGAATTGCAAAAATAATTGTCATAACTTTATAACCAAAAGTTTTGATCCTTGTATAATTACAAGTCTGTTTTTTTTATAAGACACAATGGTGACTCAATAGCTATAGCTAATATAAAGAGTACCTAACGTACATGAAAATTATATCAATACGATGTGCATATAATTATATTGTATATATGTTATACAGTTGATTATATAATTATGGAACAAAGAGTAATGAATTAAAAAAACTTGAAAGTTCTGATTTGAGAGACTTGATGGAGTTAACACAATTAATAGGGGCGATAGAGAATTCCAGAGGCAGATAGTACTAGGAAGAAAGGAATGAAAGGATGAAGAAGAGCGAGTATAGGAAACATTAAGGTTTAAGGGGTGATAAGATTGGAGGGAATATGAGGTTCTAGATTGAAATGTGATGAAGTGACTGGGGATATATATGAGTTTATAGATGAACTTGTATAGGAGAATAAGTTTGGAAGATCTGCAACGGCAGAGAAGAGAAGGTAACTGAAAAGAGAGTAGTAAAGATTGGTAATCACAATCCAATTGCTTTGAACATAGTTTAAGAGCAAGAATTGAACACTCTTGAGCTTTTTAATATCACAGTTAGAATAAGGGTCCCAAAGAGAAGAACAGTACATGAGATAAGGAAGAACTAAAGACAAGTAAAGTTTGAGAAGAACATGGGGTGAGCAGAGGTAATAAAACTGACGGAAATGATGTTTTTAGATTTAGAGCAAATATGATCGATATGAGGTTCCAAGAGAGTTGTGAAGTTAAGATTACACCTAAATATTTGAAGTTCGAAACACATTCAAGAGGAGAATATCAAGGAGTAAGGAAGGAAGAAGAGATAAGAAAGAAGAACTAAAGACAAGTAGAGTTTGTTGGTAGCTAGATCGAATTACCAATGTTGTTAGGACCATATTATTGGGGGGGGGGGGGGGATTTAAGATTTTGGGGGGAATTTAAGATTTTTGGAGTAGCCTTGAAAAAAAAACACTGGTTAATGTTGTTATATAGTTGTCCACATATTTTGACAGAAAACCTCATTGCAGAAACCCCCGCTCCACCTATGTGGCTTGATCCATAAGACTGGCAGTTTTGGCTATATAGTCAATTGAAAAATGACACAACCTCCTTATAAACTACTTATACAATGCATAGTTCCGTATGTGACACACATTTGAACCCTTGAGAAAGCAATCATTATTAAATGCTACAAGTTGTTACCATAACCTGATCACTTGTCTAAACTGTAACAACATCTGCTTTAATTACTTCCACTGCATTAATTATCAATTGATTTGAAGTTAGTGATAATTGATTTCAGAATCTGAGCCAATTCCCAGCCCTAGTTTTTATGGTGCTTTAATTATATTTAAAGGGCAGCAGATCTAGAGAGTTTTACAAAGAGTATTAACATGAAAATGAGATATCAAGACTGAGGTATGAAAGAGACGGAAGGTTAGATGCCCACAAAAAGCCTATGAGAACACTTTCTTTTTGTAAGGTGCCAACACAACTCAAGCAAGGATTTACAGCTAAATCATTACCTACACACACCATGTATTTGCAGGCTGTAGTTCTAATGTGTAGCTGTGTTCTGACAGTTTTTCTATCCATTAACAGATATTTATAATCACTTCAGATCTTACTAAACTGAATGTACAATAGTTCATCTCTAAGATTCAGTTAATTGCAAGTCATACATACTTACTAGGGCTGGGATGATTAATCAATTAATCAATTAACTGATCGATATTGAAAATTCTTCTGATTATCGATTATAAGTCTGTGATATCGATTATGCTAATTATTCCAGAAGACATACTCTTCAAGCATGCAACAGCAAATAATGTACAATATGTTAGCGATAGGAAGCCTTTTGATCATCAAATGGGAGGGGTTTCCTGCATTAATTTGACTTAATTAGCCTAATTACTTCCACTGATTTTAATCAATTATCAATCGATTTGAAGTTAATGATATATAACTGATTTCAGAATCTCAGCTGATTCTCAGGCCTACATACATACTTACATATACACATGTACATATAAACGTACATATATAAATGTACATACATACATACATTATATACATACATTCATACATACATACATACATACATACATACATCTAGTGCTACGTATATCACTCATTTTTTATGTCAAGCAAAGAAAGATATCACTACCTGACCTGATGATGAGTTGTTTTCATAACAACAGACCAAAGAGAGAGGAGTCGGATAGTGTTGGCAAGATATTATCTCTATTTATACTGAAAAGAGGCAAGTTGGATTGAATTATTTGTCTGACTTGTGATCATTCATAATTATCATTGTTTATAATTATTATTATCATTCCATTCATCTTTTCATACATTATGCATTATTTATGCATTATAATTGTGTTTTGATCTTTTAGTTGTATTTCATAATTCATTATCAGGACTTTTCCGTGCAAGAGCTAATGAATTTCATCACTTGTTTGCCTGACACTGTCTATTAGTTAGTTATAGTATAAAGTCACAATGCCATACTAGTAGTTTTTGTTACCCTGAATAAAATGAAATTGAAAACAGATTAGTAAAAGTATAATTATAGTAAATCTTTATGCAGCTTCTCTACAAACAGTTATTAACATTGACTGTTTCTGTTATAATGTTGAATTGTCAAAACAAAATCTCAAACAATATAACACTCTTAAAATTTCCTTATTCATGATGAGTAGTATTGTTCAACATTGAAATAACAGATGATTGCGTTCTTTTAACAATTAAAAATGGGATACCGCAGATAATTGACAGTTAAAGAAGAAGGGAGATTCTATTGAGAATTGTGACACAATTATCATAACAGTACCTTAGAGATCAATGTGAATGAAGTCCATTAATAGAAAAGCTAAATATAAGGCAGCTGGCTAACTGCTCCTTTGTGCTCTTTCATTTAAAAAAATGTACATAATTACAATTATATTATGTATTCATATAATACTTATCAAATGAAAATGTGCCTGAAATGATGAAATCCACCTACTTTCAGTATGAAGATCTTATATGTGAACATAAAGATGGAACAGCAATGGGATCTCCACTCTCACCAAATAGTTGCCAACATATTTATGGAAGATTTTGAATCTACCACCATCACAACAGCTGACAGACAACTAAGGGTTTGGTACTGTTATGTTGATGACACCTTGTTATCTGTGAACATGGAAGACAATATCTGAATGAGTTCCTGATACACATAAATGGATTGCATAGTAGAATTCAGTTTAAATTGGAAGTAGAGGACAATAACAAGACCGCCTTCCTGGATGTCCTAGTGGAAAGAAGAGAGCACTCAATGTTCACCACAGTTTATAGGAAACCAACACTCACTGACAGATACCTAAATTATTGATCACACCACCATCCTAGGACCAAGATTGGAATTGTCAGTTGCCTGAGGAAAAGAGCAGAAAACATTTGTGGAGATCAAGAACCCCAGATTGAAGACATTAAGAGATTAGAATGTATTTTCTTGGGTAATGAGAGAATGGGTGTAATATATAAAATTCCCTGTGAATGTGGAGATGTCTACATCAATGAAACTGGATGAAATCTAAAGCAAAGGATGGAAGGCAAATGCTATAGCTCAACATACAGCAGCAACACTACATTCTATTGCATGGGCGGAGTCTGAAGTCATCGATCTGGAGTCCCACTGGGAGAGAAGAATGGTCAAAGAAGCAATACACATCAAAGAAACATCAAGAACTCTCAATACTGATCCTGGGATGATACTAAAGTTACCTTGAGTTGTAGCTGTCAATTGAATTTAGAGATATCGAAACCAAAAACATTCAGATGTATCCAAAATTAACCCTTTATTGTCCAGTAGTTACGTTCATAGCTTTGAGCATGATGAGAACCTGCCATTGTTGTAGGGGTCTGATTTAACTATCACATCCTGGTAGTTTGTTCATGATCCAAAATAGCATCTCTGTGGTTTAACATTATCTATGGTAGAAAGTTCAGGGTTGGGATAATTAAACAGAAATATTTTTTTTTGTGCAACAATGGTATCTCTGGCCATTTACGTTCATTATGATCTTGAATGTTTAAAAAAGTATCTTCTTCCTTACAGGAGGACTCAAATTTGGATATGATGTTGCAACCATGTAGACCTCAATGGAATATCCCTCCCTGTCTGACTGTTCATTTTCTGTAGTTGTTAATAATGTAGTTCATTAGATTGTTCATTAATTTAAGAAAAAATCAATCATCTGTTAGATGTTAATCAATACACAATCAATGTCAAACAACTCACTAAAAATAAGCTATACATTATTTTATATTTTGATGACAATTCAGAACATTGCAATGAAAACTGTCTAGTAAACTAGTTTGTAGAGGAAGGAAGCATATGGGTTAACTCCTTCTTTAATTGGTAGACCACGATGTTGTTTAGTGATGATGTAGTAGATACGAAGAGGAGCCATAACAGCATGAGCAACAGCATGACTGGGATAAGAAGCATAACAGGAAGCTACAGACCCATCAACAACGATTGTACCACATCGAGTCATTGGAGCATATACTCCTTGTTTACGAACTGAAGTGATCTTAGTCACTCGAGTTGGTTGTATCTGAGTATTAGAGCTCTCTATTCCTGGAATATAATCTCCTGGTTGAAGAAAACTGGCAAAGACTGCCTTAAACTTAAGTGTGGTTACATCTGGTGTGGTGAAAACAAGATGGTTACCAGAAACATGTAAAACCGAACCACACTCTGTTTGAATGGCCAGGTAGGTAGCAAAGGGCTTGCGTTCATAATGGAGAAAGGTAACCACTTCACTGAATATAGCATTACCTTGTGGTGTCACAGATAGTTTCTCTCCTAACTTGATCTCATGAATGGGCTTGACCCCGTCTTTAGTAATGACACTACTATCTCCTGGGAAACATCTTCTTCTTTTAGTCTATTTAAAAGAAATGGAGTAAATGGTGTGTCTGTACATTAATAATTACCCTATAACTACAATTGCATATATAATTCATATTAATATACTATTGATAATGTCATTATTCCTATATTAGTCTACACTGTGGTAGCTAGGTCCTATAATAATATAATATAATAATAATCATCAGAGGCGCAAGCAAGCCTGAGCAAGCATTGAATAAATAGGAGAATATGATAACAAGTGACATTCAAGCAAGCAAGATGACAGAGCATTCATAGGCCTGGCTAGGATGGGGCAAGCCTGAATATGTATGTTATGTGATATAATCACCAATCTCGATTAGAGCCACAGGCCCGAAGACAAGGTGATTGTTTACAGCCATTTGGCATTAACAAATTAATGAACCCATACATTGCATCATAAACCATATGAATCGTTATTATATCATGGTCAAGAGCTTTGATACCATGACACATATATATATAATTATATAAGTATATAATAATTATTTATATACAATTATATGTAGCTAAAGTGTGTGTGTGTGAAGCATAGCTATAATTATACATATATAATTATATATATATAATATTATATATATATATATATAATATATATATTTATATATATATATATATATAATATATATATATTTATATATATATATATACATATATATATATATATATATATATATATATATATATATATATGTATATATATATGTATAGCTATATATATATAGTAATAATAAATTTATATATATCATGTCACATGTCTATATATATAATTATAGTATTTGCTATACTTATATATAGTACATGCTAAATCTGTTGCATCTCAGCTGCAGGTTCTAACGAACTCAAGGGAATCGAATTTGATTTTACAGGGTCTTAATTAACTATTTTACAGTTGTATCATTAGGTGATCCAGGTGCTAAATTTGGGTGTTGCCACTGACTACTGCACTTTCAAATACTCGCCTTGCTACTTTCCTGTTGCTAGCAAAGCTTTTGGTATCCATGGCTTTCTAAGTAAGCTTAAAACTCACTGCTACTTAAAATGTGGAAGTTATATACGTATCTATACAGGCAAGTATAAAGAGTGCATGTGGGTGGGACCTACTAAACTTGCCTTCCTGTCTTCCTTCTGCATAAATGTTTGATAAATGTTTGGTTAGAAACTCTTCTTTTCAGCAAGGTAAGTTAGAATCCTGAGTTTTACAAAATGTGAGAGTTACAGAGCTGAAAAGCAACACTCCACCCACACATTTCTTTTGGACAAACAAATACGCACAGTAATTATGGACATGAATAGGTTGTATTATTAAAATTCAGATTTTTGCAGGGTTGCAGGTGCCTATGTTGTTGTATACCCCTCTGCATTTACTAAAGTGCTCTGTGAGTCAACAGAAGAGCACACGTAATGATAGATTTATAGCAGAAGTTACAGTTTTAACACTAATGTAGATTATACTAATCATATATTATATGATTATGTTATATATTATATAATATCATAATACTTTCATATATATTTAATTATATAATTATATAGCTAATAACACAGAGTTATATCAGATTTATAATCATCAAGCCTGAAGGCGAGGTGTTTATTAATGTGTCTGTTATAGCACGAGTATTCGTGTTATTTCTGGAGAGGCAAAACTACAGGTGAGTGTTGAAGTATTGTAGCTTGTGTTGCTGTGGTTGATGGTAAACTTCAAAGTAAGTACAGGTTTTATAAATCAAATATAGTTATATCCACATAAACTTCGTCCATACTGCATGGTGCTATATCTGATGTATACAACCTTAACCATGGTTTACAAATTAATAATGTATATGACACATCATGCCTCCAGTGATATATCAGTTTATAATTACCAAGCCAGAGTGAGATTATTATAAGCCTGATATTGCACAAGCGGGCATGACAAATTAATGCACTTCAAATGTTTTTGCCAGAGACGGAAAAACTTCAAAGTAACCACAAGTTTTATAAATCAAATATAAAACCTGCTGTCACCCCAGCATCACAAACTAAAAGACTGCAACACTCACCTGGTCCAGACTGAAGATTAAATGTTAGGAGAAGCTATAATTAATGTGCACACAGGTATAGTATTCCAGAAATAATTATATTCATTATAACATATTCGTAATAATTACATAATTGTAATAATATATATATATATATAATATATAATATATAATATAGTATGATGGTGACATCATCCCTTTGATGTGGTGAGTTCTATACATTGTACATTGACCTTCCATGTGCACACTATGCAGGAGATGTCACCATCATACATATATATAATTATATACACACAATGTATATACCGTTTCAACAGCTACAGTCTCTGTCACGACAGTTTTGATTTCCTCTTTGGCTGAAGCTGGAGTACTTCCTTTCCTTTCACAAGCTTCCTTAGCTTTTTTAAAGATCTCAATGGTGAACCCAACACTATATCGTGAGGAAACATGTTGTATCATTTTCAACAATTCTTCTCGGTCAGGCTCCGTGTTGGCCGATTTCGATTCCACTAAAACATACCGTTCGTCCATGTTTTTCAACAACGTCTTCAAATTTTTGGGGCACGATTCTTGTGCTAGTGCTTCTTTGAATCGCCGATGTTGTTCATCCTTTGTCGTACCATAACAGCCAGACTTTGTTACAACAAGTATAGCATAATTCCAAAAGGTACTTTCCGTTTCAGCGAAGTAATCCACGATACTCGAATCATCTTGAGAGAAACGACCATTTGCGGCTATAACAAATAATAATGCGTGAATACCGGTAAAACTAGTGCTACCCTCAACAACTAGCCTAGCTCCTTCAGATATTTCATCCAAAATATTTGAGTCTGTTGTATTAGCATCGGATAGTCCTGGTGTGTCAACTACATGTATTGTGAAACGATCGTTGTTGACGTCTACTTCACAAGTCTGTTTAGCAGATTTCTCAGTAACTCCGCCGAAGCTTAACTGAGCTTTAAATGTTTCTGTTTTGGTAATCAAATTGCCCAAACTGCTTTTACCAGTACCAGTTTTTCCGATTATAAGGACATTGCGACGATCCATTACGATCTTTTTGCGAGGACTGCATCTGTTTTTAAACAAGTGTATATAGAGAAAAAAACATCCCTATATTTGCTTTGTGATGACTATGTATTAAGCATTGCTTATGGCACTAGTGTCTCTACCTTTCTGTGTACTCCTGGGGCCTGAAGACGTAAGTGTAAGCCTAATTGCAGTCTAAATACACAGATGTCTGATGAACTGACTGAGGTACTCCTTCAAGGTTCTAAATGATGACTTCCTCGTGTCTGAAACTTAACAACTTATCATACTTACTTGTTAAAGATTCTTGGATAATATCTATACTGTTTCTCTGCTATTATTAGCAGTTTTACATCCTTTCTGAATCTTCCTGGCTGGTCTGTAGCTCAAACGCGCGTTCTTTTACGCGCCACGCCCATTAATTGACCGAGCCCCCCGGGAATGACGCAACTTCCTTAACTACGTATACAACGCATAATCGCGCAAGTGACACAAGAATATCGTAGTATGGGTAATTTTCAGAGGTGCAAAATTTCGCGTTTTTATAAATTAGCTTTTAGAAAAAAAATTTAAAAATTTTAATTTTTGCGATTTTGGAATTTTAGCAGTACGACTGTACTGGTTAATTACGTGTGCGGGCAGCAAATAATTTTGCGAATTTAGATCTGATAGCGAATAACGCGAAATTTTGCACCTCGTGAAATAAAGCCATACTACGGTATATATATAATTATAATATATATTATATATATAATATATATATATTATCGCACAGATACAGGGAAATATTACGAGTTGGATACAGCGTTGCCACGAGTACGAAGGACGAGTGGCACGCTGTATCCAACGAGTAATATTTCCCGGGTATCTGTGCGATAATATATTTATCAAATAATGCTTGTTTTTGCCTATTACTACTTAGCAATACTTTATTATTCAAACTATCATGATAAAGATGGTAATCTTGAAGCATTTCACAAGTTAAATCCCAAAACAGTAGCTATCTCGGGCAACCTCCAACCCGAAAAAAGACTTTCAGCACTGCACATATATAAACTTCTCTACTTTCACATTTTATCATAAACATAACTTACCTCGTTCATAATTTTATCACAACTCATGTTTAATAACTTCACCATCGCCAAAACTAAAGAAATTAGAGAGTAATCTCTTCCTACACAATTTTTACTTAGCAGCATGTGACACGCAATACAATAAACTTCCGGTCAGGTGACTTTCCGTGCAATAAAACTTCAGGTCATATGACTCTATAAAAATACTGGAAAATATTGTCATAGTGCGTGATTTGAATGTCTAATTGAAAATGTATGGATTCGTTGTTTCTATGGTAAACATTGTTTGATAAATATATTTATATAATTATTACTCGTTGGATACAGCGTGCCACTCGTCCTTCGGACTCGTGGCAACGCTGTATCCAACTCGTAATATTTCCCGGTATCTGTGCGATAATATATATATATTATAATATATTAACAATGGCGGGTAACTGTAGTTGCTCTCTGAGAAAGATCGGAGTTTGATAGTGCCTAGAAAGGTAGATTTTATGGTTTCAGTGAAAAGCTACAGAATTCAGCTTTCTTCAGCCTCTTGTAACTATAAAAGTAAAATGAATTTCCAGAAAACGGCTCTATTTGTTTTCTCTAAATGCATTGTACTTGGTGCATGCCATGATTGGTGTGCGTAGCTTTCTCCGTTTTGTACTTATTGCGATTACAAAAATGAACATTTTATATATGTTTTATCACTTCCAGGACCCTATAAAGGTGATTAGAAGATATGAAGGTTGCCATTACACCAGGTTAGAGTCATATTATATAATATTCTATTTTGAAACTGATTGGAGTCGCATCCGCCCACTCCCTAGTACCACCTTAATTAACAGTTAAACTTAGCAGTATCATTAATTAAGAAAGTTAACATATTAAAACGTTGAACGTTCACGATTCGTTTCACGGAATATAAATCAAACAATACACAGATATCTATAGTAACGAGTAGCTTATTGTAGCAGCTGGCAGTACTGTTTTGGAAGAGATGGACAAACAATCTCAAGTGGCAAGAGCACTGAACGACCTTTGCTGCGCTAACACGACGGGCCTGCCTTGACCAACTTCGTGTTAGTTTCCGAAGACCCGCCCAGTAAGTAATGAATATCATAAATAACTAACAAAATTGTATTATTATTATGCACTTAAGGTGGTACTAGGGAGTGGGTGGATGCGACTCCAATCAGTTTCAAAATAGAATATTATATAATATGACTCTAACCTGGTGTAATGGCAACCTTCATATCTTCTAATCACCTTTATAGGGTCCTGGAAGTGATAAAACATATATAAAATGTTCATTTTTGTAATCGCAATAAGTACAAAACGGAGAAAGCCACGCCCACAATCATGGCATGCACCAAGTACAATGCATTTACAGAAAACAAATAGAGCCGTTTTCTGGAAATTCATTTTACTTTTATAGTTACAAGAGGCTGAAGAAAGCTGAATTCTGTAGCTTTTCACTGAAACCATAAAATCTACCTTTCTAGGCACTATCAAACTCCGATCTTTCTCAGAGAGCAACTACAGTTACCCGCCATTGTTTCCCACCCACCGCCCCCTCCACATCAGTCAAACATTTAGGCCCAATAATTATACCCCCGGGTGGGTGTGGCTTCCAAAAAATACAGAATGGAACCAGATTGTATGCAGCAAGAGACTAGAAACTGATTGGAGTAGCATCCGCCCACGGAAAAGACTACAACCTTAACAAAACCAAATACCAGGTGATGATGAAAATTTATTTTGTGACGTTTATGAGCCTGAGGCTGCCAGTACTTCTGTAAATTTAGAAGAGACTACTTTTGTTGATACTTCTGTTGATGTTGTTGGAGAGGAGACTGTTGATGCTGATGGTTGTGCAACTTGTGCTGATGGTTGTCCTGTTGATGTTACTGAAGAGGTGACAATTAATCATTATTGTGCAAGCACTGTTGATATTGATACTGGCAATGAGAATGGAATGGATGATAGTGATGTGATGGCCAATGTTACTACTGGCCTAGATGATGAAGGTGATGTTGATGGTGATGAAGTGAGATCTGATGAGGAGTCTAATGAAGACAGACCCACAAGTAGCCACTCACAACAGAATGTTGACGTGGAGATGAGAGAGTTTGATATAGCTGAAAGTAAAAAGGTCGATGAATTCGTTGAAAATGGGTGTGGATGCAGGTTGTATGATGGTAAACAATGCAGTTCAGCTTTTACTAGAGATCACATTTCTTTAATTCGTGACCAGTGCTCGTCATTAACTCGGGCAGAGCTCCACAATATACTCTTTGGTCATGTGATGGCCACAGTTAGAACAGCAGCAGACGTTGACAATCCCCGTCATCCAAGTAAGAGTAGATGCAGAAACACAACATCCTATATGCATGAAGGACTGAAGGTAGAGACATGTGTTTTAGAATGTGTGTTATACTAATGTTGCCTACTATATTGCAGGTTTGTAAGAATACATACCTATTTGTGCACAATATTGGCGAGAAAAAATACACCACTATAAAACAGTCATATTTTAAAAATGGACTAGAGCCAATAGTTGACCGTAACACAAACACCTTGCCACATCACGCATTCACAACACAAGAGCTTCAACAGATCACCAGATTCATATCTAACTATGCTGAAGCAAATGCCATTCTCCTTCCAGGAAGAATCCCTGGCTACAAAAGATGTGACCTTCAGCTCCTACCCACACAATGTACCAAACGTTCAATTTGGGATAGCTATGTCAAAGCATGTGCGACACTTACTTTCTGGATGGCTTCATACAGGTCATTCTGTCGCATTTGGCAGAGGTACAAATCACATGTTGTCATAACAACACCAAAGTCTGACCTTTGTTGGACTTGCCAAAGGAACTCCAACGCCATCACTATGTCCGCCAACACATCTGAGGTTGAGAAGATGGAGGTACACACATTTGAAATAGACATACAAAATAATAATTGAACAACTTACTTTAACAGGTACTTAAGGAAGCAACTGCACACTTGGAAAGAGTGTCTACTGAGAGGAAATTCTATAAATCCTCATGCAAACAGAGCAGTGATGAGTTGTGAGAAGCCTACACAAATCTACCTCTTTTAACTGACCCCCCTACTACTTGCAATCTCCAGTTCATATCAGTTTTGACTATGCTCAGCAAGTATGCTAAAAAAGAAAGGGAAAGAAAAACATTAATATACATGTATTTAATGTGGAATTTTTGGAGTCTGTAGCGAAGGACTACCACTTCAATTGAACTATCTGATTGTTGTATCCGCTCGCTTCAAGCGTCATGATGTAGCCAAGGTAATGTATAATTTCATATTAACAATAAATAAATTTCCATGAAATGCGGTAGAATCGCCTTTTTCTAAGACTGGGTCACAATTATATATATAATTATATATATAATTATACATTAAACCCCGTGGAAAGCAATTATAGGGATGGCCCTACGGGCCATAAAAATAGGTTTTGTTAATACTAATAACTGCAACAAAACAAAACATTCAGAAACAGGCCTATTGATACAGTAGTATGTATACAAGATAAAAATACACTCATATATATATATTTAAAACAAATTCCTGAATTATGTAACAACTCGAACAAATGCATTTCATCAAGCCATAGTGTTGAAAACAGCAACTGAAAAAAGGAAAACAATTTATTATATTATATTTCGATCTGCATATGTATATAATATAATACACAGCTCACACAGTAATTTCACCTCCAAAATATAGTTGCTATGGTAATATTATTTAATATAATAATCAGTATAATTATAATACAGAAGCATAATGTAATATTGTTCAGGCCAATTGTACGTCAGCACACTTTGCACTACATTTAGCCCTAAAAAGTGCATGCAGGCATACTGATATAATTATTACGTACACATGTTCATGATTCCACCACTGAAACTAATGATCATAACAAGACAAGCAATGAAACTAGTAGTCCATAGTGACAATGGATGAACAATACTTGATCCTCCTGTGTGTAGAAAATAACATATTATACCAAGTTGAGTAAATTTCCCCATGTATATAAAATAGGATGATGAGTAGTAAACTATACAATTAATGGTTATTTTAACCTTCAGTTGAGTTTCAATGCAATTATATTTTCCTCACTGCTGGTTTGTTGTTTCTGCTAGGAATATTTACAAGTACTAGTTTCAGGACTAGTAGCATTTCATAATAAAGCATATTAACAAAGACACCAATACAATGTATACAGCATAGTATTATAACCTGTGGTGTATTATAATCATACCTACTCTATGTGGAGTACATAACATGTTATTTGCTATTATGAGTACAAATTCATGTACATATGTATATTAATGACTCTGGAATGAGCTAGTAATATCTGTTATTTTAGCAGATGATAGACTGGAATTGGAATATATACTAATATATACACCACAGGTTTTACCTATAATACTATGCTACGTACATTGTATGCTTGTTTGTTACCATATGCTATTAACACATGTACTTTATACTAGTCAATACAGATCAAGATCAAATGAACTGTGACAAGCAACTATTATCTACTAAGAAAAATGAATCAGCCTGGTGGAAAATACAATTCCATTGAAACTCCTGTAACCAACTGATGGTTAAAATAACCTATTACGATTTACAGTGTAACAATTGTGAAACAACAAAATTAATGTCGCTTACTTTCAGTATAATTAGTATAATTATACACCTTATAATAACAAGTAATATCCGAATATCCGTTGTATCTAAATTACTTGGGATCCTTTAATACGTAATGCACTTGATGTACTAGTTAATATAGATATATATGTAGTCTCAGGAGCATATTATTAATATTGAAACTCATGTAACCAAACATGGGTTAAAATAACCATTACTTTTTACAGTGTAAACCTTAGACCTAGAGCAAGAAATAAAGTCTAGAATTGCTTGGACATTAATGATTTTTGATCAGTCGTAATGTACACTGTAAGAATGAATAGGTTATGTTAACCCTCATTTCAATTATGTAACCAAATAAGGGTTAAAGTAACATGTTTTGATTTTGATCTACATGTATATTGACTGGTACATGCCATAATAAAGAATGGTATATACATGAGCTGACTTTTCAAATATCTGTGGAGTATATCACATGTTTGCTATTACAAGTACAACTTCATGTACATATTTATAATAATTAATTAATTACTCTGCAATGAGCTAGTAACCTCTGTTTTTCACAGATGTTGGAATTGGAATACTAATACAACATGTAATACACCACAGGTTACACTTATAATACTATGCTACGTATATATATATATATATATATATATATATATATATATATATATATATATATATATAGCTACATCGTGTTAATTAACAAAAGCAATACAATGTACATGTACTTTAAACACGTAAATCCTGTAATAATTACATACATGTGGTGGCTTTTCAAATATCTGTGGAGTATATCACATGTTTGCTATTACAAGTACAAATTCATGTGCATATTTATTAATTAATTACTCTGCAATGAGGTAGTAACATCTTTTGTTTTCACAAATAATACACTACAGGTTGTACCTACAATACTATGCTATGTATATAGCTACATTGTATTAATATGTTTGTTACCATATGCCTTGTGTTATATATGACATGTACTTTATATAGATCAAGATCAAATGAACTGGCATGACTTGTAAATATTAGCTAGCAGGAAAAATAAATCAACATGGAGGAAAATATAATTGCATTGAAACTCCTGTAACCAACTGAATGTTAAAATAACCTGTTATGTTTTACAGTGTATTGTGTATGTAATATATAAGCTCAAAAATGGTTGGAAATATGTTTAAAATGGTTGGAAATTGTCCAATGACCAGTAGCTATTTCTTGCCCTGAGATCTATGTAAGAGTTTGTAGAATATAATTTTAAAGTTTTATTATGAAAAGGAATTGACCATAAATATCACTGTATATGCTAAAATTATGACTAGGCTAATGTTATTGTCAATTTCTGTGTACCATAGTTCTCAAATTGCATGAATCAACCTAATAATGTCTATCCTATATGTGGAGTTATAAATAGATATAGACATTATATTATACTTATTAACTTTAGACATTTGCATGTTGTAGCTATGTAAATTTAAAATTGGAGGAGTCTCTTGTGGACTGATAGCTGTGGGCCTCCATTCCACTGTAAAAATGAATTTGTTATTTTAACAGACCAGTTGTTACCTCAGTTGCATATACATTAATACATAGTTAGAAACATGAAATACATGTACGAGGATAATTAACATTTTGTCTGGTTATTATAGCTATATATTATAATAAAAAGGAATGTTATGACTACACTCATGATTGTACATTCTGCATTTGGTAGTAGGGTGTATATTGGTACATACATTCATGATTGTACGACTAGTTTTTATTATAACTAATAATTTGATACAAATCGTTTTTTCCTATGAATATTATCTCATTTTGAAATTATCAATAACAGCTTCTCTATATAGTAGTAGGGTGTATATTGGTATGTACATTCCTCATTGCATGATTAGTGATAACATGATTGCACATTCCTGATTGCATGATTAGTGATGTTTTTACTATAACCAATAATTTGAAACAAATTGTGCATATTATGAAGTTATCAACAACAGCCTCTTTATATGGTAGTAGGGTGTATTATAACCAGACAAAATGTAATTATCCTCGTATTTCATGTTTCTAACAATATATTGGAAATGTAAGTGTAACTGAGGTAACAACTGGTCTGTTAAAATAAACAAATTCATTTTTACAGTTTATCATAGTATTATGTAAAGTAAAGTAGCTGGTCTATATTATAAGAATAATAACCTACTTTCAATTTTTATGATGGGGCTTTTTAGGTATTATATATACACAATAATTATTTGTATACCAACCTGTGGTGTCATCATATGTAGTGTTTAGAGAGAATGTATTGATATCCTCTTGTCCTACCAATGTTATGAAAACACTGGTATCTCCTGATGCTTGTCGACGACGACGATTCTCACCACCATAATTAATAACTGATTCATCATATAATTCAGGACTCACAAAGTAGTCAATCTCACTAGTACTACGAATTTCGAAATCAGCTGTGAGTGAAGTGGGACTACGAATTGTGAAAGAACCATAAAGCACTAATTCTCCAACTGAAATTTCAATCTTGATTGTTAAACCTTCTGGAGGAAAATTATACTCCAGATTTGTAGCCTGATCTCTACTAATTGTGGTTTCTAATTCTTGACTGATCTCAAATATAGCTGGTGCTGTAGATGAAAGAGAAAACAGCATATTAAATTCTATGTTTCATAAATTTCAAGACACGTATATTCAAAAAGTACAATAAAACTTACTTTCACAAGCTGTCAGCTGTAGTGGTCTCAGTTCTTCTGCAAATGCCTCGGGTGAGAAGTCTGTAATGAGATAGACATAACTAGGATCTGAAGCAATGATTTGTAATTCTGTTTCATTAATGCCACTACCAATACCAACTGAATAAACTTCAATATTCTCATTATGAACTCTAGGTGCTGCTTGAGCTGTTAGTGCAGGTTCATTTGATCGGCCATCAGTGAGTAAGATCACAACACGAGGGATTCCTTCATTAACACGAGTATTAATGAATGCAGTTGGGACAAGATCTAATGCAAGATCTGTCCTTGTGTAACCACCAATATAAACTATATTATTGACAGCTATTGTCAACTGTTGAGTATTATTAATAGAACCTAATGGAATTAAAATACTAGCTGTATCAGTGAATCGAATTAATCCCACACGTGTGGAATTATCTCTAATCACAAAATGAGTAATGACATCAGCAACAAAATTCTTCATTGTGACAAAGTTTCCACTCCCAATACTACCTGATGAATCTAGCACAAAAAGTAGATCTAAACCAGTTTCACAACCTAATATTAATTGTATTAATAATTATATAACACACATGATGTATATTTCAGGTCTAACCTTCAAGAAGATCTCTCAAATTTGTCAAAAGTTCATTTATACGTCCAGTCGCAGACTGTATCCAGTTACCCACAGAACTTAGGAAACTGTCAACAGTTTGCTGAGCGCATCTTTTTGTGGTCTCATAAATCTAAAATTATAATAATGATATATCACTATAAAAATTGATTGGTATATATAAGTTTTAATCAATTTGATTGGTTTATTTGCATAAATTATAAAATTAATATCGCAAATTTTGTGTTTCTAATGGATAGTGCATTTTAGATTTTACTTTTTGTTAGAACATAATTATCAACATGAAGAATTATGTTTCGTGTAGTATATACCACATGCACATTATCCATGCATTAGGAGCATGCACTGCAAAAACGGTTTGGTTATTTCAACCAATCAGTTGGTTGCATTTCAAATATCTCATTACTGTTGAATTACTCATGAGGTGTTGAAGTGTAGCCCAGCTTAATTTTTGGTGTTGGAATGTTCTTCACAATGATAAGTAAATTAGCCATGATTCACAGTTTATATATCAGTACATCCCCACTATGAGTTTACATAATTACTGACATCTTATCAGTCATCATCCACTATTGGTTTACTTAGTCATTGTGAACAAACACTAAAAATTAAAAACAACATGCAGCTTTATACTGCAGTATGGTGTGAAAATTGACATGCAATTGAGGCAACCAACTGATTGGTTGAAATAACTAAACTCTTTTTGCAGTGTTGTCTCTATATATAAAACACTCATTTATAACACCCTATACTGGATGTTAATAAAATATCGGTTTACTTTTTCTTTGACACACTTTACTATCAGAAACTCATATAATTTTTATGCACTGCAAACATAATTATATCTTCAATGATCTTCCAACATGATGTTTAGATGTATAAGGCAAATAGAAAACATGTGACCAAATAATTTGGTTGAAGCAAACAAGAATCTTTTACAACATAATAGTACAATTATAATTTCTATTATACATTACTTGTTGAATTCCGAGTATTGTTAGTATGTCAGAAAAATCCAAGACGTCGTCTATCAGACAGTCCAAGTTTGTTAGACTCAGAAAAATGTCAGTACAGAACCCATTATCAACATAACAGTCTGGATGAGAGCCATATGCAAACTCAAGTAACTCTTGACAGGTACCATTGTTATTATATACTGCACTGTTGAGGATTTCTTGCATGAGACAAATTCGTACACCATTTACCCAGGCTTGTCCCTGAATGCGTGGATATAAGACATGTATAATTGAATTTATTATATATAATTATAATAATTATATAAATAATTATTATATATATAATATATATAATTATTGTAATTTTAGCTACACATATATAATATCATAATATATAATTATATAGGAAATGCATGATTTATTCAAACCATATACCTCTGGATTGAAGCAGCTCAAAAAATTTGCAAATCTGCGACAGTATTTCTCGCCATAGTTGAGTGCATATCCAGTACTACCACAAGGAATTCGTGCTTCTACACATTGAGGATAAAAGTCACAGTTTCCTGCAGCTGCTAGTGCAGTACAGTCCTGTGCATTTCCTAAACCAAATATAAAAGTTAGAGCCGCCAGAGAGATAAACACCTGTAATGCCATTTTGACTGCACAGATTTTGCATGTACCGGTATTTGTCGTAATTATATGAAGGCCACCATAACTCCGTACATTATTGCGCACGCATTTTGTAGTAGTGTCTAAGTAGATTATCTCTGGAAGAAGTGAATAAAATGTACCTAAGTGTATGTGTGACCAATGAAGTGATCATCGTACCTTGGACTATTATTCAGGTTGGATATTATTTTAATTCTATGTACTTCAGTGTATGTGTGACCCGCAACATAGATAGTATACTTGACTATACTATCTATGCCTGCAATGAAGTGATCATCGTTCCTTGTCAGGTTGGATGTTATTTTGATTTTGATGTAAATCGGGCCATGTGTATCGTATCGGCATTTATGCAACTTTAACTGATAGCATGAGCAATACTGCATGGTTGAACTCTATTGACAGTTGACCTTTCACAATAATTGTACGAGTAATATTTTGTGGTTTCAATGTTAACCACTGTGTTTTGATATAATGATGTTTTAGAAAGAATCATCACTGTAAACCTACACTACTGTAATATAAATCATTCTTTTTCTGTAGCAAGAGGATGATATTACATTTTCCTCATTGTTCTATCGAATTCAGTCTAGTGCACTATATTTCCCACTGAACATTTGACTACATCCCGACTTGAAAAAGTGCATGTTGGACAGTCCAGAGATGACTTCAGTATTGTTGAAACGAATCATTCTGTAAAAGGTACAGATGAGGTACAAACCTTGCAAAGATGACCAAAAGTGAGCGAGTTGACAACCAGAGGTCTGCCTCCCCACTTTGCTAAAGAGAAAAATCGAAAGGACCAGTTATATAATACTATCATTGATTTATTTCGTGAACGAGGTCTGGGTTGGCAAGAACCAGAAACCTATGGAAAGCAATTTATATGTCATCTGAGTAATTTATTCTGGTACATAGATGGCCACCATGAAGTATTTGCAAGTCAGCCCTGCCTAATTCCAGTTTACTTTTCTACTTTTGTTGGTTACAACAGGCCAGAGCTTAGTAAGCATAGGAAAAGATCAATTTCAAACCTTAGCAGAGACATACTCCTTGAACATGCCACTGTCCTACATGATTATGGTATGAACAGCTGGATTCAGCAACCAGAGTGGGCAGTTCTTAAAACAGCCTACCTTCAGTTGATCAAAGCAATTTCTGCCTATGCTTCCTACCTAGTAATTTGTAACAAATCAATAAAGCGACATCACTCGTCTCCTGAGCCTGCTGTTAGTTTTGCTGACTCTTGTAATATACGATATATAATGAAATCATCGTCCATGTCCCCCTACCTGCGGTGGTGTCATCATATGTAGTGTTTAGAGAGAATGTATTGATATCCTCTTGTCCTACCAATGTTATGAAAACACTGGTATCCCCTGATGCTTGTCGACGACGACGATTCTCACCACCATAATTAATAACTGATTCATCATAAATTATAATTCAGGACTCACAAAGTAGTCAATCTCACTAGTACTACTAATTTTAAAATCAGCTGTGAGTGAAGAGGGAGTACGAATAATGAAAGAACCTTAAAGCACTAATTCTCCAACAGAGATTTCGATCTTGATTGTTAAACCTTCTGGAGGAAAATTATACTCCAGATTTGTAGCCTGATCTCTACCAATTGTGGTTTGTAATTCTTGACTGATCTCAATTATAGCTGGTGCTGTAGATGAAAGAGAAAACAGCATATTAAATGTTTCAAAGAAATGTATATAAATATTCACAATGATTACAATAAAACTTACTGGTACAATCTGTAAGTTGTAATGGTCTCAGTTCTTCCACAAATGCCTTGGGTGAGAAGTTAGTAATCAGATAGACATAACTAGGATCTGAGGCAATAATTTGTAATTCTAGTTCATTAAAACCACCACCAATACCAACTGCATAAACTTCAATATTGTCATTATGAACTCTAGCTGCTGTTAGTGTAGGTTCATTTGATCGGCCATCAGTGAGTAAGGTCACAACACGAGGGATTCCTTCATTAACACGAGTATTAATGAATGCAGTTGGGACAAGTTCTAATGAAATCTGTGCTTGTTCCACCACCAGTATAAACTACATTACTGATAGCTGTTGTCATCTGTTGAGCATTATTAAGAGAACCTAATGGAATTAAAATACTGGCTGTATCGTGAATAGAATTAAACCCACACGTGTAGAATTAGCTCTAATCTCAAAATTAACAATGATATTAGCAACAAAGTTCTTTTTTTTATATTTTTTAATTTTTTTTATACAAGTGTTTCGACCAAATGTGGCTTAACGAGGAAAAACGAGGAAACTGGAATAGCATAAGTGCTAATATTAACCAGCTCCCCGGGACCGACGGCTTTACATCCCCTCCGAAGGATGCGGTGATAAACACCTTCTCATTTTTTTAGGGTAGAGCTGAGTAAACTCATAGGCGAGAGAAAAAGCCTGACCCTAGTGGGGCTAGAACCTGCAACCTTTCGATTGCAGGCTAGCACTTTAACCAGTAGGCCACTAGAACCCCTTCTTCTTCTTCATTGTGACAATGTTTTCAATCCCAATACTACCTGATGAATCTAGCACAAATAGTAGATCTAAACCAGTTTCACAACCTAATATTAATTGTATTAATAATTATACAACACACATGATGAATATTTCAGTTCTGACCTCAAAGTTGTCAAAAATTCATCTATACGTCCAGTCACAGACTGTATCCAGTTACCCACAGAACTTAGGAAACTGTCAACAGTTTGCTGAGTAAATCTCTTTGCAGTCTCATAAATCTAGAATTCTAAAAATAAGTATTATTATATCTATGAAAATTAGTTGATCAATTTGATTCATAAATTATTAAAAAAACAGTGTGTTTCTAATGGATAATACATTTTTACTTTCCGTTACAACAACATAGAATTAGAATTATGTTCTAAAGATGGAGTTTCAATCTAATTTTATTATCCTCAAAGCTGATTTATTTTCCCTGGTAGGTGATCCATATTGCCTTGTATATAGTGTACATGTCACAATAAACATAGCATAATAATATAGGTATAACCTGTAGTATATTATTATCATTTCCATTCAATAGTTCCTGTGAAAACAACGGATGTTACTTACTCATTTTTAGAGTAATTATGAATTTATACTTACAAAAACAGCCATTGCACCTAAATTACTATGAGATTTTCCATTCTTTATTATGGAATGTATTTCATATATATACTAGATCAATATCAAATTACTACTTATGTAAACATTATAACTATATTGCAAGAAAAGAAACCAGTAATAATTGAGGAGCATATTGTTTTGAAACTCATGTATGTATAAAACCAAAAATAGAGTTAAAATAACCCATTAATTTTTACAGTGTGTCAAAACACTCATCTATAACAGCCTATATTGCATATTATATCAGTTTACTTTTCTTTGACATGCTATGTACTACAAACTTAATAATTATATCTTCGAAGATCTTCCAAAATGATGTTTAGATGTATAATTAAGGCAAATAGAAAACATGTGACCAATAATTTGGTTGAAGCAAACGAGAATTTTTTAAACATAATGTTAAAATTATAATTCCTATTATACATTACTTGTTGAATTCCACATTTAGTTAGTACGTCAGACAAATCCAAGACATCATCTATAAGACAGTCCAAGTTCCTTAGACTCAGAAGAATGTCTGTACAGAACCCATTATTACCATGACAGTCTGGATGAGAGCCATATGCAAATTCAAGTAACTCTTCACAGGTACATAATTATACTGCACTGATTTCTTGCATGAGACAAATTCGAATAGGCTTGTCCCTGTATAGATATGTATAAGACATGTACAATTATTATAGAATTATTGTAATTATAATTATTATTGTAACTATATATATATATATATATATATATAATTATATAATTATATATAACATGCATATGCATGATCAAGATTGTTGCATATATACTTGCATGAAAACGTTTTACATTGTCTCAATTTTAGTATAATTATATTCAAAGACAATACTTTAACAGTGTTATTCTATGAGGAAACATACCTGAAATTTCATTAAAAATGGATCTTTTTTCCCATTGGTGTTTTCCACCTCGATCTGGAGGTATTGGACTTATTGCACCTGTTGATTACAAACGTATTGCCTCTCTCATTTCTGATAAACAGGAAAGCCTTATAGTAGAGTCGTTATTGGCTTAAACGCAGATTGAGTTGCTCGTTGTTGAAATCTGCGATTTTGTGTATTCATGGCTCAATCAACACCACACCTCCATTGCATTTCTCATCAGTTAGCAATAATATTGATTTGGCCTATTTTGAGGGTCAAATCCCTCATCATTAACAGAAAAACTCAATAAAACTATGTATAATAAATTATTCTTTTCACCTTCCTACATTGTATGCTATAATTATAATGTCTCACTACATATATAAAGTATTTATATAAGGGTGTGTAATGTTGTTTTACTTTTAGTACTTGCATGTCTGCAGTAGCCATTTCTAAAGATTGGCTGTGCCAGACCCCCTCTCAAAATCGTTCTAGCTGCCACCTATGTTTAATTATATGATAGTTCACTTATTTTCTGCTTGTAAGAGATTAGTTTTGTATTAGATCTTATTACATTCATGATGCACATCACAGGCTGACAAGTCAATTGTATAAAACTGCTAAACAATAATTATTATCATTGCAACTTTCAACTTTTGTACCTGGTAATTATACTCATTTCAGTATTTTGATTATAATTATCTTCCTGCACTACCCAAAATTGTTTCAAGTGTGTTTTTCGGTCTTCAGTCTACAAGATTAATTCAAGAATTAATTCAGGATTGATTTGTCAAGCCAAAATTATTATTGTGAAGATGAATTTCAACTCAACAAAGTGTACATAATATAGCTCATCTGGCATCTATAATTATTATGCAATTAAGAAGGGTTTTCATTTTTTTACGCTTGTGTCACTTGCGCGAGTATGCGTTGCAATACGTTATAATGGGCGTGGCGCGTAAATGAACGCTCGCTTGATAAGGTCATTCATGTTCACTGGAACATTTTGGTTTGGAATAACCAACAATCTAAAAATAATTATCCTTCCCGTTCGTTTATATATGTATGTCAAATTTTAATCCATTGCTTATTAAGTTACAGTATAATATTAATCATGTAGTATCCTTATGCATATTAAACTATATACACTATATTATCATATCCTAATTTTAAGGTCATTGTGAATGTAAACAGACTTTAAATATTTGTTGTATGTAGCGCAGTATAAAAATGATGCAAGAACCTTTAACAAGTAAGTATAATAATTTGTTGAGTTTCAGACATGAGGAAGCTATCATTTAGAAGTTAGAACTTTGATTTCATCAAAGATTTGTGTCAATACTAGTACCTATTATATATTAGACTGCAGTTATACTTACTTCTTAAGGCCCCAGTTTTCGACTACACAGAAAGGTAGAGACTCTAGTGTCACCAGCAGTAAATGATATACATAATTATGTGCAAATTGAGCGGGAAACGTTTTTCTCAATATAATTGTAACAACAAAAGCATGCATATAATTATTATAAAAATAATACTATAGGCATGCAAAACATTATAAATTTGCAATATTGCATCTATACTAGAAATTGTGCATAATAATAACAACAGTAATAATTACACTGAGATAAATTATATTAGCAAGAGTCAATACCATGCTTGCAAATGTTTGCGTTTCAAGATTTGGCTATAGAAGTTTTCTTGTACCATGCTTCCATTGCATTCTTTGCCTTTTCTGGCTCAACTTGCATTTCAGCTAGTAGAAATGACGTTAGGACACTGTATTCATTGATACAGTATTTTGCATACAAGTCATATGATGTGCTGTAGATTCCAAAAGTTCCACTGGATTCGAATTTAGCTTCTATCTCGACATAGTAGACTTCAAACTTTGAGACTTCCCAACTTGGTTGTCGCAGGATCGCAAACTCTATAAGTTTTTTGTCCCCGCTATCTTTTGCCCAGAAGAAGGTTGTAAAATTGCTGACTTTCGCAGTGCCCTCCATGATCGCTTGGATATCAGGAAGTGACTTTTCTTTCAGAGTTTCCATAATGGTCGATGGTAATATTGAATCGAGAGCTTTTTCAACATTTATTCCTGCTCGATGCCAATGCCTTTTATCAGACCTGGTTTTGTCCAATGCAAGAAAGGGAGCTGTAGACGCTCTTTTGACAAAATAGTCGAACCTCTCCTTTTCCTGATCTCTGTCAGTTGGAATTCCTTCGGTCAACAGCTGTTGGGCTCTCACCATTGCTTGTGCAATGTCACCTAGTTCTTTAAACTCTTTCCCTGGTGGTACAATACAGGCCATGGTAAGATTAGCTTAACTGTCAGACTAATCACAATATATAATTGTTGCCTTCTAATCCAGATCTTTTATAGCAATGCGGAGTAGTTACGTCACGTGAGCATGTCCTTATATAAAGCACTGCACGTCGCAAGTAGTGAAATGTACGTTCAGTTTCCGAAATGGCTGAATTTGCAATAGTATATCGACAAAAGCAGACCATGACAGATGAAAAAAAAGCTCTAGTGTTGGCTCAAAGTCTGCTTACTGGCAATTTACCACCATCTCCTTCAGAACGTTACGATCATGTGGCAAAAGAAGCCCAAGAAGCACCTTTTTGTGTCCTTGATAAGTCCGCAAAGCTTGAGGATACGCAACAAGGAAATATACATGTTGCAGCAGATAGAGTTCTGAAGGTGATTCTACCTAAATCTACGTATGGATTGATTCCTACGATTGTCTCACTTTTGAATGGTGAGGGAGTCCCGAATCCTACTCTCTCTAAACTTTTTCAAGTAATTCCAACTGATCCCAAGAGTGTAGAAGGTTTTTTCGTGTTGTTGTCAAATTTTGAGAAATCTTCGTTTGACGTCTGTCATGTCAAGATACAGCAAACACAAGTGGCATCATCTTCAATCACACGTGCACGGCGAATCTTAAGCCGCTCTGAAGATATCAATACAGAATGGAAAATTTCAGGAACCTGCTATTATTCCTCATTCACTGTGATGTTGCCTATGCTGATTGATTTTATGCAAGGTATGGAAGATGCTGAAGAACACATCACAAAGTTTCTTAGTGAAGGCTCCAAGAATGCTGATGTAATTTCAACAGAAACACAAAAAATGATAAATCCAGGACCGGACACAGTCAACGTTCAAGGACTACAGACTCACTGAGAATGTAGATGTGTAAAGCATGCATGCATGCAGATAGCTAATGACATGCACTCTAAGATAAATATGTAATTGACTTCTACTATTGATTAACTGAACAATGTATAGATTGATGAATATATATACTTAATTTGAATGTGTTTGAGTTTACTTTAGCAAACATAATATGTGTATATATATATGTATATATATATATATAATGCAAACAGCGTAGAAATTGTTTGCATCTGCATATCCATTTTATTGATGATTTAATATATAGTCTAACTATCTATAATCATAATTATTATGGGTTAATAATTATAAAAGAAAAAAGGATGGCATAAAATCATACTGAATACATAATCTTTATAATCATTCAAATTATTTTAGCTTTGTCTAGCCATTCTTTTATGCTTCTTCTGGCTTGATTAGGATTCTGAATGACAAGCCCCCCCAGTACATCAGAACCGATCATATAACGTTTCATCTTGTATTCTGCGCTAAAGGTATTCTCGTCTTCATGCATCCATAGAATCCGAGTTGAATCAAAGTGAGCCGCCAGACGAACATAGTAAATTTCAAATTGCAGTTCATTCCAGTCTGGTATTCGAACAAAGCCAAATTCTTGAAAAGATTTATGATCACTCTCTGAGCCACCAAACAATGTAGCAAAGCTGTCAACTGCCACATTGCTGTCATTCATAATTCCTTGAAGTTGATGTAATTCTCCACTACTGATTAAGTCTATTGCTGGTTTTGGTAGAAAACTGTTGAGCATCTCTCTCACTTGAACTCTAGATCTAGGTGCAACAATGGCAACGCTAGGAACCAAAAGTAGTGCTGGATTAGCTTGTGCTTCAGATTTCATAGTCCAAGAATTGTTACGATTTTCGTCTGCAATCAGAGTCAGATTCATTCCTTCAGCTTGGCTGGCAACATAACGAAACATTTCCAGTTCCCTTCCTCGGCCTGTAGGTATTCCTGTTGTTAATTTGGACTGTAAATAAATTAGTCCTTCTTGCTGTCGGCTGAGTTCCTGGACTAGCTTTCTTTGCGGTATTACAGAGAGCATTTTAATACAGTAACGAATGTTATATAATTATGCGGATATATAATAATCACTCCGTGAACTTTGACCTTTACAAATAGTAGATATAAATTATCGTAAAACCTTTTGTATTATGAATGAATTGAATCACACAGAGATATTCTGCCCAACCACCATTGGCTTATGAGTGACAGAAATTACAAAACAAAGTATAAATAATTATAATATATACAGAAGAAAATAAAACTAGGTAATATGAAAAAGAATGACAATTACTAGCTTATATATAGCTATTCTTAATTTAAACATTTTATTAAGATAATATGGAAGTAATTTTACATAAACTATTCAATAAAGTAAGATGAATTTTCTTTTGCATGAAGGGAATAAAAAGAAAGAAATTTTGAAACTAAAAAATTGAATAATTCTAGGCGAATTACAGTACAAAATAAAATAAAATGGGAGATGTCTTCTATCATATGTTGGTTGCAGTGTATGCATAGTCCGTCACTTACTTTCTACTTTAGGAATTTGGAAGCACTCTGTTTCAATGGCAATGGGAAGACAACCCATGGATGTATTGCTGCCTTAACCCATCTTCTCCCTGGTGAAATGTCTGCCACACATAACCCACTATCAATGGTTCTGACTGTAGTTCTTTATATATAAAGCTAATTTACCACCAGATTTAGATGAAGGATTGGGAGGTTTGTGTAACTGTCAACACCATTCCTCATAAGCAATGGTATAGACTGCTATTTGTAAATTACTTATTATTACATGTAGCTATTAAGATAACTGACATGGATTCACTCATACAAAGGCACATAAGTTGGCATGGTGAGATGTACACAGTAAATTATATTCTTGTATACATAAGCAGCAGAACGTACATGTATTTAAGATTTTGAGAGGGCGGGCACAGTCAACCTTGAATTCGATGTGACTCTGAGTTATATCTGAGACTCACTACAATAGTGGCTGCAGGCATGCAAGTGATAAAACAACATTACACACCCTTATATATATTTGATTAATTATATAGGTTTGCCTCGTCTCCAGGCTCTTGTGGATGATTGGGCAGTGAGCCAGAGATGTATAGGTGTGCAAAACCATATATCTTTTTGTTAGAATGTCATTTTCAATAAACTGAATTACATTATAATAATTATAGTTATAATTAGTACAGTTTTCATAAAATATTATGTGCTATCTTATAGCAAATAAAACTGTAATAGTAATAACTAGCATTGTTTCGCCTAGGTATATATATATATATATATATATATATATATATATATATATATATATATAGTGATTCTGTAAAATTCTGGAACAGCTGGGATTTGAACCCAGGACATTCTGATTGCTATCATTATAATCAGATGCTGAGCTACTGGAGCCAGGTTGAGGAAGAACATTTCATAGACAAATGCCTAGCAACATGTGGGTGCATCATCGCCAATTTTACAGCTGGCGTTAAGTGTATTTAAATAACTAGGTAGTATGATGAGGAAATAAAGATACATTTGAAGTTATAGGACGTGTTACAACTATTGATTCCTGGAACTATTTACAGTCTGACAGTACCACAAATACCATAGGAATATTCCCACATTATAAACTACCACCTTAGTACTACAAACAACATTACTATCACAATGGACGATAATATAGATACCTCCCATGTCTTGTTGAGGTTTGTACATGACCTTATTAGGTCATTTCATTGACCTACATAGGAATGTAATACGTCACTACTCTATTTTGTGGTATCACTCTTACAGACTGAGTGGCGATATTGTCTTATGACTAATATCAGATGTATAAACATATTATGTTTGACCTTTCTACTGTATTGCATAATTCATTATCTACAGGACTAATAGCTAAGTAATTTCATTATCACTTGATGAGTTGATAATCTAGGGAATACAATAATGTATCACTGAGAGTTACATGTACATTTGTATATTAAGATCTATTAACCACTGAACTAAATGATGTAATTGATAATGATGAATTGTGAAAAGAAAAACACTATTGATTATAAAATGTATAAACTTGACCTTTTAAAAGACCACATGTTTAATTATGCCACTTAGTTTATAATGATAACACTAGCTAGAATATAACACTAGCTAGAATATGACATGTGACATATATTAATAACTTGTTATGAGTTAACCAGTATTGTGTATACTAATTTATAAAATGAAAATTACCAAAATATTTGCTGGTTCCAGGAATAACAGTTGTAACACCTCCCTCAGGAGCAGTTGTTAGCTATTTCCCACATTGCATGTCTTTCAATCCACTTACCAAACCTACATAATATTATTTAAAAAGAATGAGAACATGAACTTCATTCTGCTTTCCATCAATAATAAACATTAACAGGTATAAATAATTATTCCTGGAACTGTTTACACTCACATACAACCATAGGGGTATAAAGTACTGCCCTAGTACTATAACAACATTCTTTTGATGATGAATAGATACATGTATGTCACATCTCCTGCTCTTCTTTCTATCACTATAGACTACATGTAAGTGAGGGCATTAAAAGTTTGTTTTATGACAAAATCAGGTGACAAGGAAGTTCATTGTGTTCACAAGAAAATGTATTAACGCAACACAATTATGTGAACCAGCCTTAATTGAATAGGACTTCAATAGGTAGGGAAGACAATAAAATCTCAGTTGATAATGTAGAGGAATACAATAGTGTGTCACTGAGAGTTATATTAAGTTTATTATATAGGTAACAAGTAGTATTCAACTAAATGGTGACATGAATGCTTATAATAATGGATTATGAAAAGGTCAAAACATTATCAAAAGACAGCCTTTTAATTATGTCACATAATCTATAGTGATACCACAAGTATGACCTCAGAGTATGACATGTGACATATATAGTTAGTATTGTGTATAGTAATTTATATAATGGGGTTACCCTATAGTTGATTCCAGGAACAGCTGTACACTTCTAGGGATGTACAATTGATATAGCCACTACATTATTTGCATTGAAATGCTTGTAAAATGTTAATAAATGTCTTGTTTGGTTGTAGTTTGTAGAAATGGTAAAAATGTCAAAGGTATATAAAGTACATGCACATGTAGTTACACCCATGAATGATATTTCAATATGTATCACACATCCTTATATCAGCTTCCTATCAATTACTGTTCTTATATATTTGATTGTCATTTGAAATCAATTAACAATATTTTGTAGTGTATTGTCCTCCTCACTTATGTACAGTGCCTCCAACAACACGGATTTATCCGTATTTGTACGAAATTATTGCGACGAATATGGATTACGAAAAATGACACTAACGTTGAAGTGTCTTTCAGAGGTAACTCAGCATCTAGTAAAGCCTCTAGTAGTCAGTCTACAGCTAGTAGTGTAAACTGTGTTACAGTTAGTGACACTGATGTCAGTGTACCTGCCAGAAAGAAGACTAAACTTTAAATCAACCAGCACCAGCAGCTGTACTGAATAACTGAATGTTATTATTTTTCTTTGAAAATACGGAAAATTTTATAACAATATGGAAGATTATAAATATTACACTGAATTGAGTAATGTCCAGATGGAGGCACATGCTGTTATGTGGTAGGGGATCTCATATACAAGAGGTGTTACAACTATTGATTCCTGGAACTATTTACAGTCTGACTGTACCACATATACCATAGGGATTTTACCATATTATAAAGTACTGCCCTAGTACTATAAACAACATTACTATCACAATGGACGATAATATAGATACCTCCCATGTCTTGTTGAGGTTTGTACATGACCATATTAGGTCATTTTCATGTCCTAGGTATTACGTCACTAGTCACACTCTCTATTCTGTGGTATCACTCTTCCAGACTGAGTGGCGATATTGTTTTATGATCGCAATCAGCTGTCTAAACATGTGTTATGTGTTATGTGTTTATCATATGTATTCCATAAATGTCTTTTTATACACATCATGAATTTTGAAAGCCATGTGTCATGTATGGATGAAAACAAGCTGAAAAAACTGAGAACTATAGGGTGCAAGCTTGAGAAGGAACAGTTAGGAAACCTGTCACAATTAAACTTTGTGATCTCTCTTATCTTTGCTCAACAGAGTGCATAGCTCTTATTGCCCTCTGTCTCTGTCTCTCAAATCTTAAAACTCTTTTGCCATTTGTTTCCTTCTGTCTCTCTCTATTTTTTCAATAATGAACTCTGAGTTCTATCAGTTTCTCTTCATTTACTCAATCGTTAGGGTTTAGGGTTTATGGATAAGAGTTTAGGGTTTAGGATTTATGGATAAGAGTTTAGGGTTTCAATGATTACCATGTATGCTAGTATTTATTATTTTAATTATCCACTCTCTTACTTTTTAAATGTCCTTGTAACAATATTCGGAAGTGTATTGTCCTTCTCACTTATGTACAGTGCCTCCAACAACACTGATTTTTCCGAATTTGTACGATGAAAACAGATTATGAAAAAGATACACTAAAAGTACAGAAAGTGTATGTGCTCTGACTAAAAACATGGAAATGTCTTTCAGTAGTAGCTCAGCATCTAGCTAGTAGTGAGTCTACAGCTAGTAGTGTAAACTGTGTTACAGTTAGTGATACCGATGTCAGTGAACCTACCAGAAAGAAGACTAAACTTTCAACTAAATCGACCAGGACTATGCAGCTGTATATTGAATAACTGAATTTTATTATTTTTCTTTGAAAATACAGAAAATCTCATACAAATACGGAAGATTATAACTGAATTGAGTAATGTCTAGTTGGACTGTTATGTGGTAGGGGACCTCATTATTGAAAATAATTATATTAAGAGGTGTTACAACTATTGATTCCTGGAACTATTTACAGTCTGATTGTACCACAAATACCATAGGGATATTCCCTTATTATAACTACTGCCCTAGTACTATAAACAACATTACTATCACAATGGACGATAATATAGATACCTCCCATGTCTTGTTGAGGTTTGTACATGACCATATTAGGTCATTTTCATTGACCTACGTAGGAATGTATTATGTCACTAGTCACACTTTCTATTCTGTGGTATCACTCTGCCAGACTGAGTGACGATATTGTTTTATGAATACAATCAGCTGTATAAACACGTGTTATGTTTTGACCTTTCTATAGTATTGCTTAATTCATTATCAATAAGACCTTTCCATGCAAGAAATAATTAAATTCATTATCACTCCATTGACTGACATCAGTGCAGTCATCAGAATGTTTTTAAATGAAGTATCCCTATGAATACTTGATTGCTTCATTCATCGATCGATCAGTAATCATGCTCATGAGTGGGGCGTGCCTAATTATAAGTGAGTCCCACACTTATCAGGTAGCTGAAAAGTTTGCATTATATATATGTACATGTAAATATACATGTATATATATATATGTGTGTGTGTGTGTGTGTGTGTGTGTGTGTGTGTGTGTGTGTGTATTGACCATACATATTCCATAAATATCTTTTTATACATATTCATGAATTTCGAAAGCCATGTGGATGAAATATAGCAGAAGAAACTGAGAACTAGGATTGAGTAAATGAAGAGAAACTGATAGAACTCAGAGTTTATTATCGAAAAAATAGAGAGAGACAGAAGGATACGAATGGCAAAGAAGTTTTAAGATTTGAGAGACAGAGACAGAGGGCAATAAGAGCTATGCACTCTGTTGAGCAAAGATAAGAGAGATCACAAAGTTTAATTGTGACAGGTTTCCTAAATGTGCCTTCTCAGGCTTGCCCCCCCCCCCCCCCCCCCTTAATGATTAGCATGTATGTTAGCATTTATTATTTCAATTATCTGCTCTCTTACTCTTTAAATGTCCATGTAAAACTTTAGAAAATTGCACTTAGAACAGCTATCAGTGTCAGTTTCTACATAAGCTACAAGCAGCTTTCTTCTTGTTGGTATGTAGAGACATATGCTTGAGCTCTAGCTTGAGCGTATGTTCTATTATGCATCCCATCCATTAATTGACCTAGCCCCCTGGAAGGATGCAACTTAACTATGTGTACAATGTGTAGTCACGTATTTGACAGATTCCACGAAGTTGAATCTGTCAAATACGTGACTACACATTGTACACATAGTTAAGTTGCATCCTTCCAGGGGGCTAGGTCAATTAATGGATGTGATGCATAATAGAACATACGCTCAAGCTAGAGCTCAAGCATATGTCTCTACATACCAACAAGAAGAAAGCTGCTTGTAGCTTATGTAGAAACTGACACTGATAGCTGTTCTAAGTGCAATTTTCTAAAGTTTTACATGGACATTTAAAGAGTAAGAGAGCAGATAATTGAAATAATAAATGCTAACATACATGCTAATCATTAAGGGGGGGGGGGGGGGGGGCAAGCCTGAGAAGGCACATTTAGGAAACCTGTCACAATTAAACTTTGTGATCTCTCTTATCTTTGCTCAACAGAGTGCATAGCTCTTATTGCCCTCTGTCTCTGTCTCTCAAATCTTAAAACTTCTTTGCCATTCGTATCCTTCTGTCTCTCTCTATTTTTTCGATAATAAACTCTGAGTTCTATCAGTTTCTCTTCATTTACTCAATCCTAGTTCTCAGTTTCTTCTGCTATATTTCATCCACATGGCTTTCGAAATTCATGAATATGTATAAAAAGATATTTATGGAATATGTATGGTCAATACACACACACACACACACACACACACACACACACACACACACATATATATATACATATATATTTACATGTACATATATATAATGCAAACTTTTCCATTGGGCCATAATAAAAAAATTACTGAAGGTAGTTAATTTTTATGCGGACTTTCTCTACAAACTAGCTCATTAAGATTGATTGATTCCATTGAAGATTTGTTATAAACAAAACCTCAGTCATATAATAGAACATTCTTAAAATTCATGATGAGTAGTATTATTTTAACAGAAGAGATACTATATATAACAACAAGTCAGAGAGGAAAGAACATTCTATAGAGATCAGTGATATAGCTAATAGTACCTTAGAGATCCTAATAATATAACTGGAAGATGCCAAATGAAGACTAGATAAACAGCTGGCCCAGAGAATCCATCTTTCATATGTACAACTACAGACACTGCTCCAGTGTTATGCTAAAGAATGAACCCTCCTATAAGGAAAAAGATATTTTAATATGCTAATCAAGATAACTGATGTCTGGCTAGCTATGTGAATTACACTGACAATGTAATGTAGCATAGTCATAAGAAGTATAAACCTTAAAATTGTAATGCATTACTTTCTACAATATTTTAGTGATATCAAAACCCAAAAAAAGCACACAAAAAAGATTGGGATGGTACGTACCTTTGCAACAAAATTAAACTAACCACTTCCACATACCAACCCTACATAAGTAGATGTACAGATAGAATAAAAGCAAACTACAAAGAAGTTCCCGGGTATGTATCTCACAGTCATCTGTTAAGGATATGGGCTGGACAACTGATGATGACAGTATACTGAAAACAATGACAGAATAGTTAGTTACTTGCTATTTACTGGAGTAAGATGAAATTATTTATCCTTACTTCATGTTCACTTTACAACAGTTTCATCTTTTTCTTTTTTCATTGCATAAATAAGTAAGGCTCATCTGAATATTTATTAAACTCATTACTGGTAATATTATACTCACCATACATGTACATATATATGTCTTCACATGTACTTAACTACACAAGTACTATAATAAATTACAAAGCCTATTGCTATTATAAACACGTTAAATAAGGGATATAGTATATAGTTCCTAGGAGACATGCCCCAGTGTACCCCATGGCTACTAGTATAGTTAATTAACCCTCGAGTGAAGGATTACTACTCACTCTAGTTGTTCACTTTATGAATCACTGACCAAGTAGACGCCATGTATTTTTTCCATCCCTATTTTCCTACAAATAATTACATCACTGTATGTTTATCATATTGAAGCTCTATCTACAAGACTGTAAAATATACACACTCCAAACACTTTGGGCTGAATGTATAGCACACGAACAATAGAATAATTAAGACTGTGCCATGTGTGAACAGTTGTAAACTAGATAAATACAACTATTTACTTCATACAGATTGGATCTGCATATAGGCAATTTGGATTATGAAATATAGGCAAATCGTTGTATAGGTGCACACAAGTATTTCATGTTTGCACATCCATCTCATGCTGGAAAGGAGCTGATTAAAACTGAATGTCCTCCAAGCACAGACACACATATAGGAAATTCCAGGACCCTCAACCACAAATTCTGGTCACAATATTAAACCACAACAGTATTTATACCAAGCCTCTGATGATGCAATTTCCGGAGTATCTACCTTGTGCAGAATGCTATCTGTTATATAGCTTCTGGAAGAATGTGTTTGCTTGCATTCTCAATACTAACTGCATCGAGAGTATTTGGATTTCTGTTGTTTTCAATGCATGCATAAAGATTAGTTACAAACTATTATAATGAGTGACTTAACACTTTAGTTGCACACTGTAGCTTTGTCTTAATACTAAAGCCTCTGTGATTCTATTAAATTAAAAAGCTTGGACCAAGAATTTGAAGCATCTGTTCCAGACCGTCTTTCACCCAACTTTACAACTAAAATGTGGATTTATCTTTATAAGAACTCAGTGAAATAATAAGGAAAAAATGTTTTGACAACTGTTTGAAAATAATGTTGGGTCTTAATTAAAATACAGTCAGGATAACCTTCACCGGACCACTCCTACACAAATCAAAGGTTGGCATTGCATCATAAATTCTTCATGTCATGAATGATGTTACTCGGCTTATATAAGTGATTGAGTATTATATAGTTTTTACAAAACTTACAACACAGAAATGGAAAAACTTGTGACATCTTTCATGGAAGCAACAGGATTGAAATCAAAATACAAAATGGTGCTGATCGGACAGACTGGCTCGGGCAAAACTTCCTTCCTTAATCTTCTTTGCAACTACGAAAAGGTGCAAAAGTTGGGAATGGACAATGGTCTCAAACAATTACGTTATTTTCATAACATTAAATTCGAAAACACCAGCAAATATCAGATGGAGAGTAAAACCAGTCGTGTGAGTATGTATGATGTCTACTTGGGTGGTTTACACGTAGGTATTATTGATACTCCTGGATTTGGTGACTCTCGTGGAATTGATGTAGACAAACAGCATGTTGCAAAAATCATTGAAGCACTCAAGAATGAAGGGTACGTGAATTGTATATGTCTAATAATCAATGGACGAGAATCACGCATAAACCCAACACTCAAGTACGTTCTGAGTGAGGTCACGGCTATTTTACCAAAGACAGTCATAAATAATGTGATTGTCATGTTCACTAATGCATCTGGTAAGCTGCAACTACTTTTTAACGTCAAAATACTTAAAGAGTTTTTTGGAAGAGAGATACAGCACAGTTTCTGTGTTGAAAATCCCTACTGCCTTTTTGAAAAAGCTAATGAAAGCAGCATGCCAATTAATGAAATTGCTGAAGAATTGAGGGAGGGATTTGAGAAAGCAGCAAAGCAGTTAGATAAAATGTTGACTGCAGTATATCAATTCCCACAAGTGCATACAAATGACTTTGTCAGGCTCTATGCAAAGAAGCAGGAGATTGAGGAGAAAATTGTGATAATTGTCACAGAATATAACAACCAAACAGTTATCGAAAAAGAGATTGCCACGCAAGAAAAGAACTTAACAGCAGCTTCGAAAACCAAGCAACTAAATGAAAAGTTTGAAATCAGAGTGCCCAGGAAAATTACTGAGAAAACACCTAGCCACAACACGCTATGTGCTGCACCAAGTTGTACTTCCAATTGCCACGAATCTTGCACCCTGGAGAAAACTATTCATGATAAAAATGTATTTAAACGTTGTGCATGCATGGGTGGTGATGATACATGTCGAGTTTGTGGTCATAGCTATCAGTTACACTTCCATGGTGAATATGTATATCGTGATAGAGTAGAAGTAATATCTGACCCAGAAATGAAGAAAGAATTCGACAGAGCCAAAAATGATGAAGAAAAGGCAAAAATTAAAAAAATGCAACTTGACAAACGTCGTGGAGAGTCGGAGGAGAAGAAAGAGAAGCTTTCTGGACAGCTGACACTTGCGATTAAAGAATTCCAGATTTTAGGAATGAGCAGAAGTTACTTGATAATTTTACAAACCCAGTTGGTGTTAGTTGAACAATACTTGGAAGCAGAAGTGAACATAAGAAATGCAGCTCAACTGCAGAAAACAAAACAAACACTGGAGCAAGAGATTGCCATCCTGAAAAGCAAAAATTTGATGTAACATGCAAATATGTTAGCTGCGAATGAAAACACTTTATGTACAATGTTAGAATCCTATTAATAGATTAGATTGATGTTAGGCTAAAATTCATACTTTAAAAGGATTGTTAAATTAGCTAACACATTATTATATTAAAATGCACACATTAATGTTTTTTTTCTGTATCTTATTTTAATAATGAGTGAAGTCCATCACCTTTATCTGATTAATGTCGTCTAACAGTAATGTGGCAAAATTGTGTTTTCTTCATTCCAGAAGTATCAAAACAGACAACAATTGGAACTGCATGTTTTTAGTGTAATGTTTTTAGTGAAATTGAATCATAGGGTTGGGTTATTCCCTTATTATAAACTACCACCCTAGTACTATAAACAACATTCTTTTCATTACAGACTACATATACATGTAGACCCAAGTATCACATTGTTAACATTTTTGTGCATGGTGCTCACGTAACATGACATGCAATAATAAAGGAGATGTATCTGTTTCGTGTGTAAACTACTAAACAAGTTGAAAAGACTACGTAATAAAAATTGATCAAGAAAGAGTGAGTTCGAATAGTGAATGAGTATAATTATTAAAATTATATATAAAATTGATGATTACAAGATAGTGTTATTGGCGCATAATACACATTATTAGTTGAAAATTTATGTGGTATGCTAGGCATGCCACAAAAGCTCTACAATCGCTCAATAATTACTGGAACTGTTTACAGTCACATACAATCATAGAGTTATTCCAGTCATATAAAGTACTCCCTTAGTACTATAAACATTCTTTTTGTTGATGTGGATGTTTAATTAAGAATAGATATGTCATATGATCACTTAATATCATTCCTAAGCAGGTTGTATTTTGTTCGAAATTAATTCTCAATTATAGTCACATTGCTGTATTCTGTCAATTGATTTACTGTCAATCCACTAACCAAGCCTATAGAAAAACACATTTTTGGAGTAATTATATCTCTGTGCAGAGATGTCTAAAAGAAATATGGAGGACACATGAACTTCATTCTGCTTCCATTAATGATATATATACACATGCTTATACAATTAAGGTATGTATTAATGCTCTTTTTTTTTTGATTGTAATTGGTAATCTAGTAGCGAAGTGTATTGTCCTCACTTACATGTATGTGGTAGCTAGTAAATGACTATATAGGTAGTATGATGAGAAAATAAAGATACATTTACAATGTAAATCTCCACAAAAAATCTGGACCAGCTGGTGGTTTGAAGGTATAGGAGGTGTTACAACTATTGATTCCTGAACTATTTACAGTTTGACGTACCACATATACCACAGGGATATTCCCACATTATACACTGCTGCCCTAGTACTATAAACAACGATAATATAGATACCTCCCATGTCTTGTTGAGGTTTGTACATGACCTTATTAGGTCATTTCATTGACCTACGTAGGAATGTATTACGTCACTAGTCACACTCTCTATTCTGTGGTATCACTCTTACAGACTGAGTGGCGATATTGTCTTATGACTAATATCAGATGTATAAACCTATATTATGTTAGACCTTTCTACTGTATTGCATAATTCATTATCTACAGGACTATAATAGCTAAGCAATTTCATTATCACTTGATAAGTTGATAATCTATATAGAGAATACAATAATGTATCACTGAGAGTTACATGTACATTTGTATATTAAGATCTATTAACCACTGAATTAAATGATGTAATTAATTGTGAAAAGAATAAAAGATGAAAAACACTATTGATTATAATTATATTATGAATAAACTTGACCTTTTAAAAGACCACACGTTTAATTAATTATGCCACTTAATTTATAAAATTATGATAACACTAGCTAGAATATTATAATTAACAACTTGGTATGAGTTAACCAGTATTGTGTATACTAATTTATAAAATTAAAATTACCAAAACATTTGCTGGTTCCAGGAATAACAGTTGTAACACCTCCCTCAGGAGCAGTTGTTAGCTATTTGCCACTTTGCATGTCTTTCAATCCACTTACAAATAAAACATAATATTATTTTAAAAGAATGAGAACATGAACTTCATTCTGCTTCCCATCAATAATAAACATTAATAGGTATAAATAGTTACAATTATTCCTGGAACTGTTTACAGTCACATACAACCACAGGGATCGATTATTCCTTAGTATAAAGTAATGTACTAGTACTATAACAACATTCTTTTGATGATGAATAGATACATGTATGTCACATCTCCTGCTCTTCTTTCTATCACTATAGACTAAGTGAGGGCATTAAAAGTTGATGACGTTGAAGGAATCGTATTGTGTTTACAATAAAATGCATTAACACAACACAAAGAAACACAATTATGTGAACCAGCCATAACTCAATAGGACTTCAATAGGTAAGGAAGACAATAAAATTTGAGTTGATAATGTAGAGGAATGCAATAGTGTGTCACTGAGAGTTTTATTAAGTCTATCATATAAGTGACAAGTAGTATTCAACTAAATGGTGCCATGAATGTTTATAATAATAGATTATGAAAAGGTCAAAACATTATCAATGATCTTTTAAAGACCGCCTTTTAATTACGCTACATAATCTATAGTGATACCACAAGTATGACCTAGAGTATGACATGTGACATATATAGTTAGTATTGTGTATATAATTATAGTAATTTATATAATGGGGTTACCCTATAGTTGATTCCAGGAACAGCTGTACACTTCTAGGGATGTGCAATTGATACAGCCACTGCATTGAAATGCTTGTAAAATGTTAATAAATGTCTTGTTTGGTTGTAGTTTCTAGAAATAGTAAAGATGTCAAAGGTATATAAAGTAGTTACACCAAAAAGCCAATATTATTGAATGAAAATATTGATATTTGAATACGTATCACACATCCTTATATCAGCTTCCCATCAATTAATGTTCTTTTATATTTGATTGTCATCAGCAATCAATTAACAATATTCTCAAGTGTATTGTCCTCCTCACTTATGTACAGTGCCTCCAACAACACGGATTTTTTCGTATTTGTACGATGAAAACAGATAATGAAAAATTACACTAAAAGTATGGGAAGTGTATGTGCTCTGACTAAAAACATGGAAGTGTCTTTCAGTAGTAGCTCAGCATCTAGTAAAGCCTCTAGTAGTGAGTCTACAGCTAGTAGTGTACACTATGTTACAGTTAGTGATACTGTGTACTTGCCAGAAAGAAGACTAAACTTTCAGCTAAATCGACCATGACCAGCTGTACTGAATAACTGAATGCGTATTTTATTATTTTTCTTTGAAAATACAGAAAATTCCATAAAAATACGGAAGATGATAAATATTACACTGAATTGAGTAATGTCTAGTTGAAGGCACATGCTGTTATGTGGTAGGGGATCTCATATACAAGAGGCGTTACAACTATTGATTCCTGGAACTGTTTACAGTCTGACAGTACCACATATACCATAGGGATATTCCCTTATTATAAAGTACTGCCCTGGTACTATAAACAACATTACTATCACAATAGACGATAATATAGATACCTCCCATGTCTTGTTGAGGTTTGTACATGACCATATTAGGTCATTTTCATGTCCTAGGTAAGTATATGTATTACGTCACTAGTCACACTCTCTATTCTGTGGTATCACTCTTCCAGACTGAGTGACAATATTGTTTTATGAATACAGTCAGCTGTGTAAACATGTGTTATGTTTTGACCTTCCATAGTATTAATTCATTATCAATAAGACCTTTCCATGCAAGAACTAATGATCACTTGATTGACTGATATCAGTGCAGTCATCAGTATGTAGTGATTGCTTCATTCATCAGTAATCATGCTCATGAAACACAATAGACTATTAGTGGGGCATGCTTGAGCAAGCCCCACACTTATCAGGTAGCTGAAAAGTTTGCATATATATAATATATATAATTATACATGTACATGTATATATATATATATATATGTGTGTGTGTGTGTGTGAGAGTATTTACCATACATATTCCATAAATGTCTTTTTATACACATTCATGAATTTCGAAAGCCATGTGTCATGTATGGATGAAAACAAGCTGAAGAAACTGAGAACTATGATTGAGTAAATGAAGAGAAACTCATAGAACTCAGAGTGCATTATTGAAAAAATAGAAGAAAACGAATGGCAAAAGAGAACTAAGATTTGGGAGACAGAGAACAATACAGCTGTGCATTCTGTTGAGCAAAGAGAAGAGAGATCACAAAGTTTAATTGTGAGAGGTTTCCTAGCTGTGCCTTCTCAAGGTTGCCCCTTCAATGATTAGCATGTATGCTAGTATTCTGTAGTAGTTACTATTTTAATTACTCACTCTCTTACTTTTTAAATATCCTTGTAAAACTACTGTAAAATATTGTTTTGAGATACTATATATAACAATAGGTCAGAGAGAAGAGGAGAGAGTGGTGATATAATAGAACCTTAGAGATGCTAACAATAGAAATGGAAGTAGAAATCCATTAATAGACCAGATAAACAGCTTGCTCAGAGAATGTAGTATAACAACAGACACTGTTACAGTCTTACGCTAAAAAATGAACCTTCCTGTAAGGAAAAAGCTATTTTACTATGCTATTCAAGATAACTGATGTCTGCCTAGTGATTACACCAGCAAACATACAATGTAATATAATATAGTATAGTCATGAATTATAAACTTTATAAACTCTTAAAACTCTAATTCATTACTTTCTACAATAACTAATATTGATGCCATCAATATAACAGTATTATCTAAACACAATTGCAAAGATTAATAACAAAAATCATTTTTAATAGATGAAAGATTGTGTAGTGATATCAAAACCAAAAAAGCACACACAAAAGATTGGAATGGTATGTACCTTTACAACAAAATTAAACTAACCACTTTCACATATTAACTCTACTGTACATATATCATACGTAAGTGTAAAACCAAAATACAAAGAAGTTCCTGTGGTCTAATGATAATGATGTTTGTAATCCAAGTAAGTAAAATGGTAATATCTCACAGTAATTACACAGGCTGGGCGGCTGATGATGAGATAAAATACAATATACTGAAATCAGAGTGAGGTAAAATTATTTATCCTTACTTCATGTTCACTGTTCACTTACAGCAGTTTCATCTTTTCCTTTTGCATGGTGAGAAATAAATAAGGGCACATAATGTCATCTGAAAATTAAATAAACTCATTTAATGTATAACTATACTCAATGAATAATTGTATACATGTACAATGTATGTACATGTATGCACATGTATGTACATGTACATGTATGTACATGTATATATGTCTTCACATGTACTTAACCATACATGTAAATTACAAAGCCTACTGCTAACACTTTAAATAAGGGATATAGTATATATTTACTGGGAGACATGCCCCAGTGTACCTCGTGGGTACTAGTATAGTTAATTAACTACATAGTTAATTAACTCTCGGATTACTCTCGCGAGATTACTACTCACTCTAGTTGTTCATTTTGTGAATCACTGATCAAGTAGACGCCATGTATTTCTTCCTTCGCATTTTTCCAACAAATATATTTACATCATAATTATGTATGTTTTATAATTATATCATACTGAAGCTATACATGTATCTAGGTATACACTCCAAGCACATTTAAAGATAATGCATCTAGAGCGCATATGTGTATTAATTTTATAGATAAATTAAATTTTAAATACAGTGAAACCCCTTTATTGAGGACACCCCTGTATTAATAAGGACACTTACAAATGTTCCAAACTGTGCTTTATGAGATAAATTCACCCCAGAAATGAGGACACCCCTGTAATCAGAACACTTATATTTGTACCAATGCTGTATAAGTCAGTTGCACAACACAAGTAGCTAATTGTTAAGGTTGTAGTCTTTTCCGTGGGCGGATGCTACTCCAATCAGTTTCTAGTCTTGCAAGCTTCTTGCTGCATACAATCTGGTTCCATTCTGTATTTTTTGGAAGCCACACCCACCCGGGGGTATAATTATTGGGCCTAAATGTTTTCACTGATAGTTTATTTTCAGAAACAAAGCTAAACACGCCCCACGGGTGGTGGAGGGGGCGGTGGGTGGGAAACAATGGCGGGTAACTGTAGTTGGTCTCTGAGAAAGATCGGAGTTTGATAGTGCCTAGAAAGGTAGATTTTATGGTTTCAGTGAAAAGCTACAGAATTCAGCTTTCTTCAGCCTCTTGTAACTATAAAAGTAAAATGAATTTCCAGAAAACGGCTCTATTTGTTTTCTCTAAATGCATTGTACTTGGTGCATGCCATGATTGGTGGGCGTGGCTTTCTCCGTTTTGTACTTATTGCGATTACAAAAATGGACATTTTATATATGTTTTATCACTTCCAGGACCCTATAAAGGTGATTAGAAGATATGAAGGTTGCCATTACACCAGGTTAGAGTCATATTATATAATATTCTATTTTGAAACTGATTGGAGTCGCATCCGCCCACTCTCTAGTACCACCTTAATCAAGATACCATGAACTGGTCTTGATCATTTACAAACATGGGTGGCCAAGAGTAAGGACTGAGGACAGAACTACATGCAACATACCTATAACATACTTGCCATTTGAGGTATAAATCTGTAATCTCAAGATAATTATTATCTTTATTCTTTAGTATTTTCATGTTTGCACACAATCTCGTACATGCTGGAAAGGAGGAGCTAATTAAAGTCATCCAAGCACAGACGTACACGGTAATATACAGGAGTAGGAAATTTCAGGAGTCAGGACCCAATTCAGGCAATTCTTTTATCAGGACCCTATCAATGGCCATTGGATATGTAGACAAGCAACAGTATGAGAAACTAAATCCACAAACTGGTTTAGTAGAGAAACTACCTGCTCTGGTATGAACAATATTTAGATAGTTCATTATGTTCCTGTGACCTCACACTCCAGTACCTCTATATCCCTTTTCTGTCTCATACAGAATCTAGTGTGGTGTACTGATGTTACATTCTTACCATTCACTCCTCCGATATTCATCAAGGATGAAGGATGTTCACGGCAATGGGTAGAGTCTTTGGAAGCCATAGATACTGATCTTCACGATCTGTTACGATTTCCTCATCATAAATTTTGGTCACAAGTACGAGTAACACATACACACACACACACACACACACACACACAAACTGATGAGTATAACCATTGCCAGCTAATGAATCTATTATGAATTGAATTATAAATCAAACTGGTCCTACATGTATATATCAATCCATATCTGATCTGGCAATCCCTGAAGATTAATACTAAGTGACTATTCATATGTGAACATATCGCTCTGTATAGGTAATTTTCGAACCAATTAGTAAAAGAATGTTAATTGGGCTTTAAATGGCAATTATTGGCGAAACAGGAAATGGCACACCTACTGGGGGTCAAAAACGTGTGGAAGAAGCTGGATTAGTGCTAGTATAATTATATTTATAGTAATTTATGATCATGAGTGAGTATTACAAGAGTTTACTACCAGTAGCTGCTACCAGATACCTTGCCAAACTAAGAGTATTGGGTTTGGAAGAGACAGATGATTTGTATTGGAGTAAAAATGACGGCAAATCCACACGTTTTTGCCCCTCAGTAGGTGTGGCATTTCCTGTCACACCAATAATTGCCGTTTAAAGCGCAGTTAACATTCTTTTGCTAATTAGTTCAAAAATTACCTATACAAATGCGTTCATATGACAATTGGATATTTTCATCAATAAGTACATAGTTGATCCTATGGGCAACATTCTTGATCTTAGGGTTTATTACATAGTTATTATTATTATTATAGATATTATAATATTCACTATGTTTTACACAAGATATATTTAATTAACAGGGAAAACTAACCCAGATTAGTGTTCATAAAAACACTATCTTTAGTCTACTTAATTCTATTATCTTTGTACAGTAGCTGACCAACGACTCCTTCCAGAGTTTTTGATAAGCTAATATGGTGCACCATTGGCCCAAAGAGCTTCTTATTTGGCACGATACAGTTCTCTCTTTGGGCCAGATGGCACAGTTAATTATGATTATATTATCACTAACAGCATTAACTCTTTGTTAATTGGCTCAAGATGTATTCCTAATAGCGCACACACTAACCATTATTGAGCCAATTTGGCCCATGCTTCAAAACTTATCAAAAACTATGACTCCTTCATTATCCTATATGTATAACAATCTACAGTGTAAATAATACTAAATATGTAATTCTGTAATTTTTTTTTTTATTTCGTTAAATTAGTAGTAAAATTCTCAACATTTAAAGTGGAGTTCCCTCTTCTCAACATTTTAAGTGGGAATTCCTTCTTAAACTCAGGCATAAAATCTTTTTTCATTTTCTATTTAAGGCACTTCATGACAAGACACTGAGTAGACTTTTAGATACATATCTACAACATGCACCACGGTAATGAGTTAATAAAGGGTTAATAAACTACATGTATATAGTTATAATCATGTTCTTGTCATTTTATATATAGTCCTTATGAGAGGGCGTGGTCTCTACCAACTGGTTGTCAAGAGACAATGAGAAATGTACATAAAAGAATTTTCCTGACATTTTTAAGATTATCAACTCATAAAGAAAATAAGGTTTGTATGTTATATAACACGCAACATTATCAGTACTCTAATTTACTTGCTAGTTTCTCCTGTTTTCATACATGTATCTCCCTCTCCTCCACCTTCTCCTCATCCTCCTCCTCCTCATCCTCCCTCTCCTCCACCTTCTCCTCGTCATCCTTCTCCTCATTCTTCTCATCCTCCTCCTCATCCTCCCTCTCCTCCACCTTCTCCTCGTCATCCTTCTCCTCATTCTTCTCATCCTCCTTCTCTTTCTTCTCCTCATCCTTGTTCTCCTCATCCTCCTTCTCCTCGTCCTCATCCTTCTCCTCATCCTCTTTCCTTAATATGCAGTATCTGACATTATTAAATTGACATACTTATCACTGTACGGAAGCATTGACTACAGTGTACTTCGTGAGTGAAGTACACTGTACTTTGAATGTACTACACAGTATTATTTATACCTTAGTACTATGCTATCACATACAAATAAATGTAAAGGGAATTCACACATTACTATGATTACAGTACAAAGTAGTACTATAGTACTACTTAGAAGTACAGTTGACTATCATCTTTATTAAGTGTAGTTCTCATCACACTAATAAAGTCAGGTAGTGTATATCAATACCTATCTTTACAAGTATATATCTCTTCATCCTCATAGGATCATCAAATCACTCCAGTAGTATTTGGTGACCTGATATATAATCATTTCATATTTGATATACCTCGTATATTGGATCTGTGTAGTATATATGGTGATACTAATACACAACTACTCAATAAAATGATAAATAATATATTTGATAAACAACCTCATTACTGGCAAGATCTAACACAAGCTGTCAAAGGAATTGTAGAGGTATATGTATGCACGTATGTATACATCTATATACATAAGAGATTTAGAGATTAATTAAGTATTTAATTGACTAGATACACATGTACTGTATGTATGATGAGAAATAAAGAGAGACCCACATGTCCAGAAAAAATCTGGACCAGCTGGGGTTTGAACTCGGGACCTTATGATTGCTAGTTACATGTACATGTACATGTACATGTAGATGCTCTATCATCTGAGCTACTGGAGCCAGGTTGAGGAAGAGCATTTCATAGACAATGTCTACTACTTAGGTCAGGCAAATTCAGCTGTGTGAGTCTCCCTCTACTTGGTAGTTTACTCACTAGTCTACTGCTATGCATGTGTCATAGTTGAATATAATGTCAACAATAGTTGTAAAAGTTGAAGTCAAGGATTTTATTATAATGTAACTAATATTGTAAGTCTGAGATAACAAAAGTAAAATCTTATCTTTGTTGCTATGGTACATTAATACACAATTTATAGCCAACATGTCATACATGTGTACAAGAAGTACATGTACATGTAACATTTTTTTATTGTTTATAATTATTTCAGATCCTCACAAAACTAAATGAGAAATGCATTAGTTCAGATGATAGTTCATCTCTAAGACTTGATTCAGCTGATATGTGAGACACACCCACTCGCTGTCTGTTTGTATGTATATAATAACAAGGAGATACATGTATTGTATATTTGAAGAAGTACAAAGGATTACCTGTAATTAATGTCGTCTCTTTTCTTTCTGCTCAGGTTAAATCCATCTAAAGTTTCTGATCTAGTTCTTTATCTAGCTGATATATCTCACACTTTGAAATGTCTGGTACTGGTATATCCACCCACTTGTCACACACTCTGGGAAACAGGATTAACAGAAAAGTAAATTTAATAACCACGATGTATTTTCTATTTAATTTTATGTCATAAGTAGATTAATTATGTTTTATGAGTTCAGTGTTCCTGTACTTAAATCTCAATGGAAATACTGTTCTGATGATACTGAATAGTAAGAAATATAAATAGATAGATACATGTCATATGTACATACATACAATATGCATACATACATACATACATACATACATACATACATGTACATACAATGTACATACATACATGCATACATACACACACATATACATACATACATATATACATACATACATACATACATACACATGTACATACATATATACATACATACATACATACATACATACATACATACATACATACATACATACATACATACATACATACATACATACATACATACATACATACATACATACACACACATATACATACATACATACATACATACATACATACATATATACATGTACATACATACATACATACATACATACATACATACATACATACATACATACATACATATATACATACATACAGTGCTACATATATCACTCATCGTTTACGTCAAGCAAAGAAGGATATTGCTACTTTAGTTCATGATCTGTTAATGAGTTGTTGTCATGATGACAGTGACACTAAGAAAAAGGAGTCAGAGAGTGTTGATAGGATATTGTCACTATGTACACTCTTAACTACAGAAAAGATGTGAGTTTAATATTTCTACAATCAATCACCTGTTACTTCACCATCAAAACATTCATTTATCCGTCCATTCATTTATCTTTGCCTTCATCCAATCATCCATTCATCCATTTATTCATTCCGCCATTCATTCATTATTCAATTGTCCTCTGTCCTCCAGCCATTATCCAGTCATCCATTCATCCATACGATCATCTATCTATAATTCATTCATCCATTTATCTATCTATAACCATTCATTTATTTATAATTCATTCATACATTCATCTATCTATTCATTCGTACATTCCTTCCTCCACTTGTCCATTATTCAATTCTCCCTCTATCCATTCAGCCATTTATCTATCCATTCCTCCATATTTTCATCAATCTGTCCACCTATCCATCAATGCATCCATTAATTTGTGCAAACAATCCTTTTAAAGATTTCTAAAAGAGTTTGAAAAGCATTACAGTTTACGAGAGTGTTTGAAACTTATAAAACAAACTCATCCATCATTGTATCCTGAAACCTATACAGTATATACATATCATGTAGTGTCTATAATTTAGTTACAGATATTATAGGCAACTAAAACTGCCTACACCCAGGGGTGTGGAAACATTGAGCCAACTACCGGACATTTTGACCTATTTTCATCACTCTTGTCCTGCTCCTCATATACTTAGTATAAAGGTTTGTTTCAATTTACTGGACATTCACTAGATTTATCGGACAATGTCCTGCATGACTGGCTGTTTCCACACCACTGCCTATACCTATGCCTATATACACATGTGTTAACTCCTTTTTCTAGTATATGTACATGTGCATCACTAATTTTTAGTACTACTCTATATAGCCATTTCTGTTGGAAAATGAAACTCACAAACTACTAGAAAAGATGGAAATAGCTAAAAAAAAATATGATTCTTACTGTTCCTACAGTAAAATAGTACTATAAAGTTTCAAAACTTGGTCTGTAAAGTATCTGTATCTGCCCTATACTACTATACCTACATGTATATATATAAATGTACATGTATATTTGCCTATACCTTGAGTATAGGCACCTATTCATTTACCTATACCAGTATAGGTACAACACTCCTCATACATAATACGTCATACTAATTTTGTGACTGTGGCTTTCATAAAGATTAAGTGTAGATAATAGCCCTTTAAAAGACTTTGGTAAGGTAGTACATGTACCAAATTCACATACCCTGTAATCATGTAACTAGTGTACATACAGTATGTAGTCAGTTTGTGTCTTCCACCAAACTCACATGTAATCATGTAGCTAGTCTACATACAGTATGTAGTCAGTTTGTGTCTTCCACCAAACTCACATACATGTAATCATGTAGCTAGTCTACATACAGTATGTAGTCAGTTTGTGTCTTCCACCAAACTCACATACATGTAATCATGTAACTAGTCTACATACAGTATGTAGTCAGTTTGTGTCTTCCACCAAACTCACATACATGTAATCATGTAGCTAGTGTACATACAGTATGTAGTCAGTTTGTCTCTTCCACCAAACTCACATACATGTAATCATGTAGCTAGTGTACATACAGTATGTAGTCAGTTTGTGTCTTCCACCAAACTCACATACCCTGTAATCATGTAGCTAGTGTACATACAGTATGTAGTCAGTTTGTATCTTCTACCAAACTCACATACATGTAATCATGTAACTAGTCTACATACAGTATGTAGTCAGTTTGTCTCTTCCACCAAACTCACATACCTGTAATCATGTAGCTAGTGTACATACAGTATGTAGTCAGTTAGTATCTTCTACCAAACTCACATACATGTAATCATGTAACTAGTGTACATACAGTATGTAGTCAGTTTGTGTCTTCCACCAAACTCACATACCTGTAATCATGTAACTAGTCTACATACAGTATGTAGTCAGTTTGTGTCTTCCACCAAACTCACATACCTGTAATCATGTAACTAGTCTACATACAGTATGTAGTCAGTTTGTGTCTTCCACTAAACTCACATACATGTAATCATGTAGCTAGTGTACATACAGTATGTAGTCAGTTTGTGTCTTCAGTTATTAATATATTCTTTGACTATTATATTAGTGATGACACACAGTTACAATATATACTAGGAGCAGTGGGTGGAGAAACTACACCCCATAAAAGAAAAGAGAAAGGAAACAAAGGAGAAGTACAAAAACAGAGCATCAATGATAAAATCAAATATATAAGAGAATTATTACCTCATCTTGAAGAGGAATTTATTAAGGTACATATTGCAATCAGGTAGCCAGATATAATTATTATAAAGAGAAGCTTGGGACAAGCATATATGCTTCATTGTACTTGTCGATGATGCCATAGCTCATTCATAGCTGAATATATTGTATGCTGATAGATTAAAAATTCACAGGTCTATATACAAAAATATAAGACCTAACCACATCAAACGGTTGCCATGGTAGCATGCTATATATATATATATATATATATATATATATATATATATATATATATATATATATATATAGCCTGTTACTATGTTGTTGCTATGTGTTATGTTTTGCGTACTGGAAGTTATAGACCAGTTTATAACTTCCCAATTTCGCAATGAATTGAAGTGTTAAGAAAGCTATAGATGTGAAATTCATGCTGCGTTAGTTGCAGAAAGACACCAAGGCGAGTGTATGAAAAGTCCAGGTAAAAGCCCACACTGGTTTTAAGCTTCATACTTGCGTATTTTCAACAAAACAGACTTCTAACTTGTTTGCATGTATAGAAGAACTTCTAAGAAAGTCATATATATCAACATTATCCTTCGTTATTTGCTAAAAGGTAGCAAGGCGAGTGTTTGAATTGGCTATAATATATATCAGTTATAGAATGCGCACGCGGTCAATTTTACTGAAATATAATCCCGCGCACTCAGGCGTGCCGCCCTCGTTGCTAGGGATTATATTTCAGTAATAGACCATGTGCGTATTTTATAACTATAACATATATACATGTATATAGAAGTGATACTTACACATGTATGTAGGATTGTTATGTAGAAGTGGTTAGTTTAATTGTATTGCTAAGGTACCATCCCAATCTTGTTCCTGTGCTTTTTCAGTTTTGATAGCCCTACATACTATTCCATTTAAAAAATGTTTTGTTATTATTCTTGTACTACATAGGTGTGTCTATCCGAGTTCAATCAAGATCCACAAATAGTTATTGATCGTATATTAGAAGGGACACTTCCCCCTCATCTCCAGTCATATGATGAGACACACCCATCTCTTCTAAATGATGCAACTATACAAGAAACAAAACAGATTAATAATCGAGTAGGTATTTTTGATTTTGATGAGTTTGATGTTCTTCATAAAAATGACGTGGACTTGAAGAATATACACATTGGAAAAAGGTAATACTGGAACTCTATAACTCTGTTAACATTCATGATGACCTAGCTTGTTAAGATGTGATGAATTTGTATGCAATATAGTATATAGTTTAATATCATAAGATTAATATACAAACTGTACTATAACTCAATAATGAATTGATATTTGACATACACAAAAAAGATTGGGAATGATGAATATGTGTACATGCATATACATGTATAAGTGTTACCATTGTATATACATGTACATGTACATGTACTTGTATAAGTGTTACTGTTCTATGTACATGTACATGTATAAGTTTACCGATCTATATACATGTACATGTATAAGTGTTACCATTCTACATGTATATGTATTCCCACTCTATGTACATGTATAAGTGTTACCGTTCTATATACATGTACATGTATAAGTGTTACCGTTCTATATACATGTACATGTATAAGTGTTACAGTTCTATATACATGTACATGTATATGTGTTACCGTTCTTTATACATGTACATGTATAACTGTTACCGTTCTATATAGTATATACATGTACATGTATAAGTGTTACCATTCTACATGTACATGTATATGTATTCCCACTCTATGTACATGTATAAGTGTTACCATTCTATATACATGTACATGTATAAGTGTTACCATTCTATATACATGTACATGTATAAGTATTACCATTCTATATACATGTACATGTATAAGTGTTACCGTTCTATATACATGTACATGTATAAGTGTTACCATTCTATATACATGTACATGTATAAGTGTTACCGTTCTATATACATGTACATGTATATGTGTTACCGTTCTATATACATGTACATGTATATGTGTTACCGTTCTACATGTACATGTACATGTATAAGTGCTAGTGTTCTACGTTCATGTACATGTATAAGTGTTATCGTTCTATATACATGTACATCTATATGTGTTACCGTTCTATATACATGTACATGTATAAGTGTTACCATTCTACATGTACATGTACATGTATAAATGTTACCATTCTACATGTACATGTACATGTATAATTGTTACCGTTCTACATGTACATGTATAAGTGCTACTGTTCTACACGTACATGTACATGTATACATGTAAGTGTTACATGTACTATTCTGTATAGATGTTCAGTACATATCTTGTGTAGCAGTTTGGTTTTCTAATACTCTATATACTAGTTTAGATGATATACATACACATGTACATATACATGTACATGTGTATGTATATATATACATATTCATATACATGTGTATGTATATATACAATTATATATGTAGTATATACATAATATTATATAATAAATTTGGGTTTTAATTTTGCTTTACAAAAAGTCAAGTGGCTTAATTAATACTCATAATTTATAATTATTTTAATATTGATGATCACTTATCAGATATGAAACAGCTCAAGATATCTTATCAGATCGTTCTCATGTGCCATTTATGAAAGGGCGTGGTCTTGATTTAATACCAGAATATGATGAATATGATGATGAGTATGATGATACTTATGATAGTCATAATGTCGGAGCAACAGATCAAGACTCAGCTGATGAAATGACAGCTGTTAAGAGGTACTATATGTATAATTTGTATTATGTATGTATGTACATGTATGTATGATTGTACACATGTACAGTATGTATATATGTAATATGTATGTATTGTATGTATGACTTAGACATGTAATAGTACACATATTATAGTATAATAGGTTATTTAAACACTGAGGTAGTAAAGTAATAGTATTAATAATAGTAATATACAATCTCTATGTTGAGGTAATAGTATTATTTAGTAATTTTCATTGACCTGAAGTAATATGTATATGTTCATTACCCCGCGCGCGCGCGCATGCGCAGCAAGGGGTTAAGTGATTGGTGTCGTTTATATATATATTATACATGTATATATATATATATATATATATATATATATATATATGTGTACAAAAAATTTTGAAATAATTGTTTTGCTGAACAACCACTACTTAATTTTGGAGTAAACTTATTCTGCAAGGTCTTCTAAAACCTAGCTACCTGTCACCATCGATGAAACGTCATGGCAGCCTACGAGGCCTCCACAATCCTGAAGGCTACAAGGGCTAACTCTTATTATCAGAAGCTCCGCCTACTTAGTTAAAATACGGTATTGTTTGAACAAGTAGCACGATATCCTGTGCAGTACTGGAAGACCTTGGTCTGCATCAGAACAAACAAAAAGAACATCTACATTGCGTGGGGTATGTGTTCTGTGAGAACTCTAGTTTAAAATAGGGCTCAGTCAGTAATTAGGTTTTTTAGTAATGGAGGAAATGTTTTGTGTAGACTTACTGATTTTGAACTCATGAGTATTAAATGCAGTTTAAAATATGACAGAGATTCACTCAATGCTATAGTAATCCATAACAGTAACACTCACTTAGGTTGTGTTAGTAATCATAATACACCAATATTTTAATAGTAATACACTGATATTTTAAGGTAATAGTACATCGCATTGCCTATGTCTGAATTGTATGTATATGTAATTATGTATGTACATGTGTATGTACACATACCAATGTATGTACATGTACTATTGTCAGGTTAAATGAGAAAGGTCAGTTCAGTTCTCATCACATGTGGGAAGATGAAGAGAATGATAACAAAGGAACTAGTATAGAACCAATATTGATTCTTAAAAGACCAGAGGGGTTAAAAAGAGGAGACCATCCTCCAATGAAGAAACCCGAAGAGAAATCCACATCAAGACACAACAAGGGAGGAAGAGATCAATATGGAGCTGGGAGAGGGAACAAAAGAGTGGAGCTTCATCAAGAAGATCCTAAACCAACAAAACAAGAACGTAAAGATCAAAGACAACATGATGATAAAGAACCCAAAGGGGGTGTGTCCAAACAGAGTGAACAAAAGAGTTATCAGTCTAAAGAAAGGCATAAGAGTAGTAGAGCTAATCATAATAGACGTGTTATAGCTGATAAAAAGAGAAGAGGATTTTAATATGTTAACTGTTCATCATTGATATGTAATATATGTTTTGCTTTAATTAACTATGACTCTCTTAATTAAGGTAGCTAAATGCCTCACACTTCCCCCTCATCATCTCCAGTCATCATAGTATGACAAGTCTTGAATCTTGATTAGCTCAAATAGACCAATTAAATATGGTTGATCGTTCATGTTGCAAAGAACTCAAGATGAATTGGGAGATGAAGTAATGATTTACATCTCTTCTATGTTTTTTTAGCTGATTACTACCTTGAAATTTGTTTGTAATGTAAATTAAAGGTCATTCATGTTCACCTTGTCCTCAGAAAATTGGTCATAACTTTAGTTTAGAATGACCAACAATCTTTTTTACCTACACCATTTTCATATAATTATCCTTCCCGTTCTTTTTTGTGTGTCAAATTTCAATCCAATGCTTTATTATTGAGTTACAGTATAATCATGTATTAACCTTATGACATTAAACTACATGTATACACCATAGTACATATAAAATCATCACATCCTAATTTTGAGGACATTGTGAATGTGAACAGACTATAATTTACTGCTTGTTAATTGACCAAACCCCAGAATGACATAACAATACATGTGACATGCATAATAATATTAGTATGAGCCTGCAGTCCATAAAAAGCTTCATGTTACTTAAGATATGCACTCTCCGACCCTTTATTTTTTTGACTGAAGTGCTCCTGGAATGACTATATAATGATGGTGATTTGGCCTCCAGATTGGCTTGTATCAGTGTTATCACTGTTATGCAAGACCAGCTGCTGTTCACACATCTGTTATCACTTTAAAATTTAATAATAATTGTTGTTCATATATTTTATGTCCCTCTCTTGTCTTTCTTGTCTTACTTTCCATCTTGCGACTAGAAAGTTCGAAACTGATTGGAGTTTCATCTACCCCTCCCCCAAGTACAACCTCTGTTGATAATAATCAACTTCAAGTGCTAACTTTTAATGAAGTTATGGCAATTTTTGTAACTCACAGTCACCGTTTCACAACTTAAAAAAAAAAATGTCTGGTAGCAAAAGAGTTCACTGAAACACAACTCATCTTGCTTGAAGCCTATGGCTGTCGAATCACAGCTTGAAATGAAGTACAATTGCTGCAGTACAACACTACAACTTTGTCAATTTCTAGCTCCACCCATTTCATTCAGTACATGTATTACTGTATAGTAATTCTGTTCTGATATAGATCTATTAGAACTGTATATAATGTAGATTAAACGAAGGTAAATGACTTAATGTATATTTTAATCCTACAGAGGTCAATGTCCAATTATACTTTTGCTGGACTAGTCTTCTTGTACCATTCTGCCATTTCTTCTTTAGCCTTCTCTGGCTCAATTTTCATTTCAGCTAGTAGAAATGACGTTAGGACACTGTATTCGAAGATACAGTATTTTGCATGCAAGTCATATGATGTGCTGAAGAATCCAAAAGTTCCACTGGATTCAAATTTAGCTTCTATCTCCACATAGTACACTTCAAACTTTGAGACTTCCCAACTTGGTTGTCGCAGGATCGCAAACTCTATAAGTTTTTTGTCCCCACTATCTTTTGCCCAGAAGAAGGTTGTAAAATTGCTGACTTTCGCAGTGCCCTCCATGATAGCTTGGATATCAGGAAGTGACTTTTCTTTCAGAGCTTTCATAATGGTCAATGGTAATATTGTATCGAGAGCTTTTTCAACATTTATTTCTGCTTGATGCCAATGCCTATTTTCAGACTTGGTTTTGTCCAATGTAAGAAAGGGAGCTGTAGATGCTGTTTTGACAAAATAGTCGAACCTATCCTTTTCCCGATCTTTGTCAGTTGGAATTCCTTCGGTCAACAGCTGTTGGGCTCTCACCATTGCTTGTTCAATGTCACCTAGTTCTTTAAACGCTTTCCCTGGTGGTACAATACAGATAACGGAATTGGACATGGTGCTAGTTCGTTCGACAGATTGGTAGACGCCGATGATATTGCCTTCAGTTTTTAGCTTCACTTATAATTAGACTAGAGTAATAATTGAATAATCGGCCACCAGGTATATTCGGACACTATATTTTACTTACTACATTCGAAGAGCTTTCAAACCACATACGCTAGGATACAACTGCTATAGTATAATACCTTGCTACTTTCCTGCCGTCTGACGCTGTGTAGAGTTTCTGCACGAGGGCAAAATAGACACTGTCCAAAAACATTGAAGATCGGACAAACTTACGGACGCACAGACATGGACTTCAAATTGGTAGCATTGAGAGGTATTCAAAAGAATATTATGCAAGACATATTTAAGTTACTAAAACGTAGATAAAGTATATATATATATATATAATAATTATTATTATAAAACAATGAATTATAAATTATAATAATCACACTGCGACAGGCTCACGTGAGTCAATGCAGAACACGTGGTGACTGGTGAGGACTGAGGAGGAGTTGTTGGTAATATAATATACACCTATCTAATAGTAGATTGTAAAGTTCAGCTGCCATGTATTCTAGGACACTATATTTCACTTACTACAGTCGAAGACATCTCGAACTATGTAGCCAGCCTCTAGGCTAGGGTCATGCATGGGTCACTCAAGACTCGAATTGAAAGTGAAAGCAAAACATTGTTGTGACTATCCTAAGCTGAGTAAAGCAACAGAGTGATAGTTTCATGTGAAACTATTATTGGTGAGTTGATTAATGCCATCACGTCTTTTTAGAAATTGCTGCTATGTTCAGTCAGGCCAGTATAAACTGATATGGTGTGGTTACAGTACCAATATTGGCCTTATGTAGAATGGGGCTATAAAAGCATAAAGTTGAGCCATTCGGTCTACGGGTGGGGATACATTGTTGCCAGGCACTAGGGTTTGGACTTGACTATACTAAACTGTTACAGAGGATTTCAGTTCCGTTGACACACCCTTCATATAAAACTATGTACTATTATATGGAGGGTATGGTTACAGAACGGAATAATTGTCAACGGAACTGAAATCCTCTGTACCTATTCCTTGTAATCATTTGATATTCACTTAACCACACCCATGATAATGGTTTATTAGGGAGATGTATTGTTTATAACCTCAATATAAACATTCCTCCCTCATTCCCCATCATAGTTGCTCAAGACTAAATTTTAAAGGACATGCATCTCGTGTACAAAACCAGCTTAGGGTTCATTGCATCATTATACAGTCACAAATTCAATCATTAAGAACACAATTGATTATAATTTGTTACAAATTTTGTTTTTCTATAATGAAATAATTATTTATGAAAAAAAGGAAAACATTTTGAGTAATTCTTTTTAAACGAGTGAAGAAATGTTTCAATTAACAGCACAATGGACAAATCCACTTCCTCTCTCTTTCTAAAGCAACTGATGGTACATTCACGCAAACATCTATGTGCAACCATTCCAAGCATTGTGAACACTGTATCATATTGCAACCAGGCATTTCAGGCAAACGGCATTTACAGTACACTCCAAATGAGACCATTTTTTTAACTTTATGTGCACGCCTAGTCATTCGAACAGGAAATGGTGTTATTGTACCTTTCTCAAAGCAATGTAATAAATGGTGTCTCATTAATTTTTGATCAAAACACAAACTACTAGGATCAAGTTCATTAGCCAGTGCAACTAAATATCCAATTGCATAAAGCCCACAATCATTCAAGCCACTTTGCATACTTACATCACTATACTGCAAAGTAATTGTAGAACTCTGTGTACATAGTAAAGATGCAACTTGCATCTTGAGGGAACAGCAAACCGCAGGTGGCAAACTATCATATACCATCACAACATTTCTGTGGGACGTAGTAGAACCTGAAACTGCTACCCAGTGGTTACCGCCAATATGCAATATTTGCACAAACATGCCATATTCAATAACAAAAGATAATGTTGTTCCTAAAGATACATCTTGCAGACCACTTAAAGATGAAAATTGACGTCTCAACAATCTCTGGGCAGAGTTAATTACATGGTCATTGAGCCATTTTTCACTTAAAATGATGTCTTTCTCATTCATTGATAGACCTTCTACCCAAATACTGGTATGCGTGTCATTAGTTAGGGATGAATCACATTTGGTGAGATCAACAAATTTTTCAGAAAGATTTCCTGGTGATAACATCTTTCTATAATGGTAATATGCAGTTTTTGCATTACAGTTGATTTTCTGGTTAAGTTCAACATCATATCCTGTCAATGTACACATAATATATATAAATACTGACCAAACACATTGTGTAGTGTTTTATAATTTATTGACTACTTTTAGTTATAGAAATGTTAACTAACTTAGGCCAGGCTTACTAAAAGAGTTTTAGTTAATGAACTATAGTGCCTGTTATTGACCACTTTTCATTTAAGTTAGTTATAGTTATTACAGTAGCAACAATTTGGTTTAGTTATTTAACTAAGTGACAATGCCTTACTAAAGAGGTTTTATAATTATGTAACTAGGATACAAAAACATTTGATCACCCCTATTTGGCAGCTTTTATAAAGGAAGCCACTGAAACTTGATAACTATGGCTAGCAATCAGTAGGCTTCTTTCAATAAAATGGCAGAATAATAAATACCAAGTGTTTGATCTCTGTGCAATAACACATGTTTTTATATTTATTATACTCTATCATGGTCAATACATGTAATTATTGAATGCACTGTAGTACAGAACTGTCACAAATGTGATTGGAAAAAAAGCATGTTCAATTTTTATTCACAGATACTTAATAATTTGAAATTTGGAAGATAGATATTGTAGCTTGAATCACATGCATAAAATACTATATGGGGAGCAAAAAAGTGATCATCAATGGCAAAAAGCTTAGAGGCAGCTCAATATTGTAGCACCCACTAACTCAATTGTACTTGTTTTCAAGCAGTGATTTAACAGCGATAGTCTTCAAAGAATAGGAGTTGTCTCCATGTACTCATTTGTTATTAACATCTTCTGAAGTGCAACTGTAAGTTACATAAATTTAAACCCTAATGTTTTAGAAAAAAAACCTTATTGTATTTGTTTTTGCACATTTTGAAATCTGCTAGTATCCTTTTAAAATGAAAATATTAGAATTTACAGTAACCTTCTAGCTCTGCCTATGGCAGGCAAGGTTTAATACAATCACTGAGGCAGAGGCATTAATTAAAACTTCCTACTCACCAACAACTTTCTTTCTGCCTCTTGGCTTTTTCTCAATCACTTCACTAGGGAGGTCTACAGAAAATTAAGAATTCAATAATTGTATCAGATTCAATCAAATACTTATCTACCTTCTGTTTCACTATGAACTTTACAATCTATTATTGGATTGGTACATGCAATTAATAAAATACCCAGGGGATTAATTAAAACATTTCACTTACCAACCACCTTCTTTCTGCCTCTTGGCTTTTTCTCATCAATAACTTCACTAGGGAGGTCTACAAGAAATTAAGAATTCATCAATTGTATCAGATTCAATCAAATACCCATCTGCCTTCTGTTTCACTCTGAACTTTACAATCTATTATTGGGTTGGTACATGCAATTAATAAAATACCCAGGGGATTAATTAAAACATTTCACTTACCAACCACCTTCTTTCTACCTCTTGGCTTTTTCTCATTAATTGCTTCACTAGGGAGGTCTACAAGAAATTAAGAATTCAATAATTGTATCAGATTCAATCAAATACTCATCTACCTTCTGTTTCACTATGAACTTTACAATCTATTATTGGGTTGGTACATGCAATTAATAAAATACCCAGGGGATTAATTAAAACATTTCACTTACCAACCACCTTCTTTCTGCCTCTTGGCTTTTTCTCATCAATAACTTCACTAGGGAGGTCTACAAGAAATTAAGAATTCAATAATTGTATCAGATTCAATCAAATACTCATCTACCTTCTGTTTCACTATGAACTTTACAATCTATTATTGGGTTGGTACATGCAATTAATAAAATACCCAGGGGATTAATTAAAACATTTCACTTACCAACCACCTTTCTGCCTCTTGGCTTTTTCTCATTAATCGCTTCACTAGGGAGGTCTACAAGAAATTAAGAATTCAATAATTGTATCAGATTCAATCAAATACTCATCTACCTTCTGTTTCACTATGAACTTTACAATCTATTATTGGGTTGGTACATGCAATTAATAAAATACCCAGGGGATTAAATTAAAACATTTCACTTACCAACCACCTTCTTTCTGCCTCTTGGCTTTTTCTCATCAATAACTTCACTAGGGAGGTCTACAAGAAATTAAGAATTCAATAATTGTATCAGATTCAATCAAATACTTATCTACCTTCTGTTTCACTCTGAACTTTACAATCTATTATTGGGTTGGTACATGCAATTAATAAAATACCCAGGGGATTAATTAAAACATTTCACTTACCAACCACCTTCTTTCTGCCTCTTGGCTTTTTCTCATTAATCGCTTCTCTAGGGAGGTCTACAATAAATTAAGAATTCATCAATTGTATCAGATTCAATCAAATACCCATCTACCTTCTGTTTCACTCTGAACTTTACAATCTATTATTGGGTTGGTACATGCAATTAATAAAATACCCAGGGGATTAATTAAAACATTTCACTTACCAACCACCTTCTTTCTACCTCTTGGCTTTTTCTCATTAATTGCTTCACTAGGGAGGTCTACAAGAAATTAAGAATTCAATAATTGTATCAGATTCAATCAAATACTCATCTACCTTCTGTTTCACTATGAACTTTACAATCTATTATTGGGTTGGTACATGCAATTAATAAAATACCCAGGGGATTAATTAAAACATTTCACTTACCAACCACCTTCTTTCTGCCTCTTGGCTTTTTCTCATTAATCGCTTCTCTAGGGAGGTCTACAATAAATTAAGAATTTGTATCAAAAATTCCTTGTCACTCAGGACTTCAAAACTAAATGTGTACTTGCATACATTCACAGGTATTAATCAGCTTAAATGTAAATGTACTTACCAGCCATCTTCTTGCCATCTGACTTTGTTGGTGATATAAGAGTAGCAAAAAGAAATGGAAGACAAATGTCATCACCGCTTAATTCTTGGTCTAGAAAAAGAATTGATTTACTATCATCATAAAATATATTCATGAAATCTGAATCTGTTGAAACTTAATTGGCAACAGATTGCTGATGGAAGACTTATCAAGCAAGTTTAAATAAATAAATACTTGCATCTTCATACTGAGTATATGCATTGCTTTTTATTGCAATGTACTGTTGTCATAGTTATTTTTTCTCATTGACATATAAGTTGATAAAAAATGTGATTTGGAAGTAGCCATGAAGTATTAGTGGTTACAACTTTAGGAAAATGAATGTACGTACAACTTACCAGTTTTACTGCATTTCTTTGACTTTAACAAGTTGCTTTGAGCTCTTTTTCTAGCCCTTTCTGCTTTAATCCTTAATTTCTCCTGTTTCTCTTTTTCTTTAGCTTCAATTTGCTGTAAATTTTCTGAACTAGTGAGTATACGACAAGAATTTTTTTGTTCAATCACAGTAGGTGGTGGAGGAATTGGACATTTTATTAACTGCTGAAATGAACTCTGCCATAAGCTTGGTTGGTAAATGTCAATTGTGGATTCTGAAGGAGGTGAAACTAATGTATCTTCAAGAATATCGAAATAGTTATTTACAATCTCCCAGTCAGATGCCTTAGCTCGTGAAATTGAAAGTGTGGAAGCAGTTCGTAGAACCAGCTCTGGGTGTCTTTTAGAAAAACTTTCCCACCATCCATTAGTTACATATTTGTGGATGCCATGTGAACATAGAAGCCGCTCAACAATCGCAATGACTTCTTTACGAGTACGTCCATACCCAATAGCTGAGGATCTTGTCAAAAACGTGACGAGTTCCTGTTCTTCCTTCTCTGTAAGGTATGACGGTGGACCACTTTTTGTGCCTGGTAAAACTTTACCACTAATTCTGTCACCCAGTGTACTCTTGGGTACTCCATATACACAAGCAGCTTTTCTAATACTCATTCCATCTTGAATAACAGCTTTCATCGCTTGCTCCATGCTGATGTGTGTCCAAACTTTGTAATGTGTCTGATGGGGATTTTTTTGATGGTATCCAACTTCAGATGAAGTGTATCCACTGCGAGATACCAAGACTCGTTCCCGAAGTGGTGGATAATATGGCTGCATAGTGCATATCACAACCTACCATTGGAATAAGTGAAAATTTGCAATACATTAATACATGTACTTAATTCTTGCCCGTACCTAACAGTTATATATGTGTGTGTCAAATATGTGTAGTTAAGAAAATTAAGAAAGTTGCATCATTCTGAGGTTAGATCAAATAATTGGCAAGCCAAGTAAAAGAATGTGTATTAGAGCTACAGAGGAGCTTTTGGGAAAACAGATTATAGAAACCCTACTATTATAATCATTTGTTGGGTTTCATGAAAGTCATCAGCAATGGTCACCACACAGCATCATAGGGATAATTCTTTCTCCAAAACTTAAGTTTCTTTCCTAAAACTTCCCATTTATCAACAACCTTCTAGATCTTTCTGCCTCAGTCTTGGTTTTTTCTCATCAATCAATTCACTAGAATTTAATAATTGTATCAGGTTCAATCAAATACTCTGTTTCACTCTGAACTTTACAATCTACTATTGGGTAGGTGTATATATATAGAATAGCCAGGGGATAAATTAAAACATTTTACTTACCAATAACCTTCTTTCTGCCTCTTGGTCACCACTTGTTCTGCATTGAACGATGTTCAAAAACTCACGTGAGCCTGTCCGTCTGAGCTTTATATAATTATTTCATTGTTTTATGTATATATATATATATATACTTTATCTACGTTTTAGTAACTTAAATATGTCTTGCATAATAATGTTCTTTTGAATACCTCTCAATGCTACCAATTTGAAGTCCATGTCTGTGCGTCCGTAAGTTTGTCCGATCTTCAATGTTTTTGGACAGTGTCTATTTTGCCCTCGTGCAGAAACTCTACACAGCGTCAGACGGCAGGAAAGTAGCAAGGTATTATACTATAGCAGTTGTATCCTAGCGTATGTGGTTTGAGAGCTCTTCGACTGTAGTAAGTAAAATATAGTGTCCGAATATACCTGGTGGCCGATTATTCAATTATTACTCTATTGCTGAGCTCGCGTGATGATAACCTCGTTTGAGGCACTGAAATTAATGGCGGAGTGTGTTTTGGTGTATCAGGGAAAAGAGTCGTTGTCTGACAACAATAAGGCCCTTCTTTTAGCTAAACATCTGCTTACTCGTAATATACCACAATCTCCTTCCGAGGGCTACAGTCATATTCTAAAAATAGCTCAAGAAGCCCCATTTTGCGTCTTGGACCAAACTTCAACGTTCGAACAAAGTCACCAAGGAAACATCCATGCTGCAGCGGATATAGTGCTCAAGGCGATTCTACCTAAACTTACCTATGAATTAATACCTTTGATAATCTCGCTTTTGAATAGTGAAGACGTACAACATCGATATCCTACTCTTGAGAACCTTTTCACTGTAATTCCAAGTGACGAACCTGACTCCTTAAAGTTAGAAGGTATGTTCATGCTCTTGTCCAATTGGGAGAGTTCTTCATTAGAAGTATACAACATCAAGATAAAGCAAACACGAGAAACTTTTCTGCGTCATCCGGCTGTGAAAATTTCCGGAATCTGCTACTATTCTTCATTCACAATGATGCTGCCTATGCTGGTTGATTTTATGCACAACATGGAATATGCTGAAGAATGGGTTAAAAATGTCCTTGAGAAAGGCTTTAAAACTAATTATAAAGCAATTTCAAGTTCTGAATATTTCCCTGAGAACCAGAGATCAATGCCTGAAGCAGAAAAAGCTGTGTTCGCTCATAGTTTGCCGCTTACTTGCAATTTGCCACAATCTCCTTCAGACCGTGATCATGTACAAAAACAAACCAAGGTACCTGGAACTTCAATTCAGTGTACAGATGAAGACAATAAGTCTCATACGCTTGATCAATTGCAAGGAAATATCGATTCTGCAGTGGAGGAAGTTCCATAGGGAAGGTGTAACAACAAAACAATGTATGCAGAGTTACATACCCAGGCAACACATAATTACTGGTCCATGTGAGACTACTACTTGTTTAGACTAGGATTGATTTTATTTGGACTCATCTATATTCCATAGACTCTACTAGTATATAATATGCTTGCTAAGTACTACATACAATCTCTTAAAAATTAATAAATTAATGATTATAATTATAATTTTATATACATTATAATATATATCATAGCTAGCATAATAAACTGATGACAATAATTATTATAATTAATTAATATAATTATACAACAAATTATTAGCATAATTATGATGACTATAATAATTTTATAGTATATACAATAAATCTTAGGTATATGATAAGCATAATAATTATATAGTAATTGGCAATTTCAGCACATAAGCAAACTCTGTTATATTCTGCTTTATGCAATTACATATTCTATTTGTGGAAACGTTTGTATAAATACCACTAATTTTTACAGTATTACACTATATTTCAATCAATTGGTTTGGTTATACAAGTTGCATATCCATTATGAACATAATAATCAAATTTATAACAAATATTATTATGTTCCTAATGGATAATATATCTGTACTTTCCGTTAGATACACAATAAACATGTTTATAATGGAAAGTAGAAACAATTATTATGTTCCTAATGGATAATACATATATACTTTCCATTAGATACACAATAACGGAAATAAATATTATAATTGTCATAATTCCGAAATAATTTTTGTTGAATAATAATGTGCATTGTCATTACTATCACTGTATCATGACCTATCTCATGGTTGAGTGGTTACAAAATAATACAATGCCTATACAACTTTACATTGTGATGAGACTATGTGAAAATAACATCATTTCATGATATTTGAAATAACAACTTTTTATGTAAAGTGCACACAGTATAACTTGAAGCGGAGACTGTGGCATGGTATGGGCAGTTATATATATCTATATTTATATATATTTATATATATATATATATATATATATATAAATATTATATATATATATATATATATATATATATATATATATACATATATATATATATATATATGCATTTCAGTACAGTTTATTACTTGGTAGATAAGGATAATATTGCTATATTAAAAAATATAAAGCACAGAATACTCATGCTTGAGTGAGAACAAATACATCATATAACCCTAACAATGCCAATACACGTGTAACATTGTTCTTATAGCATACAAGACTATGTGAAGATGTTCCTACCCCCCTGCGCTACAGAATATTTATGAAGGGCGTGACTGAGCGGAAAATGGTTGACTTTTCTAAACTAATTGAAAATTCAGAAATTGCGGATACTGTGAACTACATTATCTTTTGCAAGGTATGCATACGTTATTATATGACTTTGTTCTAGCTGACTGATGAGTTTAGAAGATGTTTAATTAAAGTATTCTAAAGTTCGATTCCGACAGACAGACGGACGCTTTAACCACTTTTAATTAAGGTAGTACTAGGGAGTGGGTGGATGCGACTCCAATCACTTTCAAAATAGAATATTATATAATATGACTCTAACCTGGTGTAATAGCAACCTTTATATCTTCTGATCTACTTTATATTTTTCTGTATGCGTGGGAGTGTTGCAAAAATCTCCATTTTTGCAATCACCAAAACCAAGAAAGCCACGCCCACCAATCATGGCGTGCACCAAGTACAATCATTTTGAGGAAACAAATAGAGCCGTTTTCTGAAAATTCATTTTACTTTTATAGTTACAAGAGGCTGAAGAAAGCTGAATTCTGTAGCTTTTCAGTGAAACCATAAAATCTAACTTTCTAGGCACTATCAAACTCCGATCTTTCTCAGAGAGCAACTACAGTTACCCTGCTTGTACAAAGAATCATAAAATTATTGCATTCTGTGTTTTGTACTTTTGTAATAGCTATCCTTATATGAAGTGATAACCACATAAACACTAAATGAATACACCTGCACATCCTATGCCACATGGATTGCAGACTCAGGTTCAAATTTTACTGTGTGCATTTTACATGAAAGGTTGTTACTTCATACAAGGAGCGACGAAATCTGTGCTTTGTACTTTTGTAATGGGTAATATACTATCCTATATGAAGTGATAACCACATAAACACTAAACAAATACTACCCATGCTATGCCACATGCATGTAGTCTCCCTTCAAATTTTACTGTGTGCACTTTACATGAAAGGTGGTACATGTATAACAAAACATGAAATTATGTTATTTAATTTTCATTTAGTCTCATATGCCAACGTGCATGTATAGAGGCATTGTTAGGATTATATGATGATGTATTTGTTCTCACTCAAGCATGAAATCATTGTGCTTTTTAATGCTACAACTTAATAATCACATAAGGACTATAAATGCATACATATTTGATACTGAAACACATAAAAACTGAGCTTCTCTGTTCCAGGTATGGACAGCATCCAACTATGAAATGATACACTTCAACAATTTATCAGCAAATTAATAATTATACGTAATGATTACTATTCTAGTTTTCCATTTAAAAAAATGAGAAAAATAAAAAAAACAATTTAAAAAAATGAATGAATAATAATTATTCATTCATTTTTTAAAATGTTTTTTTATAACAAATCTTTATAAGTATTTTATATATCAAAATAACAAACAAACCACACTTGTGTAGCGTTTTTATGTGAAAGTGGTGTTCCATCACAATCTTGTTCCTGTGCTTTTTCAGTCTTCATAATACATACTCATTCCTTTTTTAACAAAATTTTTTAATTACAATAACAATTTATGATAAAGATTTAGTAAGTTTTGGTACTAGCCAGTGTTCTCCACTATAACAAACTTCTCTGGCCATCTAAAAGATATTGTGATACATAAAAACACGTACTCAATATCAAAAGATAAGTGTGTATTGCAGAGATCTAAGCACATTACTTGCCATTTCAAATTTATGGGCAGCCATTTGTCTTATTAATACTATTAACAATAAAATTTTGTAAAACAATGCATGATACATTTACTTGGATCGTTAACAGTGAGCAAAACTTTTCCATACAATATTTCCTATCAGTGCATGTTGTTAAAAATGAAAGATTAGCTATATATACTATACATAATTACATATAATAATATAATTATAATATGTATAAAATTTATAGGATTATATATACAGCTCTTTCTGGTTCTACGTGGATTTTGGTATACGTTAGCTAGATGCAGAGTTTCTGGAATGATCTTCAGCCAATAACGTTTCATTTTGAACTCAGCACTCAAAGTGTTCTTATCTTCATGCATCCATAGAAAATATCGATGTGATTTAAAGTGAGCCTCCAGACAAACATAGTATATTTCAATGAGAGGTTCATCCCAATCGGGTATTCTAACAAAGCCAAATTCCTGAAAGCATTTATCAGCACTCCTTGTCCCACTAAATACTGTAAGAAAGCTGGTAACTGGCACATTTCTATCATCCATAATACCTTGAAGATCACTTACAACACCACTCTCAATCAAGTCCATCACAGGTTTTGGTAAGAAGCTGGTAAGCTTATCTCTCACCGTAATGTTTTCTGAAACCCTTCCAGAAGTAGCGATAGTCCAATAGTCTTTCTGTTCGTTGCTGTCAACTTCAGTTAGACTGGGAAGCTTTTCAGCTTGGCTGACAGCATAATTAAACTGCCTCACTTGATTACCGAGTGTATGTTGTACCAACTTGGACTGCACTTCAAGCAGCCTCTCTTTGCATCGAGAGTTTCTAGCCAGTTGCCCTACAGGAACCACGGAATACATTATGGGATTATTATAAACACACCCATCCAGAATGTTATTCAAATATACGTGCAAAGAATCGTATCTTCATTTAATTTAATTAAAAATTAAAAACAAGATTATAAAACAATAAAAAATTAATACTCAATCATAATTATTTCTGTACTTCTTATCAGATTATAATTTTAGCACAAAATGTAGTAGTAGATCTAAAGTCTATGGACTATAAATTCTATAATGTGCCCAAATAAAATCATTAACTTGGTCTATATATACGAGTAGTAGTCCCACATACATCGCTTATTGCTGCACCATGTTATAAACCTTCCTTAAGGAGCTTTTGAATCTCTTTATCAGCATTGTTTATAGAATCAAATGGAATGGACTGCAGAGTCATAGTGAATGAGGAAGAATGGAAATTTCACAACAGTATGAATCTTTCCAAGACTTTTGTCCACAGCAACATTGATATTTCCTTCATGATCATCAAGCTTAATTAACTGTTTATTGTCTTCATTTGTGCACTGAATGAAATACCAGATCCTTTGGCTTGTTTATAGGCTTACATGTAGTCTCGCGAGCCAGACTCCACCCCTTTTTGAGATCGGACGTCCGAGCTCAAAAAGAGGTGGAGTCTGGCTCGCGAGACTAGCCTACATGTACATAATGCACAATCGTTGGACTGGAATCACTGAATTGGAATGGTGGACTGGAATAGTGGATTGGAAACAAAGGGATAAAGTTGTACTTGGGTGAGGGGCAGATGCAACTCCAATCAGTTTCTAGTCTTCTAACGTTGTTGCTCATTCAATCTGCGGAGGTATAATTACATTTATCAAGGGGTGTGGTTTCATTGATGATTTAATTACTTATAATGTTGGAGCAACAGATCAAGACTCAACTGATGAAATGACAGCTGTTAATAAGAGGTACTGTATGTATAATGTGTATTATGTATGTATGTATGTATGTATGTATAATTGTACACATGTGTAAGTCATACATACATACATATTACACATAGGTATATGTATATATATATGTATGACTTAGACATGGGTAATAGTAATGTATAATAGTAAAGATCAGGGCCACTGAGAGGTTGAAAGGGGCCCAGGGTGCGCGAAGCGTGCCGAAATTTTTAGCTAATTAATTATTCATAGTGGGTGTGGTTAGTTAATTAATTGCGTGTTATTAACTATAATTGCTCATTCAGCATTACACGTGTCACTGTTTCAGGTATAAATTATTATTATAACTATTATTATTGTTTATGTAGCTTGTGTTTCATATATATAATTGAGTAAGCTTATCTATATAATAACAGTCAAAAAATTTGAGGCCCCGGGGCAGTCGCCCCTGTTGCCCCCCCCCCCCCCCCCCCCCCCTCTCAGTGGCCCTGGTAAAGATTACATGTTTCAAGGTAGTAATAGTAATAGGTAATTAAAAAACTGATGTACTAGTAATAGCCAGGCTTTCATTTGCTGAGTGGGGCAAAAGGGTAATTTGACAGACTTTGGGAGGGAGGGTGATATACAAGGTGTGCATATTAGAGGGGCAAATGCCCACCCCCCCCCCCCCTTTAAATGAACCCCTGGACTAACAGACAGTCAAGTAACTGTAATAGTAATATAGTAATATACAATCTCAATGTTGAGGTAATAGTAATTGTCACAATTCTTCCCATTTACAACACTGGTGGTTCTGCTGCAGATGTCTCAGCCATTGTTTACCAACTATACTCCAAACTTGGCTCCTTTTCCAATATAAGATTACAACTTTCAACAACTTGTTTACCTAGATTCAAACACTCCAAGCATTTTGTAGGACTAAGTCAAATGTAATGTCCTCTCTTTTGATAGCAAGTGGAAAAACAAAACGACCTCACTATATGTTGGCACCAGCCACACCCACAATATTGGGTTTTCTAACAAGAGGAATGTCTCAGCTACTCACCAGATTCCAGACAGCACCCTTTTTGAACCCCAATCAATGGCAGGACACCCCCCCTTTTAAAATTCCAACGTACTTTATACATGTGTTTAAGTGCAGCCGAAAAGCCATCAATGGTTTTACCCATTTTCATGGGCTTATCACTGGACCAATTATGAAAATTCAAAGTGCTCCATCATGCTAGGAATGCACTCCAAACTGCATAAGGGTCAAATGTCACAAATAAGTTATATTTTCACTTAAAGTAGGGCCAGTAAAGAGACTCTTTAGTATTGGAGGGAAAGTTTTTGCTTGAATCCGGAAAATGTTACTGATTCTCTTTTTGAGAAACTCATGAACATTAAATGCAGTTTAAAACATGAAAGGTCAATACTATAGTAATCCATAACACTGACTTAGATAATAAGGTACATGTAATAGTAATACTAATTGTAATATATTGCACTGATTTTGACGGTATTAGTAATACTGATTTTTAAGGTAACAATAATACATGTAGTAATATATTACACCAACTTAGGAGGTATTAATAGATTTATAATGTAATAGTAATTTTAATATAATTATTACAGTAATAGTAATAGATTTAGTAATAGTAATATACATGTAGTACATTGCATTGTAATTGACGCTATGTCTGGTTTGTGTGTATGTACATGTATGTAATGCATATATGTACATGTATGTATGTATGTTTGTATGTAATATGTATATTTGTATGCATGTATGTATGTATGTATGTATGTATGTATGTATGTTTGTATGTAATATGTATATTTGTATGCATGTATGTATGTATGTATGTATGTATGTATGTATGTTTGTATGTAATATGTATATTTGTATGCATGTATGTATGTATGTATGTATGTATGTATGTATGTTTGTATGTAATATGTATATTTGTATGCATGTATGTATGTATGTATGTATGTATGTATGTATGTATGTTTGTATGTAATATGTATATTTGTATGTATGTATGTATGTATGTATGTATGTATGTATGTATGTATGTATGTACAGTGCTCTAAATAATTTTTGAAAGTGTCCAGCAGAAACACCAGGACAAAACAATATTTGACCAGCAAGTTGTGAATTTTGTCTGGACCAGCAAGTCTCACAAATCTGTATTGTACCCATTTATGTCTTATGAGATATAGAAGTAATCCACTAAGCTATGACTACTCTTGACTAATAATTTCCCTTTACTGTGGGATTAATGTACTCATTTTTTATAACTAATCAGACAATTTGTTCAGTTAAATGCAATTTTGTCCAGACAAAGCAGTGAAATGGGTGGAAAATGGCCAATTGCTAAATGTTATTTCGAGCACTGTATGTACACATGTATGTAATGCATTTATGTACACGTGTATATGTACATGTATGTAATGCATGTATGTATGTATGTATGTATGTATGTATGTATGTATGTATGTATATGTGTATATATATATGTATGTACCAATGTATGTACATGTACTATTGTCAGGTTAAATGAGAAAGGTCAGTTCAGTTCTCATCACATGTGGGAAGATGAAGAGAATGACAACAAAAGAACTAGTCTAGAATCAATCATGATTCTTAAAAGACCAGAGGGGTTAAAAAGAGGAGACCATCCTCCAATGAAGAAACCTGAAGAGAAATCTACATCAAGACACAACAAGGGAGGAAGAGATCAATATGGAGACACAACAAGGGAGGAAGAGATCAATATGGAGCTGGGAGAAGGAACAAAAGGGTGGAGCTTCATCAAGAAGATCCTAAAACAAGAACGTAAAGATCAAAGGCAATAAGATGATAAGGAATCCAGAGGGGGTGTGTTTAAACAGAGTGAACAAAGGAGTTATCAGTCTAAAGAAAGACATAAGAGTAGTAGAGCTAATCATAATAGACATGTTATAGCTGATAAAAAGAGAAGAGGATTTTAATATGTTAACTGTTCATCATTGATATGTATTGTTTTGCGAATTTTTCTAACATTATAAAAATTATTAATTAACAAGAGCTGACATGTATTTATAGAAGGCATGACCTGACCTGGCAAAAATGTGTGGGTGGGGCTGGTGTGTGAGGTTTTATATACCAAGTTGCTAGATCGACTGTCAGTTTTCTGTCTCTGATTTGCAATAGAACTACTTAGAAAGAAGATCTTGTGAGAGAGGTTATATACGTTTTTCAGCAGGTGGTGATGGGTGTGTTGGATTGGAGCAAGAAGAGTGTATCACTGATCACTTTGCTGTTTGCAGCTGTTGCTATCTGCGATGGTGGTAATGTTGGAGAATGGTATAATACGAGTGTAATGGATGGAAATATGATTACTGTTGTATATAATATTACAACTGATACATCACAAGTAAGTTTGCATGTGATGTGTGTCTGATCACTGATCAATATGCAAGCTTGTTGATCTTTGATTGATCCCATAACCAAATCTTTATTTCATGCATTGATTGGCACATGGGAAGCTCAGGATGTGCTTTGTCATCATATAAAACTATAGCTTTGATTTCAAGTCTTGAACAGTGCAAGAATGTATGACACAATACATCTAGCCTTGATTTTGAGTATTGATACAGTGCAGGGATGCATAACATACGTAATGCATTTAGCTTTGATTTCAAGTCTTGATATAGCACAAGAATGCAAACATAGTATATCTAGCTTTGATTTCAAATCTTGACATGGCACAAGAATGCATGACATAATACATGTAGCTTTGATTTCAAGTCTTGACACAGTGCAAGAATGTACAGCATAAAAACATCAAGCCAAATGACAAAGCCATTTATTGTTTTGGATTGAAGTAGCCATGGCAACTTATCCTTTGATCTTGTGGCTTCCTATAGTACATGTAGATTAGTCACCCAAATAATATCCCAAACCTGACTGTACATAAGCAAAACTACTCACAGCTAGTTTGAATTATACGTGTTTCAAAATGTGTCAGTTTATAACATAATTATATAGTACACATATATAACTTGTATGTATAATATGCAATGATAATACATGTTGTGTTAGTATTGTTTCAATTATCAACTGTTTTTTTTTTAACTACAAACTAAAAAGCTACATGTACAATTCTCATACTCAAAACTGAAACCAGTATATCAATGTTCAATATGATATATTAACGAATCCTTATATATATTGTGGTAGTTTATAGTTCAACTTGAAAATGACCACATTGTTTTTGTATGTGTTGGGAATTAACAACATGTTTTAGGAATTCCAAACTCACAAATGATTGGAACTTGAAGTGATAAGAGCTTTACTTTGTTTATTAATAATCTAAATATTATTTACTTAACTGAACTGTACTAAAACCTCTTTTAGTTAAAGGTCTTTTCAACTGAACTGCCATTTTACTAAGATATTGTGAGTTTAGTTAACTGCACTGTACTAAAACCCTAGTTAACTGAATGATAATAAGCATGACAAAATTATTGCATAAAGCTTGTGCAAGGATGTTGCTAATTATGTTAGTTTTATGAGTCAAGAGTCTGGTATGGTCTTTTTACCTGTGAAAGTTTGTTTTATATGGAATAGGGGTATGTGTCTAGCACCTGTTTATGTACACAATTATGATGCAATAAAGCAAATGAAATTAAAACTCAAAAAGGTATATAAATTTGTAGTGGTAATGAGCTGGTCCATCTTATTATAGTGTCTTGTGATAAGAGAGTAACTATACTAATACTAACTCAAGTAAATGGTAGTAGTAATGAGTTATCCTGCTATGCATCTTATTGTAGTGTCTATCGGTACTCTATCCCACTTTCTTTTCTTGATAACGGTGGTGAAATGTTTGGGTGGACCAAGTTCATTGGGGATAAATCTTCCTTCTTAATGTTTTGGTGGGGCAATTTCAATAAATTCATGGCATGAAGCATGAAGATTCATTCATGAAACAATGTGTCTCTCTGTCATTTTCTTTTGTGAGTTCATGTGTACTTCTACAATGACGACAATCCTTCGCAATCTTATAATTTATTGATCAGTCAACAAGATCATTTCAAGAAGTTTTATATAGAAAGACCATAGTAGTTCCATAATGTTGTATTTACAGCATTCTTTGGGTGTCTGTCTGTCTGTCTGTCTGTCTGTCTGTCTGTCTATCTGTCTGTTTATGGATATTGTTACCTGTACTTTCTTTCCTATTTATAAATTTCATTTCTGCTTCCTTTGAATTCTCTCCTTCCTTCATCCTTTCCCCTTCCTCCTCTCCCTTCTTCTTCCTGGCTGCTTTCTTCCTGCATCTTTTCCTCTTCCTCCTCTCCCTTCTTCTTCCTGCCTGCTTCCCCCTTTCTTCTTCATTACTGTTCTCCTCTTTTCAATTTTTCAGGCTGTTCGTCTCACCACCATTAGTTTAGATGCTAATCTAAGTCAACCCATTTTTGTATCAGTTCGACAAGGTCGTCATATCACAGCATGGACTATACCTTATGTGGAGGATGGGTAAATTATACATGTTATATGCGTGCTTGTATAATTGTGACTGTCCATGTGGTAATCATTCGTATTTGATTTCCAAAGTGGTGTATTCAATTCTGCCTTCTTATTAATAAAACTGTCTTGTCCTACCTAGATACAAAATTTTGTTTGATTTTAGCACTAGATGGCTAAAAAACGAGCAGTTGATATTAAATGTTTGGTAAAACTTGAAAATCAAATTTGCATGTAGTCAAATTATGTTATATTGATAATATTTATAGCCTGTCACCAGCAGTGTAGAAATAATGAGCCAACTGCCAGACATTTTAACTATTCTTGTCCTGCTCACCATATACATGTACTTTACATGTATATATGGTTCAGTTTCAAATTAATCAGACATTCACTAGACATCCAATAATCTCCTGACTGGTTGTTGGCATAATACTGCCTATTACCACATTATTGCTTTGTGTTAAAATTATATTGAAAGCTAATTATAAATTTACATACACATACATGTACATGTACATGTAGATACTGTATATGCACATAACCCATTGAAAGATAATTAATTAATAATTATAAATGTAAGTATATAAATGTACGTATACTTACGTGTACTTACATGTACATATAAGTATACTTACATGTAACATGTACGTACATGTACATGTAAGTATATGTACATGTACATGTAAGTATATTTACATGTACATGTACATTTACATATACTTACATGTACATGTAAGTATACTTACACGTACATGTATACAACACATTTTCTGTCTACATGATGATGTAATCACAATTACTCATTCCTTTAATAAACATTCATACATTAACTAAACATGTACTTTCTTATGACATACACTACAGTATTGTGTATAGTAGTGTATTATAGAGAGCATAGTGTGAGGCTTTAGATACGTCATAATTATGTGAATGTTATGTAATGTTGTTTTTTTACTTTAAAATGTTTTTCTCAACATTCAAACATGTACTCTCTTATGACATTTAGTATTGTGTATAATAGTGTATAGTAGAGAGCATAGTATGAGAGTAAGTCATAATTGTGAATGTTATGTCAGCTGTCTCTTTTGATGTATTACTAATTTGCAACTTACATGTACATGTAAAAATAGAATCATGTTGTGATGCATTTAGCATGGAAGGCTTTTCACTTTGTGAAGTGTCATGCGAGATGCTTCTATATAAACATTCATGATGTCCTCAAAATTGTGATGTGATGACTTTATATAGTGTACATGTATAGTTTAGCGTCTTAAGGTTAATAGATTATACTGTAACTCAATAATTAAGCAATGGATTGAAATTTGACATACACAAAAAAGAACAGGAAGGACTATTACATGTGTGTATAATATGAAAATGGTACTGGTAAATGATTGTTGGACATTCCAAACTAAAGTTATGAACATTTATCTGAGGTCTTGGTGAACGTGAATGACCTTTAGTGGCGTCATTTCTATTTATATTTAAATGAACAAACTACCCCCAAAAATTTTTTTTTATTTACTGTACTGTATGTGTATATTTATAAACCCAGGATAAATATTAAGGGTGCATGATGTTTGTCAATAGTGTTTTTCAGCATAAACCTTAGGGGTGGACCAAGACAAAAAGATGGGAGAGTGCCATGTTACCTAACACCCTTTAAGAGAAACACTGATAAATCTTATTATTTCCTCAGACATGCCTTCCTAGAAGTGGATCGCACTCTTTGTCCTATCTTGAATTCTCCATTTAATGATAATTCAAGCAGTCTGATTCATGTTGATATATCAACTTCAACTACTGTCAATCTATCTTTCAGTCTGTTATTGGAATATGTCCATGATTACCAACTAAGGTAGGTGCATCCCTATAATTGCTCTTCCACAGGTTTGAACTATAAAAATATGCCATGTGTCACATACACGTGGCATACGTTGTTAAGGAGGTTGCGTCAACAGCATGCAGACTACATAATAATAATAATAATAATAATAATAATATGTCCATTTTAATTTCTGTAGTTTAAACACTACTGTTACTACTGAAGTGTCCACACCATCTCCTGTGGTCAGTGTCTGTCAATAAATCACTTTATACATCAGTTCATCAATTCATCCATCCATTCTACCTTCCATCCATTTATTCATCCATCCATCTATCCATTCATCTCTTCATCCACTCATCCATCCATTTATCCATCCATTCTTTCACAGTTCTATGTTTTTGAATATCCACAAGACACTGACCATGTGCTTGTAACTGTGACCTCAGACTCAACTATTTGTGCTATAGTCTCGATCCAAGATCAGCTGGTATGGGAATGTGGTTTTACATAAATGAATGAGTAAAGGGAAAATGTATGAGATCAGCAGCTGATTTTTCAGTCATTTTGTGCAATAAGACTACAAAATTTGATATCTAGAAGCAACAAATTGTCTTCAAGAATTTTAAAGAAATCATTTGTTTTGGTTACAAGACAACTGAAAAACAAGTGTTTTGTATGAACAAGACAAGTTTCAGAACAAATAAGATCTCATATTAGACATATTCTCTTTCACCAACAAAAGATTTGGTTTTGACCACCAACATTTAGACTAGATACTCCTGGGTAACTGTAGGACCTTACTAAACCTCTTGTTGGTAAAAGAGAGTATGTCTAACATATTGAATGACCAACAAAGAAGGTTCCTCCAGGACTATTTACAAACTCAAATAATCTCTTCATAATTATTATATACATACACATGTACATGTACAGTTTATTTACATGTACATGTACATATACAGTTTATACACATGTACGTACATGTACAGCTATTCATTGTAATTTTCGTGTATATATATATCACAGTGTCCCACTGATCAACTCGTAGATTATCCATCTCACAGAGGAGTATTCCAAACTATGGAGAAACTTGCAGCTATAAACGTTAAGGTAAATACATGTACGTACAGTGTATACAATGTATATTAGGATACTGGGATCGAGGTTCATGTGACGCACATAATATAATCAGAACATAATTATACAGAATGCTATGATAGAAATCCTACCTCTATACAAGTACTCAGTGTTTCATACAACAGGGAGGATATCGTCCTCCCCTTCACTTCAGTTTCCCCCCAGAAGCCACCATAAGCAACTTCTTAGAGCACAAATTAAAGTTAAAAACATTTCCTGGTAGAGCATACCCCCAGACCCCCCTACCCCCACAGGAGCAGTGTGCTTCACATGATCAATTCTTTCCTCTCCCTATTAAGGAATCCTGTATGACACCCTGATACTAGCTAGTGTAGTACCATATATACTCTAATTAATTCATACTAACTTACATGAAGCTATAGCCACACCTATTTCTTTCCTAGCGCCCCACCCATCAGGACTTCTTTTATGTTGTGGTTAGTATTTATCATGACGAGGAATGTTCACAAACCAAAAAAGATCTGATTGACGGATTGATTACGTTGAACACATCAGGTTTGGTTTGGTTTGTTCATCAGTTCTATAGTTTATCCATCTATCTATCTATCTATCTATCTATCTATCTATCCATCTATTATTTATCTATATCCATCTTATCATGTATCTATCTATCTACCCATCAACCCATCAATCCATCTATCATTTATCTATCTATCTATCTATCAATCTATTTATCTATCCATCTATCTGTCTATCCATCTATCATTTATCTATCTATCCATCTATCTATCTATCCATCCATCTATCTGTCTATCTAGTATCTATCTACGTATCAGTTCGTCTATCAGTCATTAGTCTATATAGAATATGATTTATCATTTTAGAGTAATTTTGTTTTAACATGATGATTTGGTCCATAACCTTTAAGTATAATGTACATGGGTATTGTGTACATATACAAATACTATATGTATGTACATAGATATGTACACAAGTACATATGTAACTATGTACTTGTGTACATACAATGTACATGTACCTAATGTACATTTACATATGAATATACATGTAGTGCATGCATGTACATGTGTATGTTGAAAATGGTCATGAAATTAGCAATGTACTTATTATACTGTTCTTAACTCTGTCTCTGTCTCTGTCTCTGTTTCCATCTCTGTCTCTCTCTCTCTCTCTCTCTCTGTATCTTTCTCTTTCTCTGTAGCTCAATATAATCCCGTTTTCTTCCATGATGAAGGAAAGTTCAGAAATGCCAAAAATGTCACCATAGCAATAAAACACACACTCCCATGTGAGTAAAGCTCCACCCATTCATTATACACTGAATTCTTTATCTATCTCAAATTCTCTCTTTATCTTCAGCAAACAAGTACTGGATTGGTCCTCTTGTTTCATTCATGGTATTTGTATCATTCTATGTAATCACTCTTACATGGATTATAATAGTAGATTATTTCTTGTGAGTAAATCTCCTTATCTTATATCTATGTATCTATGTATCTATCTATGTATCTATCTATGTATCTATCTATCTATCTATCTATCTATCTACATCTATCTATCTATCTATCTGTCTGTCTATCTATCTATATCTATCTATCTATCTATCTACATCTATCTATCTATCAATCTATCTATCAATCTATCTATCTCTATCTTTCAATCTTACATTACATGTATATATTATCATCTTATCATTTACAAAATGTACTTATAAATTTGAAATAAAATAACTGATAGTTGTGTTTAGTGCATTACTTGGAAAATAGATGGAATTTTTGTATGATAGTCCTGTATAAATAACACTACATTCACTAACCTCCCCCCCCTGGAGGAGTAGGGAGTATTGCAGCTGATGTAATTCCAGTTTCTGATTATAAACACACACACACATACAGTATACACACTCACACATACACATATACATATACATATACATGTACATGTACATACAAATATACACTGTACACACACACATAGACATGCACACATGGTCACACACATTAATTATACACACAATGTCACACATACACATACATGTACATGTAACAACTAACTCCAGTGGGAAAATCAATAAATATAATGATTGAATATTAATTATTATGTATAATGATAATGATATTAACCATTTAGTTATTACAAACACAAAGCATACAAGTTTGTGGAGGATCTAGAATTGCAAAGATTAGAAGAAGAGACGCAGGAACAAACAGACAGTGGTCAGATCGAGAGAAGAGTTACATTTACACAATGTATAAAGCGTCCATCTTTTTTACGTGTTCTTGAAGGATCACACTGGTCTAAAGAAGTTGAAAAGAGAAGTGAGGAAGTTATGATAGTACATGTATGTAACTTATTTGATTGGTTATATCTGTTGTTATAGCAACACCGACTTGTAGTCCAAAAAACCAGGACTATATTCAGAAACAATGTGAGATATACATGCACATATACATGTATATAGTTTATATACATTATTATACATTATATATAAATGTAGACATATATGTACGAGTACATGTACATGTATATATAGTTTATATGTTATAGTTATACATGTAGAATACGCATGCCGTCTATTACTGAAATATAATCCCTAGCAAAAGGGCGGCACACCTGAGTGCGTGGGATTATATTTCAGTAAAATAGACCACGTGCGCATTCTATAACTGATATATAGCCACCCATTTCAATTCAAACACTCGCCTTGCTACTTTCCAGCAACTAACAAAGGATAATGTTGATATATATGGCTTTCTTAGAAGTTCTTCTATACATGCAAACAAAGTTAGAAGTCTGTATTGTTAAAAATATGGAAGTATGAAGCTTAAAACCAGTGTGGGCATTGCCCTGGACTTTTCATACACTCGCCTTGGTGTCTTTCTGCAATTAACGCAGCATGAATTTCACATCTTGAAAAATGCAAGAGTTATCGAGCTAAGAAAAGTTGTTTCTGTAACGCCCCGCCCACACAATTTGCTAATTCATGCATGCGCGATACTATTGCCTTAGTTACAGCGTCTGCGAAACTGGGAAGTTATAAACCGGTCTATAACTGCCAATATGCGAAATATAACATAGCAACAACATAGTAACAGGCTATGTACATTATTATACATTACATGTATATATAATATTAGACACATACATGTACATGTACATGTACATATAGAAAGTCAAGTACATGTACATAACATACATTATTATTAACTATATATACAGTCAAGGAGGCTCTTCTTAAACAGTCTACATGTAGACCTCGAGCTCTAAACAGATCTTTGTCTAATCCTATAGTATCTCCAGATAGAAGTCCATTACTCAGACATGGGGGTTACAAGAGGTACATAGCTAATACATGTGACTATCATTTGATCAATTATTATTATGATTATGAATATAATGTGCTTATACATGTACATGTATTATCTGAGAAATATAATAATGATAGGCGAGGGGTGATAATAGAAACTTTCAATTCAATACAATCCAAGTACATGTAGTTTGGGAATCATTATCAATGGTATTGAGTACTGTAGTTTGGGAATCATTATCAATGGTATTGAGTACTGTAGTTTGGGAATCATTATCAATGGTATTGAGTACTGTAGTTTGGGAATCATTATCAATGATATTGAGTACTGTACTGTGAATTCAAGATGTGTAATACATATTGGTACATGTATATCAAATTATCATTCAATATCATGATACAATATTGACTTGTGTGTATATACTGGAGTGAGCAGTTTAGTAAACCTGGTTTTTCTAATTTGCCTAATTTTACACCAAAGGGAATATAACAAGCTAGTGTGCATAACTTTGATTCATTTCTTTCACTATATTTGTTGACAATTACAACCAAACAGGACATTTATTTACATAATTATAGTCATATTGTATCATATCGTGATATTTTTGGCTGCAATTGCAATTACAATACTATGTATTAGTCACATGTACAAATGCCTGTCATAACATTATTTTCATGTGAATTTTAATTATTTATTGATTGATCTTGAAGTTATAATGTCAAATGATATGTTCACAATGAGGGTGTGGCAGTATTGGGTATTAATTCGAGAGCAGTACTTGATACCAGGAGTCCTAACACTGGTATCTGAAAAATAAAGTATTTTATTATCATTATCATCTATCGCTAGAATTTAACAGCCTTTAGATATATGTGCACAATCATACATCTACATGTATCACATGACTATCACATGACTATCACATGACACTAGGTCATCTAAAGATGAAACTGATGGTATAGTTGAAACAGAACTCACAGAGACACAAGCTGTTGAAAATTCCTTACAATCCACTCCTTTTGAGCCGGTAGAAGTGGGCCATATTCTTCACTCTTCTGAAAATGTAATAAATGCATCTCAGACAGTACTAGACACTTCTCAGAATAATCCTCAGACTGAAACCCATACCACTTCTAATAACAATACTCATATCACTGACCAGACTGAGCCCCAGAATACCCTAAGTGAAAATGGTCAGCTAGAGTCCTCTCCCTCATCAGTATCATCTTCACCTGCACATTCACCTGTACATTCACCTGCACATTCACAAAGAAGACGAAGTAGTCATCTCTCACTTGAAGGGAAAAAAACCATGAAGGATTTGAATATTGAAGAGGGAAAGAACTTCCAGAAGAAGTATGAAGGTTACTGGGCCTATCTGGTTGCTATTCTTTTGTTTTATGCTATACCTTCGTACCAGCTGTTCCTTACATATCAAAAGGTATGCATGACCAAACTTTAAAAAGGGACCCATTCCAGCAAGGTCAAAACGCTTATCTTCAATCGCTTGTTATACTCCCATTTGGTTCAGGAAGTTGACAAGATCTGGTATCCTGGAAGATCTATTATTATGTTTTGTAGATACCAAATTTTATTGATTTTGTGTATAAAATGCCAAATAGCAACCAATTAGATGTGAACAGTTGATCAAAAAAAAAATGCTGGAAAAGGTCATTTACTGGATTATATTATGTACATGTACTTGTAGAGTGAGAGGAGATAGGAAACAGACCTACATGTACATGTACATGTAGAGTAATCTCATCTCCATCTAGTTTCATTATGAGTGAGGACAGATGGATAGGAAACAGACCTACATGTACATGTACATGTAGATATTGACTAGGGCTGGAATGAAGGCCGATAACTAACTACCTTCGAAACTTCATCAGCAAAGATTCAAATATTTGCATGTTGTTGTCTCAGCACTATGTACTCAGGTTTGGTGTATTTGTCCTAGCCCTATGTAATGTAATCAGGTTTGGTGTATTCTTCTCAGCCCTGTGTAATCAGGTTTGGTGTATTCGTCTCAGCACTATGTAATCATTATCCAGTACTACAATAGATTGACATTGAATACTTATATATTGTATAGTGTTATTACATGTAGTATTCATGTAATTTTATTTATATATATATATATATATATATTATATATAATTCATTTAGTATTTACATGTCAGTGGTAATCAAGATTTCTGCTACTATAATACATTGTGTAGTCACCCTCTTGGAGTATTCAGGTTACATGTAGTATGTATGTGTATGTCTGTGTCTGTGTGTGTGTCTCTGTGTCCGTACCCGTGTGTGTCCATGTGTGTGTGTCTGTGTCTATGTCTCTGTGTCCGTATCCATGTGTGTGTGTGTCAGTGTGTCTCTGTGTCTGTCTTTGTATCTGAACATGTAGGTGTGTGTCCTTGTGTATGTATTTATGTGTGTGTCTGTCTGTGTTTCTGAACATGTGGTGAATGTGTATGTGTGTCCATGTCTGTGTCTGTGTCTGAGTCTATGTCTGTGTCTGTGTGTCTGTCTTTGTATCTAGACATGTGGTAAATGTGTATGTGTGTGTCCTTGTGTCTGTGTCTGTGTCCATGTGTGTGTCAGTGTGTCTGTCTTTGTATCTGAACATGTGGTGAATGTGTATGTGTGTCTGTGTCTGTGTCTGTGTCCATGTGTGTGTCAGTGTGTCTGTCTTTGTATCTGAACATGTGGTGAATGTGTATGTGTGTCCGTGTCTGTGACTGTGTCCATGTCCATGTGTGTGTCAGTGTGTCTGTCTTTGTATCTGAACATGTGGTGAATGTGTTAGTGTGTTCGTGTCTGTCTGGCTCTATTTATCTTATCTCTCTCCTCCAGTGCATTTAACAACATTTATAGTAACATTGGATTTCTAATGTTGGGATTTCTGTTCATTATTGTTGCACGTCGTCGGTAAGTCATATGACAGTCACATGATATTCACATGATCACATCTATACATGTAGGAGACAAATGTATCGTTGTAATGAAATAGTGAATGAAAACTATGATGAAGTAAGTCTGATCTCATTCTCATATCCTTGTGTTGTTTCAGACTCATTCCCATGCATGCAGATTCATACCATGTATAGCCTCATACCTATTCTATATTTTTCCTTTAGAAAATTGGAGTGCCTCAACATTTTGGAATATACTATGCTGTAGGTAAGTTAGATATTATTAACAAGATACAATTATGGAGAAAAGTATCTTTATGATTGATTGCTTGTGGTGTCATCATTTAGTAATCATGGCTGACTTTCTAATGCCTGAAACTGAACAGTCTATTATACATGTATTTACATGTGTTTACATGTTTTTTCCATTCTTACTTTTTAATGGTTCTCGTATGGGTAATGTATTTCAGTTAGTATTTATAGTTTCCATAAATTGACTACTTTCTGCTAGTCTGTAGTCAACATGTATATTGTAGCTTGAGAGCATGCTCGTTTACGTGCCACATCCATTAATTGACCAAGACTCCGGAATGATCCAACTTTCTTAACTATGTATACAATGTATATGTGTCTGTCTGACGCAAGCAAATACAAACATGTAGTGTACATAAAAACCAACTTTGCATGAGCTTCTGAGCTCAAGATTACAGAGTTCAAAATCCCCATTATACTGAGCTTATTATAGATCCTCACTTAGTTTCTAAATTGATATGCTCCTTTCTCTTTTAGGTATTGCTTTAATGGGAGAAGCTGTTATGAGTGCTGCATATCATATTTGTCCTACAAATTCAAATTACCAGTATGGTGAGTTTCTCTGTCTGTCGTGCACACATACACACACACCCATCCATTCATCCATCCATCCATCCATCCATCCATCCACATATACATGTACACACACACTCATCCATCCATCAATTCATCCACAATCCATTCATTCATCCATCCATCCATCCACTATACATGCACACATGTACATACACACCCATCCATCCATCCATCAATTCATCCACCATCCATCCATCCATCTACATATACATGTACACATGTACAGTACGCAACACCCATCCATCCATCCATCCACATATACATGCACACATGTATACACACACTCATATCCTAATTATATCACATAGATACCACAATGATGTTTGTACTTGTAACATTGGGCCTTTACAAACTCTACGAGTGTCGAAATCCTGATTGTCATCCCAGTCCTCACAAACTGTTGATCACTCTGGCATTCCTGATATTGTTAATTGGATTGGGCGTGGTCAGTAATTAAATGTAAATATCATCCTCAGCTGTCCCACCAATATTGACAAAAGGGGTGTGTCTTGTCTTGTTCTGTGAGAAAGTTGAGACGTGTAACACAACTAAAAGGAATTTTTTTTATTTATATGAACAAGATGGGTGGGGCAGCTGGTGATAAGACTGATATGCTACTTGTACATGTATATATTCACCTGATACAGTGTGTGTGTGTGCAAAGGGTTAAATGATTGGTTTGGTACATCTGTCTGTCAGTTTGTCTTGTCTGTATTTGCAGAGAACTCAAACAATGTCAATCATTATCGTCGGTGATTTTAGTACCCTGTATTTCTGGGTTGACTGGATCAAAGATATAAAGAAACAAAATAAGACTTTCAGCAAATATTGATCTAGTGTGAACTCAGAATGTCACATTGTCTGTCTCATGGAACAACATTCAGAAAACAAATTTATAAAAGTTCAAATATTATCTAAACATTTTCTAAACGCTCGAAATTAGTCGTATAAAAATGCAGACCTTGTGGAGCAGAGTTTTGATATGTTTTGAAGCATGGACCAAATTGGCTCAAAAATGGTTAGTGTGTGTGCCATTGGGAATACATCTTGAGCCAATTAACAAAGAGTTAATGCTGTTAGTGACAATATAATCATAATCAACTGTGCCACTGGCCTAAAGAGAGAACTGTGTAGTGCCAAATAAGAAGCTATTTAGGTCAATGGTGCACCATATGAGCTTATCAAAAACACTATTGCAGAGGCTAATACAGCTCACAGTGTCTGCAATTCCTATACTTGGTTATAATTTGTCTAGAATAGTCCCTATCAGTTGCATCCATAATAATATTTATGATACATATTTGCACATGCTCAAATGTCCACAATGATGATATAGCTGCTGCATTGTGTGTGTTCTCAGAATATCTTTATGATCATGATCAGAAAATTAATCGCTAGGGAAATAACAAATCATGTTAACATATTATTTCATTTCTTCCTTTTCTCAGCTCTACTCTTCAAGTATAATTTTCTATATCATTTTCTTCATTATATTTGAAACCATGGTTATATACATAACTTTACAAAATTACTATCGCTGGGTGAAATGTAAATGAGTTCACTGTATGATCCATTCATCCATCCATCCGTCCATCCATCCATTCATCTATCCATACATCCATTCATCCATCCATCCATCCATCCATCCATCCATCCATTCATCCATCCATCCATCCATCCATCCATTCATCCATCCATAAATTCATCCATTCATTTCAACAATCCATTCATTCATCCATCTATCCTTCTTCTCATCAATCTCTTCTTCGCTTCTAGTGTGGCCACTTTCTAAAACTAAAGAAGTTATAAAAGAACTTTTTCTATATAATTTGTGTCATCCTTTTCCAATTCAACACAAGGTAATACACACACTAAGATGCAGATTATTTGTGTCCTCTTCACATTTATGATACTTCCATTTTGTATTCAGAAAGATTAATATCACTTTTCCTTTCCATATACATATAAATATTTTTATCTGTTTATAGCCTAAGTTCATTTATTTGGTAATAGGAAACATCATCAATTTTATCGGGTGAGTATCACATAATAATATATACATACATGTACTTGTCATGTGTACATACACATATAATACATGTACATGTCGTGTACATACACATATGTACATGTCATGTGTACATATATACATGTACATGTTATGTGTACATATATACATAATTATAATACATGTACATGTTATATGTACATATACACATATAATACATGTACATGTTATGTGTACATATATACACATATAATATGTATTGTGTATATGTACATATACGCATACAATACATGTACATGCAGGGTTTAATCTAGACATATGGAGGGCAAAATTAATAATTGTAGAAACTTGGAGGGGGTGGGGGAGCACGTTTGGCACGGGCAGGAGAGGCAACCCTATTACATAGTACTGTATGATATAATAGAATTTAATGAGAATTTAATGATATGTTTGGTAATGGTGTCATATGCTTGGAGGGGGGGGACTGGAACCCTGGATTAAACCCTGACATGTTATGCAATTGCAAATACATACATGTACATGTACATACATTAATAATTATTTTTCCACGTAGTGGAGTGATTGGACTGATTTGTAGGCCTGCTGATTTTGGAACGTATTTTCTCTTCATTATGATAGCTAATTTTCTATCATCACTGATATACTATATTGTTACCAAGGTAACTACATAACAATACATTGCACATGATCATATACCACAGTTTTTAATACGTTTTGAAGCATGGGCCAAATTGGCTCAACAATGGTTAGTGTGTGAGTCATTGGGAATACATCTTGAGCCAATTAACAAAACGTTAATGCTGTTAGTGACAATATAATCATAATTAACTGCGCCACTGGCTCAAAGAGAGTACTGTGCTGTGCCAAACAAGAAGTTCTCTGGGCCAATGGTGTGCCATATGAGCCTATCAAAAACACTGCTATGTATACTTCATGTAGTAACCATATCACATGATTGTCAAATGCTAAATACCGGTAGTCATTTCTTTATTTAACATCATTCATATCACATGACTGTAAGTCTTTTCTTTACTCAGTTATGTTATAAAGAATGTAAAAGACACACAACGAAAATACTACGTCCTATTATATATTTGATTCTATCTATTTTATTCTTTATTGGAGGAGGAATTTTGTATAGCAGAAGTGTCACTAACTGGCTGGTAAGACAAGTTCATTTGTGGTTTGTGTGTACATTGGAACCCCTCTATTGCGGACATCATTGGGACAAATATAAGTGTCCTGATTACAGGGGTGTCCTCATTTCAGGGTGTCCTCAATAGAGACGTTTCACTGTACATGTTTACATTGTTTACATGTATACATGAATGTGTATAGTGTATATGTATCATATTATGTCAAATTAATTAGTGATTACATGTATGTATGTGTGTGTATATGAATGTGCATGCATGTATGTAAACACCTATCTGTATTGATTATTATATTAATGTACATGTACATACATACATACATACATACATACATACATACATACATACATAGTTACATACATACATGTACATACATACATACAATACATACATACATACATACATACATACATACATACATATATTTCCTATTATTCTCAATCCTCATAGGAATCACCAGCTGGATCTCGTAACAACAATCAGGAATGTATTCTGTTTGATTTTTTTGATACTCATGACTTGTGGCATTTCCTATCTGCATTTGCTCTCTTCTTTGCATTCCTAGTATGTATATCAATGAGTCTATAGGGTCCAGTAGAACCATATACTATATTGTGTATGTATTGTGTTTATGTATTCCTGGTATGTATATCAATGAGTCTATAGGGTCCAGTAGAACCACACACTATATTGTGTTTGTATTGTGTTTATGTATTCCTGGTATGTATATCAATGAGTCTATAGGGTCCAGTAGAACCATACACTATATTGTGATTGTATTGTGTTTATGTATTCCTGGTATGTATATCAATGAGTCTATAGGGTCCAGTAGAACCACACACTATATTGTGATTGTATTGTGTTTATGTATTCCTGGTATGTATATCAATGAGTCTATAGGGTCCAGTAGAACCATACACTATATTGTGTTTGTATTGTGTTTGTATTGTGTTTATGTATTCCTGGTATGTATATCAATGAGTCTATAGGGTCCAGTAGAACCACACACTATATTGTGATTGTATTGTGTTTATGTATTCCTGGTATGTATATCAATGAGTCTATAGGGTCCAGTAGAACCACACACTATATTGTGTTTGTATGTATTCCTCATATGTATTATTATAGAGCCTATATATAGTGCTGGCAAAGTCACATGCTGTGTCTATGTATATTATTAACTATTACCTACATTGGCGAGTTACTGCTTCTTGCATATGTAATAGAACTGAAAAACGAGCCTTTTGAATTTTCCTCCATTTGGTCTTATGATCAAAAATTTAATCTGTTATTATTTAGTTACATATAAACTACACAGTATAATTATGAATATAATAATACTACTTAGGGGTGTGGTTTCTATTGTATATATGTTTAGTACAGTACTATAATTAATTAAGCTTACATCAAACACAAGCCTCCATATTGTTTAGTTACATCAATAACTGAATTACATGTACATCTGATTATATTTTGACTTATTTAAATGGTGTCTGCAACTCCCAAACACATGATGATAGATATGTATCATTACCTGTAAATGTGTTATATGTATGTATGTATGTATGTATGTACATGTGTGTACATGTGTGTATGTACGTACATATGTATGTATGTATGTATGTATGTATGTATGTATGTATGTACAGTGTATGTATGTATGTATGTATGTATGTATGAATGTATATATGTATGTATGTATTTATGTATGTATGTATATATGCATGTTGTATGTATGTTTGTATGTATGTATGTATGTATGCATGTTGTATTTTTGTATGTATGTATGTATGTATGTTGTATGTATGTTTGTATGTATGTATGTATGTATGTATGTATGCATGTTGTATTTTTGTATGTATGTATGTATGTATGCATGTGTGTATATATGTTAAACTTTGTATGTACGTATGTTACTATGCAGTATAAATGTTAATTATTATTCTTCTTACAGTTACTAATGACACTAGATGATGATCAAGAACTAGAGAGTCGTTCATCATTACACATATTTTGATTACCATATCACTTGTTATATACAATACATACATTATATAATGTATGTTTACAGATTATATTCAATACTTACATATAATGTAAGTTATATACAATACATTATTACATAATTATATATTTACAGGTTAATTAAATATGACATTATAAATGTTGTTTTATTATTAAATTAGATTAATTTTTCACATTTTAAAAATATTTTTATTTGACAATATTGACTCATGATAATAGAATATCTGTAGTGGTCTTGTGTAATACTAAATGTTATTAACATTCACCTTGACCTCAGGAAAAATATCATAAATTTAGTTTGGAAGGACCAATAATCTTTATGTAGCATCACCTCCAGCGTATTTTTGAAGTTACAGAGTTTAGATACAAACATGCATATGGATACTGACTCTCTTGGATGTCTGAATGTGCTATTAAATTAAATTGGAATCGTTGCACTATCTCTGATGGTGTTGGACGATAGTGTGTCTTCATAGCCGCAACTAAGTCTTGGTATGACATCTCCTGGTTTTCTGAGCATTACAACATTCCTTAGTGTCTTGTAGGTCACAGGGCCTATTGTAGTCAGTAGAATAGCGCTCTTCCTGTCATTTTCCTGTCATTTTCAGTAATTCCATATGCTTCATAGAAATGGTCTAGTCGCTCTACATACTGTATCCACTCTTCCTTATTATCATCAAATTCCCCGACATGTCCAAATAGAGTACCCATCCTCATCACTAATTCTGTAGTAACTTGAACAATAATTAACCGCCTTAGTGAAATCTGGAATAAACCTTTTGAATAAAAAATGCAGCATATATAGATACAGGAACTAGGGCTGGTGCTCTTACATAGACAGTGAGACTATAATTCATAATAGATAATTGGCTATACCATTCTTAGCATACACAATGGCGATTACAATAACTTAATAACAATCAACTTAACATTGTTCATAATATAACCAACTGACATGTCGACATTACTACAATAAATTGTAAACTTTTACTATGAAGAACCTCCTTGTGCTATATATGTATAGCCACTCCTCAGACCTATGGCTGTAAACTATTTGATAACATTTTATTTTTCAATGGAGGTCTTTTTTTCATACTCCCCATTGTAATTGTGGTTACATGTACAGTGTTGGTATTACATGATAAACATATGTAATGTTATATCCATTGGGAATAAATAATATTGTGAATTTTGGCTGCTATTCACTGTTAGTGACCTTGTTATATTTTTTGCGCAGTGGGTAGGATGGCAACTCATCCAGTTGTACTTCCAGAGGTGTTCAACAGAGAAGGGAGCTGGTATCAATGGATATTTCACTTCGAGAATGTAGCCGCAGTAAATGAATGGAATGAGGACTCTTGTCTACATTGGATGAAAGTTCGATTGGCTGGCAGAGCGCAGACAGCATTTCAGAGATTCCTACAACAAGTGGCTACAGACTATAAGAGGACAAAGAAAGCTCTTCATGAATGATCTGAGCCATCTAGTTGCACAGAGAATAAATCAAGCCCAGTTCCAAACATGAAAAAAAAAGGAAAGAAGAAGGATGGGCCAACTTTGCAGAGGATAAGAGGATGCTTGCTGATAAAGGATACACGGATCTAGAAGACAAAGCTAGGAGCAGATAGCTTTGAATCATTACCTGGGGCAAATTGAGCACACACAAGTGGCATTCAGTGTAAAGCTGAAAAGGCCTAAAACTTTAGATGAGGCTGTTAGTGCTACCCTAGAAATGGAGTCATACTTGTGTACTCAAACAGTTGTTTGCATTGATGTACCAGTAGATGAGGAGAGACCAATTCAAGCTACTGTAGGAGCAGTAGACTCTGTAACTGACATGATGAAACAAGTACTTTCACATATAAACAAATTAGACGTTAAAATGAAAAAATAACACTTTAAATCCCATTCCTTCCTTCTGAATCGTACTGTTTGTCTGCCAACATAAATGGCAGTAGTATACAGTTCATTGTTGACACTGGAGCTGCTGTATCATTAATACGAAGTGATATTTGGGATAGCCTCACTTCTGCCAGGAATAAGAAAATGGATCTGTTCAATGGTCAACAACTAATAGGAGTTGATGGATCACCACTTCAAATACAAGGATGTGTCCAAATTACTCTGAAGATTGCTGAGGTAAAATGCAATGGTAATTTTATAGTGGTTAGATAACTTAACAGCTGAAGGCATACTAGGCCTGAACTTTTTGTTTGTATATTGACATTCCTAATAATTGTATCATTTTTGCAGAAAAAGATAAGAGAACCACAAATCAAATCCTAGCATAGCTTGTCCAGACTGTTCACATACCACCACGATGTGAGAAAGAAGTGCTAGCACATTCCAAGTACCTTGCAGCAGTAACATGATTGTTGGAACATAAGCTGTATTCAATCATGATGCCTCGAGCCATAGTGTCACCAATAAATGGCACTTTTCCATTAATCTCAGTGACCTGCTGGTCACTCTCTACGAAAACACTAAAATCGGGATCATGTGTTAGGAATAGATAGCATTGGAATAGCTACTGTGTCAGCCGACACAGTGAAGAAAGCTTTCAACTACCAAAAAAGCTAACAGAGGAACAATATCAAATTATAAAGGACCTAGTCAATTCTAGCACAGCTCAGCTTACCTATCTTATCCTTCTTTTAGTTAAATACTCAATTATATTTGTCATATTTGTGTATGTAAAAGTTCATGATAAGGTGACACGATTGAAGGAAGCATTTTTGTTATACTATTATACTTATTACATTGTTTATACTCATTCTATATATTTCACTAATTCTGTTGTTTTTCAAAGCAGTTGAGTAAACTGACCTAAAGCAGGTGATTTTATAGTTTCTACATATTATGACTAATTCGTAATGCTTTCAAAATTTATGTTTAAATAATAACATACCATGTAAAAGGTTGTTGATTGTTTTACTAAGATCCATGTGCTTCCATATTGAGTATCATACAATCTAAACTAACAATAAATCAGTTTTTATGACCTGCATGGTGGGCCGTATATTGATGGACATGTCATAATAAGGCAATGGTAACAAACATACATGTATTAATACAATGTAGCTATTATATAAACATAGCATAGTATTATATGTATAACCTGTGGTGTATTATCCAATTCCAACATCTGTGAAAACAACAGATGTCACTAGCTCATTCCAGAGTAATTAACTAGTGCTTATAATAATAGCAAATAACATGTCATGTACTCCACAGATATTTTAAAGGTCAGCACATGTATGTAATAATTATTATGATATTTGCACTGTATTGCTTTTGTTACCATTCTTTATTATGGCATGCACTTTGTATACTAGTCAATATGGATCAAAATGAAATTATTAGAATTTACTAGCAGGGTTTCATTTATGGGGGGGTGGGGAGGCATTCACCCCCTTGCTATAGTTTCACACCAACCCCACCCTGGAATTTGTTTACTAATAAGCACACTATGATAACATTGTATGTTGCCTCCTCAAATTCTTTAAAATTCACATTTTCCCCTTGACGAATTTTCCGGCTAAATGAAACACTAGAAACCAGCATTATAGTCTCAGGAAGAATTGAAATTCATGAGGGTTAGAATAATTAATACTTTTTACAGTGATAGAGTAGTGTAAACTTTTATTATTCAATTGTATAGTGTACAGTTTACTGTTGCATGCCTTCTTTAACTACTGCATGAAGTACTGATATAAATGTAAATGTTCTAGCACTGATATGTACATGTAAACTGAGAATCCTGTTATCAAAGCTGTTGGATATCAGATTCATATCCACTATCAGTCATTATGAACAACCAACAAAAGAAAAGCCTACTCTTCAGTATGCTGACATGTAATCAACTAACATCATTGGTTGGAATAACAACCTTTTTTTTGTCTATTAATAAACCACAATGGAAGTGTACTAAATGTGTAATCTATTCATCCCTCCTTTTGCTAGTAGAGCAAAACCACGCTCAAGCTACAGACCAGCAGGAAGGATTCAGGAAGAATGTAAACTGTTGTATATAGCAAAAAAACAGTATAAAGATGATGCAAAAATCAAGAAGTACAGTAAGTATTATAAGTTGTTGAGTTTCAGACTTAAGGAAGTCATCACTTAGGACCTTAATTAAAGGAGTACTTCAGTTTCTATGCACTTAGTTACAATTACTTCTTTAGGCCCCAGTTTTCGAGTACACAGAATGGTAGAGACACTAGTGCCATCAGCAATAATTGATACATGGTCATTGCAAAGCAATTATAGGGATACTTTTTTCTCAATATATCTTGTTCCTATCTTCAATGAGGGATGTTAATATCATATGACATCAGAACCTCAAAACGTGCTTCCTTCAAACAGTACATATAATGCATTACAAATTAATGTAATGTGTAATGCATTTATAGTCAGTGTAATGATTCTTATAGGACTCATCATGCCATGTTAAAATGCATACAGAAATAACTCCATTTAGATGTTATAATTAACTATTGAAGTACATACATTAGTATTCTTGCAAATACCATACAGTGGGTTTTATTGGGTGAGGAAAAATGTTGATGAATTGGCAGAATTTGGAAAATCAAAGTACAGTTAACACAACAAGATTATAATGATATTAACAAGGTTGATGTAAACATATGGTTAGTTTAAACCACATGCAGCAATACATATGTGCCACACCCATTAATTGATCGAGCCACCAGAATGATGCAACTTCCTTAACTATGCGTACAATCCATACTCGTGTAGGTGACACAAGAATATGCATCGAATGTAAAATGACATTTATTATGAAATTACAATTATTGTTTAATAATGACTATAATAGAATGCCCAACTGACAACATGCAAGCTGTTAGTTCATTATAATTGTTATAATACATGCTGTATAAGCCACTTGTAATTGGCAACATGCACATGCATGTACAGCTGTAAGATCATCATTATAGTACATGCTGTACAACAAGACACTTGTAAATACATAACATGTTACATTTATACTGCTAGTATAGAGTACATGTACATGTAATGCCTGTTTCCTGTAATAACATCCTGTGTCCCCCAGCCTTACAATAATCTTGTAGTGAAATAAGTTAATTAGTGAAAGGTTATATAAATGTATACATATCTTCTCAAGCATTTTACAAATCACTTATGACATCATACTATAGTTAGAATAATGAACTATGGCATGATCATATTATTCTTTCTCTAGACAAAGGCTATCAACTAAGACATTATTTATACAACATAGGTTAGTTAGTACTACTTCATGCAACTGGTTAGTAGACACTAACTAATTGATTGTATCACATTAATAAATATTCCTCCTGATTAAAAAGTATCCTTGTTTTGTTTCCTCTAGAAATTGATAATGTTAAAGTATTACAAGAACTGATTCCTGCCTCAAAACAAAAAACAATTGAATAAAAGACTTCTTCCAATAAGAGAACTATGACTGATGTGATGAAATTTAATATTATATTTAATCGACTAAGTGGTTATGCAGAATTTTCATTGTAAATGTAAATTTCGAAAATTCTTCAAGTAGCTAAACAATGCATGACTAGCAACATTAATTAAACATTAATCAAAAAAGGCATGAACGATAAATGTGTAAATATAAACAATTACATATTTTATATATAGGATGACACAGACATGTTAAGTTGAAGTTTTTTATGCTGACCTAATTCAATCAACTGTTGTACAAGTTGAGGTTCATTAAAACAGCAATTCGATCCAGTTATTAGCTTTATTCTTTATTCTTTTGTTCCTTCATTAGAGCTTTGACTATAAGGAAGTACCAAATCAAAATAATACTTATTGAAATTCAGCTACAAATTAGTCAATTATAATAAATGAGATTAAGGGAAATTTCCTACAAAATAATTTGATTAAAAGCTTAACTCGCTATTCAGCCATTTTGTATAGGAAGCCAACAATATTTGTATTGAAGATGATTAATAATAGCTCTTCCTGAATAACACATTTATTGAGTTTCTGTACAAAATGGTAGAATAGCTAATGATTGAATTTAAGCATTTCCAGGAAAATGTTCAAATATTAATAATTATTTTCATTACTCACTTCATCATTACTCTTATTTTCATTTGTAGTAGTATGGTTCAGAACTATATCTAGAGTAAAGTCGCTGTCATAAGAATATTATATTATTAGTATTATTATACTCTCACCTTGTTTTGAATGTTTTCTTTTCCCTCTAATTACCATCAAAACAATCCTTAATACTAATTTATACCAATCATTAAGTGTTAATAATAACTTAATAAACTCACCAATGATTATTATCAACATAATAATAATAATAATAACAGTCACAATTATAGCTAATGATAGCCCACCATCTGTTATTATTAATAAATATAATTAATATTCATAAGTGATTGTTATACTTTTTGTTTACCAGTAGTTTGAGATTCAGTAGGTGTTGGTGATAATGTCCTGCTCGTCCGTGATAATGATGGTGATGATGATAATGATGATGATGAGATGATTGGAGGAGACAGTCCATCAATACTACGTCGTATTAACTGATGAACTGGCTGGTAGTTGATAACACCATCATCATCGGCATCATGTTCAATATCATAAAATGATATGTTATAATCACTAGTATAAATTCCATCTATACACTTTGTAACATTCTGACTACCCAAAGGCCTTTTGATATTGAGTTGACCACTGTATTCAAACCTTGTACACAGGTATTCAATGAAACATCCTAATGGCCGACTTCCTTCAACAAATATACATGCAAAACAAACACGTCCTATTGTGGAGTCTTGTACAGCTACATCTCCTATTATTGTACCTGTGTTTAATGTAGTCATCAACTACATTGTCCAGTGGAATAATAATTTTACTCACTTAAATTCTTTGGTTCATTACAAACAACTTCTAATCCAGAATCATACATTAAAACTGTATTGACACTCCACTTCTTATTATCATTCAGAAACCCAACATTAATCTTTCCTGTTATTACTGGTGAATATTGTGTTATAATACCTGTTCTATTATACACACAAGATCCTGATTCATCACTCAGTTCAGTAACACATACATATATTCCGCTAGGTTGTGGATTTATGAGAATAGTATCCTATAATAGTATATTAATAGAGTATCACAGCTATTAGTATCAGTGACTAACATTAATAGTTGTGCTTATCATCCAATAACCACTTTGATTTCTAATTCCAATACGATAGTCTGCTATATGTACTGAAATAAAAGTAAGTAAAGAATGACAACTTAAATTAAAATAATATAATTTACCTGTTTCAATGTTTACAATAGATTCATTTTTTTCTCCCTCTAGATCTTCACTTATAACAGCTGTTATACTGATAGTATAGGTACCAAACTCACTAACATTATATGTGTATTGAGTATCAAGTGTTCCAGTTAGTGATACTTGTTTAACAAGTTCTTCTTCATTAGTGATATTAATATTATATTTTGATATTGTGAATTCAGGTAGAGTATATGGAGTGTTCCAGTTACACTGAATAGTGTATAGTAAACTGATAACACAAGTCAAATCTACAGGATCAGGTTTACCTATAGGGAATAATAAATTGATTATTAATAATTATACAAGACTTAGTATGCTACCATAGGACGACCATGGTGTCAATCATACCTTGTATAAACAATGTAGCATTACTTGTATTAACATACACCCTTTCATCAACTAGTCCTGCTGCAAGACATGTCACTATAGTATTATTCAGTTCAGGATTTCCTGGTATAGTGAGACTTGAATTCTGTGTACCAACACCATATGTGATTATCCCAAGATCAGTGATAGAAGAATCAGTTGAGGAATCTCCATTTACAAACCATTGAATATGTACTCCCTTATTATCTACTGAACACTTGTACACTGCTGTCTGGTGTATAGTAATAGCTTGAGATGGTATAAATGAGAACTGAACACCTGTATAACAGAATATACAGAGAAAATGTACTCCAACATTGCTAACAACTTTCCACACCCAACAACATATTATAGTATACTTGTTTTCCATTCTTGCTTTTTAAAGTTCTGTTACATGTTTTGAAATGCACAACAGCTAGTGGCAATGTTTATGAATGCACTCATAGTGCAGAACCCTTGCAACAATGAGGCATGATTGGCATTGCTTTTGACAGAATAATTGAAGAAAATATTATAGTCATAATGTGCGTGCATGCATCTTAAAACAGGACAGTGTACAAACCGGATCACCAATTTTTGAGCATGTGCTAGCTCACAAAAAAATATATATTATGAACGTAGCTACAATTAATATGTGCGAGCAATATAACATGTGTGACGACCTCAAGGCTGACCTTATATTATATTGTTGAAAGAGATCTAGGAGTGTTTGTTTGATGGTCAATGACAGAGGTAAACTATTCTAACTGTTCTGTTGGAACTTTCAAACACTCATCTTGATGTTTTCCACCTTTCATTACATGAATCAAAGACTGTACGAGACGTTTACCTAATGACAAGGGTGTCATACATTCCAAGGGTCCCTAGAGTGGTCAAACATCCCAAAGGCTCCTAGAGTGGTTAAGCGGCTGCAAATAAACAGCTGTTCGTTTGTCTTGTCTCTGCAGTTGGTCTGCGTATTTCACTTAATCCTTTACTCCCATAGTCTTGTCCCCAGACTACACCCCTTTTTAAGATCGAACGGCGGGGAGGGAGTCTTGTTTATCGAACAAGCATTTTTGTCCCAGCTCTGGAATTTTGTTGCAGGTGTTGGTATGAAAATTAGACCACATGTAAACTATGAATATTGTTATTATTACTTTTAATTTTATAAAGTATTTATTCTACTATAATTATATTATATCTGTGTTTAAAACTAAGCTAGATAATGAACAAATGATACATAACTTTGTTAAAGAATTTACTTTTAAGACGAGTCAGTAAGAAGCAGTGGCTATAACTTTTCATGGGAATGATGCACATTGTTGTCTACAGACCAGATTTGATGACCTTTTATTATAATGTTGAAATCTTCCAGGAGCATCATATGTTGTCTAAAAATCGTTTAAAAGACGAAAGAATAACGCACTTTCATTCACCATCTGATATTCACAGTTTACATGTGGTCTAATTTTCATACCAACACATGCGACAAAATTTCAGAGCTGGGACAAAAATGTTTGTGATAGACCAGACTCCCTCCCCACCGTCCAATCTCAAAAAGGGGTGGAGTCTGGGGATGTGACTATTTCTCCCACTAATGAAGCACAATTTTGGTATCTACGACTTTTTTATACCGTCTTCTGTCTAACTAAGTAAGTTAGAATTCTGTGTTATTTAAAATGTGGGTTATAAAGGTAAGTAAAAGTATGGGCATTGTCCTTTAGACTACTAAACATTCAAGCACTTGCCTTGCTATTCTCCTGCTGATAGCAAAGCATAAATTTTATACCTATGGGTTTCTTAAGAACTCTTCTTTCCAGCAAAGGAAGATAAAAACTTTAGTTTTATTATTAACTTTTATAAAATGGGAGAGTTAAAGAGGTGAAAAAAAGTATTTATTTGCACTCTGCCCACACATTTTCTGAATTTGGGAATGTAGTCTAGTGTAATTATAGGCACTTGATCCGGTTAGTACATTGTCCCTCTTAAAACTTAACCAGGTTACTAGTGTAGGTAAAAGCAACTTTTATATGTTGAAAAAACAGCTTATTTTGAATCAAGTGCATGAAATAAAGTGAAAAATGTTATTGCAGAAACAATTCCTAAGAAAATGTAGAATAGTGGTTACATGTTCGTCTGTCTGAATTAATTTTGTTTATAATTATAATAGGATTCACAATTATTTAAACCCTTTACAACCCATTGACGTTTACAGATGTCCAAATTAATTGATGTTAAAGGCATCACGTGTATCAACAGTTGTATTTTGAAGTGCTTTGATATTTTTTAACAAAATTTGGACAAAAAAAAATTGCCCTAAATGTGCTTTAGGCAGCACTAGCCTTGCTATCTTTCTGCTGATAGTGAAGCATAAATTATATATATATATATATATATATATATGGTTTAATGCGCCCAGTATAATTATGGGGCTAAGTTGGTTTGGTAGTTGGTAGGGGAGAATGGAGATGTGGAGCCAATGGACATAAAGTCATAGGTGTGGCATGGCTAGCAATTTTATCTTTTTAAGAAAGTGTGTATATATATATATATATAATTATATATATATATATATATATATATATACATACATTTGCCTAAAGCAACATCATAATAACTGTTCAGGCCCCCACAATCTATATCCACAACACAGGCTGGCAATGTACTAATACTTAATACTAGGAAAATAGCACATTGAGTCCATGTGTGATGGCCAACAAAATATTTTGTCTGAAACACAAAAGTATGTTCAAGGAGTTTCTTACCATTTAAAGGAGTGATAGTTGACAGCAAAATACATATCAATAGCATTATCTCTGTACGGCAGTGTCGTTTCTGCATAATTATTTTGTTTGTTTCTTCAAGAGTTTTCCCCCTTCCTTTAAAACTGCGAATGTATAGATATATATATATATGTCTGCAACAGCAGCAAGCTGCCAGCAACACTGTTAGGCAATTTCGTCTCTGAAGGTTCCTTAATGGTATATATAATCTGCAACACACAGGCCGAAAACAGAGTGAAGAGGGATTCCCATTCCAAAGTCTAGGTTCCTGTAGTCCTGTACTGTTCAGAGAGGAATTACCACACCTACTTAAAGGAGTAGTCTAGTCTATCAAGTGGCTGACAAGTATGTAAAGGTGGGGCTTTCACGTGTAACCACGTGTGAGTAGAAGCGAGTAGAACTAGAAGCACGAGTTCGATTTATTGTGTCGGCTGCGGAGAAGAAGTGACTAACAGAGTGTCTGATCGCAGGAACTTAAACAGTGAACCGTCAAAGCCCGTACTAAAGATATGGAAAGAGGTTGCAACGAGAAAGTTGGCCAAGGCAGCTGGAGAAACTGAAAGAATCATCGAAAGTTTGATTATGAATCATCGTATGTGTAGAAAGTGCTACACATCGTATGATAGACTAAACAGAATGCAGAAGAGTGTCGAAGACAGTTTTGATGAAGCTTTAAGCGTCCTTCTTCCGGAAGTTAGACGAAAGAGACAGACATCTTCTTGCTCAGGCAGCTCATCTGACTCACTGGTTCCAGCATCGAAACGTATTCCACAACCACCTCTTGTTGCTGTGGACCCTGTCATTGGAAAATCTCCCGTTGTCTCTGTAAGTGTTGTTAAATTTATTATACAATCCAAGGTTGTTATGACCTTTTACATGAATGTACATTTTATTATGCATCTAGGTAAGTATATCTAACCAGCGCACTCATGTACTTACTCCTTCAAGAAAGAGAATAGGAAAGTCGATTGCTCGGAAGAGTAATAAGGCAATAGCTGAGGAATGTGTTAAATCCGACAACATAAGAAAATACATCTTGCAGTGTCTTGGAGTTCTTTTAAGACGTGAACTCAAAACAGTGTGCTCAGATACTGTAAACTCTGTTCTAAGGCATAAGCTTGATCTTGAGCGTACTCAATTCTGTTGGAAGGCACTTCACTCAGAGCTTTCAATTCATGCTCCACTGTTGTTCAGGATTTTTACTGAGTGCACACAGACTCGACGCAAACGGAAAAATAGAACAGCAGTCATTGGAGTGTGTTGCTGTATCCTGTTGAAGTACAGATTCATGAAGATGAGTGCCATCCAAAGAATAATATCAACCATTCTGTATGCAGGACATTCATCTAAATTGGTATGTTCCTATATTATTTAACATAAAAATTACTATATAACTGACCATCTCTTTTCTTAACTTTATACAGAGGTTTTTGATCGCCTTCAGAAGTTAGGATTATCTATGTCTGATAAGGCAACAATTTTGCTCATCTCAGAGGTTGGAAAGAATCATGACCAGAAAGTGAAAGAGTGGGAAAGTAATCTTATGAATACAGTTGAGGTAACTTTATGTATGAATAATGAGAATAATTCCTTTGAATTACATACCATATCATTGAACTATTATAGTGTCCTGAGTTGCTGCTAGATATATGTGTTCCAGGTGAGGATTCCACAAGTGAAAGCGATATATCTGAAAAGTCTGATGATGAACACATAGATTCTCCATATCACAACGAAGAGTCTTCTGATGAAGCTCCTGTACTATCACCTCCGTCTGATTCCTCTGTTTCATCTGAGGATGACCTGAATCAACTAGTCAGATCTGTTATACCTGATAAAACAAGAGAACAGTCGGAAAGAGAATCTACATCGGAACATTTCAGTTTCATTATTGTGGGAGATAATTTGGATCACACTGTTCATCCAAGGTAATTATGATTTTATTTTTTTTGTAAGGCCTCAATGATTAGTTAAGTGACAAATACATGACTAATTTATATTGTTGTTTACTTTAGGTACATGCGATCAAATCAGTTTCAGAACAGGTCACTTAACTACTTTAATTCGTATGCTGTCAGAGATCGCATCCCTCTTAGCCGCCTTATGGCATACCAACCGCCTCCTCTGCCTCAGTCATGCCATATTGCAGAGTTGATTTTACCCTCTGCGGCTGATGATGTTGCATTAATACAATTATAGAGGGTATTTCTACTCTTGTTTCCCGTATCCTCACAAAGAATCTGCCTTTTTTCAGTATGTCATTCAGTGATGTAATTGACTGGCACATATCACATTCATTTTCTGAAGAAATGTCTAAACAGTCTGAAATTGTGAGTGAATCAAAGTAGTATGTACATTTAAATATATGATCGATGTAATACTAGCATTGCAACTTAATATCACTTGCCCTTAATAGGTTCCCTTAGGGGTCATTGCCAAAAATGAGAACAAAGGTGATGAAATGGTAGCAATTGTTGAGAACCTTCAAAACTATGTTCCCATCCAGCTGCTGGATAAAAGTCACCATCTTAGTACTGGTGAAACGGTGGTAGTACAGGAGGCAAAGATGCATCGCTGTCTCATGGGAGGTGATCAATTAACAGCTGCCAGAGGTAGAGGTGCTCAGAGCATCAGAGAGAATGGAGGGGATCCCATTTCTCGCCTTGAGGGACTTCAGATGTTTTCCCTTGACTGGCATATAAAAATGAATCTATTGGAGGTGAGAATTTTTCATCAACACATTCAACTTACATTTAACACTTGCATTTAACTCGTATGCAAAGTGGGCAGCACCGCCAGACTAGACATTGACTAGACTAGACATTGACCAGACTACAACACTCACCTGGTGCAATCTTAAGGGGTGGAGTCTGGTTCGCGAGACTACCTCAGGATCAATTTTTAAAGCTGATGTATATATAGAACTCGTTGGTGTGTTAATAATATCCGATGTATCAGAAGCAGTAGCAGTAAATGCCATTATGTTAACATTACTGGAAATTAGGCTACAAAGGTCTGAGTATTCCTCTCTAAATTCCTTGCCCCTGATGAAACAAAATACATAGACATGAAATAATATGTTAAAGAATTTATTGTTAGATTTAATCTGGCAATGGAGACAAAGAGAGTACTTAATCTTAGAATAAATATGTGTTGAAAAGGGAAAGATATTATCGTGCTTTCAAAGAGTCTATGTGAGTAGAAAGTTATTGCATGCAAACGTTATGAAAAGTAGTTTAAAATTCTTATTGACATGCCATGTGCTTCATCAATAGCTAAATTGTGTTGATATACACTCAGATAATAGCATTCTCCTCCACTTTCTTTTAGACAAAACAGCCTCAGGACTTATGAATACTAACTAATATTCAGGCTCCATCAACTTGATGAGCTTTTTATTGGTTTCACCTGAAAAACTACCTACCCATACAGCACTAACTCCTTTTAATACAAAACTTTCCACCTTATCGTTCATTTAGTTGCAATTAAAAGTGATATCACAACTAAAGATACTTAACTACAAGCCACAACCACCTGTCTGTTTTCATAGTAAAGGATGTCAAAGCAAGTTGTTTAATTTTGATTTAGTCAAAGGTGTTATGGCAATTCAACATTTAATACTGGTCAAAGAATAAATAGTGATGGTGGTGCCACTGGTGTTAGTAGTAGTAGTACTAGCAGCTGCAGCAATGTAGATGGTGAGTATAATAGTGAGAGTGATGAGTACAATTGTGGAAGAGATTTTGTTGGTTGTTCTACCAACACTTAACACTAGCTCGGGAATTAAAAGACAAGATAATAGATGAATTTGCTTCTAATGATAAGAATAGACGCATTCTTTGCTTTTAGTAAAACATGTACCGCTGCTACCACTACCGCACCACCGCACCCAAATATGGGTGTGTCAGTCACCATTATTGACCACGCCTTTATGAATAAACTAATAAAACTTTTGGCCCCTCCAACCAAAATAACCTAGATCCGCCCCTGGAAAGCTGCTTGTAGCTTACGTAGAAAATGGAACTACTAGCTAGAAATGGAACTACTAGCTAGCCTAGCTAGTAGTTCCATTTTCTACCAAAATAACCTAGATCCGCCCCTGGAAAGCTGCTTGTAGCTTACGTAGAAAATGGAACTACTAGCTAGGCTAGCTAGTAGTTCCATTTTCTACGTAAGCTTTCTTCTGTAAAGCTCGAGCCCATACTCGTGAGAGTGGCTCGAACCCGAAAAAATGTCAACTTAATTAATTAATTAAAATTAAGTTAACACCATTCACGATACATCAATCGTTACAATGTCCACAATTAATTATTGACGTCTATAGTGGTTAAGGTTGTACTAGGGGGAGGGGTAGATGAAACTCCAATCAGTTTCTAGTCTTGCCAGCTTCTTGCTGCATACAATATGGTTCAATTCTGTATCTCTTGGAAGCCACACCCACCCGGGATATGGCCTAAATGTTTTCACTGATAGTTTATTTTCAGAAACAAACCTAAACACGCCCCACGGGTGGTGGAGGTCGAGGGGGCGGTGGGTGGGAAACAATGGCGGGATAACTGTAGTTAGAAAGATCAGAGTTTGATAGTGCCTAGAAAGGTAGATTTTATGGTTTCACTGAAAAGCTACAGAATTCAGCTTTCTTCAGCCTCTTGTAACTATAAAAGTAAAATGAATTTACAGAAAAAGGCTATGTACATTTTCTCAAAATACATTGTACTTGGTGCACGCTATGTATGGTGGGCGTGGCTTTCGTGGTTTTGTACTTTTTACAATTGAAAGAATCATCATGCCCAGAAATCTTTTGACACGGATCAAATATTTCAGTAATCTTTCCGTATATTACCGCTTGGTTTTAGTATAGAGTTCAATGGTAAATTTTAAAAACTTACATTTTTCTCCAAGGTGATAGCGAGATTTCATGAGGTGCACTTATGTAGCTACAAAGTCATATCTCAGGTGTGAGTTGCAACATATATCAGTTCCTGATTGTGTATACTGGCTGTTCCATTGAGCGGTATTTACAAGGCACTTATCCGCCATCTTCCGTCATTGAAAATGTATTAGGCAATAAAAAAATTTGTATATTAATCATGTTGCTATGGTAATTATCTCGACGATCTGTTTATCCATGGTATACCAGGTTCTGTGTCATGACATCAGTTTGCATTGCAATTTCTGGGTATGTGGAGATTTTATATACGTTTTATCAATTCCAGGACTCTATAAAGCTGAATAGAAGATATGAAGGTTGGTATTACATCCAATTTTACTCATATTATATTATATTGTATTTTGAAAGTGATTGGAGTCGCATCCGCCCACTCCCTAGTACCACCTTAAGTAGGGATTAATAACTGAGAAATTGTTCAATAACAGACTGTGATGAGTATCTGTATTCTATTATTACTAATACCTATAACACAAGGTAAGTATACATGTGAAATATCACTTAGTCTTGATTTCACTCTTATTTATATATATATATATATATATATATATATATATATATATATACAGGTGTTCAGCTCTCATTTATACCATCTCAAGCTATTACTATACACCAGACAGCAGTGTACAAGTGTTCAGTAGATAATAAGGGAGTACATATTCAATGGGTTGTAAAAGGAATTACCTCAACAGATTCTTCTATCACTGATCTTGGGATAATCACATATGGTGTTGGTACACAGAATTCAAGTCTCACTATACCAGGAAATCCTGAACTGAATAATACTATAGTGACATGTATTGCAGCAGGACTAGTTGATACAGTGGTGTATGTTAATACAAGTAATGCTACATTGTTTATACAAGGTATGATTGACACCATGGTCGTCCTATGGTAGCATACTAAGTCTTGTATAATTATTAATAATCAATTTATTATTCCCTATAGGTAAACCTGATCCTGTAGATTTGACTTGTGTTATCAGTTTACTATACACTATTCAGTGTAACTGGAACACTCCATATACTATACCTGAATTCACAGTATCAAAATATAATATTAATATCACTAATGAAGAAGAACTTGTTAAACAAGTATCACTAACTGGAACACTTGATACTCAATACACATATAATGTTAGTGAGTTTGGTACCTATACTATCAGTATAACAGCTGTTATAAGTGAAGATCTAGAGGGAGAAAAAAATGAATCTATTGTAAACATTGAAACAGGTAAATTATATTATTTTAATTTAAGTTGTCATTCTTTACTTACTTTTATTTCAGTACATATAGCAGACTATCGTATTGGAATTAGAAATCAAAGTGGTTATTGGATGATAAGCACAACTATTAATGTTAGTCATTGATACTAATAGCTCTGATACTCTATTAATATACTATTATAGGATACTATTCTCATAAATCCACAACCTAGCGGAATATATGTATGTGTTACTGAACTGAGTGATGAATCAGGATCTTGTGTGTATAACAGAACAGGTATTATAACACAATATTCACCAGTAATAACAGGAGAGATTAATGTTGGGTTTCTGGATAATAATAAGAAGTGGAGTGTTAATATCATTTTAATATATGATTCTGGATTGGAAATTGTTTCTAACAAGTCAATGGATATAAGTGAGTAGAATTATTATTCTACCGGACAATGTAGTTGATGACTACATTAACACAGGTACATTAAGAGGCGATGTAGTTGTGCAGGACTCTACAACAGGACTAGTTTAATAATACTTTGACTCTAACTCAATCCGCACATTATCCTGTATTCCACTGTCAAATTTATTCTCTGCTTCTTCTTTTAATTCCATACGCAAAGCTTCCATAAATAAATAAGCAATATAATTGATGATTATATACACAGGTACATTTGATATACAAACAGTTTCTACAACAGTACATGTTTGTCTCACATGCACATTTATTGAAGGAAGTCATTTACTACAACACAGTATTGATGTACTGTATCCTTCAATCATGTCAACATCAGTAAAATCATCACAAGGAGAAGTAACAACTATAGTGCCAACATCTCCAACTAATGGTAGACAACCATGCACTCATGAACATTAATCATTAATAATTCAGAAAGTGATGACAAATTATTGTAATTTTTATTACAGAAAGACAAGCTAAGTCATCACAAGTTATTATAGGTATCACAGTAGGTGAGTCTAATGAGAGATAATAAATGTATCTATTATGATTATAATGTTGAATTTAGGTCTGATATCATTTATTATTATTCTGATTGGTGGTATTATACTAGTTTTAATAGTAAGAGTTCTTTGCAAGTGTATAAAGAATCAGGTTAGGATTTAGAAAATGAGTGTGCCAGTGTGTGCGTGTGTGTGTACTAGGAGAATAATCTCAGTAAAAATGCTACCATATACTCTTTTTTTGTAGGAGGACATACATTCTGATGTGAATGTTGATATTAATCCTTGTTATGATTCAGTTCAGTCAAACAATCAAAAAACTCGTATGACAATGAATCCAAGTTATGAAACAGTACAGAACAGTACATCAGATCAGTTACATATACAAACTAGACAAGAGTTTCATTACGAAAATGTGAATCATTAATCATCACATGCAGTCAACATCAATCAACTCCTCATTACGAGTGACCAAAAAATATTTTTTATTGTCAACTGTAATGTTATATTCAACTTGTATAATTGTATTGTAGTTAGATTATTGTCCTTGGATATAGTATAATAATTTTGTAAATTATTTTAACACTTAGTTCATGAAACAATTTACATCATTTTATTACACTAGCTATTGACACCAGCAAAATGTATTCAAGAACTAAAAAGAATGGTTGTAGTAATTAGGCTGAACAACTTAGTGTTAAGTGTGTACTTTGTATTCTACCATGCCTATAGTAAACTGACCAATCAGATTGCAGTAAATGAGGTTGCTAAACTACACTGAAACCTACTGAGAGGTTGATAAGTGTTCCCGGGAGGTTCGATAAGTGATTTATCAAACTTCCCGGGATATGGGTTTTGATAGGAAATTCAACTTATATAGTTGTCAATTTCTTTATATATAATACTTCATAAATAATAATTATAATAATTGACATAAAACAACAATCATGATGACTATATACAACCCTAGCTATAATTATTAGCTGTAATTCATAGTGATGCATGTTCTTTTTGAAAATCTGACACCAGTTTGTATGCTTGTGATTGAGGTCTTCTATTGCTTCCTCTCGTATGAGATTCCAAAAGAGTTGGGTGGGGCTGTTCTTGCAGTGCTAGCTTCTTGACATGATATCGATCGCAATCGATCGATATCACGATTGCTGTTGGAATTCGTAAGACCACACCTTATACTGGAGTTCGAGTAGAGGAGGAGCCGGAAGTCTGCCACATGTAGAACTCTTTTTGTCATTTACGAGTGAACTGTTGATCAGTTACTTGTCTAAAGGGTCACAGAAACCCACACTATATCCATAGGTTAGTGAAATTATGTATACTGTTGCCACACGCAAAGATTTGCTTAGTTACTGTATTTCGCGCGCGTTTCATGGTAGAAGACGGTTATACACCTCGGTACGGTTTCTACTGATTTATCAAACCTCGTGCCTTCGGCCCTAGGTTTGATAAATCCAGTAGAAACCTTTACCTGGGTGTATAACCTATACTTATAGGCCTATTTTTAAGGTATTTATTGATAGCCCTTTTGGCTGGTCTTTTTGTTAGGATTTGTATGTATCGTTATGTTGTATCTTTATGTATTCTTATTAGATGGAGGCCTGCTCCTATTTTTGTTCCTTGTTTTAAGTTCCTTGTTGACCCTCCCTCTTTGGGAGGGTTACGTTAAAGTATTCGTTTTTCTCAATTTGTAATTTGAAGCCTAGCGTACTTGACCAAACATTTTATTTCTCCCATCTTGCTTTGTCAGCGAGTGGAAATCTAAAAAAACGTAATCTCTGCTTCTTTCTTATATAGTTTTTGACCCACAGTTCTTCACCATTTGCTCCCCTTCATGAATATCATTAACGTTCCTTCACCGGCTCACCGCTTTATCGTGAAATTATCCGACTTGCCGTGCCGCCACTACATTGGTTTACCCTCGTAATTAATCTACAGTAATTTGGGGCGTGATAACACCAAGACCCAGTGATGCAGTATTCTATTAAACCGAGCCTACATTCCAGCGTGTAGTGCTAGTTTCCCCAGACCACTTCCTCGTATGCAAAGTGGGCGGCACCGCCAGACTAGTAATAAAAACTGTTACAAAATTTAGTCCGTTCGTATCATAATTGGTCCTGCGCAAAAACGTATTGTAGAGTCGAGTCGGAGACATGTCAGAGCGAGAAGATGAGTTAGTAGCTAATGATGTTGATTATCTAATAGAAAGAAGATATCCAGAAGGATGTACCAGTAACAAGAAAAGGATTATTAGAAGGAAGGCAGCTACTTTAGTTTTGCGAGATGGAGAAGTGTTCTATAAGAAATCAAAGAAAAATTCTGCTGGAGAGAAGGTACTGAACTCCTTTTGCCTATATATATATTATTGTAATATTATATATATTTAAGCTTACTCTACCTGAGAATTCACAATAACAAACTAGAGAATTTGAAACTGTGATTCCTCTGATGAATGATAAATTAATGTTTGATAATTTTCTTGAGTGATTTATTACAGAATTATTGTCAATTGTAATAATTATACTGTAGTAATACTTATCCATGATAAGATCATTATTTCTATTAAATGCTAAATTCTGATTAATAAGGCTGAAAGAGGAAAGTGGCCCTGGGTTTGATTCCCAGTGAATATCAGTCTTGAAAGAACTCAAGGTTCTAGAACGGTTAGTATTACAAGAACCATGCATCTTTCTTGCTATATTTCTGTCAGTACCGAAGCTTGATTTGGTATCTGTGGCTTTCTTTGAAGATTTTTTCTGTAGCTAAGTCAGTTAAAACCCAAACAATGAAAGATTTATGGACCTGTGAAAAGTGGCCAACTGGTACTTATGTATGATGAAATTCAAAAGGTTGTTACTATATTATAAATGTTAACGAGTGTTGTCGGGATGGGACCCTCGCCAAGTAATATTACACATGTGTTAAACAAACATAATACAGCAAAAGATTATAAATATGTAAGGTAATTGCGGGTAACTCCGGACACACCCAAACTTTGGACAGTTATACCAATTTCCTCCTCGCTCTCAACATAGAGCAGCATTGCAACTACAATAGTTCTACTGTCACTAGCTACTCACATATGCTTGAAAATGAGCATGATACAATGAGTATGCAATACTTTATTTACTCACAAATACGCGATTCACACTAACGAGTAGTAGTACTACTACTTGTTAGTGTGAATTGCGTATTTGTGAGTAAATAAAGTATTATGAAAATGAATCTGAAACAGTACTAGACACGTCTCTGGATAATCCACAAACTGAAACCCATACCACTTCTCATAACAATACTCATATCACTGACCAGACTAAGCCCCAGGATACCCTAATTGAAAATGGTCAGCTAGAGTCCTCTCCCTCGTCACTGAGTATCATCTTCACCTGCACATTCACAAAGAAGACAAAGTAGTCATCTCTCACTTGAAGGTAAAAAATTCATGAAGGATTTGAATATTGAATAGGGAAAGAACTTCCAGAAGAAGTATGAAGGTTACTGGGCCTATCTGGTTGCTATTCTTCTTTTTTATGCTATACCTTCATACCAGCTGTTTCTTACATATCAAAAGGTATACATAACCAAACTTTAAAAAGGGACCTATTCCAGCAAGGTCAAAATGCTTATATTGGTATACTGGCATTTGGTACAGGAAGTTGACAAGATCTGGTATCCTGGAAGATCTTTTATTATGTTTTGTAGATACCAAATTTTATTGATTTTGTGTATAAAATGCCAAATAGCAACCAATTAGATGTGAGCAGTTGATCAAAATTATTTTGCTGGAAAAGGTGCATTATAGTATGTACATGTACTTGTATAGTGAGGGCAGATAGGAAACAGACCTACACATACATGTACATGTAGAGTAATCTCATCTCCATCTAGTTGCATTACACGTGAGGACAGACAGATAGGAAACAGACCTACATGTACATGTACATGTAGAGTAATCTCATCTCCATCTAGTTTCATTATGAGTGAGGACAGATGGATAGGAAACAGACCTACATGTACATGTAGATGTTGACTAGGGCTGGGATGAAGTCCAATAACTAACTACCTTCGAAACTTCATTAGTAAAAATTTGAACTGGTATCATGTTCGGTTGTAGAAACCTTCTAAAACCATACTAGTGTTTTATAGTGAGTACTATTTTTGTTCCTGTCACTGTTTCCACTTGAACTAAAAAGAGGCGATTAACACTTTAACAGTCTCAATTTTCCTGGAACATGGCCACAAACTATATTAACTACAAATTTAGATTTTAGAAGTCTGCATTTGCAAACATTCATGTGAGTGTGGTAGTGAGGAACATTTAGCAGGTTTGGTGTATTCATCCCAGCCCTATGTAATCAGGTTTGATGTACATGTATTCGTCTCAGCCCTATGTAATCAGATTTGGTGTATTCATCCCAGCCCTATGTAATCAGGTTTGATGTACATGTATTCGTCTCAGCCCTATGTAATCAGATTTGGTGTATTCATCCCAGCCCTATGTAATCAGGTTTGATGTACATGTATTCGTCTCAGCCCTATGTAATCAGATTTGGTGTATTCGTCCCAGCCCTATGTAATCAGGTTTGGTGTATTCGTCCCAGCCCTATGTAATCAGGTTTGGTGTATTCGTCCCAGCCCTATGTAATCAGGTTTGGTGTATTCGTCCCAGCCCTATGTAATCAGGTTTGGTGTATTCGTCCCAGCCCTATGTAATCAGGTTTGGTGTATTCGTCCCAGCCCTATGTAATCAGGTTTGGTGTATTCGTCCCAGCCCTATGTAATCAGGTTTGGTGTATTCGTCCCAGCCCTATGTAATCAGGTTTGGTGTATTCGTCCCAGCCCTATGTAATCAGGTTTGATGTACATGTATTCGTCTCAGCCCTATGTAATCAGATTTGGTGTATTCGTCCCAGCCCTATGTAATCAGGTTTGGTGTATTCGTCCCAGCCCTATGTAATCAGGTTTGGTGTATTCGTCCCAGCCCTATGTAATCAGGTTTGGTGTATTCGTCCCAGCCCTATGTAATCAGGTTTGGTGTATTCGTCCCAGCCCTATGTAATCAGGTTTGGTGTATTCGTCCCAGCCCTATGTAATCAGGTTTGGTGTATTCGTCCCAGCCCTATGTAATCAGGTTTGATGTACATGTATTCGTCTCAGCCCTATGTAATCAGATTTGGTGTATTCGTCCCAGCCCTATGTAATCAGGTTTGGTGTATTCGTCCCGGCCCTATGTAATCAGGTTTGGTGTATTCATCCCGGCCCTATGTAATCAGGTTTGGTGTATTCGTCCCGGCCCTATGTAATCAGGTTTGGTGTATTCGTCCCGGCCCTATGTAATCAGGTTTGGTGTATTCGTCCCGGCCCTATGTAATCAGGTTTGGTGTATTCGTCCCAGCCCTATGTAATCAGGTTTGGTGTATTCGTCCCAGCCCTAGTTTGGTGTATTCGTCCCAGCCCTATGTAATCAGGTTTGGTGTATTCGTCCCAGCCCTATGTAATCAGGTTTGGTATATTCGTCTCAGTCCTATGTAATGAGGTTTGGTGTATTCGTCCCAGCCCTATGTAATCAATATCCAGTACTATGATAGATTGACATTGACCTCAATCATACTTATACATTGTATGGTGTTATTACATGTAGTATTCATGTATTTGTATTTATATATATATATATATATATATATATATAATATATAATTCATTTAGTATTTACATGTCAGTGGTAATCAAGTTTTCTGCTACTATAATACGTACGTTGTGTAGTCATCGTCTCGGAGTATTCAGGTTAGTATGTATGTGTGTGTCTGTGTGTCCACGTGTGTGTGTCTGTGTGTCTGTCTTTGTATCTAGACATGTGGTGAATGTGTATGTGTGTCCGTGTCTGTGTCTGTGTCCATGTGTGTGTCAGTGAGTCTGTCTTTGTATCTAGACATGTGGTGAATGTGTATGTGTGTCCGTGTCTGTCTGTCTGTCTCTATTTATATTATCTCTCTCCTCCAGTGCATTTAACAACATTTATAGTAACATTGGATTCTTAATGTTGGGATTTCTGTTCATTATTGTTGTACGTCATCGGTAAGTCATATGACAGTCACATGACACTCACATGATCACATCTATACATGTAGGAGACAAATGTATCGTTGTAATGAAATAGTGAATGAAAACAATCATGAAGTAAGTCTGATCTCATTCTCATATCCTTGTGTTGTTTCAGACTCATTCCCATGCATGCAGATTCATACCATATATAGCCTCATACTTATTCTATATTGTTCCTTTAGAAAATTGGAGTTCCTCAACATATTGGAATATACTATGCAGTAGGTTAGTTAGATATTATTAACAAGATACAATTATGGAGAAAAGTATCTTTATGATTGCTTGTGGTGTCATCATTTAGTAATCATGGCTGACTTTCTAATGCCTGAAACTGAACAGTCTATTATACATGTGTTTACATGTTTTTTCCATTCTTACTTTTTAATGGTTCTTGTATGGGTAATGTATTTCAGTTAGTATTTATAGTTTCCATAAATTGACTACTTTCTGCTAGTCTGTAGTCTACATGTACATGTATATTGTAGCTTGAGAGCATGCTCATTTACGTGCCACACCCATTAATTGACCAAGACTCCGGAATGATCCAACTTTCTTAACTATGTATACAATGCATATGTGTCTGTCTGACGCAAGCAAATACAAACATGTAGTGTACATAAAAACCAACTTTGCATGAGCTTCTGAGCTCAAGATTACAGAGCTCAAGATTACAGAGTTCAAAATCCCCATTATACTGAGCTTATTATAGATCCTCACTTAGTTTCTAAATTGATATGCTCCTTTCTCTTTTAGGTATTGCTTTAATGGGAGAAGCTGTCATGAGTACTGCATATCATATTTGTCCTACAAATTCAAATTACCAGTATGGTGAGTTTCTCTGTCTGTCGTACACATATACACACACACCCATCCATCCATTCATCCATCCACATATACATGTACATGCACACATGTACACACACACTCACCCATCCATCAATTCATCCACAATCCATTCATCCATCCATCCATTCATCCACATATACATGCACACATGTACACACACGCTCATCCATCCATCAATTCATCCACCATCCATCCATCCATCCACATATACATGCACACATGTACAGTACACACACACCCATCCATCCATCAATTCATCCATCATCCATCCATCCATCAATTCATCCACCATCCATCCACATATACATGCACACATGTATACACACACTCATATCCTAATTATATCACATAGATACCACAATGATGTTTGTACTTGTAACATTGGGTCTTTACAAACTCTACGAGTGTCGAAATCCTGATTGTCATCCCAGTCCTCACAAACTGTTGATCACTCTGGCATTCCTGATATTGTTAATTGGATTGGGCGTGGTCAGTCATTAAATGTAAATATCGTCCTCAGCTGTCCCGCCAATATTGACAAAAGGGGTGTGTCTTGTCTTGTTCTGTGAGAAAGTTGAGACGTGTAACACAACTAAAAGGAATTTTTTTTATTTATATGAACAAGATGGGTGGGGCAGCTGGTGATAAGACTGATATGCTACTTGTACATGTATATATTCACCTGATACAGTGTGTGTGTGTGCAAAGGGTTAAATGATTGGTTTGGTACATCTGTCTGTCAGTTTGTCTTGTCTGTATTTGCAGAGAACTCAAACAATGTCAATCATTATCGTCGGTGATTTTAGTACCCTGTATTTCTGGGTTGACTGGATCAAAGATATAAAGAAACAAAATAAGACTTTCAGCAAATATTGATCTAGTGTGAACTCAGAATGTCAGATTGTCTGTCTCATGGAACAACATTCAGAAAACAAATTTATAAAAGTTCAAATATTATCTAAACATTTTCTAAACGCTCGAAATTAGTCGTATAAAAATGCAGACCTTGTGGAGCAGAGTTTTGATATGTTTTGAAGCATGGACCAAATTGGCTCAAAAATGGTTAGTGTGTGTGCCATTGGGAATACATTTTGAGCCAATTAACAAAGAGTTAATGCTGTTAGTGACAATATAATCATAATCAACTGTGCCACTGGCCTAAAGAGAGAACTGTGTAGTGCCAAATAAGAAGCTATTTAGGTCAATGGTGCACCATATGAGCTTATCAAAAACACTATTGCAGAGACTAATACAGCTCACAGTGTCTGCAATTCCTATACTTGGTTATAATTTGTTTAGAATAGTCCCTATCAGTCGCACCGCACCCTTCATAATATTCCATGTTCATATTTGCACATGCTCAAATGTCCACAATGATGATATAGCTGTTGCTGTATTATTGTGCATTGTGTGTGTTCTCAGAATATCTTTATGATCATAAATCTGAAAATTAGTCGCTAGGGAAATAACAAATCATGTTAACATATTATTTCATTTCTTCCTTTTCTCAGCTCTACTCTTCAAGTATAATTTTCTATGTCTGTTTCTTCATTATATTTGAAACCATGGTTATATACATAACTTTACAAAATTACTATCGCTGGGTGAAATGTAAGATGAGTTCACTGTATGATCCATTCATCTATACATGCATCCGTTTATCCATCCATTCATTCATCCATCCGTTCATTCATTCATCTATCCAATCCATCCATCCATTCATTCCAAAAATCCATTCATTCATCCGTCCATCCCTTCATCCATCCATATATTCATTCCAACAATCCATCCATCCATAAATACATTCATTCCAACAATCCATCAATTCCTCCATTCATTCCAACAATCCATCCATTCCTCCATTCATTCCAACAATCCATTCTTTCATCCATCTATCCTTCTCATCAATCTCTTCCTCACTTCTAGTGTGGCCACTTTCTAAAACTAAAGAAGTTATAAAAGAACTCTTTCAATATAATTTGCGTCATCCTTTTCCAATTCAACACAAGGTAATACACACACTTAGATGCAGATTATTTGTGTCCTCTTCACATTTATGATACTTCCATTTTGTACTCAGAAAGATTAATATCAGTTTTCCTTTTCATACACATAAATATTTTTTATCTGTTTATAGCCTAAGTTCATTTATTTGGTAATAGCAAACATCATCAATTTTATCGGGTGAGTATCACATAATAATATATACATGTACGTGTCATGTGTACATATACACATATAATACATGTACGTGTCATGAGTGTATATATAATTATAATACATGTACATGTCATGTGTACATATACACATGTACGTGTCATGTGTACATATACACATATAATACATGTATGTGTCATGTGTACACATACATGTCATGTGTACGTATACACATATAATACATGTATGTGTCATGTGTACACATACACAAATAATACATGTACATGTCATGTGTACATATACACATATAATACATGTACATGTCATGTGTACATATACACATGTAATACATGTACATATATACACATATAATACATGTACGTGTCATGTGTACATATATACATATAATACATATGTTATCTGAAAGAAAGAAAAAAGAAAGAAAGAAAGAAAGAAAGAAAGACACCTGAGACAAAGGAAAAATGAAAAATGAGAGTTGCCTCAGGTGAGATTCGAACCCACGACACTCTGTATTCCAGACAGATGCTCTACCAACTGAGCTACCCAGGCAGCTCAGCTGGCAGGGTCCGAATACTAGGCTTTTAGGTGAAGGCCGAAGTAATGAAACCACCAAAGACACCAACACCAAACCTTAGCATATACATATGTTATCTGTACATGTCATGTGTACATATACACATATAATACATGTACGTGTCATGTGTACATATACACATATAATACATGTACATGTCATGAGTACATATACGTATATAATATGTTATGTGTACATAATTATACACATGTACATGTTATGTGTACATATGCACATATAATACATGTACATGTTATGTGTACATAATTATACACATATAATACATGTACATGTTATGTGTACATATACACAATATATGTGTTGTGTATATGTACATATACACATACAATACATGTACATGTTATGCAATTGTACATATACACAACACATGTGTGGAGTTAAAACATGAATAATAAATGCATGACTTGTTTTATTGCTTGTTGGAAGGCAACAGAATCAAATATAAATACATGTACCTGAGCATTTATATCAGGAAATATGATAAGTACATGTATGTACATGTACATGTACATGTAAATTAATAATTATTTTTCCACATAGTGGAGTGATTGGACTGATTTGTAGACCTGCTGATTTTGGAACATATTTTCTCTTCATTATGATAGCTAATTTCTTATCATCACTGATATATTATATTGTTACCAAGGTAACTACACATCAATACATTGCTCATGATCTTCATTTAACATCATTCATATCACATGACTGCAAGTCTTTTCTTTACTCAGTTATGTTATAAAGAATGTAAAAGACACACAACGAAAATACTACGTCCTATTATATATTTGATTCTATCTATTATATTCTTTATTGGAGGAGGAATTTTGTATAGCCGAAGTGTCACTAACTGGCTGGTAAGACAAGTTCATTTGTGGTTTGTGTGTACATTGGAACCCCTCTATTGCGGACATCATTGGGACAAATATAAGTGTCCTGATTACAGGAGTGTCCTCATTTCAGGGTGTCCTCAATAGAGACGTTTCACTGTACATGTTTACATTGTTTACATGTATACATAAATGTGTATAGTGTATGTATTTATGTATGTATGATATTATGTCAAATTAATTAGTGATTACATGTGTATGTGTGTGTATGCATGTATGTAAACACCTATCTGTATTGATTATTACACAATGTATATTAATGTACGTGTACATACATATATACGTACATCCATACATACGTACATACATACATACATACATACGTACATACATACATACATACATACATACATACATACATACATACATACATACATACATACATACATACATACATACATACATACATACATACATGTACATCCATACATACATACATACATACATACATACATGTACATCCATACATACATACATACATACATACATACATACATACATACATACATACATACATACATACATACATACATACATGTACATCCATACATACATACATACATACATACATACATACATACATACATGTACATACATACATACATACATACATACATACATACATACATACATACATAGTTACATACATACATGTACATACATACATATATTTCCTATTATTCTCAATCCTCATAGGAATCACCTGCTGGATCTCGTAACAACAATCAGGAATGTATTCTGTTTGATTTTTTTGATACTCATGACTTGTGGCATTTCCTATCGGCATTTGCTCTCTTCTTTGCATTCCTAGTATGTATATCAATGAGTCTATAGGGTCCAGTAGAACCATATACTATATTGTGTTTGTATTGTGTTTATGTATTCCTGGTATGTATATCAATGAGTCTATAGGGTCCAGTAGAACCATATACTATATTGTGTTTGTATTGTGTTTATGTATTCCTGGTATGTATATCAATGAGTCTATAGGGTCCAGTAGAACCATATACTATATTGTGATTGTATTGTGTTTATGTATTCCTGGTATGTATATCAATGAGTCTATAGGGTCCAGTAGAACCATACACTATATTGTGATTGTATTGTGTTTATGTATTCCTGGTATGTATATCAATGAGTCTATAGGGTCCAGTAGAACCACACACTATATTGTGTTTGTACTGTGTTTATGTATTCCTGGTATGTATATCAATGAGTTTATAGGGTCCAGTAGAACCACACACTATATTGTGTTTGTACTGTGTTTATGTATTCCTGGTATGTATATCAATGAGTCTATAGGTCCAGTAGAACCACACACTATATTGTGTTTGTATTGTGTTTATATATACCTGATATGTACTATAGAGCCTATATATAGTCCCGGCACAGTCACATGCTGTGTCTAATTTGTATATTATTAACTATCACCTGCATTGGCAGGTTGCACATGTAAGAGAACTGAAAAACGAGCCTTTTGAATTTTCCTCCAATTGGTCTATTTTTGCTTATGATCAAACATTTAATCTGTTATTATTTAGTTCATGCTACATATAAACTACGCAGTATAATTATGAATACTACTTAGGGGTGAGGTTTCTATGTTTAGTATAGTATCATAATTAATTAAGCTTACATCAAACACAAGCCTCCATATTGTTTAGTTACAATTATAACTGAATTACATGTACATCTGATTATATTTTGACTTATTTAAATTGGTGTCTGCAACTCCCAACACATGATAATAGATATGTATCATTACCTGTAAATGTGTTATATGTATGTATGTATATATGTATGTATGTATGTATGTATGTATGTACATGTATGTATATATGTATGTATGTATGTATGTATGTATGTACATTTGTATGTTTGTATGAATTTATGTATGTATATATGTATGTTGTATGTACATGTATGTATGTATGTATGTATGTATGTATGTATGTATGTTTGTATGAATTTATGTATGTATGTATGTATGTATGTACACTGTATGTACATGTATGTATGTATATATGTATGTATGTATGTATGTTTGTATGAATTTATGTATGTATGTATGTATGTATGTATGTATGTACATGTATGTATGTATGTATGTATGTATGTATGTTTGTATGTTTGTATGAATGTATGTATGTATGTATTTATGTATGTATGTATATATGTATGTATGTATGTATGTATGTATGTATGTATGTATGTATGTATGTATGTATGTATTTATGTATGTATGTATGTATGTATATATATATGTATGTATGTATGTATGCATGTTGTATGTATATGTATGTTTGTATGTATGTATGTATGTATGTATGTATGCATGTTGTATGTTTGTATGTATGTATGTATGCATGTATGTATGTATGTATGTATGTATGTATGTATGTATGTATGTATGTATTTATGTATGTATGTATTTACATGTATGTATGTATGTATATATGTATGTATGTATGTATGTATGTATGTATGCATGTTGTATGTATATGTATGTATATATGTATGTATGTATGTATGTATGCATGTTGTATGTATATGTATGTTTGTATGTATGTATGTATGTATGTATGATTGTATGTATGTATGCATGTTGTATGTTTGTATGTATGTATGTATGTATGTTGTATGTTTGTATGTATGTTAAACTTTGTATGTACGTATGTTACTATGCAGTATAAATGTTAATTATTATTCTCTTTACAGTTACTAATGACACTAGATGATGATCAAGAACTAGAGAGTCGTTCGTCATTACACATATTTTGATTATCATATCACTTGTTATATACAATACATACATTATATATTATATATACATTGTACAATACATACATTATATTTTATGTTTACAGATTATATTCAATACTTACATATAATGTAAGTTATATACAATACATTATTACATAATTATATATTTACAGGTTAATTAAATATGATGTTATAAATGTTGTTTTATTATTAAATTATCGATTAATTTTTCACATTTTTAAAATATTTTTATTTGATATTATTGAATTAAGACAATAGAATATCTCTAGCTGTCTCATGGTACTAAATGCTATTCATATTCATCTTGACCTCAGGAAAATGTTCATAACTTTAGTTTAGAAGGACCAATTTCATCCTTCCAGTTCTGTGTATGTCAAATACACAGAAAATAATGTGCAATACTCAAGTGACAGGAAGCCTTGTTGATCATCAAACAGGAAGACTTAATTGGCGTAATTACTTCCACTGATTTTAATTGATTATCAATTGATTTGAATTAGTGATAATCGATTTTAGTATCTCAGCTGATAATAATTTGCATCTTACAATTATTATGTAATCAAATGATTTGCAGAATAATTTATAATTAACCGTATGATATTAAACTATACACTATATTGCATATGTCACAACAATATTATTAGTTCATGTCATAACGAAAACCTGTGAACAAAATTTAATATTAATCAAAGCTCATTAGAAATTAATGAAAAATTGCTATGGAAACTACATGTAAAGATGAAGCTTTTGTATGTGCACCAGTGTCAAATTCGATATTTACATATACAATTATACTACACTGATTGATCGAACCCATAGTACCACATTGATCAAACCCACATTGATTGAACCCATAGTACCACATTGATCAAACCCATAGTACCATATTGATCGAACCCATGGTATCACATTGATTGAACCCATAGTACCACATTGATCAAACCCATAGTGCCACACAGGGTCTATAGTCCCTCCTATGGCTGTTTCTTGATGCAACCGCCAGTGGGATTATGTAAATTTTATCATTATTAGGGTACTGTTTTCAGAACTATCATTTCTATTTATAGTAGCAATGGTTACATCAAAAAACTGCCAAATAACTGACCAATCTATGAATTTATAATAAATTTCATGAAGTATCTTGTTCTGTAGTAGTATTGTGTACTACTAAAATTAGTTTTTAATACAAAAAGTTTTATCAGCAATTTAATTTTAAAATAATTACTCTACTTGAGATCATAAGTGCCCACACAAATGCACTGTGATGCCGTCATTAACATGTTCTCAAGAGATATCAGTTTGTATGGATACATAAATTAATATTATTATAATTATATATCAAATGTACTTTGACAATCAACCCAGGAGTACTTTCTTTATCCTAGCTTCATCGGCTTCTTCATCCGAACTTGAGCTATAACTACTAGAATGAGATCCATCTTCTCCTATATCACAGAGTGATGAACAGAGATACTGCATAAGAGGGACTCGATATTTTCCACAAAAGTCTACAAATTTCACTCGTCTCACTCTGGATGTAAAGTACACTCCCTGACAGCTGGGATTATCACATTTCTGAGAATTATTTAAAAAATCACACAAACTTTCTGGAACTGTTTGAGGATTGTATGGAATTCCATATCTTTTGACTGACCGGCCACTTAGCTCTAACAAGGTAGGTACCGAATCATTCCACTCACGTACGAAACGAAGAACCAAAGGATTGTTACGAAGACTAAGTTCTTTAAGGTTTTTTAATCGTACAATTCCAGGTGTGAGAGTTTGTAACTGGTTGTCATGGAGACGCAAAGATTCCAAATTTATTAATCTATGTAATTGACGTGGTAGAAATTGAAGTTGGTTCCCACAGAGTATCAAAGCTGTGAGTTTAGTTAGGTTTCCAAGTTCAGGAGGTACTTGACGCAATCTGTTACCACCAAGATATAAGTAAGTGAGTCTGTGAGGAAGAATAATATAGAGTTTAAAATCACTATTACAAGTACTGTATTCACAATTTCACAGTACAGTACCATATATGGTATGGGAATTTTCAGTGTCTTGTGTTACTTTATTGTCATGGCAACCATTAAATAAGTAATGTACACACTGTATATTAACTGTATCAGTCTGTATGGTAGTAAAGATGCTAATTCAATTGAATAAGGTTCAAGTATAAAATTTCCCTTATTCTCCTTCCACAATATAAGTGTGATATGATACATACATGTCAATAATGCCATGTATAGCTATGTCGTGATATACAATATATCATTATATCACTAGTACTGTTATCTATGAAAATGGTGAAGGTAAAAAGATTGTTGGTCCTTGTTATGAACATTCTTTGCAGTCAATATAAATGTGAATGAACATTAGCATTTACATGTACATGTATACATTGGTACAGTTGAACACATGTATACATTGGTACAGTTGAACACATGTATACATTAGTACAGTTGAACACATGTATACATTAGTACAGTTGAACATACGTATACATTGGTACAGTTGAACATACGTATACATTAGTACAGCTGAACACATGTATACATTGGTACAGTTGAACACATGTATACATTGGTACAGTTGAACACATGTATACATTAGTACAGTTGAACACATGTATACATTGGTACAGTTGAACATACGTATACATTAGTACAGCTGAACACATGTATACATTGGTACAGTTGAACACATGTATACATTGGTACAGTTGAACATACGTATACATTAGTACAGTTGAACACATGTATACATTGGTACAGTTGAACACATGTATACATTGGTACAGTTGAACACATGTATACATTGGTACAGTTGAACACATGTATACATTAGTACAGTTGAACACATGTATACATTGGTACAGTTGAACACATGTATACATTAGTACAGTTGAACACATGTATACATTGGTACAGTTGAACACATGTATACATTGGTACAGTTGAACACATGTATACATTGGTACAGTTGAACAGATGTATACATTGGTACAGTTGAACATATGTATACATTGGTACAGTTGAACAGATGTACATGTATATATATATACACACAGAAACCTAAATGAATTTTATTTAGTAATTCCTGTGTGGTATATAATTGGAACAAACCATGGCTTGTTAATTATACACCACACAGGAATTACTAAATAAATTCATTTCAATTGAGAATATTCATTATCATATTTTTTATCACAGTCTGATTGGTCAGTTGACTAATTAATTTTATTTATAAGCACATGTTTCTACTTAATATTTGACAGAGGACATTATCAGGTGATAGTGGTGAGGAATGGAAAATGTATCTCCTTAGTTCAGAATATTGAACCAGAAGGGTCTCACTAATTCTAGTATATGTGAACAAATCTTCAAAAAAGGGACACTTTCACACAAAATAATTTTGTATTTCAAATACTTGAAAAACACCAAATGCTCTGGAAATAGGTTTTGTCATTTAAAGTTATGTTTACTAGGTGTAATCAGTAAGTTATTAGTTCATCACTATGCTACATAAATACTACTTTAAAACTTTAGTCATGACAGATGAGGCGGCACTGAACCAGTCTTTGAGACTAGATAAATAAGTATTTGATATGTATTTAAGTTCTTTTCAAAGTATTTGTAATTTTGTATTTGTACAGGAAGTATGTATAATTGTAATCAGAGGTTTTGATACGTTTTGAAGCATGGGCCTAATTGGCTCAACAATGGTTAGTGTGTGCCATTGGGAATACATCTTGAGCTAATTAATAAAGAGTAAATGCTGTTAGTGACAATATAACTATAATTAACTGTGCTATCTGGTTCAATGAGAGAACTGTGCAGTGCCAAATAAGGAGCTTTTTGGGCCAATGGTGTGCCAAATGAGGTTATCAAAAACACTGATTGTAATATTAATTTAATGTACATTTGTGTGTATTTGGGCCCAAACATATGTATTTACATGTATTACATATCATAGCTACAAATAACAGGAAACTGAAACCATAGGAGTAATAATAGATTTTTAAAATTTGGTCATATAAGATGTTACTAGGTGAATAGATAACAGAATGTACTCTAACATGAAGTTACTGTATTCTTTAGTTTGTATAAGCTATTTTGAATGGGTAATATAGCTACGAGACTATCCTTATATGAAGTGACAACTAAACTCATATGTTATAATTATTATAGTTACATTGTACATTAATTATCAGTTTTCCCCATTGTAATACAAAGGTTTCATGACTATTAATTAATTACCATGGTAATAATAATCTGGAGCCAATCCACTATATAGTAAATCTTAATAATGATGGGAAGACCAGCCATTTAGCAAATAAGAATTGCTCTTCCTCAGGGGTGTGGAAATATTGAGCAACCAGCCAGACATTGCGGCCTATGTTCATCACTCTTGTCCTGCTCCCCATATACTTTGTATACAGTTTAGTTTCAATTTACCAGACATTCACTAGATTTGATGATAATTATAATGTCATGGAGGGTCTGGAGTATGTATGCTTACCAATTAATAATAAAAAGGTTTCATGACTATTAATTTAATTACATTACAATGGTAATAATAATCTGGAGCCAAACCACTACTAAATCTCAATAATGATGGGAAGACCAGTCATTTAGCAAATAAGAATTTAGTCAATTTTGTCAAACATTACATTAAAACACTCGTTACTCAGCAATGGTATCTACTATCTAGATGAAGCAATAGTTGCTCTTCCTCAGGGGTGTAAAAATATATTGAGCAACCAGCCAGACATTGCGGCCTATGTTCATCACTCTTGTCCTGCTCCCCATATACTTTGTATACAGTTTAGTTTCAATTTACCAGACATTCACTAGATTTATCGGACAATGTCCAACATGACTGGCTGTTTCCACACCACTGCTCCTGGATCAGATTAAACTACTTAACAAGTACAAAATGGCTGAATGACCAATGTTAAAATGTAAGTGTTTGACAAAATTGTTAATTGTCAAATGAGTGATTTGCACATCTGCATTTGCATATGATTAACTACAAATGACTCATTTGCATACACAATGAACATGCATATAACGACTAATGTACTTAATAGTTGAGTAAGTGACTATGATCAGTCAGTCTAAAACATGACATAAAAACTAACTATAAGTTTAAAACTAAAAAAAAAGGTTATTTTAAAGAGGCCTTTGCGGCTAGGTAGAGACATCAGTATTATATTGGAGTATTCATTAGCCAATTTTGAAATATTTCTTTAATACCCTGATGAAGACACCTGGATAGGTGTTGAAACGTTGGCTATATCTATTCTTTTTCATTAAAGAAATATTTCAAAATTGGCTAGTGAATACTCCAATACAATACTAAAAAAGGTGTTGTTAATGCAAGAAACTTACTAAAATAATTGACAGAAAGATACAATGTACATTGCTAAATAGGTGGATATATAAATAGATAGATAGATACATGTAGATAGATAGATAGATAGATAGATAGATTGATAAATAGACAGAAAGATACAATGTACATGTACATTGATAAATAGATTTTTAGGTAGACATATAAATAGATAGATACACATGTAGATAGATACACATAATAGAGTATGACACCTGCAGGGTTTTATACACGGGACATCACCACCCCCTCCCTATATTTCAGACCAAATTTATTTCAACATGCAACATCCCAGGTACGATACTTCTGGAGCACTAGAAGCTACCAGAAGCAACCTCAGAGGGCCTAAATTTTAATTGGTAAGCATACATACTCCAGACCCTCCCAGGAGCAGTGTGGTTCACATTATCGAATCTTTCCCCTCTCTAATCTATGAAACCCTGAACATTACAACTTCTGTGAATGTATTTCCTCCTCTGTGTACTGACTGTCTGCACTCTTTAATCAAACTCTGTGAGTCACATGATCAGCTAGGGCAGTGTGCACAGGATGTATGACCAGCAGGCAGGCAGTGTTCATTGAAAACCCAAAATATGTATTTGTGGAACTGAATGTTAGGCAATTTCTCATTACAAAACTGACAGCATATATTCTTATTTGTCAATCATAGATTAATAAAGAAAACCTGAAAGCTCCCCCACTAGAAATATTGTTTACAATGATGTCAGATTAAAAAACCCCTACCTTTCTGAAAGCACAACACTTCAGTTTGTTATGTTTTCCAGAAAACAGTTTTTCTTGTGATATTTATAGAATTAGGGTACACATAGCACTGTATCTAGAGACATAATCTAGGGTACAGATAGCACTGTATCTAGAGACATAATCTAGGGTACAGATAGCACTGTATCTAGAGACATAATCTAGGGTACAGATAGCACTGTATCTAGAGACATAATCTAGCGTACAGATAGCACTGTATCTCTAGAGACATAATCTAGGGTACAGATAGCACTGTATCTAGAGACATAATATAGGGTACAGATAGCACTGTATCTAGAGACATAGGGTACAGATAGCACTGTATCTAGAGACATAATCTAGGGTACAGATAGCACTGTATCTAGAGACATAATATAGGGTACAGATAGCACTGTATCTAGAGACATAATCTAGGGTACAGATAGCACTGTATCTAGAGACATAATATAGGGTACAGATAGCACTGTATCTAGAGACATAAACTAGGGTACTTATGTAAGTACAGGTACATACCAGTACACACAATAGTGGACCAAAATAGTATTGTACAGTATATACACATGTACTCCAATATACAGTACTGTCTAATACAGCACTGTAGTATAATGTGAGACTGAATTATATGCTTTTCTGTAATGTAAAGTAACAGTACTGCTTGGTGATGTTTAGTACAGTACATAGCACATAGTACATACATGTACTATACATGTAAAGAACATTTATGTTCACTCACTATGACCTCTGAAAGATGTTCATAACTTTAGTTTGGAATGATCAACAAATTTTTTACCTGCACCATTTCCATATAATTATCTATCCTGTTCTTTTAGTGTGTACTAAATTTCAATCCATTGCTTCATTATTGAATTACAGTATAATCATGTATTAACTGCATGACATCATAATTATCATCACATCCAAATTTTGAGGTCATCGTGAGTGAACAGACTTAGAATTTTAGTATAAAAATGTTTATTTTTTGCACATTCACAAAACCTGAAAAGCACATGTAAATAGTTATACATATTTCTTTCTTCATATTACAGTAGAACATATGGCACTTTTAACAGACAATAAATACTACGGGCTATTGAAGTGTTGGTATAATCATTTATATATAGCAATTAATTACAAAAGAAAATTAATGTAAAACAATTAGCAGAGAAATGCAAATAATTAAAGCATGACTCATATAATATCAATTTGTGCAGCCCTAGTGATGCAAGGTAGAGAAACACAATGCCATTCATTATACTTACTCTTTTAAGCGACTTATATCAGCTGGAATATTAGTGAGACGATTTCCACCCAGATGTAAAATAGAGAGATTAGTTAGAGACAGGAGAGGAGGTGGAAAATGTTCGATATTATTACCACTTAGATTGAGTTCTTCTAGTTTCCCTAAAGATGCAAAAGACTCCGGCAAAGACTTTATATTGTTGTGTTTGAGAACCAATGCTCGAAGTCCTTGTAATTTTGAAACTTCTCCAGGTAATTCTGAGAAACTGTTTCCAGTGAGATCCAAACTAACCAATGATTTCATTTTAGCTAGTTCTGGTAAAGATGAACCGAGTCTGTTTCTTGATAGATTCAAATGGTATACTCCTTCTCTCTCAACTTGACTTGATATACCCTCAGGTAATCTCTCCAGCTCGTGTCTGGCAAAAGACAACTCTTTGCGTTCATTTTTCTCACAGGTTGATCCAAGGTAACTAGCTTCTAGCGTCATATCTGGTTCTTTGCTTTGCACATTCTGATTTCCGTCCATTGTAGTATCAATTTATATCATTATTATGGTGAGAAAGTACGTATACATTACAATACAGTATACAACACAGCAATCTGTGCGGATCACATGCTAACAAGTTCCAAATAGTCTCGTTCCCAATCTACTTACCAACTGGGATGGGACTCTAGTTCAAATTACAAATGCAATATTAAATGGAGTAAATTCTCGTGACCTATAGCAAGTCCTTCCGAGCAAAGGACTTGAAACAGGCATCAGTAAATAAAGATGGAGGAAACAGTAGAAGATCGTGTGGATGTTAAATGTAATGGAGGTGTTGAAGAAGGAGTGAAATCCAAACAGAATGTTGCAGGCGTGGCTGAAAGTGGGCGGGGTTTGGAAGATGACCCTGAATTGGATCAGTTGTTAGATTGTAAGGGATCAAATTACACATTTCATTCAAATTTGAATAATAATATGTGGGCATTGAAATTGGAATTTTTGAATTAGAATGATTCTGGAATGTTCCACTTTTATTGTGAATTTGGATTGAATTATGAATTGGCAACTTATACTATCAAATGAATTGCATGTTGCCTTGGAATGGTACGATTTCAAAGCAATAGGTCTCTTATTTGGCTGTTAATTAATGAGGGGTGTGTCTCTCGCTGTCGCATGTGCATGCATGTTAGCTAGCTATAATGACCACTAGTCTTGCAAGCCAGACCCATATCATGAGAAAGGTTCAAGTTGCATGGAAGTGACATCAGTTTGTTCAAGAAAGCCATATAGTTACATGTATGACAACATAAATATAATAACAGAAATTCGGTGGGTAATAATACAAATATGTCTTTGTCGTGTAGAAAAAGAAAAAAGCATACTACATGTACACATGTAGCTTAATTCTGTGTTGATTTCAATGACTCATAGCCCATATCCAAAGCTACTCTATCGATCACTGCTTCTAGTTCTATTTTTTTAAACATGGCTTCATGAAATGGATATGTTAATAATGACCTTTCATGACATTCTACAATCTGATTGGGGCACAGCTTTTCATGCGCCAGGAACAAATTGATGTTTTGTGTGCAACCAGACCCTTTCTCGTGGTATGGGTCTGGCTCGCGAGACTAAATGACCGATGAACTATTACTTATTAGGTTTTGTTATTATCCTTGAATCTTGAATTCTGAAATAGTTAATTTCTTGCTGTAATGTTTAGTGGTATAGAATTTTATGGAATTGAGATAGACTTCATGACACTACCTGCAGTAATTGGAATGGGATGTGAGTTCTGATAAAATGGAATTGGAACTTCCTAAAATTAAAAATAATTTACTGGAATTGAATTGAAGCATTTGTAACTAAAATCTGAATTAAATCACTCCACATCTTGGCTTCAATTCCAGTGCCCTGATATACTCGTGTGGAATGCTAATAGTTATACACTCACACATGACTGGATGTTTCATCATATTAGTCATTGCATTACACCATACATTCTGGTAGTCACTTTATTAATGGTGTATGATGTTTTGTTGCAATAAATAGAGGATGGATTGTGGTTTTAGTAATGAGAGTTAGTTATATGTATATAGTCTTGCTATGCACGTGCAGACTAATCTCTCTGCTACGCAATGGCAAAAAATCTGGTATACTTCCTTATGCCCATCCAGACCCATCCCTCTGCTATGCAATGGAGATAAGTCTGGTGTACTTCCTTATGCCCATCCAGATCAATCCCTCTGCTACGCAATGGGGAAGAGTCTGGTGTACTTCCTTATGCCCATTCAGACCCATCCCTCTGCTACGCAATGGGAAAGAGTCTGGTGTACTTCCTTATGCCCATTCAGACCCATCCCTTTGCTATGCAATGGGAAAGAGTCTGGTGTACTTCCTTATGCCCATTCAGACCCATCCCTCTGCTATGCAATGGGAAATAGTTTGGTGTATTTTCTGTACATTAGTTTATCGAGTGTTTACGTGAGTGATTAGTAGTTACAAAACTGTTAATGATATTCATAGACCACATTAAATGCCACCTACAGATATAACACTTGGTCTGTGAATATAATTAAAGGTCATCCCCTTGTCCTCAGAAAAATGTTTATAACTTTAGTTTGGCACAATCTTTTTAGCTGCACCATTATCATATAATTATCCTTCCCTTTTTTTTGTATATGTCACTTTTCCATCCATTGCTTCGTTATTGAGTACTATACTCATTCTTCTTATAATTATTGCAGTTTTTACACTGAGTTCAGTTTCTACTGGTCTATAGACTGTACTGTAACTTATGTGCACGTTTGTTTGTGTGTCACACCCATTAATCTACTGAGCCCTCTCAGCTGATTAACTATATATGCAACATGTAACACAAGAATATTATATGTATATATGTATACATTATAACACAACTATAAGTGGTATATCAGTTTTATAATCACCGAGCACAAGGGCCACAGGCATAGTATAGTATAGTGTACATAAATCATATATCTGACCACAGGGTGCTATATCTGCTTTATTGCTGATCATGTGACCTGTGGCCAATCAGAGTGCAGATAATGTGTCACATGATTGAACATTAAATCATTTATTGCACACTTTTGCGTGCAATAAGTTAGTTATTGCACACTTTGCTCACCTCTACTAACGAAGCAGCTCCAACAACAGTGATAGTTTACCAGGTCATCAATAAATCTTTTAGAACACACTTGATGGTGCATTGTGTGTTTCAATGTAGCACTTGGGCGATCTATAAAGGTTTCGTTTACATAACGCACTTGCCTTCGGCTCGTGCATTATGTAAACTCAACCTTTATTGACCCGCCCTTGTGCTACATTAAAACACGTAATCACTGTAAAGTGTGTTTTAACTATTACTTATATACCTGTGGTTTACTTTGATGCTTTGCTGTATCGGGATATATCATATAAGGATGGCCCTGTGCAGAGGCCATAAACACGTTTGTGTCTATGATTTGTGATATATTCATTATCACATTCATAATATTATGTATAGTGTCACTAGTGTGGTACTACTCATAAGTAGTAACTATATACATTACATTCATATGTATAGTGTCACTAGTGTGGTACTACTCATAAGTAGTAACTATATACATTACATTCATATGTATAGTGTCACCAGTGTGGTACTACTCATAAGTAGTAACTATATACATTACATTCATATGTATAGTGTCACTAGTGTGGTACTACTCATAAGTAGTAACTATATACATTACATTCATATGTATAGTGTCACCAGTGTGGTACTACTCATAAGTAGTAACTATATACATTACATTCATATGTATAGTGTCACCAGTGTGGTACTACTCACAAGTAGTAACTATATACATTACATTCATATGTATAGTATGTGGTACATTGTTGTACTATGCAGTTACTGCAGTTACTGCGGTATGCATACATATTTATAATGTACATTACATTTATATATATAGTGTGATACTGTAATAATTATATTATAGTATTATATACTCTACAATTATACACTCAAATATCTATACTGTGTAGCATAGGTGGAGTGGTATGGTAATCATTCTGTCTATCTGTCTGTCTTTCTGGTATCCCATTTTGTGGAAAACTAGGAATGTTATTGTGTTTGAATTGAGATATAGACAGTCCAGAGTTTTTGATAAGTTTTGAAGCACGGACCAAATTGGTTCAACAATGGTTAGTGTGTGTACCATTGGGAATACATCTTGAGCCAATTAACAAAGAGTTAACACTGTTGTGACAATATAATCATAATTAACTGTGCCACTAGCCCAAAGTGAGAACTGTGTTGTGCCAAATAAGCTCTTTGGGCCAACGGTGTGCGCCACATGAGCTTATCAAATACACTGAGACAGTCTTAACACAAAATGGCTACTGTATGTTAACATTTGAATTCATTTCATCTATAGCTTCTTTAAGTGAATTTGGTAAACACATTCCTCCATCGCATGATGATGATGAAGACCCAAAGCCCAAACTATCAGCTCCTGACATCACTTCTTCATTTGGACCTGAGATGCTTGGGGACACGGATTCAATGAATGATCCCATGATGAAGGAACTGGAAGATATGTTTGGAGAAGAGTTTGCTAAACAGGTAATATATTATAAAGTCTGTTTATATTCATGATGACCTCAAAATTATGATGTGATGATGACTTTATGTGTAGTATAGTGTATACTGTATATGTGGAAATATTGATGGTACCCGGGTGCGGAAACATTGAGTCAATTGCTAGACAATTTGGCCTATTTTCTCTCTTGTCCTGTTCTCCATATACTTTGTATACAGTTTAGTTTCAATTTACCAGACATTCACTAAATTTATCAAACAATGTCCACATGACTGGCTGTTTCCACAACAGTGATGGTAGTAAATATTGGCAGTTTGCTCTTCACAGAGTATTGATGAATTAAATTTTGATGATCAGCAATTTCATTATGTGGGTGTGACTAAGCACATGTATTTTACATGTAATCAATGGACAGTTCTGTTTATCACTGAAAGTACTTACATGTAGTAGTGGAAGGTGAGAATTGAGACTACTACTTCTTATTAGACACATTCCAAGGAAGATATCGGCTGATAGCACATGTGTACATAAAATAGTAATAACATAATTTATATGAAGAAAAAAGTATTCCTCTTTATGGTTGTCATCATTCAGTAATCATGGCTGACTTTCTCATCCCTGAAGCCATAATTATCCACTCTTACATTTTAAGAATACACACAATGTATATTGCATTAATTCCAATGTCTGTAATCAACAGCAACTTTCTTCTTGCTGGTCTGTAGAGCTTGAACACGCGTTATATTACAATTATGTGCCATGCCAATGAATTGAATAAGCCTTAATTATGTATACAACGCATACTCGCACAACTGACACAAATATGTATACATAGATGGAAAGCAATTATAGGGATGGCCCAACAACACTGATACAGATATTGTTGAAACTAATCTATTGACAAATAAACAATTGATATGTATGTATCAGTGTTTTTGATAAGCTCATATGGCACACCATTGGCCCAAAGAGCTTCTTATTTGGCACTGCACAGTTATCTCTGTGGCACAGTTAATTATGATTATATTGTCACTAACAGCATTAACTCTTAGTTAATTGGCTCAAGATGTATTCTTAATGGCGCACACACAAACCATTTTTGAGTCAATTTGGCCCAAGCTTAAAAACAATTGATATGTGTGTGTGTATGTATGTATTAATTTATTGACAGATAAACTGAAAACTATTAATTGATATGTGTATGTAAATACATGTACATGTATTTCAACAACTACACATGTATGTCCTACTGTTACATAAATGTTTGAATGTATGTATGTATATACATGTATGTATGTATTATATACAATGAAGAAAATGCCATTTCAAAACAAGTTAACTAAATAATTATGATGGATCTGATTACTTTAGGCAGAAGCGCAGCTCAGTGAAGCCTTAGAGATGTTACAATCAGAGAATCCCGAACTATTAAAACAATTTGAGGATTTAGCACAGTCTGTCGGTAACCAAGGTGACAGGGATGTGTCTAATAATCTAGGTTCATCTGTTGATTCATCATCCAATCAAACATCAGGTGATCCAAACAGTGGACTTAATCCTTCCCTAGAAGAAGCGTTGGAGGATACTGTGAGAAGATTACAAGAAAGTACTCAGGATGTGCAAGAGGACCCAATAGGGGGACTACCCTCTAATTTATTGGATATGATGGGCAAATTAAATTTAGGTGCTGGAGAAGGTGGTGGTGAAGAACAGATGATGAAAATGATGGAAGGAATGATGAGTACTTTGTTATCTAAAGAGGTTCTTTATCCTTCACTAATGGACTTGTGTAAACAGGTATGTACTGTGATGAATTGATGGATGGATTGATGGATGGATGGATGGATGGATGGATGGATGGATGGACTGATGACCAATAAATGGATGGATGAATTATTAATGGTGTATAAGTATAACAAGGATGGATGAAATCTGCAATGATTAATCTTCAACAATTTGATCATCCCCTAGTATCCTGAGTGGTTAGATAGTCACAGCAATAGCATTTCTCCAGAAGACAGATCTCGTTATACACGTCAACTTGACATCATGAAAGCAATATGTCATCAGTTTGAGGAGGAAGGAGAGGGAACAGATAAACAAGAGAAGATATTACAACTCATGCAAGAGGTAATTACGTTTATCATTTCCAACTTAAATACTCATGTACTATAGCTACTCCTTTTTGCTTTCCCTGTTGTCATTCGATGCAGTGTAGTTTGAACTTCAGAACATCAACCTATTGCTATGATAGTGTTTATAGTATACTAAAGTACCTTGTCGCCATACCCAGATTAAAGCACGTGGGAGTAGAATCTTAGTTGCAAGAAATAAGCACTTTTCAAATATGCAAAAAGTTATTATATGCCTAAAATGAAATAGTGTGCAATGATACATAACATTTTTGGAATTATTGACTAAAGTGGACTTGCAATACTCATTTATACTGTCTATGATAACAAAAATAGGGTTATAAGGTGATACTTCTAATCCGAGCGTAGAGCATTAAGTCTTATCATATTTTTAACTGCACACAAATTATTATAATATTTGATAATTGCAGTAGACAATATTTTGCCATTGCGATAATATTGGCAGACCAAAATCATGTGATACAACTGAGTAATATTGCAATGTATGTGATAATTATTGCCCAACCTTAATTATTGAAATCAGTTACTATCAAATTAAACCGATTCATCTCATGTGAAAGATTATTAATGTAATTATTCGCATACACACACTCATACATAGCTTCAAGAATGTGGACAACCTCCGGATGATCTAGGAGGTACGCCTCTCTCTCAAATGGGTCTTCCCCCTAATTCCTCCTCTCAAACTCCAGACCAATGTATTATGATGTAATGATATAATGTATACTGTGTATGATGATCAAATGATAACGAATCCTTTTTGTGTTCTGTATTTTTGATGAATTTGTCACATAATTATCATCAATTATTACTGTCAAAATTCAAGTGTGTATAACAATACTTTTGATATCATCTTCTCATTTTTTCCTTTGTATATAACTCATATATGAGTTTATCAATAATTAGGTAAGCCAATCCTGAGGGGCCCAGATTTCCTCAGTTATGAGTTTTGTTGGTACCCTTTTACAATAATCAGGAATGCACATATGAACACATCACAGAGATACATAGTTATCCTGAATATTAATGCAATTTCTCCATTTGTTTCTACTATATAATATCATAATCTCATTGAATTTGTCCTACACACAATTTATGAACAAGCTGAAAATAGATCTGTGAATTCAGAGATCTAGAAGTCAAAAATGTCCGTGTTGGATTAAATTACTGCTGGTTCTGAAACTTCGTATAAATTTTGGTCAGTTCCTCTTGCAGAGGGGTTGACAAGATATAATTATGAACTTTTGACAGTTTCTCTATCGTTTGTAACTGCATAAGTTTGTAACAAAGGTAGATTGGCAAAAAACTCTTGTCAATCCTTTGCAGGGATGCCTATGTTTACTGTAACATGCAATACAATAGTATACCAGTATACAGTTCTAAAATAATGTCTTTGTGGTTAGACTATGATAACATTACCTTTTGGCATGGAAGTTAATAACTGATAAGAACTCATGATAACTTAGTAAACATTGTCGCTTGAAATTTGTATGTAGTAACTTAAAATAATGTTGAGTGAGTGTATCATAGCGTGCTGTATAATCAATCATGCGTAATTATTATGGTCATGAATTTCTCTTCCTGTGAATGATTTTGATATCTTGTTTTGTCATCTTGTCATTGCTGCCCTGGTTTGATATTTTTAATACTTCAGTATTATACTACATCAACCAAATTTATAATTATATAGACAACATATAAATCTGTTTTAATGTAGAGAAATGGATTAATTTACATTCAACACATATTGTTGTAATTATACACATACATATTCAATAATGTAGCAAAAATAAAAACAAAAACAACAAATATTACAATAATACCTAGGAATAAACCTAATCTTTCTGTGGGTGGGCAATGTAGATTAACGTCCCCAATATTTACATCTAAATATACAAAAGACACGTATTTCTTCACTGGGGTCAAATCAGTAGTCTGTTGGTCTGGTCCAGTACGTTGTGGAGTGCCAAAGGTGTAAACTGTGGTGTTGGTGGGTTGATTTGAACCTGTCTTCCTTCTGTATAATTCATTAGTGGTTTGTGGTTGCTGTGTTTCACATTCGCTTCCTTGGAGCTTGTTTACAGTCTTTGTTTCCTCACTACATAACGTAGAGTCATCATGAATATTTCCTTTACTTGAATCTTGATCTTTTCTTCCTACTTCATGGTCACAGTGTTGTTCAGTGTCTTTTTCTTTTACCTCATGATCAGAAACCATGGACTGCCCTTTGCCTGAATCTAGCTCATGTCTTCCAGTTCTAATAGTGTGTGTTGCTACAATTCTGCTTCTTGGGTCATTTCCTGTTGTAGGTATAGGCTGTACAGCTTGCTGAAGTGGATACTGTGAGAAATCTGAAGGACCACTATCGACCTGACCCAGTATTGTTCATCATGTCACAAATAGTTCTCATAGTACTGTTTGAAAAGATTTGTGTGGAAAGGATATGCTCGTTAACTTACCAACTCAGATAAAATTCTATGTCATACCAGTGAATCTACTATTGTTATTTGATACCGGCCGTTGGCAGCACAATCACATGCGCTATGTAAATGGGTATGTGTATACATAGGGGTAGGAACAGGGGGGCTGGGGGGCTATAGCTTGCACAACTTTGTAGAATAGGGGGCTCAGCCCCCAAAGTTGCAATCTGCTTTTATTCATACTCAATCATGCAATCATGTCACATTGACATGATGTCAATGCTCACTGAAGTGTAAATTAAGCACATGATACAGCAGCAAGTGAAAAATGGCTACAAAAAGTCAAACTATGAAGTTCTGGACATTTTAGTCAATGAATTAAAACGCAGATTTCACCAGAATTCTCTGGCAGTATTGCATGTATTGGAAGATATTTTAATCACCTCTTGCAATGGAAACGTCAAAAAGCCATCTAATCAGCTGTGTAACTCGTACTCGAGTGACATTGATATTGATAGATTAATGCCACAACTGTCAATGATGCCAGAACTCATTAATGTCTTTAAAACAAAGAAAGTTAAGAAAGTGACAACTGTGAGAACTATTTGTGACATGATGAACAATACTGCTATTAGTAAAGTCATGTTCTCTGAAGTGGACAAGTTACTTAAAATCTATCTGACTGTACCTATGACTACAGCCACAGCAGAAAGAACATTTTCTACAATGAGGAGAATCAAGACATACTTAAGGTCAACTATGACTCAAGAAAGGCTTAATCATGCAATGACTTTGCACATTCACAAAGGTCGAACAGATGAACTGAATATTACTGATATTGCACAACAGTTTATTTCTTTTAATGAAAGACGGATGCACACATTTGGTACATTTCATTAACACTTGTATGTATATTACTTTATCAATATGTTCAGCACCCACCCAATTTCAAATCTGTTCCTACCCTTATGTGTGTATATATAGGAAGCTTGGGGCCGATTACGATTGTAATTGATTACACTTTTTGTGTAATCGTAATCATAATCACACCTTCAAAATTTTATGTAATTGTAATTGTAATCGTCATCATGCTCTGTAATCGTCTGTAATCATTGAAGATAATTGATAATTTCACAAGCAGCTGGACTCTTTTATTCCATTGCTGGAAAATCTTTAGACCTGAAAGGTGCCTTCTCTGTGATGAACTTTTTGAAAAGTTGATGTTCATTAGATGTAATAGTTATTGTTCATAAATCATACGATATAATAGTTAAAATCTAATAGTTATTGTTATTTCCTGTTTCCAAGAAAAAAAACATATGTACTGAATTATCATAATCATGGTTTTGTAATCGTAATCGTAATCAGTCTCAGTAATCATGGTGTAATCGTAATCATAATCATAATCATGTCTTTGTAATCGGCCCCAACCCTGATATATAGCTGTTTTAAGAGCAGAAATTGATCTCTCAGAAGCACATTGAGGTATAAACTAACATGTCATTTACACTTCAGATTAAATCAATGAAGTGTAAATGACATCAATGAAGTGAACATGTCATGTAAATGAACAAACCATCATACATGAATCTTAGCCCTCACAGCAAGTGAGGTAAACTTGATAATTACTGGCTGAATACAAACTTTTCAATGCAGAAGAAAATGAAATTGAGTCTGTCAATTCAGCAGTTTAAAGTAATCATTATTACTCTTATTTTCATTAAGACCAAAACAACCAGTGATGATGCTATCAATTCTTTATATTTTGAAAAACTGCTTCTATTTTACTCAATTCCGTACACCAAGCTTTCATACACAAAGAATGAGATACTGGAATGAGTTTTATAATTTGAAGGAAAACCATGCACAGTCTACTATTTTCACAAGGGGTTCATTATGTCAGCCAGTCTAGAGTTGCATCATTTCTCAACTCAAGCGCGAGTTACAATAATTATGCTGCTCAACGCTATGACACTCATCGCATGCTAAGCCCAAATGCCTTATCAAGCAATGTAGATACATTTAGATCAGAATGAAAAGTGTGTCAAGTTTAGCATAACCCATGTTAATTACCATATAGATGGTTGCAGCAGAAAGCACAAAGGACATATATTCCTAATCCAAATGGAATGAAAATCCTCCACTGTACGAATGGGTGAAAGACGTTAACATTAATTCTGATTCAATTTCAGCAGTTGCAGCACTATGCTGAGATTCATATATTCTATCATGATACCACAATAATAAACTTCTCTTTCTTGTCCAGTTAACATACCTGGTGGACTTACACAAACAACTGTACTTCCATGCAGTTTGTTCTAAGAGTATGGAAACGTTCTGGAGAGTGTACCTTTGTCGTGAATAAAAAAAGCAGCAACACCAAATATATCATAGATTTCTATAGCTAGAAAGAAACCCCAAATCACCTTCTTTTAATTTCTTGTCTTTCACCTGGTTTTCAAGTATACAGTCTTATCTTGGCACATGGTCTGATATTACCTAACATTAACTATTAGGATAATCTAATATCCAATAAAACAATAGGTGAAATAAAGTTTAGTTATACTTTGTGGTTTAGTGCATATATGGACTAAAATGAAGATGTCATTTCTACCTCAATGTATCCAGTTTAATTTTCTCCTCTCTTAGGTCTGAGATTTCCTGCTCATATTTATTTCTCAATATCAAATTTACTTCAGTCTTTTCTACCTCAAGCTTTCCCTTATCTTCCTTCAAAGACTGAATGAACAAGTCTGATGAATGAGTACTGCTAAATGGTTGGCTTTGTAGGTATGCTGTGTCACTCATTCCCGATTGAGATTGTCGAATGTGAGTATCTTGTGTAGGAGCAACAAATGTCTTGCCAGTACCAGGTTTGGTTGAAACTTTCTTCCTGATATGGAGTATGAGATTCAGGAGCTGTAGATAATTGCGAAGTAGAAAGACTGCTTGGACTGATTGTCTGTGAGGTATGCATTTCTACTATATACATGAAGTCTCAGCTGCCTGGCAATGGGACTGGATTTTCTGTGTTGGAGTCCTGTTCACAATGAATATACTTAACTATAGAAATTGGTTTTCATCAAAAACAAACCCACTCAATGGATATAAAGACAGGAGAAATGGGTGGGTTACTCTTGATGACAGGACTGTACATGTATAGTCACTGTGGGCACACTTTAAGATTGATTCTGATGTTATTAGTATAATCAAACTAAAATACTATATTCATGCATGTACACAGTTATATAAGTTTTTTTGATCAACCATACTTAAATGAATTTCCATGAATAATTGTACGTCTGCATATATATTGAGATTTACTTAAATTAAAAGGGTGCGGGAATGCACTTCTGCATGCAAAAATGTGTGTTGTAGTTAGACAGCCACCACCTCTTTAGCTGGTGTATGAAAACTGTTTTGTATAGACACCATCTGGGAGCAGTACTATAATTACTAAACCCTGATATATGCCAAGACAAATTATATTTATAAATCCATTAAACTAATCATAATTAGCTATAAAAATATGAAAATAAAATATCAATTCAAATAATTTCACTTACTAACAGCAAAAAATTGGGTTTTAATAATAGTGTAAAGGAGACAAAATAATAGTAAGAGAAATGCTATAACAAACATTATTTTGCTGTTTCTTTCTCGTTTTTGCGATTCCTTATTTTGTTGATTTAATCTATTTTGTTGGGTTTTAATATTATTTTGCAGCCCATCTCTTTGTTTGGTATGATCCTTCTTCTCTTTTTTTATTTTTTTTTGTTCTTCTGCTATTTTAGTTTTCTGTTGTACAAGTATTCTGTTTTCTTCCTCCAAATGTATTTTTTGTTGTACAAGTTTTCTGTTTTCTTCCTTTTTCTGTTTTTGAAAGTTTCTTTTATCTGCTTGTAATTGTTGCTCTCGTAAAGAAATCTCTTTTTCCCTTTGCTCAATTTCTTTTAGTTTTTCTTCTCTATCCTTTGCATTTTTTTGCTCAATTCTGCTCAGTTTTTCTTCTCTATCCTCAAAAATTTTTTTCTGTTTTGAAAACTCGGCTTTCTGAGCATTGAACTCTTTTTGATCAACTCTTAGTTGTAGTATTTGAGAATGAAGATCATCATCCTTTTCTTTCAAACTCTCCTCCCTCAGATCTTGTTTTTCTTGCTGCTCTTTGAGCTTTTTCTCTTGCTCTTCTTTACTTTTTTCCAGATTCCTTCTGTCGAATTCAAATTGTTTTCTTTCAGATTCTCGTTTTTGTTCAAGTTCTTTTACTTTTTCCTTCAGCTCCAAATTATTTTGTTCATAGTTTTTCTTCAACAATGTATCCAGTTTAATTTTCTCCTCTTTTAGATCTGAGATGTCCTGCTCATATTTATTTCTCAATATTAAATTTACTTCAGTCTTTTCTACCTCAAGCTTTCCCTTATCTTCCTTCAAAGATTGAATGAACAAGTCTGATGAATGAGTACTGCTAAATGGTTGGCTTTGTAGGTATGCTGTGTCACTCGTTCCCGATTGAGATTGTCGAATGTGAATATCTTGTGTAGGAGCAACAAATGTCTTGCCAGTACCAGACAAATCCCGAGTTTGGTCGAAACTTTCTTCCTGATATGGAGTATGAGATTCAGGAGCTGTAGATGATTGCAAAGTAAAAAGACTGCTTGGACTGATTGTCTGTGAGGTATGCGGAACGCCAGAATCTTCATGATTTATTTGACTAAAGGACAATGTCAAGGATTGTTTTTGGTCCCTTCCAGGTACTAATGCATTGTTGGGATCATTATTCATGGGTCTTGCAGATGTAGTAAAATGTGGGGATCCATCACTCTCTAGATCTTGCTCTTCTTCTCCAGTCTGACAGTAGTAGTTGTCAGTATATTTAGGATCTGTCTCTTCTGGCACAGACTCTAAGCTTTTTCTACCATGAATGCTACCATTTGCGTCACGTACATGCTGGCTCCCATTATCGATTTGCTGATTATCTATGGATAAGTGAGGAAGATCAGTTTCAGAATAAACGTTCCGTTTGATTACGGGCTTCTTAGAATGACTTTCAGGAGTTGACTGGGACTTCTGAAACCTTTTCCTCCGTAAAAACGTCTCCTTGATTTCTTTTTCCACGTTTTCGTTCCAATCTCTCTCTAAAACATCCGCCGCCATTCTAGAAGGGCCCCCTAAGTCTTTGAGAATATCTAAGAAACCAAGACACTGTTCTTCTAATTTCTTTAAATTTGCAAATTCCCAACAAGCTTGAAAGTCTGCCATAATTTCATCAAAACTACCTGATTTCACAGGCTTGGAAATCAATTCCTTTTCGAACATTTTGCTTGCAAAATCACCTAATGTCGAATCACCTATTAAGAGTCTATGATAATAAATCTTCAATACCCTATCCAATATTCTCCTTACTCTCTGACACAATTCTCTATCATCTAGCTTCTCTAACATACCCATTTGACTTTCATTCACACAAGCAGGTTCAGAATGATACCCATTATGATCAGATACAAGAACAGGGCGTTTCATTCTCAGTGGAATGTCAATATCCAAGTCAGCAAGATCTTTTCTCAACACTGCCCCTATTTGAGCTCCACTTACATCTTCTAAACTTTCTACTAGATGTATCATACGTACAGTCTGGTTAGCAAGGTCTGCTACTTTGACTGCATTGTACAAAGCTGTGAAAAGACTACTAGCTCTTTCTTCTTTTCCACCTTTACTTGGGTCTAAAACGTTTTCTCTCACAGCATCAGTAATAATGTCATACTTCCAAAGCTTGTTAGCATAATCCACAAGAGCATCTTTGAAAAGTAAGTTAAGAGAGTCGCTTCGTTTCTTGATTATGCCATGAAGACATCCTCGGTTCATCTTGCCATTTTATTCTGGCATAGCCACACCTTTCTATTGTCATTGTTGTGTTCTCCCATTGAGCTATTATTAATTAAATTAGCAAAGAGCAGTCAATCAATGGTAACATTCCAATTGGATGTACCTCATCAGATACCATGCATGGTGCATTCACTTTCATATGTCACAGATAGCAGCCATATAGAAGAAATAAAACACATCTTCGCTTACAAACTCCTAGACACACAATGGACAAATCTCCAACTCTTCAAACCAATCAATATGCACACATAGTACTATAGGCAGCCAACATCCCTGAATGGAAAATAGTACTCACACACAATAGTATAAAACTAATCTCCCACAACAACTTTTAACACTTCAAAAACAATCATAAGCACACAAGGCATCCAAGGGAAAATAATAATCACACACAACTGTGTAAACACAAATGTCCAACACTTTTAAATCAATCCCAACTACTTGACACAGCACACTAGGAGTGTATAGCTCCTAGTCACACAAAGTGCCAGGCAGCCAACATCTCTGAAAGAAAAATAGCACTCACACACAACAGTGTAAACACTAATTTCCCTGCAAAACATCCAATTCCTGGATTCCTATAGGCATACAAGTACCAGACAGCTGAAGGGAAAGTATAGTACTCACACACACATAACAGTGTAAGCACAAATCTCCCAGCAAAACTTCCAACACTTCAAACCAATCCCAACCAATATGATGGACTATAGCTCTTAGGCACACTGCACAAGAACCGGTAATTAACCAACATCTCTGAAGGGAAAGTAGTACTCCACTAATCTCCCTGCAAAACTACACCAACATAGTCTTGCAGATGGACTATTTTGTTAAACCACCATTGATACTAAACCCCTCTCCTAAACAAGACATTGTAGAGGACAACTATATCAATTCACATTGACTTGCCCTCTCATACCTCCACATCTGACAGTAGTGTGCCATTTGTTTCAAAATGTGCGGATTCTCTAATAGATTCTTCATTGTCATACGAACAATTGAATCGTAGGGTCTCACGTAGTTAGGGTTCCTACAGTAGTGACTAATGTTACAGTAGTGACACATTACAGTATGGACAGTAGTGACTATTGTTACAGACAGTAGTGACTTATGTGACAGTAGTGATAGTAGTGAGAATAGGGATAGTAGTATAAGCGTTGTGTTATACATGTAACTACATATATATAATTGATTACTATTCTCATGCTAGCTATTACTATTCAAGTCTCAACACGTACATCCCACCCATATATACCTGCTAATTTTAAATTCAAAATAATGCAAGCATTAAAGAAGTTACAGAAAGACTGCACTAAAGAAGTGAACAGACATAACTTTCCTTTGCAGACAGAAATTATATACAGAAAATCACATTCTGAAACCCTTTCACATTGTACATTCATGGAAAGTCATCGCAATGCATATTCTATAGTCAGTATTCTTTACCTTTTACTACTGAAATTTTGAAAATCTTAGAAGGGATCAGATATTTTTAGACTCTGTAGAATATACAGTTCCAACTGATTCCAAATCTTCATTTATAACTGGCTGAAGATCTTTATGTGCCAGGAGAATAAGAACAAGATCTTCAGACAAATTGTTGATCTCATTTTTATTTAATTAAATAACCCTTACAAGTTACAACTTACTTGTACCTTGGGAAAGACAAACACCAGTCCTTATCATTAATCTATATAATCAACTACAGCCTGAAGATTTCAGTCATCCAGTTATCATATAAGTAGACCAGAAAAAATAAATGTTACTTAAAACAGGAGCTTATGAGTGGTGCTCGTAAGCTCCTGTTTAAAATCATATTTACTATAATATATACATCTACATTAAAAACAATATTTATCATCATTTATTTTACTGATCATGTAAAATACTCAGATAATATTATACATAATTATTAAAACATAAAACATAAATAATGCTAGTAACATTATCTGCAGTATCTGCTGAATAATGAATTAAAAATAACCAACTATATAGCTAGTTACTGTACATTAAAACATATATAAATTAATAACCCTAGTATCACTATCAGCAATGAAAGATGTATTAACCAACTATATATATATGTTTTTCCTTCTAATTGTTTTTCCTTTAGTTGACTGGCAAGTCTTTTGTCTCTGTCTTCTTGTCTTTTGTCTCTTTCCTGCTGTATTGTGATCATCTGGTCCATTCGTTTCTTTAGTTCTGCTAAAATCACCTTAGTGTCTTTTTCCTGTTGCTTCACTCTTTCTTCTAGTATTCTTTCTCTTTCCGCTAAAGCTTCTTCCGTTTTAGTTAGTCTCTTAGTCTCTTGCTCTTGTTTTCTTTCTTGATCTTGTAAAGCTACTTTCTTTTTAGTTAGTGTTATACTTTCTTGCTGTTGTTGATTTTGATTGACTTGCAGTTGTTTCTCCCTTTCTGATAAAGCATCCTCTTTTTCCTTTTGTCTTCTATGTTGCTGTTGTTCTTGTTCTTTTAGTCTTTTCTCTTCTTCTCGCAATATTTTTTCTTGTTTCTTTAACTTACTATCTCTCATTTCTTGACGTTTCTCAGCTTCAAATTGCTGAACATATTGTGCTCGCTGTTTTTCTTCATCAAGTTTTTGTTGTTCAGCTACTGTTTTCAATATAGAAATCACCTCTTCTTGGTACTGTTGACATTTATCACGAAAATATATATATTGATTACATACAAAGTCAGTTTCTAATGATGAAATACTACTTATTTTCCTTATTACTTTTCGATGCTCTTCTACACTTACATCAATAACTTGATTACCAGATCCTTGGAATGCCTCAACAGCTTTTCCATTTGAATCATCAGTTGACTCTCTGATCGGGAATTTTTGAAATGATTCAGATGGAATTTGCATTGCTCTGGAATCTTGTGGTGATGGATGAACCTGTCTTTGAGGTGCATTGGTCTTACCGGTTAAAATTTCATGTTGGAGTAGATTAGGAGCCGAATTGTTCTTCAGGGGATGTTGGGAAATAGGAAGGACTAAATTCAGTGGTGTCGTCGGAAGACCACAATTAACAGGCATTGTAGATTGTGATGACCTCCCAATTTGACTTTCATTCACAAAAGGGACTTCATAACCAATACCTTGGTTGTAACCCATGACAGCAGGATTAGCAGGTTCTGAATGAAAGCTCTTATGATCAGATACTGGAACAGAGTATCTGGGAAGTATGTGAATACCCAAGTCAGTAAGATCTTTCCTAATCTTTTCTGCTGTTTCAGTTCCACCTAAATCTTCTAGAGTGTCTAAAAAATGTGTCATGTGTATTTTCTGTTTTAGAAATTCTGCTGCTTTCACTGTATTATACAATGCTTTGCAAAGACTGCTTGCTCTATCCTCCTTTCCACCTTTAGCTGGGTCTAAAACGTTTTCATATGCAGCATCTGTAATAATTTCGTACTTCCAAAGTTTGTTAGCATAATCCACAAGAGCATCTTTGAAAAGTAAGTTTAGAGAATCGCTTCGTTTCTTGATTACGTTGTGGAGACTTCCAGGGTTCATTGGTCATAGACAGTTAGACACGCCCTTTGCTGTATACAATAATTATTAATTAATTAATCTGTAAATCATGGAGCAGAAGGAGGTGTGTGAGAAGGTAGTCAGGATATTGACTATGGTATTAGAGTCATGTCAAGATAAACTCTCAAGAACTTTAACAAACTCATTACCGGATTTATCAAGCAGAATGTTAGCTAAGGGATTAATTTCCCACTCTGTAAAAGAAAGTGGGGGATTTGATCAGATAATGCAGGAATTTCAGTCTGGTTGGGGATTTCAGACAGTGTGTACGATTTGGAAGAGCAATGCTTTAAGTTTCTGGATACTCTCTGTGACATGAGAGGAGCTCCTGCAAAGGCAGCGAAGAAGTTGGAGAAAGACTGGAGTGAAGAAGTTGAAAAACAACTTACAGATATAACTTTCCTTCGTAGACAGAAAATGTACAAGAAATCACATTCTACTCCAGTAAATGTTGTTGCCATTCGACCAAACATTAACAGAAAATCATATTCTGAAACCCATTCACATGGTACATCCATGGAAAGTCATCATAATCATCATGAGACAGATTCTACTCAGCCTTTTACTTCTGACATTGACAACCTCAAAAGGGATCAGGTATTTTTAGACTCCGTCGAAGAGACAGTTTCAACTGATTCCTTTAAAACTGAAGATATTTATGTGCCTGGAGAAGAAGAACAAGATCTTCAGAAAAATTGTTTGTCTCATTGTAAATCCACCATAAATTTAAGTAGCCCTCCCAATTTACTTGTACCTGGACAAACCAAACACCAGCCCTCATCATTAACTTTTAGTCAACTACAGTCTGAATATTCTGGACATCCAGTTACCACCACATCTTCTCATTATAACAGTATACCCGTCACTGATTCCTCTACAACGTTTCAGCCACCTCCAGCAATTTCACATGGTCCATTTCAGGAAGAGAGGTTAGAACAAGGTATGGAATTAGAAGTTGTTACTCCAAAACAAGCAACTATTCAAACAGAATCACAAAATAAATCAGCTAACAGCCAACCAATCAGTAGTGCTCACTCGTCCTGCTCTGAATATATTCAGCATTTGAAAGACGAAAACCAAACACTTGCAGCAGAAAAAGAAAGATTTGAAACAAAGAAAGATAGAAGTGAAAAAGCATTTGTATCCATGCTTAAACGAGAGAACCGCGAACTAAAGAAGCAAGTGTTGAAGGAAAGAAGAGATCAGGATGAGAGAGAGAAAGATGTGCGAAGACGTGAAACGCTATTGGTTAGGAAAGAGGAGCAGCTAGAGGAACGTCAAAAACAACAAGACCAGAGGGAAGAGAAACATGATGACAAAAATCAAAAGCGTAAAATGCATTGGGAGAAACAAGAGAAAGAATTGGATCAACGATATACTAATCTGGGAATCCAGAAGAAAAAACTTAACCTGCTTAGAAGTCAACTAGACCAAAAGAAAGATGAACTGAAAACAAAAGAACAAGAACTAAAAAATGAAAAAGATAAATTAAGGAGAAAGAAAAATCATTTGACAGTTCTAATCATCTTAGTTGTTATTTTACTAGTTGTGGCTATTTTAATTTCATTTTATATTGTCAATACATAAATTTATGTTTGTATTGTATTATAATTATTATTTCCACATTCTGAATAAACAAATTTTGCTATGTAATTTTCAAAAATTATTAACACTTCATAGTTTGATGACATTGGTTACAAAATTTAATGTATAGTAGTTATATACATTAATGTGACTACTAATCAGTATAATGATAATAACCTTGAACCTATGTTATTGATCATACATTAAATGAAACTTATTATCTGCTAAATCACAAAGGACGAAGTTGGCACATCAGGGTGGCAAGTGAAAGGAGGTATTTATGCAGTGAACCATAATTATAATTATGAGAAGGTGGATTCTGTTGGTTGACTTTTATCTGTTAAGCTTGTTGTGGTTTCTTTATGATCGATCATACAATCAATTCCCATTTCGTTACAAACTCCTTTGGTCCATTCCCTTTAATTTCAAGTTGCTCAGCAGCTCAGCCTGCAGCTGTGCTAGCTGGTCCTCCAATATTTTGTAGTATCAAGATTAAATTAAGACAGTGGTTTGAAAAGTCTGTTAACTGGTTAAGTCTGGTTTAGAAGTAGTATCTGAACTTTCAGGATCTTGTTGAAATCAGGATGATCTCAGTTAGTGAATTATTGTTGACAGCAAGACATAATCAGAGAGTACGGTAGTACTCTCTATGTAGGGATGGCACGGAAAGAAAATGGCCGCCCATGCATTTCAATTGCAAGTGATGAGCTGAAATCTCTGGTAATATATACACATAAGTTTCTATACACACATGCCTGTTTATATCTAGTGTTTTTATGACTACCAATACCTTCTAGATGGCCGAAGATTATTGTTAAGGTAGAGAACCGGCGAGTGGCAAAACTGGCAAAATCTTCATCATATTATTTTCCAGACAAATCATTTTTTTGTTTGTTGACCTATCACGATGATTCTAGCACCATTCCCGTCGCATTTATAGTAAAATTCTGGTCGTAAAGTATTGAGATGATATCTTCAGATACTATGAAAGAAGACAGTCTCAACGACTACAAAGATTTGATCTGGAATTGGACGCCATTTTCCTAAGTGGAATTTAATTACGCATGCGCATTTGTATACTCTTAACATGGAAGCTGAAAAGGTGGAAGTGTTTGGCATTGTAATAACATTTGTGAGTTTGTGAGCAAATACTAATAATGAATATAATAATTATTAATATTAAAGCAATTGTATAATAATATTGTATACTATGATAAGCATTGGAATACTGAATGGTTGACACAGTGACTGACACTACTTCTTGTAGGACTGCAGACAGTGATGTAAGTGAATAGAGAATATACATCATCTGTAAGTGAAAGAGAATGATAATCAATACATAAACAAAAGACTGACCTTCATTGATGAACAAATTTTAATGCATTTTTGATTGCATGATTTCATAATGATATATAGTATTTCTGCAATCTAAAAAAACATTCACATCGTTTAGAAAAAAATCAATGAAAACAAGAATAATAAAAAACATTTTCAATAAAAATGAAAGAAGATGTAGGGATGTCAAAACCCAAAAAGCAAGCAAACAAGGTTGGGAAGCTAACTTAGGACCCAAAATTAAACAAAGCACTTCCATATAACCCTACATAATTACAGCTCTTTGTACAGAGGTGTAAGCACTTATGTAGGGTTATATGGAAGTGGTTTGTTTAATTTTGGGTCCTAAGTTAGCTTCCCAACCTTGTTTGCTTGCTTTTTGGGTTTTGACATCCCTACATCTTCTTTCATTTTTATTGAAAATGTTTTTTATTATTCTTGTTATAATAATAATTATCATAGATTGCATAGACTATGTAGTCTATGCAATCTATGATCTAATTTTATAACAGTCAAACTATAATTTTATATTTTAATAAAAGTAGTATAATTATAACAAAGACAGGTTTTATTTATAAATCCAGTATACGATATATTCGTATAAAATATCTTTAAAAATGATTCTAATAATTTCACTTATTAATTAACAGCAAAAAATAGGATTATTAAAGCAGACAAAAATAATAGTAAGAAAGATGCTATGATGAACATTATTAAAATAATTTTGCCATTTCTTTCTTGTTTTTGCAATTTCTCATCTTGTTCATTTAATTTACTTTGTTGGGTGCTAATTGTATTTTGCAGTTCGCTTCTTTGTTTGCTGTTCTCTTTTTTCGATATTTTATTTTCTTCCTCCATTTGAGTTTTCTGTTGAACAAGATTTCTGTTTTCCTCATGCAAATTTTTTTGTCCTTTTGTTTTTTTTAACTCATTTTTCTGAGCATGGAACTCATTTTGATCAACTATTAGTTGCAGTTTTTGTGACTGGAGATCCACATCCTTTTCTTTCAAACTCTCCTCCCTCAGATCTTGTTTTTCTTGCTGCTCTTTGAGCTTTCTCTCTTGATTTTTTGTCTCTTCTTTATGCTTTTCCAGATTCTTTCGTTCAAATTCAATTTTTTTTCTTTCAAATTCTAGTTTTTGTTCAAGTTCCTTTACTCTTTGTTTTAGCTCTATAATATCTTGTTCATATTTTTTCCTTAATATTGTAATAGCTTCAGTCTTTTCTTCTTCAAGCTTTTTCTTATCTTCCTTCAAAGACTGAATAAACATGAACAAGTCTGATGAATGAGTACTGCTAAATGGTTGGCTTTGTAGGTATGCTGTGTCACTTGGTCCTGATTGAGATTGTCGAATGTGAATGGCTTGTGTGGGAGCAACAAATCTCTTTCTTATAGCAGACAAATTCTGAGTTTGGTCTAAACTTACTTCCTGATATGGAGTTTGAGATTCAGAAGGTGACTGCAAAGTAGAAAGATTGTTAGAACTGGTTGTCTGCGAGGTATGCCTAGACAAAGCAACACCAGAATCTTCATGACGCATTGGAAAGGACAATGTTGAGGATTGTTTTTGGTCTCTTCCAGGTACTATTGGGTTGTGGGGATCATTCAAATTCGTGGGTCTTGCAGATGATGTAGTAAAATGTGGGGGATTCATTGCTCACTAGATCTTGCTCTTCTTCTCCATGCTGACAATAGTTGTCAGTATATTTGGAATCTGTTGAAACTGTCTCTTCTGGCACAGACTCTAAGCTTTTTCTACCATGGATGCTATCATTTGCGTCACGTACATGCAGGCTCTCATTATCAAATTGCTGATTATCTATTGATAAGTGAGGAAGATCAGATTCAGAGTAAGCATTCCGGAACCGGTAGATTACTGGTTTTTTAGAATCATTTTGTGGAGTCGAATGTGACTTCTGAAATCTTTTCCTACGTAAAAACGTTTCCTTAATTTCTTCTTCCACGTTCTTGGTCCAATCACTCTCTAAATCATCTGCTGCCATTTTGCAAGAGCCCCCTAAGTCTCTGAGAATATCTAAGAAATCAAGACACTGTTTTTCCAATTTCTTTAAATTTACTAACTCCCAACGAGCTTGAAAGTCTGCCATAATTTCATCAAAACTACCTGATTTTATAGGCTTGGAAATCAATCCCTTTTCAAACATTTTGCTTGTAAACTCAGTTAATAACAGATCACCTTCAAGAGCTTTTAAGAGTCTATGATGATGTGACTCCAATACCATACACAATAGCCTCACTACTTTCTTACATAATTCTCTCTCCTCTACCATACCCATTTGACATTCATTCACATAAGTAGTTTCAGAATGATACTTCTTATGTTTAGATGCAAAAACAGAGCGCTTGATTTTGGATGGAATGTGAATATCGAATTCAGCAAGATCTTCCCTCAGTACTTCTCCTATTTGAGTTCCACCTACATCCTCTAAAATGCCTACTAGACGGATCATATGTATAGTCTGTTTAGTAGGTTCTGCTACTTTGACTGCATTGTACAAAGCTGTGAAAAGACTACTTGCTCTTTCTTCTTTTCCACCTTTACTTGTGTCTAAAACGTTTTCTTTCACTGCATCAGTAATAATTTCATGGCTCCAAAGGTTGGTGGCATACTCCACAAGTCCTTCTTTGAATAGAAAGGTAAGATAGCTACTCCATTTCTTGATTATGCTATGAAGGCTCATCTCGAGCTCGCCGTTTAATTAACTGTCACTCATAATTATATAGGATACGGTAAATAAGATAAAATTAATAATCATTAATAAAATTAATAATCATTAATAACTATAAAAAGACCTGTTTTTAAAAATTAATAATAAAAATAAAAATTAGGGATTAGGATCAAATACTGAAATTATTGGTTGTGGCATCATAAGCCTATGTCCAACTTATTAATTATAGTACATGTACATACACGCACAAAATGGTACACGTACTGTAGCTATCTACACATGTATATATGTCATGCTTTGTAAGTTGATGTATGTTAGAATTCACTGTATTGATACCAATATTATATCTAGCAGAATTAAATTATTGGAGGGTCTGAGAACATACATTTACTATCGTTCGTACTGGAGGAATTTAAATAGTTATGTAATCACATCGTGAATGTCATTACATAACTGCATTGTGAATAGTGATAATAATGCGATGGGAACATTCCACAATGATCACATGACATCTTTCCTGCATTCTGGTTGGGCTGCAAACATAGTTACACTAAGTATAAACGATTGTATATATATGTCTATAAACCCTCTTGTATTTCTACAAAAGTCTGGCTATGCAGACTATATTACAGTACCTAAAATAGCATGTTAATTAACGTTAGCTACCTTAAATTATTTTGGCTAGTATCAAATCTTTAGAGTGGCCACTATCTGAACTATGTCTGAACCTTGTATCATTCACTGATTGACATGTACAAATTATCGATACATATACATCTAAGATGTATGACTAGTATTTCAAACGTTATTTTAGGCACTACGATATTATATACAATAAACATATCATTATTTTGATGTTATTTCACATTATTACTACTGATAGATTGTCTGTAGGTTATGGTAATGATCATAAAGCATAAAGTGATAATGAAATAATTAAGGAAAAGGTTCATGATATTCATGTTGAAGAGAGAAAAAAGGCTTGTTCCATCTACTACCACACTGAGACAGGAAAAAACTAAAAGAATAGTATTTGCTAGTGTTAGCAGAGTATCTGATGGAACATCACTATATAATACAGCAGTAAGATTACTATGATTATTACATTATACTATTCCAATAGACTAAGACTGATGAATGATCTAAAGTCTGTTCACATTCACAGTCACCACAAATTTTAGTTATGATGACTTTATATATGATTTACTTAATACATGGATCATACTGTAACTCAATAATGGATTGAAATTTGATATATACAAAAAAGAAAAAGGATAATTATATGAAAATGATGAAGCGGGTAAACAGCTTGTTGGTTCAAAGTTATGAAACAGGTTTGTGAAGTCATGGTGAACATAAATGACCTTTATAATGTTCGCTTATGGAGGGAGTTACTATATATAACTTTTCACAGGGGTTACGAGTGGATTATCAAATAATTGAATTTGGTTCGGTAACAGCTGCTAATTTCAGTAGTCTACATGTTAATGTAGTACATAATAGTTTAGGGGTAACACTCTTCAAGCATATTATCTTCTTTTCATCTAAATATCTACATTTTTAATTGAGAGTATTAATTTTAGTGATTTTAGCAACTAACATAATAATTTCTAATGTTAGTACTAGAAAATATGTTTCATGATCATTTAAAATGAACAGGAGCTTATGAGTGGTGCTCGTAAGCTCCTGTTTAAAATCATATTTACTATATATATACATCTACATTAAAAACAATATTTATCACCATTTATTTTACTGAAAAATGAATATAAAATACTCAGATAATATTATACATGATTATTAAAACATAAATAATGCTAGTAACATTATCTGTAGAATAATGAATTAAAAATCTATATAGCTAGTTACTGTACATTAAAACATATATAAATTAATAACACTAGTATCACTATCAGCAATGAAAATTGTATTAACCAACTATATATATATGTTTTTCCTTCTAGCTGTTTTTCCTTCAGTTGACTGGCAAGTCTTCTGTCTCTGTCTTCTTGTCTTTTGTCTCTTTCATCTTGTTCATTCTTATATTGGTCTAACTTCTGTTTGTCTTGCTTCAGTTGTTTTTCTTGTTCTCCTTTTTGTTTATCAAATTGTTTCACTCGTTCATCAAGTCGATTTTCACGTTCTTCCAAGCGTTTTTCTCTCTTCTCTTGACTACTGGACTGATCAATTAATATTTTTTCTCGCTTCAAAAAAATCTGATCTTTTCCATTCTGTTCCTGTTGTATTGTGATTATCTGGTCCAGTCGTTTCTTTAGTTCTGCTAACATCACCTTAGTGTCTTTTTCCCTTTTGTCCTGTTGCTTCACTCTTTCTTCTAGTTTTCGCTCTCTTTCGGCTAAACTTTCTTCCCTTTTAGTTAGTCTCTTAGTCTCTTGCTCTTGTTGTCTTTCTTGCTCTTGTAAAGTTACTTTCTTTTTAGTTAGTGCTATACTTTCTTGCTGTTGTTGATTTTGTTTGACTTGCAGTTGTTTCTCCCTTTCTGATAAAGCATCCTCTTTTTCCTTTTGTCTTCTATGTTGCTGTTGTTCTTGTTCTTTTAGTCTTTTCTCTTCTTCTCGCAATATTTTTTCTTGTTCCTTTAACTTACTATCTCTGAATTCTTGATGTTTCTCTACTTCAAATAGCTTAAAAAAATTTGCTCGCTGTTTTTCTTCATCAAGTTTTTGTTGTTCAGCTGCTATTTTCCATATAGAAGTCAACTCTTTCTGCTGCTGTTGACATAAATCACGAAAATATATATATTGATTACGTACAAAGTCAGTTTCTGATGATGAAATACTACTTATTCTCCTTGTTACTTTTCGATACTCCTCTACATGTACATCAAGAGCTTGATCACCAGATCCTTGGAATGTCTCAACAGCTTTTCCGTTTGAATCATCAGTTGACTCTCTGATTGGGAATTTTTGAAATGATTCGGATGGAAATTGCATTGCTTTGGATTTTTGATAACCTTGTGGTGATGGATGAACCTGTCTTTGAGGTGCATTGGTCTTACCGGTTAAAATTTCATATTGGAGTAGATTAGGAGCAGAATTGTTTTTCAGAGGATGTTGGGAAATAGGAAGCACTAAATTCAGTGGTGTCGTTGGAAGACCACGATTAACAGGCATTGTAGATTGTGATGACCTCCCAATTTGACTTTCATTCACAAAAGGGACTTCATAACCAATACCTTGGTCGAAACCCATGACAGCAGGATTAGCAGGTTCTGAATGAAAGCTCTTATGATCAGATACTGGAACAGAGTATCTGGGAAGTATGTGAATACCCAAGTCAGCAAGATCTTTCCTAATCTTTTCTGCTGTTTCAGTTCCACCTAAATCTTCTAGAGTGTCTAAAAAATGTGTCATGTGTATTTTCTGTTTTGGAAATTCTGCTACTTTCACTGTATTATACAATGCTTTGCAAAGACTGGTTGCTCTATCCTCCTTTCCACCTTTAGCTGTGTCTAAAACGTTTCCATGCTCAGTATCTGTAATAATTTCGTACTTCCAAAGTTTGTTAGTATAATCTACAAGAGCCTCTTTGAAAAGTAAGTTAAGAGAGTCGCTTTGTTTCCTGATTACGTTGTGGAGACTTCCAGGGTTCATCTTAGGAACTGGAGTACTGGTCATAGACAGTTAGACACGCCCTTTGCTGTACCCTCTATCTAGGTGTATCGGTATACGTATAATTATTATACTAATTAGATCTACAATAATTATTAATTATTAAAATTAATTAATCTGTAAATCATGGAGCAGAAGGAGGTGTGTGAGAAGGTAGTTAGGATATTGACTATGGTATTAGAGTCATGTCAAGACAAACTCTCAAGAACTTTAACAAACTCATTACCGGATTTATCAAGCAGAATGTTAGCTAAGGGATTAATTTCCCACTCTGTAAAAGAAAGTGGGGGATTTGATCAGATAATGCAGGAATTTCAGTCTGGTTGGGGATTTTCAGACAGTGTGTATGATTTGGAAGAGCAATGCTTTAAGTTTCTGGATACTCTCTGTGACATGAGAGGAGCTCCTGCAAAGGCAGGGAAGAAGTTGGAGAAAGACTGGAGTAAAGAAGTTGAAAAACAACTTACAGATATAATTTTCCTTCGTAGACAGAAAATGTACAAGAAATCACATTCTACTCCAGTAAATGTTGTTGCCATTCGACCAAACATTAACAGAAAATCATATTCTGAAACCCATTCACATGGTACATCCATGGAAAGTCATCATAATCATCATGAGACAGATTCAACTCAGCCTTTTACTTCTGACATTGACAAAAGGGATCAGGTATTTTAAGACTCGGTAGAAGAGACAGTTTCAACTGATTCCTTTAAAACTGAAGATTTTTACGTGCATGGAGAAGAAGAACAAGATCTTCAGAAATCCACCATAAATTTAAGTAGCCCTCCCAATTTACTTGTACCTGGACAAAACAAACACCAGCCCTCATCATTAACCTTTAGTCAACTACAGTCTGAATATTCTGGACATCCAGTTACCACCACACCTTCTCATTATAACAGTATACCCGTCACTGATTCCTCTTCAACATTTCAGCCACCTCCAGCAATTTCACATGGTTCATTTCAGGAGGAGAGGCTAGAACAAGATATGGAATTAGTAGTTGTTACTCCAAAACAAGCAACTATTCAAACAGAATCACAAAGTAAATCAGCTAACAGCCAACCAATCAGTAGTGCTCACTCGTCCTGCTCTGAATATATTCAGCATTTGAAAGACGAAAACCAAACACTTGCAGCCGAAAAGGAAAGATTTGAAAAAAAGAAAGATAAAACTGAAAAAGCATTTGTATCCATGCTTAAACGAGAGAACCGCGAACTAAAGAAGCAAGTGAGTGAACTGTCGAAGGAAAGAAGAGATCAGGATGAGAGAGAGAAAGATGTGCGAAGACGTGAAACACTGTTGTTTAGGAAAGAGGAGCAGCTAGAAGAATGTCAAAAACAACAAGACCAGAGGGAAGAGAAACGTAATGACAAAAATCAAAAGCGTAAAATGCATTGGGAGAAACAAGATGAAGAACTAGATCAACGATATACTAATCTGGGAATCCAGAAGAAAAAACTTAACCTACTTAGAAGTCAACTGGACCAAAAAAGAAATGAACTGAAAACAAAAGAACAAGAACTAAAAGATGAAAAAGATAAAGTAAAGAGAAAGAAAAATCACTTGACAGTTCTAATCATCTTAGTTGTTATTTTACTAGTTGTGCCTATTTTAATTTTTATATTGTCAATACATAAATTTATGTTTGTTTTGTATTAAATTACAACAATGTTTCCACATTCTGAATAAACAAATTTTGCTATGTAATTTTGAAAAAGAAAATTAAAATTATTTATTAACACTTCCTAGTTTGATGACATTGGTTACAAATACTTACCTATAAGAATATTAATAAGAGTCTATTTGACTATTAATCAGTATAATGATAATGCAGTAGTAACATTGAACCTAAGTTATTGGTCATACATTAAATGAAACTTATTATCTGCTAAATCACAAAGGACAAAGTTGGCACATCAGGGTGGCAAGTGAAAGGAGGTTTTTTATGCAGTGAACCAGGAATACTATAATTGCAAGAAGGTGGATTCTGTTGGTTGACTTTTGTCTGTTGAGCCTGTTGTGGTTTCTTTATGATAATACAATCAATAATAATTTCCATTTCGTTAAAAAATCCTTTGGTCCATTCCCTTTCAAGTTGCTTAGCAGCTGTGCTAGCTGGTCCTCCAATATTGTAGTATCAAGGTTAAATTAAGACAGTGGTTTCAAAAGTCTGTTAACTGGTTAAGTCTGGTTTAGAAATAGTATCTGAACTTTCATGATCTTGTTAAAATCAAGATGATCTTGATTAAACCTTTCCTTTTTATTCAACATTAGGCTAGGGAAGCTATACTTGGTGGACTTGCACACTAACAACTGTACTTTCAATGCACTCTGAAGAGTACCTTGTTGTGATTTTAAAAAATATTGAATATACCATAGACTAGTACAATCTAAGTAGTAGGCATGCAAGAATACAATAATGTTTCTTCCAAAAAGATTTTCTTGTCTTTCAACCTAGTTTTCAAGCATGCATTTACACATGGATCATGCGATCAGGTTTGATTGACTTGTGGTTCCAATTCTGTCATTAGGAAGTTTGGTGGTGCTTCAACTTATAAAATCAAATTTCAGAAAAGCTTTTTTTTTTACAGGCTGCTAAAGGGCAACTATGGAATACAACAAAGCACATAGTAGATTAACATTCAGTTATATGGCAGTTATTAGTTGTTATTATGTAATGAGATTGAGTAAAGACACATCTCACTCATAACTATAGCACTCTCGCTCATTTTGAATTGTGTTGTCACTCATTTCAATGTTAAGAGGTTGAGAGCTCTGCTATATATACAAATATGTTCAACATTATACTGATGAGCTTGTTGTCTGTCATACAATAATCATATTTTATGGATTGTCAAAATTATGAATTCTTACTTGAGTCATCAATGCCTTTTAAATACAATAATTATTGTAATTCAGGCTATTACATAAAAACAGTTTTATTACACATTAATTTTAATTTATGCGAAAATAATAAATAATTTGCATCAACTAAAAAAAAAAAAAAATGAATTCATGATTTAATTGAAAAAATCACACCACTACCTAGTTTGTATATATAGTGTCGGAGTGTATACAGCTCATTGATGGCAAGTGATAAAGTGAATTATCGTTAACAGCAAGACATAATTATAATAACTATCATAGATTGTATAGACTATGTAGTCTATATGCAATCTATGATATAATTATATAACAGTCAAACTATATATTAAAAGTAGTATAATTATAACAAAGACAAGTTTTGTTTATAAATCCAGTATACAAACTATAATATATTCATTTAAAAATATCTTTAAAAACGATTCTAATAATTTCACTTAATAACAGCAAAAAATAGGATTATTAAAGCAGACAAAATTGATAGTAAGAAAGATGCTATGATGAACATTATTAAAATAATTTTGCCATTTCTTTCTTGTTTTTGCAATTTCTCATCTTGTTCATTTAATTTACTTTGCAGTTTGCTTTTCTCTTTTTTCAATATTTTATTTTCTTTCTCTATTTGAGTTTTCTGTTGTACAAGATTTTTGTTTTCCTCATGTAAATCTTTTGTTTTTTTTTTTTCTTCCTTTTTGTGTTTTTGAAAGTTTCTTTTATCTGCTTGTAATAATCGTTGCTCTCGTGAAGAAACCTCTTTTTCCCTTTGCTCAATTTCCTTTAGTTTTTCTTCTCTATCCTTTACATTTTTTTGCTCAATTCCCTTTAGTTTTTCTTCTCTATCCTCTACATTTTTTCTCTGTTTTGAAAGCTCGTTTTTCTGAGCATGGAACTCATTTTGATCAACTATTAGTTGCAGTTTTTGTGACTGGAGATCCACATCCTTATCTTTCAAACTCTCCTCCCTCAGATCTTGTTTTTCTTGCTGCTCTTTGAGCTTTCTCTCTTGATTTTTTGTCTCTTCTTTATGCTTTTCTAGATTTTTTCGTTCAAATTCAAATTTTTTTCTTTCAGATTCTCGTTTTTGTTCAAGTTCCTTTACTTTTTGTTTTAGCTCTATAATATCTTGTTCATATTTTTTCCTTAATATCGTAATAGCTTCAGTCTTTTCTACCTCAAGTTTTTTCTTATCTTCCTTCAAAGACTGAATGAACAAGTCTGATGAATGAGTACTGCTAAATGGTTGGCTTTGTAGGTATGCTGTGTCACTCGGTCCTGATTGAGATTGTCGAATGTGAGTGGCTTGTGTAGGAGCAAAAATTCTCTTTCTTATACCAGACAAATTCTGAGTTTGGTCTAAACTTTCCTCCTGATATGGAGTTTGGGATTCAGGAGGTGACTGTAAAGTAGAAAGATTGCTAGCACTGGTATTGTGCGAGGTATGCATAGACAAAGCAACACCAGAATCTTCATGATGCATTGGAAAGGATAATGTCAAGGATTGTTTTTGGTCTCTTCCAGGTACTATTGGGTTGTGGGGATCATTTAAATTCATGGGTCTTGCAGATGATGTAGTAAAATGTGGGGATCCATTGCTCACTAGATCTTGCTCTTCTTCTCCATGCTGACAGTAGTCAGTATATTTGGAATCTGTTGGAACTGTCTCTTCTGGGACAGACTCTAAACTTTTTCTACCATGAATGCTATCATTTGCATCATGGACACACTGGCTCTCATTATCAAATTGCTGATTATCTATGGATAATTGGAGAAGATCAGTTTCAGAGTAAGCATTCCGGATCTGATATATTACTGGTGTTTCAGAATCATTTTGTGGAGTAGAATGTGACTTCTGAAATCTTTTCCTACGTAAAAACGTTTCCTTAATTTCTTCTTCCACGTTTTTGGTCCAATCACTCTCTAAAACATCTGCTGCCATTCCACAAGAGCCCCCTAAGTCTCTGAGAATATCTAAGAAATCAAGACACTGTCTTTCCAATTTCTTTAAATTTACTAATTCCCAACGAGCTTGAAAGTTTGCCATGATTTCATCAAAACTATCTGATTTTATAGGCTTGGAAATCAATCCCTTTTTCAACATTTTGCTTGTAAAATCAGCTAATAATGGATCACCTTTAAGAGCTTTTAAGAGTCTATGATGATGTGACTCCAATACCATGCACAATAGCCTCACTACTTTCTTACATAATTCTCTATCATCTCTCTCCAAATGATACTCCTTATGACCAGATGCAAAAACAGAGCGCTTGATTTTGGATGGAATGTTAATATCTAATTCAGCAAGATCTCCTCTCAGTACTGCTCCTATTTGAGTTCCACCTACATCCTCTAAAATGCCTACTAGACGTATCAAATATATACCCTGCTTAACAGGATCTGCTACTTTGACTGCATTGTACAAAGCTGTGAATAGACTACTAGCTCTTTCTTCTATTCCACCTTTAGTTGTGTCTAAAACGTTTTCTTTCACAGCATCAGTAATAATTTCACGGCTCCAAAGGTTGGTAGCATACTCCACAAGTCCTTCTTTGAATAGAAAGTTAAGATAGCTACTTCGTTTCCTGATTATGCTATGAAGGCTCATCTCGAGCTCGCCATTCAACTGTATAGCAACACTATAGTCGAGTCACCATGTCCCGATCCCCCACCCATACCGTAATAACTAAACTGTTTTAAAAATTGAAATTAGATGGAGGATCAGTTGTCAGCTCAGGAACTGGCAAAGAAGAAAGATGAGATTGACAAATACTGAAATTAGTGGGGTGTGACATCATAGACCTACGTCCAACTTATTAATTATACATACATATGTACACAAGATGGTACATGTATATACACATGTACCTATGTGATGCTTTGTAAGTTAATTATATTGATGTAGGTTAGTATTTTACTGGATTGATGCACTCAAACCAATATTATGTCTAACAATTATTGGAGGGTCTGAGAACATACATATACTATCGTTAGTACAGGAGGAATTTAAATAGTTATGTAATCACATTGTATTGTAGTAACAATGCGATGGGAACATTCCATAATCATAACATGACGTCTTTCATGTGTTCTCATTGGGCTGCAAATATAGTTACATCAGTACAAAAGATATGTCCATAGACCTCCTCGTATTTCTGCAGAGGTCTGGTTATGCAGACTATATTACAGTACCTAAAATAGTGAGTTAAATTATTTGAGCTAGAGTGGCCAATATCTGAACTATGTATCATCGACTGACTGACATGTGCAAATTCTGCATACATACATGTATATACCTAGCATGTATTTTAAAAGTTAATTTAGCCACTGTTATATATATATATTATATCCAGACATTCACATTACTACTACTGATAATCATTTATAAAATTATTGTCTGTAGTTCTGTATTGATCAGTGAAACAAATTGAGGATAAGATTCATGATATTCATGCTGAAAAGAAAGAGAAAGGTCTTGTCTCATCTGTTACCACACAGGGAGAGGAAGAAACTAAAATAATAGCATTTGCTAGCATTAGTACAGTATCTGATGGATCACCAACTAGTTCAGCAGGAAGATTACTACAATACAATATTCCAATACAATGATCTAAACTCTGTTCACATTCACAATGACCTCAAAATTTAGTTGTGATGATTTTACATGTACTATAGTGTATGTTAATGACAAGGAAAATACATGATTATGCTGTAACATAACGGATCTGAAATTTGACATAATTATACAAAAAAGAATAAGGATAATTATATGTAAAAATGGTGAAGCGGGTAAACATTTTGGTTTGGTAAACAGCTCAGTGCAAATGCTAATGTAGTACATAACAGTTTAAGGGAAAAGAATATAACTACTCCTCTAGTTATGCTAGACATGTTACCGTCTTTTCATCTAAAGTATTAATTTTAGCAACTAACACAATAATCACTAATATTAGTATGTGTTTCATGATCATTTATTAGGTGTGGCTTAGAAATTTGCTAGCATTTAAAAATCACTAAATTTAGTGCAATTGATCACTAGTTTAGATTGATTGTTTCTCGAAATATCTTGCCATCTCTGGAGATGAAAAAGAAAAGAAAAATTACTAATCTTCTCAGTTGCTATTTTACTAGTTGTACTGACTATTTTAATTTTAGTGTGGTATTATATTATTACAAGAATTTTACTACATTCTGAATAAACATATTTTCTATGTCACTTTTTATAAATGAATAATTAAAAAAAAGTATTTAACACTTGACATTGGTTACAAATGTATAGTATATACATGTACCTATAAGAATTAATAACAATGTATTTAACTATTAATCAGTGTAATGAAAATGCAGTAATAACATTGAATCTATCTTACTGAACATACATTGGCCATGGAAACAAAGTTTCTGAAAAAAAAATCTATTTAACGATACATTCATAATATTATATAAAACCAAGAAAATAAATTATAATCGTTACAGACATATACATTCAGATCAGAGGAATGATTACTTGTCACAAGAAGGATAAAAATTTGTAATTCGAGGAAAAGCTGCTTGAATAAAAAATATAATTAAAAACACAGCAAAGAGTAACAGGAAAGCAATTCTATGTTCATTCAAGTGTCCTTGTAAGGCGTTTACTTGAGCTTGTAGAGTAGCAATATTTATATCTTTGTGTTTAATTTCTTCACTAATTGTAAGTCGACTCTGAAAAGAATTACTTCTACTGAATCTCTCATTCTCCATTTCGGATAGTCTTCTTTTTAGTCTCTGATTTTCATTGTGAAGTTTTATATAAATATTGCCATCTTCCATATTTCCAATATTTTCACTTCCCCGTCCATGACCTCTCCTTCCTCCTCCCTCTACTTCCTTTCTCTCCTCTTCGCTACAACCATCAAGATATTCTCCCAATTTTTTATTTTGTGTTTCGGGACTATGAACTTCTCTTCTTAATGAAGTTCCCCTTCCATGAGACAAAACAGTATTTTGATTCAAATCATTAGGAACTGTTACTAACTCATTATCTTCTTGATCTGTTAATCCTTCTGACAATAGCTCGGGGTGTTTCATACTTAAAGGATGAGAACTATCAGTATATAATGGAGTGGCATCATTAACCATTACAGAAGTATTATATAAGGGCCTGAACAAGGGATTCAGAGGTACTTCAGATGGTGGCACATATTCAGAATGAATAGGATCAATGTTTGGTACCGAGTGATCTGAACTTTGAGATCTCTGAATAAAGGAAGGGTCGGAAAGAACTGGAACTCGTTGAGGTACGGTACCACGGATAATTGCGTTATTTAAAGATTGATCTGGCGATGTGTTAGGGACACCCCATACACCTGCAGTCATATCACCAGAGGTCTGGCTTCCTTCTGAATACATATACATGTATTCATCAATGGCTGCTGACGAAGGGAATTGTTGTCTTTGTTGTTGCGCTTGTTGCTGCCACATCATAGATAAAGTCTCAGAAGACTGGCCTTTGTTAGTCATCACATTTTCTGAAACCGCTTCTAAGATTTGTTGTCTAAATGTGTGATTATGTTGCATTCTCTGCCAAATCACAGAGGACGAAGTTGGCATATTGTGATGATGGCAAATGTAAGGAGGTCTTTTATGCAGTGAACCGGGAATACTATAATTACGAGAAGGTGGATTCTGTTGGTTGACTTTTGTCTGTTGAGCTTGTTGTGGTTTCATTACGATCATAAACTCAATCCCCATTTCGTCAAAAACTCCTTTGGTCCATTCCCTTTCAAGTTGCTCAGCAGCTGTGCTAGCTGGTCCTCCGATATTTTGTAGTATCAAGATTAAATGAAGACAGTGGTTTCTAAAGTCTGCTAGCTGCTTTAGGAATAGCATCTGAGCCTTATAATCTTTCATGATCTTGTTGAAGTCAGGATGATCTTTAACTGTGTTGGAAATAATATTTGCTTGAAACATCCTATTAGCAAAATCATCCAAGGAACCGCTCACAACATCAGAAAGGTCGGCATGGTGAGAGTCTATTACCTTTTCGAGGATATTCTTCAGCCTGCGAAAGTCCATGATTAGTGGGTGTGTATGTGTTGACACATTAGACACAATTAATAATTGATATTTTGATAATGGCCTGTGCATATATATATGGGAGTAAATGTTGGGTGGAGCATGTTTAATTAGATGGAGGATCAGTTGTCAGCTCAGGAACTGGTAAAGAAGAAAGATGAAATTGAAGAAGAAATATCCACACAAAATCAAATACTGAAATTAGTGGGTTGTGACATCAGGCCTGCAATTGTATCGTCCAACTTTAATTATTAAATATATGTACATACATACATAATACATATATATACATAATATATATGTATATATATAGACTATGTATGTATGTATGTATGTATGTATGTATGTATGTATGTATGTATGTATGTATGTATGTATGTATGTATGTATGTATGTATGTATGTATGTATGTATGTATGTATGTATGTATGTATGTATGTACATACATACATACACAAAATGGTATGCTTACGTACACATGTACGTAGGTACGTAGGTCATGCATATGTGTATTGACATACATAAGAACATAATGTATATATATACATGTACACTTATGAACACAGAATGCCAATGTTGGGATGGATGGTCCACTAATAGATAGAGAAGGGTTTCCAAGATCTGACATTGATGTGTTTGCTGTTAGAAAAGCTCGCAACAGAATCATTTGTAAGTTAATTAATTGATGTATATGTATCGCTATGCCCACAACCAATATTACATCTAGTTACAGAAAGATTGGATGAACATACATATACTATCGTTTGTACAGGAGGAATTTAAATAGTTATGTAATCACATCGTGAATATCATTACATAACTACCTTGTGAATACCTTGAAGTTTTAGTGGAAACAATGCGATGGGTGTAGCAATTATTACATTCCACAATAATTACATGACAGCTTTTCTGCAATCTGATTGGCCTGGAACTCTAGTTACACCAGTATAAACAATAGTACATGTATATATATAATTATATATCCATAGATCCTCCCTTATTTCTGCAGAGGTCTGGCTATGCAGACTATATTACAATATCTAAAATAGGATGATAATACTAGTCACATTAAATTATTTTAGCTAACATTAAATCTTAGGAGTGGCGACTATCTGAACTATGTATCACCAACTCACTGAAATGTACAATTTATACATACATATACACCTAACATGTATGACTAGTATTTAAAAAGTTATTTTAGACATTGCTATATTATATCTAATAAATTATTGAAGTCTATTGCACATTATTACTATTTATAAATTGTCTATAGGTCTTGGTAATGATCATAAAGCGATAATGAAACAAATAGAGGCAAAGATTCATGATATTCATGCTGAAGCAAGAGAGAAAGGCCTTGTCTCATCTGCTACCACACAGGGACAGGAAGAAACTAAAATAATAGCATTTGCTAGCATTAGTACAGTATCTGATGGATCACCAGCTAGTTCAGCAGTAAGATTACAATATTGTCATTAACTAAAATAATAGCATTTGCTAGCATTAGTACAGTATCTGATGGATCACCAGCTAGTTCAGCAGGAAGATTACAATATTGTCATTAACTAAAATAATAGCATTTGCTAGCGTTAGTACAGTATCTGATGAATCACCAGCTAGTTCAGCAGGAAGATTACAATATTGTCATTAACTAAAATAATAGCATTTGCTAGCATTAGTACAGTATCTGATGGATCACCAGCTAGTTCAGCAGTAAGATTACAATATTGTCATTAACTAAAATAATAGCATTTGCTAGCATTAGTACAGATCACCAGCTAGTTCAGCAGTAAGATTACAATATTACAAAATTATATTCCAATAGAATGATTAAAGTCTGTTCACATTCACAATGACCTCAAAATTAGGATGTGATGACTTTATATGTACTGCCTACTGTAATGTCATAAGATTATACTGTAACTCAATAATGAATCAATGGATTGAAATTAGACATACAGAAAAGATAAGATAATTATATGAAAATGGTGCAGATAAAAAGATTGTTGGTCTTTCTAAAGTAATGTTATGAACAATTTTCTGAAGTTATGGTGAATGTGAATGACCTTTATAATGTTCACTTGTGGAGAGAATTACTATAATCATTATACAGGGATTACAAGTGGATGATCAAATAGTAGGATTTGGTTCGGTAACAGCTGATAATTTCAATAGTCTACAGGATATAGCTAATGTAGTACATAACAGTCTAGGGGTAAGAATATAACCACTCCTCAAGTTATGTTGTCATGTTATCTTCTTTTTCATCTAAATGTTTATCTTAATCTTAAGTCTACTTTTAATTGTGTGTATTAATTTTAGCGATTTTAGCAACTAACATAATAATTACTAGTAATATAAGTTTGTGATCATTTATTAGGTGTGGCTCAGAAATTCGCTAAAATTAATGGAATGCTAAATCGAAGCTTTTAAAATTGCTAAATTTAGTGGATCCAATTAATAGTAGGCTTAAAGTGTTTTTGCAAGTCATACAATATCTTGTATCATTCAATGACACTTTTATAATCCTCTTGTCTACTTTCTTGGATTGCTCTCTATTTCCCAATCTCTTCATGTTCCGCTTCATGGATTCATACAGGAGTTTTTGGAAAAAATTGATCATTGCTTCATATTGATTGTTTCTCAAAACCTCCTGCCCTCTGAGATTGTTTGTGGAGAAATCCCAGGGCACCCCCTGTTATTACAGAGGGTGCCCTGGGATTTCTCCTCTAATAAAGTATACTATGAACAAAAGTTTCCTGCTATGGAATTTGATACTCTTAAGTGCCACAACCCACACACTATGCTGATCCAACAACTCACCGAATAAAAGGTTATGAAATATTATATATTATACTCATTTCAATAAGATTAGTGTAGTGTAATACATAAATATTTACACATATCAATATAATGGGATGGATACTGTAAACTCTGCTCCCTTCATGTTCCTATTCTATGTTCCTTACATTCCTCTTCCTTGTCAACCATTCTTCTATCTTACCCAATCATTCTCGTTTCCAGAGATCAATTAGAGTAGTGTTGCTAAGAGACAACAAGACACTATCATTATCAATTACTCCTCAACAGTGGTCTGGTAGAGGATTATTAGGGTAGGTAATGTGTGTGATAATATTATTTCATGTCGTATTTCTGTGACTATTAAGTAGAATTGAAACTGAGCTTATTATAAATTCATACTCTGTAGTTTAAAAGTATGTATGCAGTTATTAACCATGAGCTATACAGTATCACATTTTTACATATATATGTGTGTTCGAATTTGCGAAAACCAGGCTTATGGGATAATTATTAATTTTGAGATAGGAGTGAAAATAGACGGTTGTGGCTTACTCAGTTAATCACTGTTTTACTACATAAAAAGCTTCATTAACATCTTACCTATTCACTCATACCTTCAGAGAAGTTTGGAGTCATTATGCTTAATGATTAAATAATTGCGTTTTTCTCAAAATGAAGGATTTGTGACTACAACAGTTTAATCCCCCGCTGTAGCTTTGTCTTTTGCATGATTGGGATGTATCATATATCATTGTAGAGCTAATTCAATACTCTATTCAGATGATACAAAAAATCAATTTTGAAATATTATCCCATAAGCCTGATTTTTACAAATTTGGTCACATAATTAATAATCTAATTTCGTCACTCATTGAATCTCTTTACAGGTGTACAATAGTTCCTCTTTCAAGCTGACAGACATGATGAACACTTTCTAACATATATTCTAGATACATATTCTGTGTATCTTTAAGTTTTGTAACAGAATCAATAAATATAATTATACAATCCTCATTTATGTAAATAAAGGTTGACACAATATTAATTTTTTTTGTGAACTACAATGTACTCTTTAAAATTAGGCAGTGATTATTAGTCTGGAAATTAGATACTTGTTTCTTGCCTAGCTATAGGTTCATAGATACTATCTATGATGGGTCTGACAATTATGTGAACAACATTGTAACTTAGCAACCATGTGGAAATTGACAACCTGGACCTCAGACTTTTGGGTGCAATTGCTGGAAGTCTCACTGGCTAGTGAGACTATAGCCACTCATGTACCAATGAATCACTTAAGAGAATCTTTTCACATCATTTTGAAATGGATAATGATACATCTCATGACAGTTTCAAGTAGTGACATTACAAGATGTACTTGCATTCACTATGTTACTATGGCAACTGAAACAAAATTTTAGTAGGAAAATATGTAATTATAAATAAAGTTAAGAAATGTATAGGTGAAGAAAAAAAAAGTTGAAGTGGAAAAGGCAGTGAAAAAATGATGAAAGTACAAGTAAAAAAATCATGCATTGATTTTCACACAATTAATAATAATAATTTATAATTAATATAATAATTAATGATGTACAGTAACACCCAACATAGGAGAATCATCATGAGTGTCTGATTGCTGTCCGTTTGTACGTCTGTGTCGATGGGATCTTCCTCCTGACCGACCTGTTGAGTTCCCACTACGAGTTCTTACACCTTCCCTCTCTACATGTGATGGGTGAGGATGAGGATGAGGATGAGAGTGGGAATGAAAATGATGTGGACTGTTAAATTTAAAACCGAATTGAGTATCTTTCTCGTTGAAGAGTGAATTAGTGCCAAAAAACGGCTGTGGTAGAGATCCATTTGGTGGATGGTAAGGTACGTATGGTTTACTGTGATCCATACTTGGTCCAATTAACGGAGAATACTCACCTTTTCTGGGATGTGAGAAATGAGGTGAGTATTGACTGCTTGTAGAATGAGGATGTACACAGATGGGTACTGGATGACCAATGTCCATTGCTGTCCCATATGCTCCTCCGTGTGGCAAGCCACTGATAGTGTCAGTTGGAGGAAACATTGCGCTTGGAGGACTCTGTTGGATTTTAATATGTCTTCCTGAAATTAGTTCTCCGTGATGTCCCACAGGATGGGTGTGGTCTGTATCTATGGAAATGATCTCTTGGGATATGATCATGGGCTCTTGTGAAGTTGTCATGGCAACTGTCTGCGTGGGAATCGATGGAGGATAATAAGGTTGACTACTGTGACTCATGTCCATGGAAAGAATATCATGTTGATGAGGAATATCTCTCCGGAAAAATGAATGATGCAATGCTTCTAAGGGTTTGATACGAGTTTCAGGATTGTATTCCAACATACAAACAATTAAGTCCCTAAATTTATGATAATCAGCAGGGGCATGGCCATTTTCCCCCTTTCTCATTCCACTAGGTCCACCTTGTTCAATACCAAGAATATCATTTAGTGAACGACTGCCAGGACGACGATAATGATCCTACAAGATAAAATATTTGACAATGTACTACTGATACACTTGATATGTAGTACTATCCTCTACACCTATCCATCCATCGATCCATCCATCGATCCATCCATCCATCTGTGTATCCATCCATCGATCCATCCATCCATCCATCCATCCATCCATCTATGTATCCATCCATCCATCCATCCATCCATCCATCCATCCATCCATCCATCCATCCATCCATCAATCCATCCTTCATCAAACCTTTCGTCCATCTCTATGTCTCCTAAGTGACCAGGTACCACCAGGTCCTCTTTCAAAGAATCTATCTCTTCTTGTTGCTTTCTCAATGATGTGAGAAGGAGGAATACCCAAAACTTCAACTATCTTACTCATTTGATCAACCTAACAAAATGAAAATCACATAAATGATTCTGTATAGCCTCAATTGGTGACCAGCTATTCTGCTAAACATTCAGCTCAAGCACCTTTGAAAAATGTTTAAGGCTATCAGGCAAGTCACAGACAGCTATGCTATAATGTATCTGATATGATAGATCAAATAGTCACTTGCTCAGTGAGGTATACTAATCAAGCATATGATGATTATTATGTAATATAGTGTATAGTAAGGTTAACACATAATTATACTGTAACTCAATAATGAAGCAATGGATTGAAATTTGACATACAGTCATACACAAAAGAGAATGGTGCATGTACATGTAATAGATTCTTTAGCCATGTCAAACTAAAGTTAAAAACAATTTTCTGAGGTCAAGGTGAATGTGAATGACCTTTAGTACTGACTAAAGGACTAACCTCATCTTTACCACTGAACAATGGTTCTCCTGTATGCATTTCTACTAGAATGCAACCTAGACTCCAAACATCAATAGCTAGATCATAAGGTATGCCAAGCAAAACCTCAGGAGAACGATAAAATCTACTCTGAATATATTGGAACATCTGTGTTGAGATAATGAATGATACATATTAGAGCTACTGTTGAGATAATGAATGATACATATTAGAGCTACTGTTGAGATAATGAATGATACATATTAGAGTTACTGTTGAGATGATGAATGATACATATTAGAGCTACTGTTGAGATGATGAATGATACATATTAGAGCTACTGTTGAGATGATGAATGATACATATTAGAGCTACTGTTGAGATGATGAATGATACATACATGAGCTACTGTTGAGATAATGAATGATACATACATGAGCTACTGTTGAGATAATGAATGATACATACATGAGCTACTGTTGAGATGATGAATGATACATATTAGAGCTACTGTTGAGATGATGAATGATACATATTAGAGCTACTGTTGAGATGATGAATGATACATAGTAGAGCTACTGTTGAGACAATGAATGATACATATTAGAGCTACTGTTGAGATGATGAATGATATATACATGTGTATTAGAGCTACTGTTGAGACAATGAATGATACATGTACATATTAGAGCTACTGTTGAGATGATGAATGATACATATTAGAGCTACTGTTGAGATGATGAATGATACATATTAGAGCTACTGTTGAGATGATGAATGATACATACATGAGCTACTGTTGAGATAATGAACGATACATATTAGAGCTACTGTTGAGATAATGAATGATACATATTAGAGCTACTGTTGAGATAATGAATGATACATATTAGAGCTACTGTTGAGATAATGAATGATACATATTAGAGCTACTGTTGAGATGATGAATGATACATATTAGAGCTACTGTTGAGATAATGAATGATACATATTAGAGCTACTGTTGAGATAATGAATGATACATATTAGTGTCTGTGTAGTAAGGAGATCTACTGTAAGACACATGTTAGTGATACCGTGTAATGAATGGTATTGTGTTGTTGGTGAGTAAGGAGATCTACTGTTGCGATGAAGGGGTTAAAATATATTTTAATTGTTCCCTTTTATCCATTAATGTAACTGATCTATGCAGTCATGTGTATTTATGATAATGATATCCATGTATGTGGTGAACACAATATCTCATCATTTTCACAGATGGTAATTACAGATGGTTACACTATATCTCATTACATATTCATACTCATAATGCTACAAAGAATCTCATTATATATTCATACAACACATGTGGTAATATAATAGTCTCGTTATCAGGACTATTAGCATATCAGCTGATACATGTATATAATAATTACATGTATGTACATGTATATGTACATGTACACAAAGATTTGATATGTACATGTACATCTGATATGTAAATGTGTACATGTGTACACTGTACACAAAGATTTGATATGTACATATACATGTACATTGTACTTGTGTACACTGTACATGTATATGTACACAAAGATTTGATATGTACATGTACATCTGATATGTAAATGTGTACATGTGTACACTGTACATGTACATGTACACAAAGATTTGATATGTACATGTACATGTACATCTGATATGTAAATGTGTACATGTACACTGATATGTGCATATACATGTACATTGTACATGTGTACACTGTACATGTACATGTACACAAAGATTTGATATGTACATGTACATCTGATATGTAAATGTGTACATGTGTACACTGTACACTGTACATGTACACAAAGATTTGATATGTACATGTACATGTACATCTCATATGTAAATGTGTACATGTACACTGATATGTGCATATACATGTACATTGTACATGTGTACACTGTACATGTACATGTACACAAAGATCTGATATGTGCATGTACATGTACATTTAAACACTTACCCTATGTCCAACTTGACAAGAGCTACCAAAATCCACGATTCTTATAGCACTTCTTTTTGGATTACAAAGAAGTATATTTTCAGGTTTGAGATCACAATGTATAATATTGACATCAGGTGTCGAGAGGAACAGAAGAGCAGTACAGAGTTGTTGAGCAAACTTGCGTGTCAAGTTTAATGAGACTCCACGAAAGTTTGTGTTACGTAATAATTCATATAAATTATATGAGAGAAGTTCAAAAACTAGGCACAAGTGGTTACGAAACATGAATGTTCTTTTGAGTTGAACTATGTGAAAAAAAGATTTAAAAAATGAATTATTGTATCATAGGGCTAATAAAGTAAAGGGAAATTGGGATTGCTCACACAATGCCAGGAAAACTCCCTCTTTCTGTCCTTTTTATTCAGCTATCTATCCCATCATTCATTTACCATATAAAGGTATACACATGTACATGTACATCTATCAATCTATCTAATCATCCATCCATCAATCCATCCACCTATCTGTCCATCCATCCTTACATCCATCCATCCACCTATCTATCCGTCTGTCCATCCATCCACCTACATGAATTTGTCCGTCCGTCCCCACCTAAATGTATCTGTCCGTCTGTCCATCCATCCATCCATCCACACATCCATCCACCTACAAGTATCTGTCTGTCCATCCATCCATGCATCTATCCATCCCTGTCTGTCCATCCATCCATCTATCCATCCATCCATACATCTATCCATCCACCCATCCATCCATCCACCTACATGTATTTGTCCGTCCATCCATCCACCTAAATGTATCTGTCCGTCTGTCCATCCATCCATCCACCTACAAGTATCTGTCTGTCCATCCATCCACCTGTCTGTCCATCTGTCCATCCATCCATCCACCTATCTGTCTGTCCATCCATCCATCCATCTATCCACCTATCTGTTCGTCTGTACATCCATCCATCCGTGCATCCATCCATCCATCCACCTATCTGTCCATCCATCCATCCATCCATCCATCCATCCACCTACATGTATTTGTCCATCCATCCATCCATTCGTCTATCCATCCACCTATCTGTCCGTCCATCCATCATCATCCATACTTCACTTACCAACATAATATTTTCCTTCTCTGTCTTTTCCATTTAGTAATTCTAATAATCTTTTTTCTATCAGAGCTTGTTGATAAAATGCACGCTTATTTTTAATAATTTTGATAGCTACCCATTCTCTACATTCTAAATCGTATGCTTTCACAACCTGAGAGGGAGGGAGGGAGGGAGGGAGGGAGGGAGAGAGAGAGAGAAAAAGTAATCAGCAAGACTTGCTGAAAAAGAGCTAATAACCTTGCAACGGCCCATGGCCATGTGCAGTTTAATAGTTATTGGCTCAGAAACAAACAAAATATATATTGTACATTACACAAACACTCATACATGTACACACAGAGATTAATTGGCCAGTCATCAGCAGGATACCTAATGCCATCATTACATAGAAAATTGTTTCGACCTCTGACCTGGACAATTTAAAATGCTAGGCAGTAGGCGAGGTCGCCTGCAAAAAATAGCAGACCTGGCATGGGGATTAAATTCAAAATTAAAATAAAAAAATAATATATATAATTATATAGCTTACAAAAATAATTATAGTGATCCAATAAATCACTCCAGTCTGGATATATGTATGCTATACCCCTTTATTTCTATTTAAATAAATCACATAGCTGCAGCGCAATGCCACTTGGTTACAGCCCTTAAGAGTGGAACAACACTCCGCCCTTGACAAACCCAACTGTTCAAGTACACGTAAAACATTATTATTTATATAGCCTCTACAGCCTATTTCTAAGGTTAAAAGAATAGCTTTCTATCCATTGGATTGGCACTCTCGTATAAGACTATCGTATCTTTTGGATTTTATAAATTTTACCGTAATAACGCGGTCTTCGATAGGGACTGTAAGCTCAAGACGTATGACAGTTTTAAGCTTGTGCGAGAATATCACTCCATCTGGTCTCAAGGTCGTGAAAGCGATCTCCGAAGGAAATATTGAACTTTCTTCAAGATCAAACAGAAAGACCCAGTCAAGTGATCCTGATAGAAGAGAGCCCAATAGTTGCTTGCGAGAATGTCCTTTAGATGGCTTGAGTCCAGGTTTAACAAACTCAATGTATGGTAAACTTAATGTATTAGCATAAACATCTTTCTGTGCATTCCAAGATGTTATTATTGATTGTTGAATGACAGAAAGTACTGAGTTGTGCCGCCAAGTGTGCCTCCCCTGATGCAATGCCACAGGACAACCAGTCAGAATATGCCTCAAAGTGGAAACCCTGTGACACAGAACACAGGAAAGCTCTACTCTAGACACACCCCAACGTCGAAGATTATCAGGTGTTGGCAAAGTATTTGTGGTTGAATTAAGCAGAAATCTAAGTACACCATCAGAAGTGCCATAAATTAATTTGTTCCTCCATGAGAAATCAGTATTCATTATATTATCCCACTGATTCCAGCAACCCTGCATTTGTAGACTAGATAGGTGGGTGAGTTGCTGAGTCACGTCAACATCATATATGTACTTGGAGATGTGGGATTTCCTCACAGACTCCAGGTTATATGTACTAGCATGCATCACATTATATCCTAGACCAGCTAAATGAGGTCTCTGTATTTCAGAGTGTGGTACTGAAGCCTCAGCACATTCAAGCTCAATACAAGGAGCATACTTATTATTACCAGGAAGGCGCTTCTCCTCAACTTCCAGTTTTCCTTTGAAAACTGAGCATACTCTAGTATTCCTAGAGTATTTCAGCAACTGCAGCATTGATGCCCGAGATTGCTTCCAGACTGTAAGGATTCTCTTCAGTCTCAAACCTGGCCTGGATGTGCTACCACAGAAAAGAATAGAGGGATTTGCAGCCCTAGGAAGGCCACACCATTTTTTAAGGAATGGTAGGACCAAACTATGAAGATGCTTAGCAAAAGATAAAGACAATTCTAAAGTGGTAAACCACCATGACAGACGAGGAACAATATGATGGTTATATAACCATAGTTTGGCCGTATTGGCTACATGAGTACTATTAACTAAGTTAATTAAATTAATAAGAATCTCTTTGATTCTGCCACGTGATTGCTTCTCTTGTAATGTCCATTCGATCTTGACCTAGATATTTAAACCCCACGTGGGATCAGTAATTGGTGTGATATGTTCACCTGATAGAAAAAGATTTGGATCATAGTGAGAATATCTACGATTACTGAGTGGAGTTAAAGATTTCTTTAAATAACGACGATCAAATTTCTTCATTGCTAAGGTGCAACACTTTGAAGGCTTCGCCTACATAGTCCTGGACCAGTTCAGGAATTTGTCAACATAATTTAATAATTTTTGATTATATTCTGGCTTAGATGTAGTGATTTGTATATCATCAGCATATGCTGAAGCTAACAAAGAAATAGCATTGTTTGCATTAAAAGTATAAGATAAAGGATGAAATTTTGTTTGATTTATATAATCTAAAAGTAGCTGTATTGAAATGAGTGGGAGACATAGTACACCCTTGGAAAATGCCAATACTGTAATGGAAAGGCTTCGAGATAAAAGATTTAGTTATGACGCAAGCAGTAAGAGATTCATAATAATTAAAAATTAATTCTTTAAATTTAAAAGGTAGGTGGTATCGAGTAAGAGCGAATTGTAGCAGAGAATGTCTTATTGACCCAAATGCATTTCTTAGATCAATCCAAGATACACATATATTCTTGCCTGCACGCTTAGCATCTTTAAGAGAAGATAGAGTTAGAGTAGAGTGCTCAACACAACCCGCAACGTTAGGTAGAAAGCCCTTCTGTACCTGAGTAGACATATAATTATTTGATATGAGATATTCAAGTAATCGTTTGGAGAGCAGTGTGAAAAACACTTTACCATCACAATTACTCAAATCTAAATTGAGATGGATCATTTAAAACATCAGACTTTGGGATGAGAGTAATAATGGCTTGTTGCCATAATGATGGTATTTTGCCAGATGACCACACCCTACATACAATGGTATATAACATGTGTGCCAAAGAAGGGCAACGTTTCCATACCAAGTATGGGATACCATTAGGGCCTGGAGAAGAGCTGTTTCTACATTTCCTAAGTACTAAACTAAATTCCTTAAACGTAGGGATTTCAAGATCTAAACATTTTTGTGGAAGAGAAGTTTCAGGAAAGTCAAGATCATGTATGTAGCTATAGCTTCTGTTAGAGTCAAAGTAGATCTTAGCAAAATAGGCATTACCAACATCCTCTGAAAAAGGATTACCACTTTTAGGTGGATTAAACAAACCGTTAACGCTTGGCAAACTTATGAGGGTCAGCACAAAAATTTTTATTGTTAACATATTCTTTCTGTTGCATTATTCTCAAGTCTTCTAATTTACGCTGTCTTAAGCAATGCTTTCTAGTGTTATGATATTCATGATGAAGAGGTTTTGTAATTTCCAAAGATTCCTGAGCATTCTTTCTCAGTTGCTTTCTTAATTCCCTCATTTAGATTTAAGGTTGTTGAAACCACCTTTACCAGAATGCTTATTAGTAAAGAATAATAAAAAAACATTTCCAATAAAATGAAAGATGTAGGAATGTCAAAACCCAAAAAGCATGTGAACAAAGTTAGGTGGGACCCAAAATTAAACAAACCACTCCCATATAACCCTACATAAGTACAGCTCTTTGTATTTTGCTTTATAAGTACCTATGTAGGGTTATATGGAAGTGGTTTGTTTAATTTTGGATCCCACCTAACCTTGTTCATATGCTTTTTGGGTTTTGACATCCCTACATCTTCTTTCATTTTATTGGAAATGTTTTTTATTATTCTTGTTTCCACTGTTTTTTTTTTCTGAATGGTCTGAATATTTTTGTAGATTGCAGAAATACTGGTGTAAGTTATATACATATCATATGAAATCATTCAATCATAAATTCATCAATGAAGGTCAGTCTTTTGTATATATCAATTATTTATGAATTGATTATCATTCTCTTTCACTTAGAGACAAGTCTATTCTCTATTTCACTTACAGAGCTGTCAGCAGTCCTACAAGAAGTAGTGTCAGTCACTGTGTCAACAATTCACTATTCCAATGCTTATCATAGTATATAATATTAGTATACAATGGCTTTAATATTAATAAGTTTTATATTCATCAATAAGTTTTATATTCATTATCATAAAAATGTATTTCCTCACAAATTCCAGCACTTCCATGTTCGAGTATAGAAATGCGCATGCTCAATTAAATACCACATGGTTTGATTAATGAAAACGGCGTCCGATTTGAGATCAAATCTTTGTGGTCGTTGAGACTGTTTTCTTTCATAGTATCTGAAGATATCATCTTGCTACTTTAAGACCAGAATTTTACTATTAATGCGATTGGAATTGTGCTAGAATCAATGTGATAGTTCAACAAACAAAAAAAATGATTTGCCTGAAAAATATAATGTATAGGCGGCCATTTTTTTCCGTGCCATCCCTACATAGAGAGTACTACCGTACTCTCTGATGTTTATAATTATGCTTATTTGTAGGCTTATAAGAAATGGGATTGTCAGGCTGATTTCTTTCAAAGTACCAATATACATATGAAGTAATTTTCTTCAGTATAAAGTCAACAGGTTTATTGTGTTGTGTGATATGCTGTCTAAGTTCATCTCTTAATTCATTATCTATCTTAAGCCACTCCTTACTATTAGCAGGAGGGAAAAGGAGCCGAAGATCCGTATAATCATTATTGGCATACTGCCGAGCATCGGAGTGAACTAAAACCTGATGCTCACCCTCAGCACTGTGCGTGATAAGCTGGCATTCATCAGGTGAGGTTGACTTACTGAGGAAGATGTCCTCAGGCAACGAAACAGGTTGTTCAATCATAACAGATCCATCAGGTTCTACGAGAGAGGACTCAGACAGCAAATCAGACTGGAGAGAAATTTGATTTGGAACAGATGGTGAGAGAGATCTTGTAAGAGGACCTCTGTTCCTAGGTGCTTGTACAGGCAAATGAAGTGGCTTAGTGACTCCTTTTTGAGAGTCATCATATGCTGCAACACGACATGAACGCAAATGCCTTGGTAGATTTCTGGATTGCTTTAGATGTGTGTTACAGTGTGGACAATCAATTCCCTCAGATGTATGTAGTGTCTTTCTGGCAAGTGATTGAGATTCAAGTGAATCAATATACGGGAATATTGAGGCAACTGGTGCAACCTGTGTGTCCTTAGGAGCAAACTTGCATGAGTTTTCAACATGACGCTGAATATTGCGAGCATATTTAAAATGTTTGCCACAGTATGGGCAATCAGAAGGCTGATTACTAGAACCCAAACCCGTTTGTCGGTCTAACTGACTCCCTACTGAGGAATGTTCACATGCCATCAGTCCACTGGTACATCCAGTGTCTTCATTGCATTCCTTGTGACACTCACAAAGTTGGTCAGGGAAGACCTCGGCTTTCTTAGCCTCAACCTCTCGGTGCCAAGAAAGAGAGAAAGAGACAGAGAGAGAAAGAGAGACAGAGAGAGAGACAGAGAGAGTCAGAGAGAGAGAGAGACAGAGAGACAGAGAGAAAGAGAGACAGAGAGACAGAGATAGAGAGAGAAAGAGGTAGAGGTTCATGTAATAGGCCTGCAGTGTTCTGCCCACACTGCAATGTAGAATCCAACCACCACTCTAAATATCCTGGGCAGAACACTGGGCCTGCATCATACACATATTATCTCTACCTGTCCAAATGATCCTTTCCCAATTAGTGAATCTATTTCATATCTATCCATCCATCTCTCTCCGGGTCTAATTCTATAATCATGATTATCATCATCCCATTCCTCTGTCCTTCCTTTTCTTGTTGAGTCAACACTTTTCTCACTAGGTTGTTTCTTCTTATAGTAAACCTAATATTATGAATGATTACTATAATTACACAAAGTACATGTATAGTGTATATGTACTACAAGTGTACTGTACATGTATACAACTCTCATTTTTCATTTTTCCATTGCCTCAGGTGTCTTTCTTTCTTTCTTTCCTGATAATATCATGTATACAACTACGATGCATGTATAGTTGTAGTATGTATATGTAAATACATTTGTTAACTTGGGTCATTATGAATACATGTACTATAAGTATAATAATGCACAATGTATTCATGTGATGCAATACTACAGTGTGTATATTTGTTATAGTTATAAAATACGCACGCGGTCTATTACTGAAATATAATCCCTAGCAACGAGGGATTACATACATGTATATTTCAGTAAAATAGACCGTGTGCGCATTCTATAACTGATATATAGCCACCCATTTCAATTCAAACACTCGCCTTGCTACTTTCCAGCAAATAACGAAGGATAATGTTGATATATATGGCTTTCTTAGAAGTTCTTCTATACATGCAAACAAAGTTAGAAGTCTGTATTGTTAAAAATATGGAAGTATGAAGCTTAAAACCAGTGTGGGCGTTGCCCTGGACTTTTCATACACTCGCCTTGGTGTCTTTCTGTAACTAACGCAGTATGAATTCGACATCTATAGCTTTCTTAACACTTCAACTGTCCAGCAGAAGAAATTAGAATCCTGAATCTTGAAAAATGCATGAGTTATCGAGCTAAGAAAAGTTGTTTCTGTAATGCCCAGCCCACAAAATTTTCTGTATGCGCAATACTATTACCTTCGTTACAGCGTCTGCGAAACTGGGAAGTTATAAACCGGTCTATAACTTCCAATATGCGAAATATACATGTAACACATAGCAACAACATAGTAACAGGCTATATAATTACTTTATATTATAAGTTAACCTAAGCCATTATGAATACATTAATTACTACATGTACTATAAGTACATGTACATGTATACACAGTTACTACAGTATATAATAATGTACTTTATATTACATGTAATTATGAATACATTACTACATGTACATGTATACTACAAATACACAGTATCAATAATTAGGCACATGCCTAATTATTGATATGTGACATGTATACAGTACAGTACATACATGTATACAAGCACATATACGTATGTACTTAGTCTGTATAAACAGATTAAGTACATACGTATATGTACTGTAGGTTGTATATACATGTACAAGTACATATACATGTACATGTATGTAATACTATGTATAGATAATACAAGTACATGTACATGTACCATGCTTTATAAAGTACATACATGTACATGTATGTAATACTATGTATAGATAATACATGTACATGTACTGTAGGTTGTATATAAAAGTACATGTACATGTAAGTATACAATGACTCATCAGATGTGAATTCAAGGTAACAATCTAAACTTTATATAGTGTTTGTGTATTTTACAACAAGGAAGTAAGCAACCACTATAGAAACCATAGTAATTCATCACATGATTCATCAACTTCCTAATAAGGAATTTCAATTATGATCTAACCAGCTGTAGGCAAATAAACTTACACATACACACACAATGTATGAAGTCATTACAGTAATTAACTACATTGTACATATATATACATATAATATTTTATAATTTGTACAGATACAATGTTATGTGTTTATATACCAGCATTGGCCCAGCTGAAGACTGTACTACATGTCACATACTACATAGTGAATACACATTCTATTGAAATATGCCTAATTATACAATCTACATGTACATCCCAGCAATTCAATTTGTATAGATACAATATTATGTGTTTATATACTATAGTATAGACACAGGACCAGCATTAGCCCAGGTGGAAATCCGCAGACACAATCTCACATTACATTGAGCAATACTAACACATACACTGTAGCTATATTTATCATAAGGTTGTTGCATACTTTATATATGGTTTCATATCCTTGCATGTTATACAACCACAAATTTACCTCGTTAATTGTACGATATGTTTTAATTAAATCAACAGTGAGTTTTCTTATGGGAGCGTCAGCAGGATTACGAGTCTCCTTTATATCTGTGTCCATTTGTCTCTCATCATATCTGTGAGAATAACCTGATGTTGAATTATAAGCCATCTCTATATATGAGAGAGAGAAAGAGAGAGAAAGAGAGAGAGAGAGAAAGAAAGAGAGAAAGAGGAGAGAGAGAGAGAGAGAGAGAGAGAGAGAGAGAGAGAGAGAGAGAGAGAGAGAGAGAGAGAGAGAGAGAGAGAGAGAGAGAGAGTGAGGGCTACTGAGCAATATTGCTAAAATGAAAGCCATACATATTTAGTTATAAATACCCAGTGCTTTTCTGTGAGATACTGGAATGTTATGACAATTATTTGGTTTGTTAGAGCTAATCAATAGCTCAATCAGAGTTCAATGAAGTTTATAATTGTAAGTAAACATTAAAAGAATTAGTATAGCCAGCACTATATACATGTGATATAACATTAAAGTACATGTATTGGTACATAGATGTATAGTACATTACCATGGTAATATGAGATATACGTAGATGTGATATTAGTACATCTCATGTACATGTTCATTGATAATTTGATATTATATACATTAACATTGTAAATTCTTGGTATTAATATTACTACAGTAGTAGTGTTGATTACAATATTCACAATCAAAGTATATTTCATAATTAGCTATAATTGATAATCTATTTACACTTCCTAATGTGTTTACTATTTATTATAGGTGTTCCTGGCAACACCAGAAGAGGGAAGATGTAAGATCCCCTTAAACTACATTTACATGCAACAACATCTCAGCTATAAGCCTTCTGGGATGCCAGAAGCAGTGTGCTTCGAAGCATGATTGATTTATTCTCCCTAACAAACAAGTGTATATAGAGAAAAAAGTATCCCTATGACTGCTTTGTGGTATCCAGCATTCAGTAATCATGGCTGACTTTATCATGCCTGGAACACAACAGCCTATTATAGTGATTATTTTGATTATCTACTCTCCTTACCTTTTAAGGACCTTCTAGAACTTTAGAAATATATTTCAGGAAGAATAGCCAGTTATTAGTTCCAGCTTCTACATAAGCTAGTAAAGCTACAGCTTTCTTTCTGCTGCTCTGTAGTCTCTGTACTCTGTAGAGCTTGAGCGCGCGTTCTATTACGCGCCACGCCCATTAATTGACCGAGCCCCCGGGAACGACGTAACTTCCTTAACTACGTATACAACGCATACTCGCGTAAGTGACACAACAATATATATATATAAACATATATCGAACCCGTGGGAAAGCAATCATAGGGATGGCCCTACGGGCCATAAAAATCCTAAACAAAAACCTTAGAGGTGATGGATGCCTAACCCCACCCCTAGAGGCCTATATCTCTCGTTCTACAAAAGCATAATGCTGTACGGAAGAGGAACCCCTATTACTATTTGACCATCAGAATTAATCTTTAGATATTATTTTTACAAATACTTCTCAGGGGAAGCCACCAGATCCCGCTATAAGACAATGTTAAGTTTTATCCTATACATGTATGTACTTTCAACAAATACACATGTACATGTACATAAAAAATAAATTTGTTAACCAGTACCTTTAAGATACAAATGTATAGTGAATACCAGACAACAATACCATGATATCAAATGTGTAATATACATGTACATGTATTAGAGGTATACAATGTGTAATATACTTGTACATGTATTAGAGTTATACAATGTGTAATATACTTGTACATGTATTAGAGGTATACAATGTATAATATACTTGTAAATGTATTAGAGGTATACAATGTGTAATATACTTGTACATGTATTAGAATGTGTAATATACTTGTACATGTAGTTGAGATAAGTGCCAAATATTTCCCTCAACACAAGGAACAGTTATTATAAACAGACAACTCAATTTGTACAAAGGACATGAGTAGCTCCACCAAGTGACCTGATACTCCCACACAAACATCATTACTACACAGTGCTATTATCATGAGATACTGCTGTAATAACATGCAAATATGTATGCATCATAGGTATATGTATATATGCATACCAGAATCACTGTGATAACATGAAACTACATGTATGTACACATGTATGTATTAAGTATATGTACATGTGTAGGCATACCTGTAATAACATATAACTATGTACATGTATTAAGTACAAGTATATGTGAATACTACGTAGTACTACTGTAATAGCATGTAACTGTGTATTAAGTACAAGTGTAATTATATCCATAGTAGTATTACCGTAATAACATACATGTGTAACTATGTATTAAGTACATGTATATATATATATGCATAGTAATATAATATGCAGTACACACTATATGTGTCTATGTATTCTAGATACAATATACAATATACTGTGATAACAATACTATTATAGGTGTTAGAATGTACAGCAGTATTACATAATGTACATGTATTAAAGTTAGCACTTAGTATGTACATGTACATAATTATGTATATACAAGAACAACAGCTGATCATCATTGACTTTCATGGAGTAACTACTATAATGGTATTTACTTATTCCATATATGTATGTATAATTATGACATTGCCTATTGAATCGGTTCCAAGTTTTTATCATGCCAATAATTATACTAATTTTACAATCTCTTTGGACAAATTAGTATCAGTAACAAGTGAGTAGGTCATAAGGTACAGGATCTTCACAACAATAGAGAGTCTACGTTATTTATTATTTATAATTTTATTAAACCTCTGTATAAATATTGTAAGTAAAATGAAGACCTCCCTCCAGCAAATCTAAATAAATATGATGTTACTATTAATCATAAACTCTTTAACTCTAGTCTTTCTATAAAATCACAGCGAAGTATTTACAATCTTTTAAAAAATAATCCATAATACATCATAATACTTGTGTACCTGTCATGAAATATTATTCTGATGTTACAACTTTTGAAGAGACACAAGACTCCAGTATACTAAAATATATATATATATCTCTACATATCTTGATATTTCAACACAACAGATATATATATATATATATATATATATATATAATTATATAAATATATATACACACACACTAATTATTTACCAACGCAACATTTTGAGCTTTATAAAGCTTCTTTTAAGCTTTAGCTCAATACGTACAAACAATACATAATTCAAAATTGTTATATAAAGCTTTTAAAGCTCACCTGTCCTTCTTTGAAGCTTCAATGACAATGGTTGAGTCCGAGAAACACGCACAATAAGCTCACAGAGTCTTTCTCGGCAAAAAGATGCAAGAACAACAAATCAGCCCAACCTTCAGGTAAAGAGGTACGCGCCAATGTGGTTAGATGAGGGAGGAGGAGGTTGATTCTGTTTCGAGAAGGAGGAAGAGGAGGAGGAAAACTTACTGCTGCTCCGCCATTACATTGACCACTAAACCAATTCAGATACTGCGCATGCGCATTAGCAAACTACACGTGCTAACGTACAAGAAAAGCATGAGAGGTAAGTGTGACCTTCTTCAACAGACACTACAGCCATTTTCTCTCTCTACAGGAGGAGGATTTCGTGGAGGAAGAGGTGGAGGTGGTCGAGGCGGCCGTGGTGGTGGACGCGGAGGAGGAAGAGGTGGAGGGAAACGTATGTTATTAGCCTGTTTCTTCCAAGAGATATATTTTTTTTACTATCACGTATAGCTCCCTTTAGAAGTCCAGGTCGGGGTAGAGGTCGAGGGGGAAGAGGAGGTGGTGGAATGAGGGGAGGGAAGATAGTAGTTGTAGAACCCCATCGACACGAAGGTGTGTTCATTGCTCGAGGTAAAGAGGATGCCTTAGTCACAAGAAACATTGTTCCGGGAGAAACTGTTTATGGTGAAAAGAAAATAACTGTTGAAGAGGTACATCAACTGATAGTGTATGTAATACAAATGTATGCACCTCTTGAGTGATTGCCAGCATCAGTAGCTGTATAACTGTATTTTAATCAATCACTGAATGACACAAACTTTATCAAAAAATTTATCATGCCAAATGTTTTAGCTTTTTATTATAGGCGAATCAACTAGGACCGTTACCACGTTCACTTCCTGTGGTGTATATTCTAGTTGATCTGTGTAGGCTTTGCATCAGTTATTTTAATTGACTATATATAGTCCTTTGTAGGGAAGCCATGCAATAACCTGGACATACTAGTTGCCATAGTAACATGATAAAAGCATTACTAGTGGTACTTAATCACATTTCACCAGTTTGCTTTTCAGCTTTGTCAGTTCAATTAATTCATGCATATTGTTTAATTTAGCAATGCACCACCAATAAGAGATTTTACCCGATATTCCTTTAAACTGATAGTTACATTAGACATGTACTGATCCGATGTTATATCTAGTTTCTGGTTTCTGATTATTTAAATGAAAATGAGAATTTTCTCAATAATTGTGATTACTATATAGCTGGAAATATTGGCGGAACAACACATTGGCAGTTTCGCCTAGAAACAGGGAAAATTAAAAGTTCACGAACTTAATTTTGATGGATTATTATTAAAGTTTATGTTTGGGTGGGGTTTATTGAATACATGTACGTATGAAACTACTTTCGATATGACCAGCTGTATACATGGCCATCATGTCTACAAGAATGTATGGATGTACGGCGACACTAGGGGATGAACTGGAGTCCAGAAGAGGAGACAATGATTTTGATCGATATGCTGTAGCTGTGCTAAGGAAAGGTGTTGTTGTTGTGCATCTACCTCGACTTCTGCTAACCCAGGCTCTACGTACGTTATGGCACTGCTGGACCTTCTTGTTGAGTTCCTTGAGCTCCTTCGCAGATAGAAGAGTACAGTCGTTCTCTTCAGGCAGTATCGTTTCTCTCACTCTAATCTTCAACATGCTGACGATTGCATGTGGTTTTGTATCGTATTTTTTTAATTTTACAGATTTAGTATTGACGAATTTAAGTTTACACCGCCAAAGTTTTTCTCCGCAAATATTTCCAGCTATATGGTATCATAGAAGCCATTATTAGTACACTTATTACTATATCAGTTATATATCTCAGAAATAACTGATATGATACTAGAAATAATGACCAATACCAATTTGATTATTGGTGCATCATTACACATGTACATGTAATTCAATTTGTGGTGTTATGTGTGATCCATTTCTCAGAAAGGAAGAGGAGAAGTAACTGATGCCGTCAAAGTGGAATACCGTGTATGGAACCCTTTCCGTAGTAAATTAGCAGCCGCTATATTAGGTGGTGTTGACCAGATCTATATAAAACCTGGTTCTAAAGTACTCTATTTGGGAGCCGCCTCTGGGACCACTGTATCTCATGTGTCAGATATTGTAGGACCGGTAAGTTGGAATCGTTAAAAATGCACATCACGTGTACATGTATATCATGTGTTTGGTCATTGTCAAGTCGTGGTCTTTGAACTCTCCCTGTGATTTAAAGCTCTGAGTAAGAGTAACAAGATAATAACATGTAAAAGTACATGTACATGTGTCCCTATGATTTCTTTCCAGTGTCATTGTTTAAGCCTTGTTAACTTTCCTAAGTCTGAAAGCCAACAGGCTATAAATTATCCTTGTTTGTTTTTCTACTTTTCTAAATTGCTAATCATATGATCATCATTGATGGTAACATTTCTTGTATTTTAGGAAGGACTAGTATATGCTGTAGAGTTTTCACATCGTAGTGGGCGTGACCTCATCAATGTTGCTAAGAAACGGACTAATATCATTCCCATTATTGAAGATGCTCGTCATCCTCACAAGTACAGGATGTTAGTAGGTAAGTATCATACATGTAGAATGTACATGTATGTATGCTAACTGTACAGTAGTGGACACTGGTGCTTACCAAATGCTGATGGCTTACACCCCTGTATTTCAGTCTCCAGTTGCTTTTTAGGAGAATTACATGTATGTAGGATGGGTTTAATTCAAGATTGGAAATACATGTACACATGTAGTGGTGCTCTTGGAATTGCCGATGCTAGCTGTACAAAAGATGACTGAATTATTCACCACATGTTGTAGACTTACAGTACATTTGAAGGAATGAATAATGGCTTTAATGTTCAACACTATCATTGTAATTAATTTAGCAGAATTCAAATTGATTGCTGACCTGGTGTAGAATTTATATCCCAATGATAGCATGCACACATTAGTGTATTTTACTCCCAGATTGTGCCACATTGCCATTTTATTGGTTCCAATTTCCTAGCGTAGCATCCCCTACAATGAGTGTGCTACACCACTCTGCATTCATACTGTACAGAAATGACAAAATATTAAAGCTTATAATTAAAGATGGGATGAATAGTCAATATCAAATTCGAAGGTTTGCACGTGTTTTTAATAATTTTTTTATCAATGTTGCTCCCACTCTGATTTGCTATATAGAAAGCCTTAAAAACTGGATTATTGCTTTGTAATGAGTACTAGTCTTGTTACTGTCACTGTTTCTACTCGGATTTAGCATCGCTGAACTAAGAAATGAGACAGAGTCAGCCAGCAACACAGTCTCAACTTTACTGGGACATGCCCACATTGTTAACCACATGTTTGAGTGTACAAGTGTGCATGCGCAAACATTAAAGTGGGTGTGGCAGTGAAGCTCCGAAGGATGCAGCAAACGAACAAAGGTTCAAACATTCGAAGCTTTTTCCCAGCACTACTTATAATGCACATGTACAGTTAGTTATACACTGTATGTACATCAATAATCCATTGACAACAAATAATGATAAGCATCACATTAGAGTTGTGTGATAATGCTACCATCATTATGATAATAGTTACTGTTACTTTATTTAGTGTTGGTCTATGGTTGTCAATTGTCATAGAGTGGCCATACACTCAGATGGGTAACAGATAATATACCAGCTGGTAACTTTTGGAGGCAGCTTTTCTCATGTAGTGCTCTCCACTTCCGACCAGCTAACATCTAAATTATTTTCATTTTTGTTAGGATATAATCACTGGTTTAGAAAGTAAAATGTACATGTACATGTAGGACTGGACTATATATCAATAATATTAGATTTATAGAAACGAGACTGTCCCCAATATGAAAAAGAAACCTTCAGACTCATTGAAAATCCTTCAGGCTCACTGGAAATCCAGAACATAGTTGTTATACTTTATATTTCGTATTAATGAACTCCCCTGATGAATTAAGACTAGACGCCCAGTTAATCATGGAGCTAACACTGCTTGTATTATAATAATTATTAAACTACATGTACGTGTATATTGTATTATGAAATTCTGTGCAATTCTATGAAATTAAAAGTTAAAGTAACATGGGTTGTCTGGGTACAATACTAACTGTATATATATTATATGTCGTGTCTTCTAGGTATGGTAGATGTAGTATTTGCTGATGTTGCTCAACCTGATCAAGCAAGAATTGTTGCTATAAATGCACACAACTTTCTAAAGAATCAAGGACATTTTGTTATTTCTATAAAGGTAATTTACCATGAGTCAGTGTGTACATGTATGTAATACCTTGTTTATAATTGTTTATTTAATTATAAATTATTGTTTCACACGAAACATTCCCATTAATGTGACTGTTGCTTGCATAAACTTTCAGATATTACACAAACAGGAAAACATTTTGAAATCACTAAACTCAGTATTTCCAAATTACCTTTTATAAGCAACTTCCTTAGCTCTAATTATTGTTCAATTTTACAAGACTCATAATTATTTGATTGAAAACTGAGATTTTGCAGTTATAAGTGCACAAACAATACTTTACTAATTGCATGAGGCAAATGGAGAAAAAATAACAATAGTTTGATGCATACAATGTCTGGTTATTTACTAACTACATCACTGTTAGTCTACATGTACATGTATTTTCATTAGGGCTGGTACATGTACATGTAGTTTTTGGTATTTGGATATTTGCCTAGTTTAACAAACGAATATTCGGATATTTGCTTGATTTCAGAGAAATATTGTCATAACTCATTTCTAGTGAAATATCAAATGTTAGCTCACCATTTTGCTGTAACCAACTACTATAGATGTTTATAACAACAACCAAAGTTTTTTAAACATTCATTCAGTACTCTACAGGTGTGGAAAGCCAGTAACATGGAGCAAAGAACGTTTCCATGGCCATTTTATTGCAATTCACGTGTTCAATTTATGCACATGCACAAACATTAGACAATACCTGGATGCTACATGTACCTGTAAAAATACATTCAATTACCAAAATAATCGAACTGAGTGAATATTCGATGGCAACCCTAATTTTTATATATTTTTTCTCATAGGCTAACTGTATTGATAGTACTGCTGAGCCTGCCAAAGTGTTTGCTGGTGAAGTAAAGAAACTTCAATCCGAGAAATTAAAACCTCAAGAGCAGATAACATTAGAACCTTACGAGAGAGATCATGCTGTTGTTGTGGGCGTGTACAGGTCAGTGGAACCATTTTAAAATTCATACAATATTATTTTGTACTTTTCTGTAGACCAACAAAGAAGACTGCTTCTTAATAATTAAAGCTTCTTTAAACTTCTTGTAATTTCTCATTTTTTTCACTCACTTCTTTGTTATAAATAACTACACTAAATTTATGGGAGGGGCTTCAAATGAGCCTTCCGCTTCAAATAGCATGGGTGATAAAAACTTGAAATGTGTTGTTCAACACCACTGTACTGACTTGATTGAAGTATTCAAGCAAAATTTAGTTCATTTTGCTAATGAATTTTGGAGTTGCAATGTCATCACAGGAGCAGCCAAGGACAATCTTTTAGATCCAAGTAAAGGTGGAGCGGATCTGAGAGCGAGTAATCTCGTGTCTTCCATCTGTAATACTTTATCAAGCCTCCGGAATATACGAGCACAGTCTGTACATATGCTATTTTTGTTAAGCATACTTGAAAAAGCTGACGAATTGACATTAGCAACAAACATGAGAATCCAAGTAGCACAAATGGGTATAGACTTACCACCTCCTTATGGTACCCCAGTTTCAGATCATGATATTAATGAGAGGGAGTTCCATGACGATTATGTATATGGAGTCGATCCTGTATATGAGTCTCGAAAGAGAGGATCTATTGTTCCTCCAAGAACAAGGCAACTTACAGATCTTTCTTACAGATCCCGTAAGTTGAACATCTTATGTTATGTTAAATTTCTTGATGTGAGCCTTTACGTTGTATTAACTGTCTCAGTATTACTTATAGTTATGTTGACAATTTCATATTCAAAATTTTGAAACTAGGCTTTACTTCTTTTAATTCCAATTACACGAGCAATTTACTGAAATGACATAAGGGGTTTAGTCTGGCCAGAGGGGTGTGTTAAAACATATGCTGGGGTGTGGTTGAAACCTTGTGGATTTGTATTTCTCTCAGCTCACATACTTTATGTGTAATTATGTGTATGATAAAATTACTAAAAAAATATATATCACAACCAATAAAAATGACTATACTCTTAAACATTTATTTTTCAGAAATATCCTCAGAAAGATTTTTAAATGCAGTGAGAGAAGCTACTGGTGTAATGAGAGTAGCCCCTATTTTATTACATGGAGCACCTTGTGTTGGAAAGTCAAGTTTGAAAAGAATGATTCTTAATCAACCACCTCTTAAAAAGGAAGAAGAGTCTAGCACGCCAATTGCCGAGAATCCTGTTCGAGCTATAAGTACAGGTAGAATGATTAGTAGTTCTGGTGATACTGATTACGAAGTTGTTGACGAGAAGAAATTAATAGCTATGGTTAGAAGAGAAGTCAAAACTCACAAACCCACTAGACAATCACTGAAGAACGAAACACCCAAGACACCCAATGTTAGTCCACAACACAAAACTCCAGATCTGAATTCTTCAGACCGTGCTGGTGTAATTCAAGAACAGAACTCAAATCCTGAACCAGATACTGATGAAAACATGACCGATGTATTGAAGGAAATCTCTGAGGGAGTGGATACGATTGATGATTCTACTCGTTCTCTATTTGATGTCGAATGGACTTATCTCGCTGACTCTGGTGGACAACCACAATTTGCTGATCTTCTTCCTCTTGTATTTTGCTCACAGTCACTTCAACACATAGTAGTGATTGGCCTCGATGAAAAGCTAGATGATAAACCACGAAATCGATGTATTGAGAATGGTAAGGAACACGTGTTTCCAGAAGCCCTCAAATTAACCAATTTTGAAATGATAGAGAGAGTATGTCAGTTAGTGAAAGCCACTAACTGTGGGAAACAAAAGTCACATGTAATGGTTGTAGGTACACGTTTAGATAAGGTATGTGCAACAGAATCAGTAGAGGACAAGAACCGACGACTAATAGAGCTTGAAGAAAAATATAAATCTGTTCTTGTTTGCCGAAGTGAGAATGAGGTGTTGTTTCCCATAAATGCAATAGCTTCTCCTGGTAGCGAACGTAAAGAATATACTGCTCTCATTCACAAGGGGCTAAAAGCTTTGCATACGCTACATTCCATTGATGTACCCGTTCGATCTATGGTATTTCAATTAGAACTTAGTCGTCGATCTATAAATGGAATCGTGCCAATGTCAGAATGTTCTAAGATTGCCCATCCATTAGGTATGGATGATTCTGATGTAAAAAATGCTTGCTCTTTCTTTAAGAAAGTTGTTGTTCAATTCCATTATCCTGCTCTTCCTGACCATATCTTTACGAAGTTAGATGAAATTGTATCCACATTATCTCATGTTGTCAAAGCTACTTACACATTTACAGGATGTACCATCAAAGATGAAGACAGAGAAAAGCTTAAAAACTTTGGCATGCTTACCAAAAAGTATTTAAATAAGTTGTTTCCAGCTACTGAATCATCTGATTGCAAGTTAAGTACAGAGGAGTTTCTGGAGTTAATTGTGTATCTTCGTATTGCTTTCTCTATGGGTAATGATACATATTTTCTACCTAGTGTATTGCCTATTGATTCAGTACAAGATAAGGATCGTAGGTTTGCCACTAACCATTGCGATCCTGTTCTTCTGTTGTGGGAAAATAATGTTCTTCCTCAAGGATACTTTCCTGCTTTAGTCGTTCAATTGCTGAAAAAAGGAATAGAGTTATGTCACACACCACAATTTCGACATGCGCTTACTCTCAATTATTTCAAAGAAGGTAATTTTTGTGGTATTATACGTCTATTTGATTATGCAAAATGGATGGTGATGACTTTCAATGATGAACTATCTCATTGTCCTGATGTTTTGGAAGTAGTGCAAGAATCCTCACGTGAAGTTCTCAATCAACTGAATCTTTCTAGTCTTGGTGATTTGGAGGTCCGTTTTTTCTGTCAGTGTAACATAGTCCGTCATCCATGTAAACCAGCTGATAATTCGTTCAGGACATTCGTGTGTCCATATGATGGATTATATTATTGGAAAGAGACGTGTCCCAGAAGAATATGCTGGTTAACATCCAGATCAAACAAAGGGACTGAAGAAACAGACAGTGAGTTGATTATAATAATTACAAGTAGTTTTTTAAATGTTTGTCTTTCAATGTGCAAACAGACTAGGTACTCTAATCTATAATTTAATTTTTTTGCAGTGTACCAATTATAATTAGAAAATTATTATATTCTAAATTATATGCTAGTATTATAGTTATTTATTATATTATAATAATTATATAATATACTTTCAATTTATTTTTTAGATCCTGGAGGTTGTTTACTGAAGAAATCACCAGACATAGATGTAGATGATGTATATGCTTTGTTGAAGTGTATGTCAGCTTCATGGCAGGACCTCGGTAGAGCATTAAAGGTACCATACAATGACCGTGAAAGTTTATGTACCGATATCACCCGGAAGAATGATGATGGCAGACTAGAAGCCATACTTCATAAATGGAAGGAAGCTGGGGAACTAGATTTCACATGGCCAACAATTCTAAAAGCCCTGGAAAAATGTGGAAGAAACGACATTGTTAAAAAAGTGCATGAGTTTTTAGAGAAACCAGAAAATTAATTTTAAAAATCTGATTTTGTTCTCCTTTAGTTTTTGCTTATTAGTTTGTTTAAAGTAAATGTACTGTTTAAACTATAATTTAGTACACATAGTCTGGTTTTCTATTGTATGACACTATAATTATTATTATTCTTATAGTTTTAATAATTAAGTGTTTCTATATAACAAGTGTATATAGAGAAAAAAACATCCCTATATTTGCTTTGTGATGACTATGTATTAAGCATTGCTGATGGCACTAGTGTCTCTACCTTTCTGTGTACTCCTGGGGCCTGAAGACGTAAGTGTAAGCCTAATTGCAGTCTAAATACACAGATGTCTGATGAACTGACTGAGGTACTCCTTCAAGGTTCTAAATGATGACTTCCTCGTGTCTGAAACTCAACAACTTATCATACTTACTTGTTAAAGATTCTTGCATAATATCTATACTGTTTCTCTGCTATATACAACAGTTATTAGCAGTTTTACATCCTTTCTGAATCTTCCCTGGCTGGTCTGTAGCTCAAACGCGCGTTCTTTTACGCGCCACGCCCATTAATTGACCGAGCCCCCCGGGAATGACGCAACTTCCTTAACTACGTATACAACGCATAGTCGCGCAAGTGACACAAGAATATATATATATATATTATATACATTAAACCCCGTGGAAAGCAATTATAATTCATATTCCAAAGCTTTATTGAAAGAAAAACATCTCCACATGATGTTTCGGCTTACTAGCCTTCTTCTTCTCCCATGTTGAGCTGTTTTTCTTTCAATAAAAACTTGATCCAGTCAACATAACTAGAATACAATGGACAAGGATGTCATAAAGGTAGGACCAATGTCATCTAAGTGACCATATCAAGTGTTTGTGCAAAATATAATTGATCAGTTGCCAACTTTTGGAAGCAAGCATTAAAATTATTTGCACAAAGCAGTCAATTTTTGCAAACACCATCATAAATACGTATTCCATTATTAATTTTTTTTAAAATGATATTCATTTTTGAGAAAGCATAATATGATTAGATTCAATTAAGCCAGTTATCCAACCTAAAGACTTGTGCGTTCAACCAGAGATAATACAAACTACATGTGATCCAGGTAGCAATTGCTGTGCCTTTATTAAATTTAAAAGGACTTTAGTCTAGTTTCCATTCAGCTAGATTATACATATTTGGTGATATCATTGATAATTTATTATTCAGAAACTTCACAGCTACATGTTATTGAAGATGGTATTTCCAAATCTCAAGGAAGAGAGGATCAGTTGGAGAGTGCACTGCAGAGAATTAAGGAACTACAGGATGGTAAGTCTGTCCACTCTGTTGTCTTATAATTTATTGTGTAGTATGTGCATGTTAACTGTATAATTATAAGTTCTATAACATAAAACTAATTATGTTCTCTAGAGAATGATTTGATAAAGATATTAAAGATATTAAAGACAAAGAACTTGAAAACTTAAAGGCTACAATGACATCAAGAATACAAGTTCTTGAGGAAAAGATATTACTATTAACATCAGGTACATGGAGTTATATGTTTGTTTGTATGCAGACGTCTTTTCTTAAATAATGTTCATTGCTTAATTGGTTCAGCATATTAGCAGAAGCTATTTTGTGCCTCAGTAATATTCCTTTCTTGATGTTGAATGAGATCTGTCTTGATAACAGATGTCAAACTGTTGCAAACTATTTGAGTTTTTAATTACTAGAGAATAAGAATGGTTTTAAACACAAGATTCTATGAATAAACGTTTTTCAATGTGAGGTGAGATCAGCAAAAGATTGATTCTGCTCATCATAGATACCTCTTTTATACAATGTGCACTATAAATAGTATTAATGCTTTGTAAAGTATAGTCATGTTGAAATACTTAAAATCTTTTATAGGATTGAATTAGTATGATATTACATTTTTACAATGGATGCTATTTTCTCGTCTCCAGGCAATAGCGATATAACCATTCAACACATGCAGGAGAAAGAAGAAAGACCTAAAGGCAATCCTACAGAAGAACCAGGTACTGTGTCTGTATATTTCACTCTCTGCCAGATGTTGAATTTGAAGTTACTATACATGCATGAGCAATTCATAATGTTTTACATAAGTTGAACTGCTGTCTCTAAATGCATTATATGTAGCATACAAAATGTTCATCAATGAATGCATGAGTGATTAGATACTGTTTATTAGAAAGCTGTTTTTCTATAAATAATAATAATAATAATCAAGACCCTTAAAGCTCACTTCAGCACTGAAGGAAAGCATATATATAAGTGCAGAACAATGTCACACAGATAATGAGCATAGTTGTATAACTTTTGTATTTATTAGGTATACAAGAAAGCAAGTTACAAGGCATGTGTGAATACTAAATAAAAGCTCTTTAATTATTGTTTTATAGTATTGTAAAAATTAATATTAATGTTATAGAAATGATAGCAGATCCGATATTATACCATCATTTTGAAGATGGGTGGCTTTGCATATAATAAGTACACGATTTTTGTCCCTTTTTGTGTATAATAGTATTGGTATAGAATTATAGATCTGATATTATATACACATGTAATTTATACCATGATTTTGAAGATAATTATGTAGCTTTGCTATATACAGCGACAGACCTCCCAGATGTAATATCAGCTACAAGTAGTGTGGTAGATTGATTGACACTTATTTCTTAAGGTTAACTATGAACAGCTTAAAACAATTGAAAAGAATTATTCAGGTAATCTTATTCGCTGTCGACAAGAAATGTTGAGCAATTGGATTCGTTCGAGAAATGCCACATGGCGTATACTAGTGAATGTCTTATACAGTGATGATGTAAAGGAAAAGGCAGTTGCTGAAGAAATTGAAAAAAAGCATCTAAAAAAACAATTATAATGATTAAGGATTTGTATTATGTTTGTTGTTTCTGTGTTATCTAATTTTGTTGTTGTATGAGTATGTGATTTTTTTTTACTATTGTATGTATTTGGATCTGAAGTCAGAGATAATTAACTTAATGACTTCAAACAGAAGTATTGAAATATGTGTAGGTAACGGTGTCAATTACCTTTTTGGAAACTCCATTTCCATATAACAAAACTGATATTCCTCTCTGGACAAGATGCACATCTAACATGATAAAATATGATGTAATACCAACCTTCATATCTTATACCGTCCTGTAATTGGGATATACGGCACCGTAAGTAGACGTGGCGATGGTTTAATTTGACACGGATCAAAACCCGGTCGACCGGTGCCGCCCTAGGATCGAGGGTGTGTCTATGAATTTTAATGAGTGCCGTGTATTCTAGCTAAAGTCTCCATTTTTCCAATCGCAATAAGTACAAAACCATGAGAGCCACGCCCGATAAACATAGCATACATCAAGCAAAACAAATGAAGCCGTTTTCTGAAAACGTTACAAGGGGCTGAAGAAAGCCTGAATTCTGTAGCTTGTAAGTATTTACATTTATAGGCACTATCAAACTCTGATCTTTTTCAGATCCAAGTACAGTTGCCCACTCACCGCCCACTGCGCTGCACCCATACAAAAGAAACTTTTAGGCCCTATAAATATACCCCCCAGTGTGTGTGGCTTCCGCAAAATGCAGATTTAGAACCAGATTGACTGCTAGTCTCGCGAGCCAGACTCCGATCTCAAATATGGGTGGAGTCTGGCTCGCGAGACTAATTGGATGCACAACGGGTGACGCCCTTTTAAAAAAAGCTAACAGATTGCTCAAAGTCTGTTCAGTTCCTTGAGAAAATCCTTTCTTCTTTGTTATAAATTTATGGGACTTGAGGGGCTTCAAATTAGCCTTCCGCTTCTGATCATGATAGCATGGATGATGAAAACTTGAAATGTGTTGTTCAGCACCACTGTACTGACTTGATTGAAGCATTCAAGCAAAATTTAGTTTATTTTGCTAATGAATTTTGGAGTTGCAATGTCATCACAAGAGCAGCCAAGGACAATCTTTTAGATCCAAGTAAAGGTGGAGCGGATCTGAGAGCGAGTAATCTCGTGTCTTCCATCTGTAATACTTTATCACCGCTCCAGAACCGGTCAGAGCAGTATGAATACATGAAATTTGTATTGGACATGCTTGAGAAAGCTGGTGAATCTCCATTAGCAACAAGTATGAGAACTGAATTAGCCAGTATGGGTGTAGATATACCTCCTTTATATGCTAACCCAATGCCTGATGTACGGGACAGACAATTCAACACTGAACCTGTAGGCAATGAATATACTGTTCCTCATATGTATGAGACTCAGAAGAGAAAGCGAAATGAATCGATTGTTCCAACGTTTCAAGCAAACATGCAACCTCAAACTGACAGCGCTAGCAGTGTTGTACCTCCCACTACAAAAGTAGACCGCAAAGTCAGCTTCAGCAAATCTGATTCTGTAATATCATATCACACTCCTTACAAACAAGAATATACTAACAAATTCCCACTTCCAGAAACGCAACCACATGATAACGAAGATCAGCATCCTACTTCAACAGGAAATACCAGCAGGCCTTACAGTGAACAATGTGATGGACCAAGCCTAAACGGAACACAACAATCTTTGGATAAACTGCACATGCAAGAACAAAAGGATATATACAACAGACTAATCGCTAAATATGAACAGGAAATCAAAGATCTTAGATCTAGTTTAGAAGAAAGAAATCAAAGATTACAGGAAAAAACTGATTTAGAAAGGACAGAGGTTATAAATAGTAAATTGATTGCCAGGTATGAGCAAGAAAACAAAGATCTTAGATCTAGTTTAGAAGAAAGAGATCAAAGATTGCAGGAAAAAACTGATTTAGAAAGGACAGAGGCTATAAATAGTAAATTGATTGCCAGGTATGAGCAAGAAAACAAAGATCTTAGATCTAGTTTAGAAGAAAGAGATCAAAGATTGCAGGAAAAAACTGATTTAGAAAGGACAGAGGCTATAAATAGTAAATTGATTGCCAGGTATGAGCAAGAAAACAAAGATCTTAGATCTAGTTTAGAAGAAAGAGATCAAAGATTGCAGGAAAAAACTGATTTAGAAAGGACAGAGGCTATCAATAGTAATTTGATTGCCAGGTATGAGCAAGAAAACAAAGATCTTAAAACTAGACTTGATCAGCTACAAGTTAGACTAATAGAAACACAAGAACGACAAAGACAAAGAGACAGTCTACTATATCATATAGGAATAGCAGTAATAGCAGTAATAGCAGTTTTTTTCACTTTTGTGTGTTATAATTACTTTAGCAGAAGATAATTACAATTATTTGCTATAGATTCTGCTATGGATATGCTTGTATGTATAATTGTTCCATTTATATTCTATTCAACCTCATGCTTTAATTTTACTGCATACAATTCCAAGAATTCAAAGTTATGGTAAAAACATCATTTCTAAGAAGCTATGAATTTAATCAAAAACACATCATGAAATAACAAGACATGTTAACCTTATAGTGCAGCCAGACAACATAATATAGAGTACATAAGACTACACTCCAAAAACAAAATAACTATGTTAGTACAGTTGCAATGATTTAACAATTAGTTCATTGTTCAGGATAAATACATCCAATGCCATAGCTGCTTTGTACGATCAATTCGTTGAAGCACTATAATTTAGGGTGCTATCCACTCGTATTTCATGCTGAAAAGTTTACTACTAAACTTACATGTAATTGTATCTGGCCATGTTTAGAAACCCGCAAACACATAATTTAATATATACCTTTCAATACTTGGTGCACATTATGTTTATAGTAACATCATACATGTAGCCACAACACCTTTATGACAATTGACAAACTAAATTGAAATGCTATTCCTTGTAACTGTACTAACCAATAAAACAGTTAACATATAGTAGATTGGGTCTGGTTATACGAGAATATACATGTTTAATTAATCAGCAGACTGAAATGTCATATAAAAACTATTACAATGAGCTTATCAGATTCTTGAATTATTTCAAGTTCCATATAACATGATTAAAGTCCAACATACATTACAGGCAACTTGTAGCAACAAAAAGTTGCTAGTTGTAAGCCCAATATACACTAGGCAACTTTCTGCTAGCAGCAGTGTTGCCAGCAAAAAGTTGCCTAGTGTATGTTGGGCTTAAGAAATTACAATTCAAAGCACTATGTGATGTATTTTCCTGAAAAAAAAGCATTTCACTCTAGATGAGATTAATTAGAAACTTTTTATTTGTTTACAGAGCTGAAATACAAAAGAATTTGACTCACCAAGCTGCATGTACCCATCACAAATACAAATCAGTATCATGTTCCAATGTTGTATGCTGTTTCTAACAGCTTTTCTTTATGTTGAACTATCAATAAATGCAAGTCTGTTTTCGATAAATAGATTTCTCAAACATCATATAAGTATAAGTATATAAATGAAAGATGCAGCATAGAATAGTGCTATAAATACAATTCAGTCACTATGCAAGACCATGACAAGTATCTCGTGTATATGGTTACCAATTTTTTTTCCTGTTTGGGGGAGGATCTGGTTTATAATACAAAATGGCACAGAATCTCAAATGTGTTGTTCAGCATCACAGCGTTGGATTGATAAATGTATTCAAGCAAGATTTAGTTGGGTTTGCTAACGAGTTATGGGGAAACGGTGCCATCACAGAAGCAGTTAAAGACGGTATTTTAGATTCAAGTAAAGGTGGAGTAGATCTGAGAGCGAGTAATCTTGTTTCTTCCATCTGTAGGAGTTTCTCTGTACTCCAGAATCTTTCAGGACAGTCTGTACATATGACCTGTTTGTTGCACGTTCTTGAAAAAGCTGGTGAATCCTTATTAGCAAATAGTATGAGAACTGAACTAGCAAGTATGGGTGTACATTTACCAGCTTTTTACTCAGCTTCCTCAATATCTGAGACTAGTGACAAAAGGGAAGAAGAAAGTGAGTTGATAATATTTAGTGTATGATTGTTCTGTGATGATAAAAATGGACCCCCTCCGTCCAAATGCTTTGAAATAATGGGACTCTCCTAGTCCGAATAGTTCAAAGTGGAGTCCAAATACTTCATCTTGTCATTAGGGATAAAATGTGGACAAAAAACTCAACAACAGTTTCATAGGGTGGTCCATATTCTATGGGGGTCCGAGTACTATGGGACGATTCTCTTGCAAACAGTATGATTTAGTTATAGTCCTTACATGTTTAAGTCTGCTATGTAATTGATCTTGGGATTCGAATCAAACATGGTGCATGTATATTTTACTTTTAAAATATGGATATTCTCATCAAGCATGACGTAATTTCCTCAAAGGGGATACTTTCCTACAATAATCCTTATGTTTAATTGCTTGCCATTTGGGCATTTTCAATGAAATTTAGCACCTTTTTGGTTGTTTGCATTATCGAGCAGTATAGTATTTCATAATCTAAGTTTAACTATTCTTACAGATCCCGTAAGTAAGTTGAACATCTTATGTTACGTTAAATTTCTTGATGATGTATGCCCTTACGCTGCATTAACTGTCTCAGTATTATACTTATAGTTATGTTGACAGGATCATATTCCAAAGCTTTATTGAAAGAAAAACACCTCCACATGATGTTTTAGCTTATTAGCATTCTTCTTCTCCCATGTTGAGCTGTTTTTCTTTCTATAAAAACCTGATCCAGTCAACATAACTATAATACAATGGACAAGGATGTCATAAAGGTAGGACCAATATCATCTAAGTGACCATATCAAGTGTTTGTGCAAAATATAAATATAGACATATTCCATTATTCATTGTTTTTAGAATGATATTCATTTTTGAGAAAGCTGATTAGATTCAAATGTTCCAATTAAGCCAGTTGTTATCCAACCTAAGGACTTGTGTGTTCAACATTGTGATCCAGATAGCAATTGCTGTGCCTTTATTAAATTTAAAAAGACTTTAGTCTAGTTTCCATTCAGCTAGATTATACATATTTGGTGATATCATTGATGATTTATTATTCAGAAACTTCACATCTACATGTTATTGAAGATGGTATTTCCAAATCTCAAAGAAGAGAGGATCAGTTGGAGAGTGCACTTCAAAGAATTAAGGAATTACAGGATGGTAAGTCTGTCCTCTCTGTTTTCTTATAATGTATTGTGTAGTGTGTCCATGTTAACAGTATAACTAGATGAATGTAAAACATTGTGGGGGCGAGCCTTCGCTAGTTTTCTGAGCGTCTAGTCTTCTCTGCCTGTTCTCGGGGGTCTCTTCAGTTCTCCTACGGTCATCGCGCATTCTCTGAGCTTCTAGTCTGGCATGCTTTCTCTCTGGATTCTCTTGCTGGGTCCGTCTTCTTCTGTCAGCTGCTCTTCTTTTTTGTAGTCTCTGTTCACGCTCGTCAGCAGTCTCTGACAATCTTCGACATTTATCTCGTTCACGTCTGAGAGCAAGTCGCTGTTCACGCTCTTCTTCAGTCTCAGATAATCTTCGACGTTTTTCTCTTTCACGCCTGATGGGTAAGCTTTCTTCAGTCGACATGATACTTCACATGGACCAACAAGTAGTACACGCCTATTAATTAGTTAAAGCTATTTCACCCCGCCTGGGGCCAAGTGGTCCCCACGGGAAAAAAAGACGTACGTACGCAAGCAATCAAGCAGGATTCTCGACTAGTGTGGGGCTCGCTCAGGCTCGCCCCAATTATAAGTTCTATAACATAAAACTAATTATGTTCTCTAGAGAATGATTTGATAAAGAAACGTTATGACAGAGAACTTGAAAACATAAAGGCTACAATGACATCAAAAGTACAAGTTCTTGAGGATAAGATATTACTATTAACATCAGGTACATGCAGTTATATGTTTGTTTGTATGCAGACGTGTTATCTTCAATAATGGTCATTGCTCGGTTCAGCAAATTAGAGGAAGGTATTTTGTGCCTCAGTAATGTTCATTTTTTGATGTTGAATGATCTGTCCTAATAACAGATGTCAAAGTGTTGCAAACTAATTGTGTCTTCAAATGATATTTAATTACTAGAGAATAGGAGTAGTTTTATAAAACTGAATTCTTTGAATAAGCTTTTTTCAATGTGAGGCGAGATCAGATTTTGCTCATCATAGATACCTCTTTTATACAATGTGTATTATTAATGCTTTGTAAAGTATTGTCATGTTGAAATACTTAAAATCTTTTGTAGGATTCACCGGGATTGAATTAGTATGTAGTTATTATTTAGAATTAGTATGTAGTTATTAGTATGTAGTTATTATTTAGAATTAGTATGTAGTTATTAGTATGTAGTTATTATTTAGAATTAGTATGTAGTTATTAGTATGTAGTTATTATTTAGAATTAGTATGTAGTTATTATTTACAATTAGTATGTAGTTATTATTTACAATTAGTATGTAGTTATTATTTACAATTAGTATGTAGTTACTACGTTTTTATAGTAGATGCTATTTTCTGATCTCCAGGCAATAGCGATAGCACCATTCAACACAAGCAAGAGAAAGAAGAAAGAGCTAAAGGCAATCCTACAGGAGAACTAGGTACTGTATATTTCATTCTCCACCAGATGTTGAATTTGAAGTTACTATACATGCATGAGCAATTTTATATTAGTTGAGCTGCTGTCTCTAAATGCATACTACTTAGCATACAAAGTTTCATCAATGAATGCATGAGTGATTAGATACTGTTTATCAGAAAGCTGTTTTTCTAATAATAATAATAATAATAATAATCAAGACCCTTAAAGCTCACTTCAGCACTGAAGGAAAGCATAAACAAGTGCAGAACAATGTCTCACAGAAAATGAGCATAGTTGTATAATTTTTGTATTTATTAGGTATACAAGAAAGCAAGTTACAAGGTATGTGTGTATACTGAATAAAACTCTTTAATTATTTTTGTGTCTCATAGTATTGTAAAAAATAATATTAATGTTATAGATATGATAGCAGATCTGATATTATACCATCATTTTGAAGATATGTGACTTTGCATATAATTATTGTACAGTTGTTGTCGTTTATGATAGTATTGCAAAAATAATACTAATACTATAGAATTATAGATCTGATATTACATACACTATGATACACATGTAATTCATACCATGATTTTGAAGATAATTATGTAGCTTTGCTATATACAGCGACAGACCTCCCAGATGTAATATCAGCTACAAGTAGTGTGGTAGATTGGTTGACACTCGGGATATTTCTGAAAGTTAACTATGAACAGCTTAAAACAATTGAGAAGAATTATCCAGGTAATCTTATTCGCTGTCGACAAGAAATGTTGAGCAATTGGATTCGTTCGGGAAATGCCACATGGAGTATACTAGTGAATGTATTATCCAGTGATGATGTAAAGGAAAAGGCAGTTGCTGAAGAAATTGAAAAAAATTATCTAAAAAAACAATTATAATGATTGAGGATTTGTATTATGTTTGTTGTTTCTGTGTTATCTAATTTTGTTGTTGTATGAGTATGTTATTTAATGATTTTTTTTACTATTGTATATATGTATTTGGATCTATTGAAGGCAGACAGTACTTCATGTAATAGTAATACATCAGTACGGATTCTATTGCTGATGAATTTAATTTTGTTTATCACCGCAAAGGATTAAAAGATGAGCGGCCATGGTGCATTTATTGGAGCCATTGAAGTAGGAACAGATTGTTCTACGTTTCTGGTGAGTGATAGAAAATATAGATATGCCTGATGAGCGACTCTGCCTGTGGTCAATAGACTATTAATTAAATTAAAATTGTCTCTATAGTTATTTGATGAACAATGCCGTTCATTAAAAGAACAGCACAGGAAAGAAATCAATCTTATTGAAACAAATGAAGGGTAAGTTCAGACTGTTGTGTAGTTAAAGTGTCTGATTAATTACTATTATATATTCATGTCTACCACACTCATTGCACTGGCATGTCTATTATGCAGTGAATGTGATGTATACAATTAGTTGGCCTTGTGTAACCTTTTTTTGCTTATGTTCAACCAAAATTAAATTTTTAATTTAAATAAGGGTGGACAGATTTATACTAAAATATATAATTATATCACCGATACTTGATAGTACTTAAATTATAGTATTGAGATTAGTGTGATACCTCTTCGCCCACTTCCTCATTTTAAATTAATTAAGTAGATAGATGGCTAAACCAGCAGATTCTGAAATGAGGAGACTATCCTTTCTTCTGAAGTTTCTGATAATAGAATGAGGAAGACTTTGCTCAAAGGTCAAATAGTGAGGATAATAGTGATGAAGAAGAGCAATGTGGGTACTACCAATACTTTTCTTTGTTAGTATACAACGTGTAGTCTGGGTACCCAGTACCCACCCCCTTTGCATAGCGAGGAAGGGGTCCGGTATCGCACGCATCATAGAGTTGTCTCAAAAGAATTTAATTACTTAACCACTGTTTATACACAATACGCATGTGGTTTCCTCAAGATTTCTGGGGAAAGGAGACAACTCTATGATGCGTGCAATACCAGACCCCTTCCTGTCTATGCAAAGGAGACACTGAGGTACCGAGACTATACTACATGTAGGTACCATATTGAATAAAAAGTTTGATATTGTTCACTCCTAGTTTTAAATGGTAGGTATTACCTTTCTTTTTTCAGCTGGTTAGAACAAGACCCTTATGAATTAGTTGAGTCTGTTAGAGAATGTATAACAGTTGTTATGGATAAAGTAAAGGGGCGTGGCATTACTAGTTCATTGATACGAGGTATTGGTATTACCAACCAGAGAGAGACATCTATACTATGGGATAAAACAACTGGAAAGTGTTTCTATAATAATATTGGTTAGTTTTATATGGGGAGGACAGGTGATTATTACTCAGTAGTTGGTGGGTAATGTCTCGTGATAATCAGTCACTCTATTCACTAGTTTGGTGCGATAATCGTGCACAAGATTTGGCTGACAAGTTAGTGTCACAAACACCAACTAAAAACAAGGATTACTATAGGGTAATTCATATAATAACTTTGATAAGCATACAATATACCACATGACTTCTCTTGACTATATAGCCCAGGTGTGGTCTACCCATTCATCCACACTTCAGTGCTCTAAAGATAAGATGGATAATGGATAATGTCCCAGAGGTACAGATCGCTATAGCTGAGGGGAGGTGCCTGTTTGGAACTGTTGATACATGGATTATATGGGTTAGTAATAACATCATAAGATTGAAGTTAGGAACTCAGTTTTATGAAGTAGTGTCAAATTAAGTCAATAACTACTAGTGTATGTATCATTATGAGACTGAAACACAATATAGTGAGGTGAAGGGTTGGTTAAAGGCTTGGTTGCTATTTTCAACTATTAGGGCAACTGGTTTATGCATAAGGGGATCAAGAGTAAAATGGAGAAGTGTTGGTATAGTTGATGGAGCTGACTAATTCACTCAGTTTTTTAAGTTAATTAAAAAGTGATACTTTGGTGTCAAGGAAGATCAATCGTTTAGGCTTCGTAGATCTTGAATGTAGTGAAGTGAAGATTTAAATTTAAACACAAGTATTTTATTGATAGCTACTTCCTCCAAATACCATGATTATAATATCAGGAGCCCCATAATGACGTTGACCAGAAAGAGGAAGAGTAGGAGCGGCAGACAACCATGCATTTAATTAAATTGGTCAAACTATCTGTCTGACAGTCTGTTACTATTTTTAGAACCCACACATGATGTACCCATGCCTTCGTTAAATATGGCGTCTACACCTTGAAGATCTCCAAGGTTAGCTAGTAAACTAACACTTCTGGAGGCAGAAATGGAGTCACCTACTACGAGAGCATGGTTTGGAGAAGCTGAAACAACTTCCCAGTCTACACGAGCCAGATTATCGTCCAATTCTTTTCTTTTCTCTGAAACTTAGTCAATGTAGTAGTAGCTGTTTGTTTTCTAGAAGCCATATTTAATGAAGGCGTTATTATAATCTGCTTTCAATGTCATTACGAGCTCCTGATATAGTAATTAAATGTACTATAGTAACTATACTAGCTGTGTAGCACCACAAGATGCATCTTAGGAAAACACTTTATTAGGGGTGGGCGATATATCAATACACCTATCGATATCACCAATATTTACGGTATCAATACTGGATCAACACGCGATCCACGAATATAACGGATTCGATAACCACACCCATTTTAATGTTTATGTAATGTTAATAACATAATTTTAATAAAATTATTTAATAGAAATTTTAAAAATTAATGATAATTATTGTGAAAGTTAATTCTGCTGCTACTATATAGCACTGCTTACTTCGTGGTTTTCTATGTAAACAATGGCTACACCGTTCAACCTCCTCTACAACCTTGACTGGTAGTACCTCAACTAGTACTACAACAACTACATCAACAACCATCACTGGTTCTAGAAAAAGAAGTCTTGTGTTTTATAATGGGTGTGGTCCCTATATTGTATTGATTTCATATCGATACCTTCGATATATCGGTGATATCGATCGAGATCGTATCGTTCTCATTTTTAACCGTATCGCCCACCCCTACACTTTATGTCTTAGGTATCCACTTTATATCTATTTTTACTATACTGTCACATGACTGTCATGTGATTTAGAATCTGACAGGTGGGACTAAAGGTGGAATACATGTGACTGACATTACTAATGCCAGTTGTACTATGTTGATGAATCTTCAAAGCCATCAGTGGGATCCACAGCTATGTAGGTGAGGAGAGATAGAAAGAGGGAGAAAAGACTACTGAACAAGTAATGTATTTCTTGTCTCCTATTTTAGATTCTGTGGTATTCCAATGTCGATCCTTCCACAAATTCGTAGCTGTTCTGAAGTGTATGGTACTGTGGTATGTATGTTGTCTCTTCATCTACAGTATATATATTGTCTGTCTGTTTGTTTGTTTTCATCATAACATTGCATCCATTTCTTCATTCTATATCACATATACATACACTGGTATAGAAACATAGTAAATTAAATTACATGTATAATTATACACATATATTCATCAATATCACAGGCTGATGGATCTCTGAAAGGTGTTCCTATATCAGGGGTGCGTGGCATGTGTGTGTGTGTGTGTGTGTAGTAGTTAGTTTATTATTTAACCTGAGCAAGAGCATGAAGTGTCCATTGGATTCTACAGGTTAAATAAATTGAGGTTACTAACTAATTAATAACTATAACAGTGTAGCTTTCAGTATTACTATGTGTGTAGAGATGGCCTGGCCAGAATAAAAAATAACTGCCCATACATTTCAAAATATACTTAAATACACACATACTGTTTGGTATTCAATGTTTTTATGAAAAACAAGATCTAGAAGGCCAGAAATCATCAGTAATGTAGAGAACAACTATAATAGTAAGCTGAAGTTTTTTATTCGGTTTCTACTTTACAACTTATCAACTAACTATAATTATAAATATTAAACAAGAATAGTATAAAAATATAAAAGAGCATATAAAAAAAGCACAGAAACAAGATGATTGGGATAGTACATGTACCTCAGCAACAAATTAAACTCCCCTTCCATACAGTATAGCGTAAGTGGCTACCATGAGTGATAGCTGCCGCAAAGCAATCATAGGGAAACTTTTTTCTTGTTTTAGTCTTCAAAGATTACATTACCCAGTAGCTAGGTTTATGACTGATTTAGTAACCAGCACCTGATACTCTGGCCAATCAAATCACTTGTTTTATATCTAATTACGTGTATAATAATTATAATAATAATTATTATTCCTCACAGTGTCTTGGTGACCAACAAGCTGATCTCATTGGTCACAGATGTTTTCGAAAAGGTGATGCAAAGAACACATATGGATATGGCTGTTTCTTAGTATATAACACAGGCACGGTATGTCATGTGATGATCACATGCAGTCATTTGTAGTGAATGGTATTTATATTTCCATAGCAACGTGTAAATTCGAATCATGGGTTATTGACAACTGTAGCCTACAAACTTGGTCCTAATGAACCAGTGTATTATGCATTAGAGGTTAGTATTAGCAGTAGTGTTGTTTTAGTTTGAAAATAGCTATAGTTTGCTTAGTTTCATAAAATTTTAGTTATAAAAGGGATACGAAAAGTGCTTGTTATTGACCAATTTGTGTTTTAATTAGTTATTACAGCGGACCTGTAATTACATGTAGTAGTTAACTGAACTCACAAAACCTGATTTTAGTTGTAGTTAAAATAGTTTACTAAAACAACACTACATGTACCTATCTACTTATTACTAAAAGGTTAGTCATGTCTCATGTGCATCTTAGTTAGGAACGATCAATCATAATTATTTCTCTTCCAATAGTATATATTATTATCCTTGTTTCTGTATAGAATGTATGTCAGCTTGGAAGCAATTGTTGATTGCAGGTTCATATTGAGTCCTTTCTCTCTGTCTCTTGTCCTCTGTCTGTCTTTATCTCTCTAGGGTTCAGTGCCCATTGCAGGTGAATGTGTACGATGGTTGAGAAGTGATTTACTTTCTATTTCTAGTGGTAAAATAGGTATGTCGAGGGAAGGAATACGATTACATAACTATACATATAATATACTTTTACATTCACACTTGCTTTTTCATAGAAGAACTTGCTTGTAAAGTAGAAGACACAGCTGATGTGTATTTTGTACCTGCTTTCTCTGGACTTTATGCTCCTCATTGGGAACATGATGCAAGAGGGTAGGTACGGCCAAGCTAACCAACTAGTACTTAATCTATGAATTACATGTGTCTCTGTTTCACAGAATAATAATCGGACTCAGTAATTTCACAAATAAATCACATATTTGTAGGGCTACCCTGGAGGCAGTTTGTTTTCAATCTAGAGAGGTATGTTATATTAATAATAACAGTTACTATGGTAACAGGAAAGTGCAGATATTTTGTAAAACACAAGATAATTATTCTAGGGCTTTGCTAATGCTGCAATCTCAACCTAATACATGTTGATTTCCATTTCTTATGAATATTTCATACATAAACCTCGCCCACGTAGGCGGAGAAGATGGTTACTGTAATCAGGTTTCTGTCTGTATGTCTGTCTGTTCCCAAAATATTTGAACAACTAAAACAACATTGGGACTTTGACGAGTAACTGAAAGATGTGAAATTGTACAGGATCAAAATAAAAGACCGGCTTTTTTCTAAAAGCTTTCTGTCACAAATTTATGACAATTTTTACAACTTATGATTCTATTTCACCACTTTCAGAAGAATTTTAGTAGCAATCAGAAATCATTGTTGTTTCCCAATCACACTTGTGACGAGGGTTCTGCATTATGAGTACATTCATTGATCCTGTCTATTAGGAGTTGAGTTTTCAGTTTTGTTTGTTTTCACTTGTTTATTTGATATAATTATTTCATCATACAGTAATTAGTTTAGTAATTGCAATAGTCAAAATTAGACAGCAATGTGCCGGATATTCACCACTCCTAACTTTGTAAACAGTTCAGTTTCAATTTATATTTACTGGACATTCACTAGGTATTTCACACATTGTCTGGCTGTTTCCATAACCATATAATAGCTTTTTACTTAGTCGGATTGTTTTATTCCTCTTTATTAATCTGGATCTTGTCTTTTAGATTTTAGAAGCCATGAGTCAAGATTCAGAACTACCTCTTGCTTCCCTCAAAGTAGATGGTGGTATGACAGTCAATACCCTTCTATTACAACTACAAGCTGATATACTAGGCATTCCTGTTGGTAAGTTGATTCTATTGGACTGATATCTTCTACCTATATCTGTAAGGTTGTTATATTGGTATGTGGTTATACAGCTCTTTTGGTTCAAGCTTGTATTGCATGTTTCCACAGCAGATTCTTCTGTTTTGTGCCAAATGACATAGTATATTTCACTGATACATAGTCACCATAAACTAATTATAGGGATACATTTTTCTCAATATATATGTCTTGTTTTTCTACCCTTCTTACTATTTAAAATCTCTTGTATAACTTTTGAAAATAATTTTAACACTGCAAAAACAACATTGTAATAACACATTTATTAGGTTTGGAAACCTATGTAATCACTTAACTAGACTGGATAATGGAATAAAAGAGCAAGTAATTGTTATAATTGGTACATGTATGTTATCACATCAGTCATAACAATTTGTTTGACCAATTAAATTATAGAATAATTTACATCCTTGCAAATGTACTGCTTTTGCATTGAACAGTTGCTTTCTTCCTATTGGCCTGTAGAGTGACCACATGCACAAGCCACAATGATGCAACGTTCTTAACTACATATATAACGCACATGTGACATGAACAAACACACACAAACGCACAATTATATATCTAGTTTAAACCTGAGATAGTAATCTTGCAGAGGGATAGCCCTGTAGGCCATAAAACAAAATGGCAAACAATAGTTCAAGTATCCTTTGTTATATTAATATCTGTAGAAATATTCTACTACTCTCAACTTTGTTATAATTATATGGAATGCACACATGGTCTGTTGCTGAAGCACAAAATATAACACATAGGAACAACATGATAACGCAATTATTGTAATTATGGATTACAACTCGACTTACATTTTATACATGTACATGCATTTGTAGAATGTCCTGTAATGACAGAGACGGCTACTGTTCTCGGGGCTGCTCTAGCAGCTGGTAAAGGGGTTGGTTTATGGAAGGATTTGAATCTTGTGAACAGTTTGAGTGACAATTTTTACCCTACAAACAGTTATGATGGTAAGATGTATTATATTATAATTACATGTATGTTGTTCACTGGAGCACATGGTACCTATATACAGAGACCTAGCTTCACTCCATGATATAGTACTTATGTACAGAGACACTCATTCATTATGAGAATTATTGTATACTAGAGTAAATAATTTAAATAAATTCATAATAAAACAAGTGTATATAGAGAAAAAAACATCCCTATGATTGCTTTACAAATTTAAGTGAAGATATGACTGCTTTGTGGTGTGCAGAATTCAGTAATCATGGCTGACTTTATCAAGCATGAAAGACAACAGCTTATTATAGTTATTATTTTGATTATCTACTCTCCTGACCTTTCAAAGGACCTTGTAGAACTTTAGGAATATATTTCAGGCAGAATAGCTAGCTATTAGTTCCAGTTTCTACGTAAGTTCAACAGCTTTCTTTCTGCTGGTGTGTAGACTGTAGAGCTTGATCGCGCGTTCGTTTACGCGCCACGCCCATTAATTGACCGAGCCCCCGGGAATGACGCAACTTCCTTAACTACGCATAGTCGCGCAAGTGACACAAACATATATATGTGTTATATATATCATGTTTCAGAGGTCTATATGCGTTATATAAACCTGCCACGAGGTAAGATATCACCCGAGGGCGTAGCCCGAGGGTGATATCATCCGAGTTGGCAGGTTTATATAACGCATATAGACAGATGAAACATGTTATATCTGATATATTTTAGAATGAGATTCATACCTTGGATTGTCCTGCAAGAGATTGTCATTAAGTCTGTCAGAAATCGCCGTCGAGTTTCACAAGGTTGATATTTTAAAATATCAACCTATTTTGAGGTTTATATGAGAAATATAAACTTACACGCCCCATAGAAATGTATGGGCTATGAATCTCATTATGAGATATATATAATATATATATATATATATATACATTAAACCCCGTGGAAAGCAATTATAGGGATGGCCCTACGGGCCATAAAAAGTATAAATATAAATTTAAAATTATGTAATTAAAATTAATACAGCATTAGTCTTCAATCTGTGGTATGAGAGAGTGGTATATACCTGGCAGAATTCCTTTATTTCTATTCATACGATATGGGTGGTTCATCATGTGCCAAGATTCCAGTAGACATCTCTCATGCCACTTATCACAGACATTTAGGTTCTTCCCAATTGACACCATGATGAGTGGTCCACCCATGCTCAGATAGTTATGTACAGAGATACTCACTCATTATAACAATACAATATAGATAATACAGAGATACTCACTCACTATAACAATACAATATAGTAGTTATGTACAGAGATACTCACTCACTATAACAATACAATATAGTAGTTATGTACAGAGATACTCACTCATTATAACAATACAATATAGTAGTTATGTACAGACATACTCACTCATTATAACAATACAATATAGTAGTTATGTACAGAGATACTCACTCATTATAACAATACAATATAGTAGTTATGTACAGAGATACTTAGCTATATATTCATTAGATCGTGAGCTTCGCTATAGTCGTTGGAAAGAAGCTGTGGAACGCTGCAAGCATTGGCACAAGGCTGAAAGGACATCTGAGAAATGTATAGGTAAATAATAGAAAGAGAGAGACAGGATAGCATTCATCAGTAGCTCCCAAATCCCTCTCCCCTTTGCTATACTGTTAATGTAGCCCCTAGTCCCTACATTTACAATTATTTCAATGTGTAGTATGCAATTAATAATTAACCATTTTATAATAACGTATGTGTTAGCACTATAATCCATGAAGCAAATAATGAACTATTATTTGCCTTTAAATTTATATTAGTTACTATGAATCTTGATTCAGTAGAGTACTAGATGAATGCAAGGTATTGTGGGGGCTAGCCTCACTTACAAGTTGACACTAAATAGAGCATTATGATAATACAGTATCCAAACCCAACCAACCTCCATCTTGCTAGTGTGGGGCTTCATTGAATAAATATTTATTACTGGTACACAGATATTTACTTTATTAATCAGGAAAAGTTTATCCAATTGAGGATGTTGAATACAAACTTCAAGAAACAGAAGCTCAGTTACAGACTGCACTACAAAGAGTAATGGAATTAAATAATGGTAAGTATATCCAATCAACTATATATTTTTTTAATATCTTGTGTACATCATGAAATGAGCTATGTACAAATAATACAACATTATTGTTTAGAGAATGAATCGTTCAAAAAAATCTGTGTTGATAATGACAAAGAACTTGAACTCTTGAAGACTAAAGAAAAATCAAGTCAAGAAAGAGTACAGAGTCTTGAAGACAAGATTTCATTATTAACAGGAGGTACAGATGTGTGTCTATTGATTTTGTATCATTGTAAATGATAATCTACACTAAACTCTGTTTGCAAGAAGTCGATACTTTTATGTAGACATGCAATATCTCACTATATATTATTACAATAATTTTGTGGCCATTTTGTATAACCTGGGAAGCCATTAGCATTTTTAATTAAATATAAAAACATCGTTGGTTTTTGTAAACAAAATAGCCAAAAAATATAGATTATTTGAATGTAAGCAACTGATGAAATTATTTTGCACAGACTCATCTATAATTATGTATTTTGGTCACTGAAATATATTCTAATAATTTGTATTCACGATCGCATTTACTTTAATTCATTAAAGTTATCCTTTTAGATGTGACCTAATGTTCGTAAAGGGACATTTTCCTATGAAATAATTCTGATTAAATGCTTACTTCCACTTTCAAAGTTGTATATCTGGTCTCATGAACACATGTATGTCAGTACCACTCATGCAGTATACATGTATATAGAGGATTGTGAAATGCTGACAGTTGTCCGGTTGTCATAGCTCAGTGGTAAAAGCACTGGTGGCTGAAGTCAGCAGCTCTGGGTTCCATTCCCATGCAGTGGCTACTACTAGCATTTTGCACTTTCCTTTTAGCCTTAGTTAATTAGAATTTAGCATTTATATTCAATGTGAGGCAAGATTACAAGGGTGGTATATAAGATGGCAATATCATCAATATGTTACATGTTTTAAGAAACAGAAGGTCTGTAGTGTTGTAATGAACAACCTGATAAAAGATTTTATCCTTATAATAATAGTACTAGCATTATATCTGAATTAAAGTATCACACTGAAAACTCTCTTTTTAAAGTTCTACAAATCATCCATGTACTTTATTTCTTAGAAAATGAGGTGTCTGAGTTGGAAATGTTGAAGACTAAACTGAAGACAAAAGATGAGAACATTAAGGAGCTAATAAAAGGTAGGACTATCTAGTCAGCAGTATATTTTTGCATATAATATATTAAATGAGTTATATAATTATGTTGTGTAGAAAAAGATGCGATCAAGAAAACTTGTCTTATTAAAGACAAAGATCTTACATACTTGAAGGGTGCAATGAAATCAAGTCAAGAAAACGTGCAAGATCTTGAAACCAAGCTCTTGTTAACAACAGTGAAGAAACCTGTATCACAAAGGGATGCAATTGTTCAGTTTGATTACTGGGTACCAATGGAAGGTACATGTACAAATGATTGTATGATAAGTTGTGTATAATTGCCCTCTCTGTGAAGTTTAGACAGAAAGGTATGGTAATCATAATTTATTATGATCACTATACAATTGCTTTCCACAAGGTTTAATATATGTATATATGGTTGTGTCATATACGTGACTATGAGTTATATAGGTAGTTTAGGAAGTGCATCATTCCAGAGGGGCTCGATCAATTATTAGGTGTGGTGCATAATAGAACGTGCACTTGAGACCAGCAGAAAGAAAGCTGCTTGCTTGTAGCTTGCATAGAAACTGGAACTATAATAGCTGTTGTATAACATAAACTGTCCTTTGACTTAAGTTACCGGAAAACTGCCATAATGTAAAAGTATATTATACTATATATACATGTACATGTACTTAAATTTATAATCATGATGGCCATGTTTTCTCATTTCATAGATTTACTACATGGTGCACATATAGTTGACGAAAGAGTGTTCAATGTTCAAGGTGACAAAGAGCAATACTTCAACTGGAATGAATGTGGGTTTAGATTATATATACCAAAAGGAGCACTGCTACCCACTGAAACATGTCCAGTTGCTGTGAAAGCTATCATAGCTGGAAGATTTATCCTGCCAAAACGTACAGAGCTAGTAAGTGCTTTCTATGCAATATCTGCATCAAGAAAGTTAAGAAAGAAAGTGAAGACCGAGTTACAGCATTGTCTATTGCTAGAAAATGAGCCACAGACAAAACATCTTCACTTTATTAAGGCTCACCAGACAAATCCTGGATTACCTTACCATTTTGAGCTACAACCCGGAGGAGAGTTTATGGTTAATACTCGTTATGCAGCATTATGGCAATCTGAATTTTCAATCGAAGCCATTGTCAAAGTGCAGCCTCATCCCGATGATGAATCAGGCTCTAATAATGAAGGTTCAGGAAATGGTTCAGAAAACTCAACAGAAGAAGGAGATGAAAACCAAGAAGATGATCAAAATGAAGTGACTAGCGAAAAGGAGAGTGATGAGAGTCATGGTAGATCTAATGGTGATGAACATATTAGTTTTAATGGATTGCTAGTTAATAATACCAGTGGTTCACAAGAATGTCCAAAGAATGAGGATGTGAACCAGTCTATTAAAAGCCAACAAGTAGACGAACCAAACACTCTACTAAAAATGGGTCTTCAATCTAAGAATACCCAAACAGAACAAATAACAGGTATGCACTCGTTAATCTATAGCTAACATTTGAAAAACAAATATATCACTAATTATGATTTACAATAGTGTGTTGTATAGCACTCTCCATTATATCTATGAAAATTAAATTTTTAATTCACGAGAATTATTTCTATGACTTAATTCTAGATTTTGATAATGGTTTGTATCGTGCTCACACATTTTATGAAAAGGTCTCAAGACATGATTGGATTTTCAAGTTTGCTGCTATAAAACACTTGAATGTCCATATAAAGGTAAAACTAAAGAAACAAAACTGTATACTAATACTATAAATACTCCTAACTCTTGAACATCATAATATGTCATGGAAAATTAGTTATTTTATGCCCACTATATAATCACCTCACCCTCCAGCTTGGTGTGTTATTTATAAACCTGATATATATATATATATAGCAGTCGGTTATATTATAACATACTTATTATATACAATTATCCTATAAAAAAAACTTTTAATAGTATATTGAAGAGTTAGACACTCTGAAACATCTTGAGAAAGCAGAATCATTTGAATTCAGATTTAAAGAAGATCCTCAAGGATACATTTGCTTGAATGTTTCAAATAGAGAGAGTCTTCCTAATGGTTGGCGTGTTTGTCCATACAGTTTACCATGTAGGGTAAGTCCTATAGTTTCATTTCCAATAATGTATTTATCTTTAGCTTTGATGAACAGGTCTCGAAGAGAAGTATTGATTTGCTGGCTACACAATTCAAAGAGTCACCTGATAGTTCTGTTTCACATGTTTATCCTGTTTTACCAATGTGTATGGTATCCATACATGCTGATGCTGACGCTTCTCTCTGTCTTGAATATGAAGTACCAGTTGAAGGGATAGTTGAAACGAAGACAATATTTATTATGAGATCTGTAGCAAGTGAAAGTATGCATCAATCTGAATTACTGTTCGATCTATTTATAAATTAAAATTTTAATTATTATAATAATTATTACAACATTATAGTTAGCAGATCACCTGGAGCCACTCAACAGGAACAGGAGAAAGAGGAAGCTGAAAGCAACTCTATAGAGCAACAAGGTATTATAATTATAATTTCAATCTCCATCAGAAATGTATGTTGGCAGAATTTTCTGTAAATACATACACAATTTTCACTCAGAAAACAAATATAAATGAGTACATGTCCTTATGTAATAAATCATATCGTAAAAATAGAAATTTGGTTTTTACTAAGCTTACATGTACTTTAACAATGTTGTTAGATTATATTATTGATTTTATATTTATTAGGTGTACAAGAGAGCAAGCTACAAGGTACTAGAATTATATTATGATTATACATGTATTTTGAGCAATAGTGTACGGTGTGGTGATAAAAACCTATATACAGATCCTCCTATTATTATAGTGAAAGGAGGGGGGAGGTTGGTATATTGGGGATGAGGCTTAGGCATAAGCATGTTAATCATTATAACTATGGTTGAAGAGTCACCCTTTAGGGACAAATGATATCATTGCATTTGTATTTAACTCACTGCTACACCATAGCCACTTGAGCCAGTTGCAATTCCCTTTTTTGGGGCAACGCATATAAGGGGAACTTTTTAAGTTTTGCTTAATATAAAGTAATTACATCTGATCACTATAAATTTCCTAATCATAATTATCTTAATTATACAGCAACAGATTTCTCAGATGTAATATCAGCTACAAGAATGGTGGTTAACTGGTTTACACTAGGCATATTTCTGAAGATTGATTTTGAACAACTTAAAACAATTGAGAAGGATTATCCTGGTAATCAGGAACGTTGTCGACAAGAAATGTTGAGCAATTGGATTCGTTTGGGAAATGCCACATGGAGTATACTAGTGAATGTATTATCCAGTGATGATGTAAAGGAAAAGGCAGTTGCTGAAGAAATTGCCAAAAAGTATCTGAAAAAACAATTATAATGCTTCAAGTTTTATTGAGAATTTTATTAGTGTTGTTTATATAGCAGTAACAATAATGTTAAATATATAATTATAGTGATTATGTTGTTGTGATGTGTGTATATATTTTATTTTAAAAGAGTAAGTAGTTAATAAATATTATTATAGATTTGGAATTTGGGTATACATGTACCAGTAAGTCTTTATGTTAATCATGCTGTAGCAAATTTGAACTCTTGGTCTAAAGTACCAATGACCAGTGAACCTACAGTAAGTTTCACTTCACTTGTACTTGGCTCAACATGCAAACTAGACTTAATTTAGTTATAGTTTAGTTAACTAAAAGTCACAATGGCTTACTAAAAGAAATTTTAATTATAGGACAATTAATACTACACGTATGGACTAATATTATTTGAAGGAGTACATGTACCTTCAGTCAACTTATCATGAATGTGCTTTTTGCCTGCTTTATTATAATTGCACAACCTGTTACCAAGAATTGCCTTTTCCTGTAAATTATGAATCTGTTGCATGAACTCATAGTTTTGACATGAATATGGAAGTGTAGTGAAGTTATGGATCTTACTATATTTATGACTCTGAATGAAATAGTGCCTCACTTCTAATAATAATTATTATCAGGAGCCCATATTGAGAAAGCATAAGCTTTCTGGTCAACGTCATTATGGGCTCCTGTTATTATATAATCATTCTATTAAGTCTTACTCTGACATAATTTTTTATGTTACAAAAATAATATAAGATGGTGTAATAATTAATACATAATCAGATTTCAATCCTGTATTATTTCTCGTAGCATTGATGTTGCATAACATGATGGTCCTAGACTGAATTCCAATTCTAAGGCTGATTCCAATTCCTTTGTTTTCTGTGATGTACTGCATGCATCATGTAATTGAGTAGCTACATCATGTGACTGATCACATGACACAGATGAGGATGTTTCAGCAGGAGAAACAGGTAATACTTGAACACTAGGCTTCACTTTCTCAACAAGTTTTGAAGTTAAATATTGTGGGCGTGTCACTAAATGACGATATGCTCCTGGCACAGTAAGACCAAAATGACGTAACAATTTGAAAGAAGACAGAGAGAGACTAATAGCTGTTAACATCTCATATAATCTATAGAAATACATATTAAAATCCTGAATCATAATATTATATACACATCAAAGATTCTATACATTCCTTAAAGCTTATAAGCTACTGAAATAGCCCACTAATGATTCCGTTAAAATAACCAACTGATTTTTCAGTGATATACATGTACCATTAACTTTCTGCAGTTACATTGTGACCACCAAAAATTTATATTTCATAGTGGTGTCTAAACCCTTGTGCTAGTACAAGCAATTATGTGTTGGATTTCTATCTGTTGTGGATTGAAATATGTATGAGTTAATTCTTTGATAAGGAATATATTTATATACATGTACAGTGGAACCTCTCTATTCCAATCCTCTCAAATTCTTCCTTCTCATTTTAAACTGCACATGCTTTAATCATTTCAATTCAAAATATCCTTACCTTGTCGTAACATCGTTACTAGGACATACTACATGACTTCCTGGTACTGGAAGAATAATGTCTGATAACGAGTAACGATGGCATGTGATGTCATCTGATGTCAGAGGTCGTGCTCTCTCACTTAAAATGGAAGAAAACATAATTCCTTTTATAAATAATTAATAACTCACAAACCAAACAACTTTCTTCCCATCTACCATGATCAAGTCCCCTTCAACAGGCTGGTTTCCATACCTCTGGATCCGGAATGAGGCCAAATGGTTCCAGATTAGACTAGTGAAGCTATGTATATACATTAATCTCATTTGATAAGGAATATTCATTAGAGCTTTCCTACATCCATACTGAGTAAGAGTGGATACAAATACAGAGACAGTTAGATATGTTTAAACTACAAACATCAAAATTAGTGTTGTTTTAGTTTGACAATAATGAGTATTAATGACCAGTCTTAGTTATAGTATGTCTAGCTTCTTAAACTTTTAGAGTTTAACTAACTAAGGTAATATTAGGCTTACTAAAAGGATTTTAGTTTAGTTAACTAACTAAAAGTGCCGCAAATTTTCATTTTAGTTAGTTATAATCATTACAGTAGACTTGTAATTTAGTTATAGTTTAGTTAACGAAAACTCATAATGCATTACTAAATGGGTTTTAGTTATATTTATAGTCAACTAATACAATACTAATAAATATAAGATGTAACTATACTACAGTTAGCCTCATATAGCTAGACCCAAGGAAAGGTCTGGTAGACTGACGATACATCTGAGTATGATTGGAAATATGCACAGTGTACATGTACAGGTAAGTTGGTGATCAAGTGGGAGCAACCATCAAACTATTGTTTAATGGTATTAACTGTGGTTCAATGGTGTTAACTATGGTTTAATGGTGCTAACTATGGTTTAATGGTGATACATGTAACTATCGTTTAATGGTGTTAACTATGGTTTAATGGTGATACATGTAACTATGGTTTAATGGTGTTAACTATGGTTTAATGGTGATACATGTAACTATGGTTTAATGGTGTTAACTATGGTTTAATGGTGATACATGTAACTATGGTTTAATGGTGCTAAATATACCCCTTGACCTCAGCATCCACATTTGCAGAACTTTATACCCTTACAGTTATATAATACAACTTGAGAGATATTTATTATTAACCTATTTCAGAAAACAATTGATGTACAGTACATGTATACAATATATTTTATATAAATAAATAAAATTATAAATAAACAAACATATACATGTATACATGTATTTTACGTGGATATATACACATGTATATATATAATAATAATAATAAATTATATATTATTAGCTTGTTGTGTATTACCTTATAATATTGTGACAATACATGTACATGTATGTGAATGTATCTACATGTACATGTACAGGTATGTCCTATGGATGATATCAAGCTACATGTATGTACCTACCTACTACCTACACAGGTCATACATGTATGTACATGTAGTACACATACATGTAGGTACAGGTACCTCCTATTCACATATATACTACATTATAATTACCTCAGAAACTCCATGTCTATTAATAGCTTTTAAAATTATTATCTCTCTTGTTCTATTCTCAGGAATACGAGAAAGTGTTCCTTCAATATCTCCTGTCATACTGTAATACCTGAATACAATTAAATTATAATTAATATTGATAATTAATAATGAAATACGTATTTTGATTGACTTTTTAGCTTGTTCTACTGGACTCTCAGAATTACCAGTATCCATTGGTTGAAGTATTAAGTTAACAGCTTTGACCTGTAAAGAAAGACAGAGCAGAAAGAAAGAGACAGACAGACAGATAAAGAAATATTATTACATTATTTATGTATCATCCATCATCTGTCCATCTGTTTGACCATCCATCAAACTGTCTGTCTGTCTGTCTGTCTGTCCATCCATCCATCCATCCATCCATCTATCCATCCATCCATCCATTAGTTTATTCATACATCCATCCATCCATCCATCCATCCATCCATCCATCCATCCATCCATCCATCTATCCATCCATCCATCCATTAGTTTATTCATACATCCATCCATCCATCCATCCATCCATTAGTTTATTCAAACATGCATCCATTCATCCATCCATCCATCCTTCCATCCATCCATCCATCCATCCATCCATCCATCCATCCATCCATCCATCCATCCATCCATCCATCCATCCATCTATTCATCCCTCCATTCGTCCATCCATCCATACATCCTTCATCCATCCATTAGTCCATACATTAATTGTGTATTTTATTTATCCACTCCATTCATTGACATGTACATGTACATGTATTTTTTCACTTACAGGATCTTCTTGTAACATTGCTAGTCCAATGTTAGGAGAGTTAACTGGCGAATCTTTACCAAGTGAACCAAATCTCTGAGTACCATAATAATTAATGAATCCTCTGGAGTTAAGGGACGATATACAACCCTGTAATGAAAGTATGGAGGCATACATTGATATTTGTGACATTAGAATCTGGACTAGGATTAAAATATGGATTAATTGTAATATTCACTCCCAAGTGATACCTACTGCACCACAAAGAATGTTATGAAAGATTTAGTGCATATCACTTGAGATTCTAGTGTGTTTGGTCACATTTGAATAATTAAGTGTGCATTAAGTTGTTTAAAATGAGTTTATAGTATAATGTGATTGTCTCAATGTCACATGATATGCATATACATACATTAGGATTTGGACTTTGCCACTAAGTTATAAGCCCACAAAATTGATAACAACAGCAATAGTAAAATAAATTTGATACATGCTGTATTTCAATTTCCGAAACTCAAATTGAGACAAAGAGAAAACTAGATTCATTCACTAACTAGTATTATATCTTCCAGTGATTCTTCACAATCACTATCATTATCATGTTTTAGTTCTGTTATTTTAACATTGAACTGGTTGCCATGTAGATCTCCTAGTCTTAAGGGTTCTGGAACATATTTATAGGAACCAATTTGAAATTTTGTAGTAGGATGAGAGGAAAGTGAAGCTAACCTGTTGAGGAAGATGAAGAGGAGGAAAGGAGGTGAAAGATGAAGACAATGAGGAAAAGAAAGAAAATGAGAGAAAAAGATGATAAGAAGAGGAGGTTGAGAGGGAGGGTGAAAAACAGCAATAGACGTTTTGTATGCATTCAAAGCTAAATGTCTCTGCTACCATGCCTATTATTAAGGGAGGGTGAAAAACAGCAATAGACATTTGGTATGCATTCAAAGCTAAATGTCTCTGCTACCATGCTTATTATTAAGGGAGGGTGAAAAACAGCAATAGACATTTGGTATGCATTCAAAGCTAAATGTCTCTGCTACCATGCCTATTATGAAGGGAGGGTGATAAACAGCAATAGACGTTTTGTATGCATTCAAAGCTAAATGTCTCTGCTACCATGCCTATTATTAAGGGAGGGTGATAAACAGCAATAGACGTTTGGTATGCATTCAAAGCTAAATGTCTCTGCTACCATGCTTATTATTAAGGGAGGGTGAAAAACAGCAATAGACATTTGGTATGCATTCAAAGCTAAATGTCTCTGCTACCATGCCTATTATTAAGGGAGGGTGAAAAACAGCAATAGACATTTGGTATGCATTCAAAGCTAAATGTCTCTGCTACCATGCCTATTATTAAGGGAGGGTGATAAACAGCAATAGACGTTTGGTATGCATTCAAAGCTAAATGTCTCTGCTACCATGCCTATTATTAATATTTGTGTATGTGCATTTCTAGCCTCATACCAAATAACTAATTAACAAGCAAAACAACATGTAGTCACTAAAGGGTACACCAGTTTGCAGTACATGATAACATGGCCAAGATCTAGTCCTGGTTTGGAACAAGATCAAGAAATTCAAGGCACTGTACAGAAACAGATATCGCTTGATCGAAACTAGCCATATTGATTGTACTACATATATGTACATGTTTTCAACTAAACTGAAACAGAAGACTACAATATATCACATATATCTGAGAAATTAAACTGCAGTTGATTACAAACAGTTAAATCTAGGCTCTTTCTCTCCACCATTTTAACAGCCTGGTACAAGGCTGGCGCAGCCCTATTGTGAACCCCACCTTACTTACTCTTTAGCTGATACATTTTTCACTGTCATATTTTGGGTAGTGATGGCTCGACGATCTTTCATACCAGCAAATGAAAATTGAGATGGATGACAAGAAAGAGATTTGGATAACTTTTGTATAACCTCTAGAGTTTCCTAAAAGATTACTAGAATGTACAGTGTTTTATATTCATGTGCATAAACACTATTGACAAAAATAGAGAGTAAGTACATGTACATACATGCATGTATAATAATAGCACATCAATATTTGAACTAACATGAGCATTATCACACATGTAATTATTACATTATATTATAATATAATAGTATTCACTCAGTTATACGCACATATACATGTACATATATACATGTACATGTATATATGTACATGTACTATTGTACATTGTAAACTTCTCAATTTTAACCAATAATGCAAAGGAAGGATAAACATACATAGTACAGAAGATATAAATGTGTACATGTATATGTGTATAACTATATAAATAATTAATACATGTACATGTATATATATATATATTATACCTTAATGTTACTATTATTTGCGGGTACTAATTTTAGCAATTATTAGTGAGCTTAATAAAAACGCAACTTTTATACAAGTTAATAATAATCATTGTGAATAATTTGTTATGAATATAATTATAATAATTAATTAATTAACAGTCATCATCAATCAGTTTCCATATTACTCTCTTCTTCCTCACTGCTATCTAAGCTGTCGAGAATATTCCTGGTGATATCTTCATATTTTCCATCCACTGTGAGGGCTGTATTATTGAGTTATGAATTTTGAATTAGATTTTTTTTTTAAATCGCTAAAATTAATACCTGTCAAATCTCCATTAGCAGCATTTCGCTAAATATAGTCTGTTTAAATATTTGTACCTTCAAGGTATATATATATATATATATATATATATACACATGTACATGTGTATATATAAATACATGTACGTGTGTATATATGTGTATATATACAGACGTACATGTGTATATATACCTGTACATGTGTCTATACACATGTACATGTGTATAGACACATGTACATGTGTATATATACCTGTACATGTATATATACACATGTACATGTGTATAGACACATGTACATGTACGTGTCCACTCATCCTACCAATGAACAGACAAACACACAGACAAACACACATACAGTACAAACCAAGTTTTCCTTTTTAATAACAAAACTTGTAAAGTAATCATCAGTTCCCATTTCCTTATTGTCACTCCTCTTCTTCCTCTTCTCCTCACGCCATACTTTCTTCCTAAATTTCACAGCAATACAAGGATCTTTTACAGAAGAAATCTCCTCAGCTTCATTCATTTTCATTCTCTTTCTTTTTGGTGGGCCACCTTCAGTGTATGATTTAGTCTCCAAAAAGTACCCAAACAGTTCATCAATTGTTCTGTGTACCTGTATAATGGGGGCGTGGCATATATACCGTATAGCCCTAAGGGTGTGTGGCATATATACCGTATAGCCCTAAGGGGGTGTGGCATATATACTGTATAGCCCTAAGGGGGTGTGGCATATATACCATATAGCTCTAAGGGGTTGTGGCATATATATACCGTATAGCCCTAAGGGGGTGTGGCATATATACCATATAGCTCTAAGGAGGTGTGGCATATATACCGTATAGCCCTAAGGGGGTGTGGCATATATACCATATAGCCCTAAATGTTCGCAGGTAAAATTTTAGTGTTTTGATAATATTCAACTATTTCGCAATAAAATCTTTGGGTTCCCATAAAACTGTAAGGCTATAGGGTATGTGTATGTACTGGAGCTGTTGTGATATTCTGATGAATCAATTAAAACTGAAGTGATAAGATATAATACGAGAATGGATTCACTTCTCTCAAATATCAATTATCACACCATCACAATAATTATGACACATGTTCATATATGCACATGCTCAGTTTATAAGTAAAATGGTGACTGGTTGAGCACCAGCAGTGATTTTGTAGAGCCAAAGAAAAGAAAGAAAATGTTTTAAAAGATAAGAAAACTAGTGAAGTAGTTGATTAACAATTTTTAATCTGCCATATATGTTAATCGTTGTGTTTTAATCTTGTAAACATACAGCATAATTGTATTGCAATATATTGAAAAATCGCAGAAATTCCATTTGATCAGAAAACACTCGTGACAACTTTAGTATGTACGTACATTCAATGATATAATACCTCCAGCTGATGCATCTACCTCCTTCAATAGTATTTTGGGTAGACAAATAGTGTGAATTAATGAAAGATGATACAAAATCATTGGAGGATATTTTCAATAAATGTACATGTATTTGTGGTTATTCATGGTAACGTAAAATCCCTTGGAGTTAATATCTACAGCTAATGATTGAAATTTTATCAATATCAGATCAGGTAGAGGGCACCATTTTAAGAGGAGCACCTTTGTATGAATTATTGTCATAACATTTGAGGGATTCTCATTGAACAACTGAGCAATGAACTACATGTATAATTTAACCAGATTATTATATAAAAGCTTAACTGATACACAATAACAAACTTGAAACATATTAATTGATACACAAACAGAGAAATATTATCGCAGATACAGTTCTATCTATATACTACAACGTCTACAATAGTTTATATTTATAATTGTTTCTATGTACATGTACAATAGTCCTTGTCCTCAGTTGCTATAGTTACTATACTGCAATAATGATTCCATTGTTACATGTACATGTACATGTACATCTGGTAATTTGAATTTGTATGGCTTGAAAATAATACTTTCTGTTATCTCAGGTCATTCATGTTCACCATGACCTCAGAAAAATGTTCATAACTTTAGTTTGAAATAGTGTTGTTTACGTTAACTATAACTGAAACCTGTTTTAGTAAGGCATTGCGACTTTAGTTAACTGAACTGTAACTAAATTACAGGTCTACTGTAATAACTATAACTAACTAAAATGAAAAATGGTCAATAATGGGCAGTATTAATAGTTAACTAAAACTAAAACCCTCTTTGTTTAGTTAATTAACTATAACTAAACTTAGAATTTGATAAACTAGTCAACTAAAGCTATAAGTGGCCATTATTGTCAAACTAAAACAACACTAGTTTGGAGGGACCAACAATCTTTTATCATACAATTATCCTTCCCGTTCTTTTTTGTGCATGTAAAATTTCAATCTATTACAGAGACTTCATTATTGAGTTACAGTATAATCATGTATTAACCTTATGACATTAAACTATATACTATATTACATCATATCCTAATTTTGAGATCATATTGTGGATGTGAATATTATGGAGTGATCACATGATGGGAGATATACATACCTTTGTACGATGATCTTTTGAAGGGTCTGGAGGTAACATGTGAACGAATTTTGGACCCCGTTCAGAGAGATTGATAAATGATAATAATCTATAGCATGTGATCAACATGTGATATATCACACAATATACATGTCAATACATACTTTTTGGATTCTTCATCTCCTAGTACCTGTAGTAATGGATAGTAGGCGGGGTCTGGTAGAACGCGAATCTCTGAGTCACCCTATGAAAATTCATAATTAATCTATTATGCTTTGTGTGTGGTTGAAATAGTCATATGATAACAAATTATTAATACGAGTTTAACATCAAGTTAATATAATTTCCATACATTATACGAGTGTTTTGAACATCATTGCAATGTACATGTACATGTACTCATTATAATCAAACTGTATTACTATTACAGGAGTACTGAATATGCTAGTGGGGCTGTTCCAATGATGTCTACCAAAACATGGCTGCATCGCTTTACCAACCTGTAATAATTTTCTTAGTGTTATAATTATACAATCAGTTTGTTGTATGAGAAATAGTCACCATGACAACAACAATACATTTAGACAATTATGCAGGACAATGTACGATAAATCTACTGAATATTCGATAATTTTAAAACTGAACTGCATACAAAGTATATAGTGAGCAGAACAAAATAAGTACAAGTACATGTATGTACATAATGTCTGGTAGATGGCTCAGCATTTCCAACCCCTGCATACAATTTTAGTAAACGTAGTAACGTACAGTTTCCTTTTTCATTGTGACTGTCTTGAGAGAAGGAAATTTTCCTCTTATGGCCCAATGAATTTTGGCTCTGATATCTTTGTCACCATGGCAACCTAATGAATAAATTAGCTTATAATTATATGATAAATTCCATTATAGTACATGTAATCTTTGATCAACTGTTCGAACCAATGAAATATGATCTCCAAGAAGTATCACCATCGCTTTTTGATACATAGTTTAATTGGCTTTGTAAGCACATAAGTGCAATCAATTAATTTTAAATGTACATAAGTATTAATAAACGTAGGCGAGTTACTAATTACAATACCTAAATTGATAAAATGATCAGGTGGTGTGGCTGAAGTGATTGCAGACTCCTCCCATTGTTTGGCAAGAAGATCAAGTGATGACATCACCTGATCACTTATCAGAGATGAGATATCAAATAAATGGGTGGAGTCTGGTAGTGAAGAACCAGATTCATGTGAACTTGAATCATGATTACGTTCCTCCTCAAGACTTAGCCGTTTTCTCACTGGGAGAGGAGGAGGTGATCTTTTCATGTCCAATATTACTGGATTTCCTGCCAGGTCTATTTCTGTCACTATAAAGTCTTCTGGTCTGTTAAGTGAAATCATAAGCACTGCTGTTAGGAGGTCATTACCAACTGATCACAACCTAACCTTCTCTTTAGCTTGCCACAAACTCTCTTCCCGTCATGAATCCGACAATCCATTCCATAGCTTGTAATAAACTCAGCCATTTTCAGTAACACGTGGGTGAGGGTAAGCTCCTGTAATTACAGGTTTATTTTAGTAACACCATTTCAATAACACGTGGGTGAGGGTTAAGCTCCTATAATTACTAAATTAGTTATCCATTGTGGACGTGGTCAATAAGACAGTAAAAGATAGTTAAACAGAAGAACATGGTAAGTGACTATGGGTTTGTAAAGAGGAAGAGAGGGAAATGGAACTGAGAAGGATAATTTATATTGTGTACACGTTGTATATAACAGTAATGCATACTTTTTAAATAAATGTATATATTAATATTGCTTAGGTGTGTGTACAAATCACTGTATGTAAATTATACGTATTAATTATTATTGTAATTCTTTTAAAAGGTTTTGCTTGCAGCTGCGATATGTACCAAGCAGGGCAAAGGTGAGTTCAATATAAGATGTGCATTAATTAGAATAAAAGTTTATAGTTCATTTCTATATACACTTCATGACATTAGGGAGTTTGGGATTGAGACTTAACAATGTCATAGTGTAAATACTGAAATTATCCTCTGGAATAAGGCAGTATTGTTTTTTTATAGTGACAACACTGTAAAAGTAGGAGGTACATTACCATGTCGTTTGGAGTGGGTGTGACATGATGTTACCATGGTTACATAGCTCTTGTTTGACAAACAATTATTTAATGTAGTGTTATTGATCATATTGTACAGGAAGCTATTTCTGCATGATCCTTAAAAATTGATTATCTTTATGGCCCATAGGGTCATCCTCATGATGCTGTCCACTGAGTTAATCTATATATAAATTTATATGTTTGTTTCACATAATATATTCATACAAGGTCCTTTAAAAAGTAAGAAGAGTAGATGATAAAAATAATAGTATAATAGGCTATTGTATTTCAGGCATGAGAAAGTCAGCCATGATTACTGAATATTGGACACCACAAAGCAATCATAAGGATTCTCCATATATCTTGTTTCATGGATGATTTCTTCAGTTTATAAAATCCTTTACTCCATTTATAAATTAACATGTTTTACATGTACATATACTGTATGATTGCACATTTAGATGTATATGATTGTACATGTATATGTACTTGTACATGTGCATGTATATGATTGTACATGTACATCAGTGTTTTTGATAAGCTCATATGGCGCACCATTGGCCCAAAGAGCTTCTTAGTTGACCCAGCACAGTTCTCTCTTTGGGCCAGATGGTGCAGTTAATTATGATTATATTGTATTACTGTTTGTTAATTGTCTCAACTCTCAAGATGTATTCCCAATGGCGCACACACTAACCATTGTTCAGCCAATTTGGCCCGTGCTTCAAAACTTATCAAAAACTCTGATGTAATGTATATGTACTTGTACATGTGCAAGTATATGATTGTATATACATTTATACATGTATGATTATACACATAGAATTGTTGACTCTTCCAGTCAGTATTGAGTATTATGGTTGAGTTGAATGTACATGTATATGTACATGTAATTATACATGTACATGTACATGTATATATTTTTGATAATGTTATTATATCTCTTTATCATAGCCCTCGTCTCACGTCAATTCGTTGAAATGTCTCGATCTCGTGTGGAGGGTTTATTAGCTGCCTTTCCAAAAGTAATGAACACTGGTAAACAACATACCTTTGTTGAGACAGAGAGTGTTCGATATGTATACCAACCAATGGAGCAGTTATACATGTTACTTATAACCACTAAGGCTAGCAATATTCTTGAGGACTTGGAAACATTGAGACTGTTCTCCAGAGTGGTATGTGATTATCCTAGGGTCAAAGTACATGAAGTATTTTGGCCTCATTTACAATTAAAAGTTCATGTACCATTTTAAAATTTGTATGTACATGTACTGTACTGTTAGAATTATGTATTTTTTTAGGGCTGCAACGAATATTCGCTTTGTTCAGATATTCGCTCGTTATTTTGGTATTCGATTGTATTTTTTAGTATCCGGAAATTTGTTTAATGAGTGCACATGCTCAGAAATTCAATATGTGAAATTATAATTGCAGCAATAAAATGGCCGCGGAGAAGTTTCTTGCTCCATGTTACCGGCTTTCTACACCTGTAGAGTACTGAATGGATAGTTCAAATTATGACAAACTTTTTCTGAAAGCAAGCGAATATCCTGATATTTGTTCATTAAACAAAACGAATATCCGGATACCAAAAACTATTATTCATTGCAGTCCTAGTATTTTAGACTTACTATATACATTATTAGACAATTTTCATTTTAAGTTAGTTATAGTTATTACGTTGAGCCTGTGATTTAGTTATAGTTTAAAGTCACAATGTGTTACTAAAAGAGTTTTAGTTATACTGTAGCTATGGTTAACTATTCTTTTACCAACTTTTACTTTATTTCCTCAATCCTCCTCTTCTTCCTCCTTTTCCTCCTTCTCCTTCTCCTCCTCCTCCTCCTCCTCCTCCTCCTCCTCCTCCTCCTCCTTCTCCTATTTTTAGATACCTGAGTACTGCCAATCACTAGATGAATACGAAGTCTTAGATAATGCTTTTGAATTGATATTTGCATTTGATGAGATTATTGCTTTGGGATATCGTGAGTCTGTTAATCTGGCTCAGATACGAACATTCACAGAAATGGACAGTCATGAAGAACGAATGTTTGAAGCCGTGAGGAAAGTATGTTGAGTAATAATAATGATAATAATAATAAATAATAATAATAATAAAATTAATAATAATAATAATAATTAGTAATTGAGGTGAGGCAAGCCTGAGCCCCACCCTGCTCTGTGATCTTGCTTACTTGAATTCCATTGTTTCAATGGACAGTTACACATATACATGTACTAGTGACTACATGTATATTCTCCTATATATTCAATGCTTTTCTCTCTGATGATTATCAGCTATCTAAAGCTCATTCACATTCACCATGACCTCAGAAAAATGTTCATAGCTTTAGTTTGGAATTACCAACAATCTTTTTACTTGCACCATTTTCAAAATAATGTAATTATCCTTCCCGTTCTTTTTTTTTTGTATGTCAAATTTCAATACATTACTTCATTATTGAGTTACAGTATAATCATGTATTAACCTTATGACATTAAACTATACACTATAGTACATCATCACATTCTAATTTTGAGGTCATCCTGAATGTGAGCAGACTTTAGTTAATAGTTATTATTCCAGTAACATACTATGCATGTATGTATTTAGATAAAGGTTAGAGTTTATCTCTCTCTCTCTTTCTTTTTCTCTCTCTCTCTTTCTCTCCACAGTCTCAAGAACGAGATGCAAAGGAAACTATGAAACGAAAAGCCAAGGAAATGCAACAAGCAAAGAAGGAAGGAAGAAAAGGGCGTGGTGGATTTGGAAGTGGGTTTGGAGGAGGAATGAGCTCACAAGACTATTCTAGGAGTGGATACCCATCTATGGAGACTCAGTCCTATGATTCAGTACCAAAGTCTACATACTCTCAACCAAGGTATGGGAATGGGGCTTGCAATGATTTTAAAAACATTCCTAGAAAGCCACACTTTACATATACCTCAGCTGTATTACAGGTAGTGTTGTCCACAGACCACCACACACTGCATGTGAAAGATGGTTTGAAACAGTTTCTTCAAATTCTTGGTACAAGTGTCACAAGTGTACTGTTCATTGTTAACCAACAATTTTCATCATTGTTTTTTTGAGTGGAAAGGGCATTTGAAACTTGGACCAAGAATTTGAAGCCACTGTTCCAGACTAACTTCTCTCGTAGGGTGCAGTGGTCTAGGGACAGACTAGTACATCACTAGGCAAGGTCAGTTTGCTGTAAGAAAGATGTTGCATTGTATATATAAGATACAAGAGTCTGGAAGTATTGAGGTTACTCTGACATTTTGACATTTTTACCACTCTCATCTAATCCCTGTATAATTTTCATACAGTTTCATATTCACTGTACATTCACTATTTATTACATGTATATATTTATCAGACAATATCCTGTTTTCCATACCACTGGCTATATAACTTTTGCTTTAAATAGTCAAGCTGACTTTCTAAATTAAAAACAAAATATATTAAGAAAAAAGTATCCCTATAATTGTTTTGCGATGACCATGCATTAATCACTGCTGATAGCACTAGTGTCTCTACTTTTCTGTGTACTTGAAAACTGGGGCCTGAAGAAGTATGTGTATCTGCAGCATAAGCACACAAATCTTTGATGAAACTGAAGTACTCCTTCAAGGTTCTACTTCCTCATGACTGAAACTTGACAACGTATTATACTTACTTGCTAAATATTCTTGCATCATCTTTATACTGTTTCTCTACTATATACAACAGCTATTACTATTGGTTGCAGTTTTAAATTCTTCCCAAATCTTTCTGCTGGTCTGTAGCTCGGCAGGTGTTCTTTTACACTCCATGCCCATTAATTGACTGAGCACCTGGAATGACACATACTCGCGGAAATGATACAAACATATATGTGTATATACATTGTACATGTAAAGTTCAAACCCGTGGGTAAGCAATTATAGGGATGGTGGCACTACGGGCCATAAAAAGAAGTTAAATATTAAAATTTCAAGGAGATCAATTTTTATGGATAATAAGCAGTAGATGCTCTTCCTGAATTCCAAATTTAGTTAGTTTCCTGTTTAAAAGGCCTAATTAAATGAAAATCCATTTTTAGTGAAAGTACATGTATACATGTATACTCATCAGATATGGATCAGAATTTTGATAATTATTAATTAAACCTTTCTTGCATCTTTTCCTGACCATATTTTATGTTTCACGTACATGTTCTCAAGATTGGGCATTCAGTGTTCCATTTTTACTTCCAATTTCCTAAGCCATAGTGGCTGCTTATTTCTAAGCCATTGTGGCTGCTTATTTTCTAAGCCATTGTGGCTGCTTATCTTGTTTCCCTAAGCTATGGTGGCTGATTTTTATTGTTATTTTTCTAAGCCAGAATAGATGCTTTAATATTTTCTAGGCCCTTTGTGGCTGTGTTTTATGAATTTTCTAAGCCATTGTGGCTGCTTGTTTGTTGTGTTTATTTGTTAATCGTTTCTATGCCTTTTGCTAGGATGCTAGGCACATGAATATTCATGTACATGTAGGTACTTATATCTCCATAATAGCTAGCTATCATAGATGTGTAGTTATGTTCATGTACATGTATATCATGTTTTCTTGTTTCTTATCCCTCAGTCGATCTCTGGGTACTAGTGCAATGAAACTTGGTAAGAAAAATAAAGATATTGATTCATTTGTAAAGAAAATTGAATCTGAGGGACAAAGTGAGTGTGTTGCATCATTAAAAGAAACATATTTTAATAATCTTTATATTCATCTCTTTCATTGTAGGAGTGACAAACATCACTGCTCCTCGTCAGTCTGGTATGGTTGCCAAGACAACAGGACCTGCCACACCTCAAGCACCGTAAGATAACAATTGCATTCTTCTACATACATGTAAACATGTAAACATGTACATGTACTACTAAGAGTAGAGAAGGGGCTGTGTGTCGATGGGTATTAATAACAAACATTTATACAGATATATACATGAAACCTAAAACATCGTAGCACACTAACTATCAGTAGGAAAAGATGCAAGACGTTGAAAATTTTAGTAGCAAATTCATAAATTCAAAAGGCATATAAAACGCATATTAAAAAGCATATATATAAAAAAACAAAAAGCATTACAAAATATATAGAAACATAATGAGGCGAGCAGTTATATACACATGTATATGTATAAATATACCCATACATACAAACACATACACATATACACACCTACAAAAATCTATATATATCAAAACATACACATACACACATACATAAATATACATATCAGAACAACCATACAAGGGTAAATAATAGACACACATTCAATTTTTAGTAATTATCATCTGGATGCCTGGCCTTGAGAACCAGGTATGGTGGTTTAAAGGGTCCTTTAATGGCTAGCCAACTCTCTCCACTCATATGTACATATGTACATGTATATACATGTAATTATTATTTTGTTGGGTAAACTCTAGTGTTGTTTTAGTTAACTAAACAAAACCCCTTTTAGTTAGCCCATTTTTCGTTTAGTTACTAAAAACTAACTAAAATATGCCTTAACACTCTTAACTAACAAAACTAAACTAAATTTATACAACACTAGTAGACTCATGTGGTACCTTCAGGTTATTTATTGTCAAAGCTCTAAAATGAAACATTGTCTGGCTTGTACTTTAACAGTAGGAGGAAACTTATTATCGTAAAAGACAAATTATGGATTAGTTTAATTTTATTTACAAGGTATATGTACCATCTCAAATCTTGTTTTATGTGCTTTTCAGTTTGATATCCCTACATCAGAGTTCTGCCCACACTGGTCGGCATTGGTTGGGAATAACCACCTCACAAATAATACATACATGTACATGTATATAGGCTACTGAGACAGAATTACGTATATATTGGATAAACAGCACTAAATGCATGTAGAATCCAACCACCACTCTAAATATCCTGGGCAGAAGACTCTACATGTTCTTTCATTTTTTTAAAAATGAAATGTTTTTTGATTATTCTTGTTCCTGTTCCTCTATCCATTATCCTTTTATTATTTCTTTCAGAGTTCATATCAAGCTATCAGAACGTGTAAGTATATCCTCAGGAAGGGACAGTGGATTGAAGAGTATGGAAGTGTTGGGGATGATGACATTAAAAATCAACGAAGGAGGATATGGAAAAATAAATCTCTCAATCGCTAATAATGAAGATAGAACTGTTCAATTTCAGGTAGTGTATAGTGACTAGATTAGGGCTGCAACCAGTGTTTTTATATGATGCACCATTGGTCCAAAGAGCTTCTTATTTGGCACTGCACAGTTCTCACTTTGGGCCACTGGCGCAGTTAATTATCATTATATTGTCACTAACAGCATTAACTCTTCATTAATTGGCTCAAGATATATTCCCAATGGCACACACACGAACCATTTTTAAACCAATTTGGTCCATGCTTCAAAACGTATCAAAAAGTCAAGTAGTAGTTTTTTATATCCGGATATTCACTTACATGTAGTTTAACGAGTAAATATCCAGATATTCGTTTGCTTTCAGAGAAATAATTCGTTTCTAGTGAAATATCAAATGTTAGCTCACCATTTTGTTGTAACCAGTTGCTATAGATGTTTATAACAACAGCCAAAGTTTTTTAAACATCCATTCAGTACTCTACCGGTGTAGAAGGGCAGTACGGAGCAAGAAACTTCTCCCCTCGTCCCGCGGCCATTTTATTGCATGTGCAAACATTAAACAAATATCCAGATGCTAAAAATACATTCGAATACCAAAATAACGAGTGAATATCCAAACAGAGCTGTTTAATGGTCTCCAGGATCAATTCCCACAGTTTAATGGTCTCCGGAACCAATGCCCACAGTTAATGGTCTCTGGAACCAATGCACTGTTAAATGGTCTCCAGCACCAATGCCCACAGTTTATATTTATGTCCAACATTGCCATCAAAATCTCATGAATATCATTATGTTGTTCATTTAGGGTAGGGTTAGGATTCCCTTGTGTTAGGGTTCAATCAGTATCAAAGTGATCTTAGTCTTTGATGGCAATCTTGGACATCACTCACAGTTTAATGGTCTCCGGAACCAATGCACTGTTAAATGTTTTCCAGGACCAATGCCCACAGTTTAATGGTCTCCAGAACCAATGCCCACAGTTAATGGTCTCTGGAACCAATGCACTGTTAAATGGTCTCCAGGACCAATGCCCACAGTTTAATGGTCTCCAGAACCAATGCCCACAGTTAATGGTCTCTGGAACCAATGCACTGTTAAATGGTCTCCAGGACCAATGCCCACAGTTTACCACAAACCTTACAGCAAAGTTGGTTTCTGTTTATTGTATATGCACATTGTATATACATGTATGAAATTCCTATAGCAACAGGTTGACTAAATAATTTATTACTAATCGGATGAGATTGAGAAACTTGTAAAAGAAATATACATGTACTTCTTCAGACACCACTTAAACATGTACATGTAAATTCATGTGTCTAGCATGCTAGCTAGCAAAAGGCGTAACAATTAATGAACAAATACAACAAACAAGCAGCCAAAATGGCTTAGAAAATTAATAAAACACAGCTACAAAGGGCTTAGAGAATATTAAACCCTGTCTTAGAAAAATAACAATCAGCCACAATGGCTTAGAAAATAAGCAGCCACAATGACTTAGAAAATAAGCAGCTACAACGGATGTAATGCAGATCATTCACTTATTATAATATTGTAATTCCTTTAAGGTTCCTTATTGTGTTTTCTGTATCCATTACGGGTTTCTTTAAACACAGTAAAATATTCTTTATAAAAGAAAGCTTTGAGACGAAGGTCTTCTGTAGTTAACTAGAATTAGAATATATTGTTTAGTAACTCACAAGTGGTCTTAGTGGTCTCCTCGATACTATAATTCAAAGGTTCCTGGTATTATGTATTACATGTGTGTGTAGTGATGCACAAATAAGAGATCAACTGATAATTACTTTAACATGTACCAATTCCGATCCAATATTATATCTACCTTCTGGTTCCAATGATAATGAATGTTTTCTTGATAATTATGACAATCACAGAAGCAATTAATGATTTTATTATCACAAGAAATGACATTATCAGTTTCATCTTTCTGAAATAACAAATAATCGATACTAGAAATAACAGCTGATAATGACTGATCCAATTATCAGTGTATCACTAGTATTATGCTTGTATTGCATACAGTACAGTACATGTTGTATACATTGGAAATGTGTTGTTTCCAGTGTTCATTAGTAAAGTATAACATAACTAACTGACTGGTTTATTCTATAAACTGCATTATTATCAAACATGATGTTGTTACTGGAGCTATGAAAACTTTACATAACTAATGGTATTACTTAATCCTTGAGTGTAATATACCAAGTACATGTACATGTACATGTATTAATTACTATACATGTACAAGATAATAATTATATTACTACACATGTACATGTAGATATATTACTATACACTGTACATGTACATGTACTATATTGCTATGTTGAACTATTACTAATACCTCCTAAGTCAATTACTATTACCTTAAAAATCAGTATATTACTATTACTATTACTAATACCTCCTAAGTCATATATTTCAATTACTATTACCTTAAAAATCAGTATATTACTATTACTATTATCTCCTAAGTCAATTATTATTACCTTAAAAATCAGTATATTACTATTACTATTATTGAATTACTATAGCATTGAGGTCTCTGAAATTCTTCCATGTTTTAAACTAAATGACCATTGTATTTAATGTTCACGAGTTTCTCAAAAAGAGAATCATTAAGTCATTACTGTTACAGACAAAACAATTTCCCTCCATTACTAAAAAGTCTTTCTACTGGTCCTACTATAAATGAATATATTACTTAAGGTCAATTACAATTACTATTACCTCAACATTGAGATTGTGTATTTCTATTACTTGACTGTCTATTACTATCATCTATTATACTATTACCACATGTTGACCAGCTGGTCAGAGTAGTATACATGTAACTACATTACTATTTTTATATGAAGAAACAACCATAAAATATAAGTGCACAATCTACGAATGCAAAACACTCACCATATGTAAACGGCAGTTGAATTAGACCTTATAGACCAACTTTTAAAAAGAATCCCCGAGTAGATTGTTGGTATTCAGACATGTAGACAACGAACTTAAAACAATCATAGGGATACTGTTTCTGTACATATATATACTTGTTTTGGAATTTAATTACTTATGAATTTGAAATTGATCTAATCTGTGAAACAAAATGATTACCATTCTTAAATTTGAAAATGATAAAAATAAATTATTTTCTAACTTACTAAATATTTTAAAATTTGATAAATGATGATTAGTGCTTATGCTTCAATGCAAGGTAGTAAAAACTAATAATTATTGTAACCTAATCTTAACATGTATATCTTTGACTTTTTCACGTTCAGTAATCTTGAAACAATCATATCCATATTTATCCTGTAATTTACTAATGAATGACCTGTAAGCTGTGTCTGTGCACATTTTGAAAACCCCATTCCAGTTCTGATAGTCATTGGATAGAGGATGAGGATAGTGAAGTATAAAAGGATCTGGTAGCACAACAAACTCGTAACCTTGTGCTTTAAGCTCAGCTATGTGAGAAACTTTATTCCATCCATAGCCTACAAAAGTTTGGTCAAACTTCACAATATCACTTCCAACAAGTACATACGGTTCATAATTTCTGGCCCAGTTTATGATATATGGGTATGAACTTTCAACCCATTTTGTATAATTTGTGGGCGTGTGCCCTTCGAAATAAGGATGAAAGGAACGTACCACTCCTTTCTTCATCAGCTTAACTAAAGTAGACTTATTTCCAGGGAATGGTATGTTCTCTTGTGCTTCAAAAGCAGGTACAACCAATGCTCTTTTCGTGGTCATAAGTAATTCTGTAGCTTTTCTGAGGTAGGGGTATAGTCCGTATGATGGTAAGAAATCCCCATCAATTATTAAGATATAGGGAGTTCTCACACCTTTCAGAGCTACATTTCGTAAATAGTTCACAGGATAAAAATATCCTTCTCTCTTGTACACAATATGTATAGCCACGTTTGATACTTTTCTCTCTAACAATACACGTTCCAGATAATCTGTCAGTTTCCATATTTCAGCTTCAGTACCATACAAAGCAATGCTAACAGGGCCATCCCAATGTTGTAGGAGTGAGTATAATTGAAGTATTCTATTAGTTGTCATCTGAGTGATCAGTGTAACATCAAATTTATATAGTGATTTGTGTTGATCATGATAGAATCGATAGTGAGTTAGAAATATCTGTCGTGACTGCTCTTTCAACTTTTTACACATTACTTTACGATTTTTCATAGGAATTTTGCGTACAATAGCTCTGTTGGTATTGTTACCACACTTTACTGGTAGGTACTTCATCAAATAACTATCATGTTCAAATAGTTTATTATTATTCAAGAATGAATATTCATTTATTTTTGTCATCAAATCAAGTATGGATTCATATTGTATGATACGATATGGTTTAGTGCACTGTTTGTCGGTAGTGAGGTTCACATTCCATTGGCAAGGTAGTCCATACAAATCACTATTATATATGTAATTCATAGTGTTTTCATGTACTAGAGGAGAGGTGTTCTTCCATCTTATTGCTTGTAGATTAATCAACATTACCTTCGTATTGAAGCACTTTTGAAATCGTGATGTAGCACACTTAAAAGAATCTTTGACAGCGGCAAATGGTTTGTTTAATGACTTCAGAATATCAAAAAATATCCACAACTTGTGAACATCAGAGAGCACTACAACATCAGAGTCCAGAACAATAACTTTCTCCACTGATAAAGGTAGTATTGATGGCAGTGTTAATTTGAAAAGGTTGGAAACCATCTTTGAGACATTTTTCATGGGATAAAAACTACATTTAACAGATGGAAGTTCCCACGTATTTAAAAGGGTTTCTACTACAAATTGATCTGTTGAATGTATTATGAAATGAAAATGAAGTGGAGAGTCACGAAATACCAAAATTGACTTGAGCAGTATGGCCATTTTTCTTGTGTTCTCAACAATAATAGCAATATGTATTGTTTGACAGTTTGATAAGGAGATCTCTTTGTGATGAGTTGATTCTTCATTTGTTCTTCGTGATGATATCGAAGAAGTCTCTTCAAACTCAGGTTGGAGATATATCAGGACACATGTAATAGAAAATACACCAAAGAAAACGATAAGCTTTCTTCTCATATTTGCTGCATTGTCCCCTTTTTTTTTTTTAATGCACGTGATTCCAATGCGCAAGCCCGAGGCTGAGGCCGATAAGTCTTGATCTCGTTCCGGAATTCCAATTCACGCCGATCGCGAGCGCGATTTGTGCGCGCGGGCGTGGATTAATTGACTAATTCACAAATTCCTGCTGAAAGAATTATAAAGTTATGATTAACAATGAAAAACGTATCCCTATGGTTGCTTTGTGGTGTCCAGCATTCAGTAATCATAGCTGACTTTATTGCCTGAAACACAACAGCTTATTATAGTTGTTATTTTGATTATCTACTCTCCTTTCCTTAAAAGATCTTGTAGAACTTTAGGAATATATTTCAGGTAGAATAGTTAGCTATTAATTGCAGTTTCTACATAAGCTACTAGCTACAAACAGTTTTCCTTCGACCTGTAGAACTTGAGCGAGCGTTCTATTATACACTATAACTTCCTTAACTATGTATACAACGCATGGTCGTGCAAGTGACACATTGTTACTATGATTAAATTTATCTCACATGATTCCAAAAATTTGATTGGTCTGCATGATTTTGTGCATACCAAAACTTAATTAATAAAAGTTTCTCTATACAGTCTCCTCATCAAACATTAGTCTGGCCTGTGAGTATACAATTATTCGTTAGGTTACTGTCGCAGTTTTAAGCCAATAGACCAACCGGATGTTAGTGATACATGTGTAATATTAGCATAATATAAGCATTAATTGCCAGTAGAATAACGAGACTGAGCTTTTTTATAAATTCATTAAAAACTGCTGTAGAAATCAGCCATTAAATTCTACAGAGAAGATACCACTGCTATGTTATAACTAGTGTAGTTGTACCTATACTGATATAGGTAAATGTATAGGTGCCTATACCAAGGTATATTAGGTAAATATAGATATAGGCAAGTAGCATAGGGCAGATACAGATACTTTATAGACTAAGTTTTGAAACTCTATTGCTGTAGGAAAAGATTGATACAACAGTCAGAATCATATTTTTTGAGCTATTTCCATCTTTTCTAGTAGTTTGTGAGTTTCGTTTTCCAACAGAAATGGCTATATAGAGTAGTGCTAAAAATTAGGGATGCGTATACATATACTAGAAAAAGGAGTGAACACATGTATATATAGGCATAGGTATAGGCAGTTTTAGTTGCCTATAATATCTGTATCTGAATTATAGGCAAAACCTAGTATAGGTACAACACTACGAGTTTAAACTCATAAGTTTATTATAAATGTGAAACAAAAGATTGGTAGTAGGACCATGATAGATTCAATACTTCGGTTTATTTCCTTTACTTAGCTTACAGACACATTTCTTCTGGTTAGGATTACATTGATAGCTTATTATGAGATCAGTTTAGCTAAAAAATAGCACAGCCTGAGCCATTCAGTTCAGATATGTTGATACATTTTTCATGTGGATGATCATGTGATAATCCACCCACTGTGTAATCATATTACTACTGTTTAAAACTACATTACAAATGTACTTAAGCAGTAAAGGTCATTCGCGTTCACCTTGACCTTAGAAAGATGTTCATAACATAACAGTCATTTTAACTGCTTCGTTATCATATAATTATTATCCTTCTCATTATAGACATTCAGAATATTGCATGACAATAATCAGGCGAAGTATCTCATAACGGGTGTGTAGGGTATTTCCTTCCCACAAACATTTTTAAATCTAGGGTCTCTGGGGTTACTTCATGTGGTTTCTGGGTCCTGATATTTAAAAACGTTCCAGAGGTATAAATATTCATCACATTCAAAAACCACAATGGTTTAACAGCTCCCTTGTAGTATTGAGGTTACGATATACAGTTTGTTATTAATTATTCATGAGATTCTTTTTCCATTGTATCATAAACTGCAATTTTTTTTACAAAACTGTACAACAAACAATGAAAAGTTTACTGTAAAAAGTCATGATTTTCTTTGGCACTTGTTTCTTGCTGTCTTATACTGAGCCATTGAGGTCGATCTCTCATCTGCCAGATCTTCTGTGTCAAATCTAGCCACCAACAATGCTTCTATTCTTGACCTCTCGCCATTTCCGACTACTTCTGGACTTACTTGAGGGCGACTTGAAGAGATTGTAGCTCTCTGAGCCATAGAACTGGAGATATAAAGTCACTTGTCTCTTGCAGACACCATTTTTACCCAGTCCATGACCACAAAAAGCTTCGTTTCTTGCCAATCTTTCGTTGTCTTTGCGAAAACTCTTCGAGCCGCCCTGCCCACACCTGACTATAATTAGATAATACACAGTATATGGCAGGAATTCCGGTAACCAGGGAATAAACTGACGCCCAAAAAAAAAATAGCATGCACGCACTTCCAATTTTAATATGTAATTAGCTGTAGGTGACTTACCCGCACATCACACGCAAATTATGTGGGCAAAACACTATACCGTAACCTTAAACTTTGGAAACTTAATTGCTCTGAAAGTGGGAAATCCCAGCCCCCTCCTCTGTATGAAACCCCGATCATTATCATAAATGAAGATGCATGAGAGTGTGTGTGTGTGTGTGCGTGTGCGTGTTGAAGAACAGTAATAGGTATAGTTGTAAAATTATTATCCTCCCTGTGAAGCATAGGTGGAAGGGTATGGTAATTATATAGTTGTAAAATTATTATCTTCCCTTTGAAGCATAGGTGGAAGGGTATGGTAATTATATAGTTGTAAAATTATTATCTTCCTTGTGAAGCATAGGTGGAAGGGTATAGTAATTATATAGTTGTAAAATTATTATCTTCCTTGTGAAGCATAGGTGGAAGGGTATAGTAATTATATAGTTGTAAAATTATTATCCTCCCTGTGAAGCATAGGTGGAAGGGTATAGTAATTATATAGTTGTAAAATTATTATATTCCCTTTGAAGCATAGGTGGAAGGGTATAGTAATTATATAGTTGTAAAATTATTATCTTCCCTGTGAAGCATAGGTGGAAGGGTATAGTAATTATATAGTTGTAAAATTATTATCCTCCCTGTGAAGCATAGGTGGAAGGGTGTGGTAATTATATAGTTGTAAAATTATTATATTCCCTTTGAAGCATAGGTGGAAGGGTATGGTAATTATATAGTTGTAAAATTATTATCCTCCCTGTGAAGCATAGGTGGAAGGGTATAGTAATTATATAGTTGCAAAATTCTCCCCTGTGAAGCATAGGTGGAAGGCAGTGTTTTTGATAAGCTCATATGGCGCACCATTGGCCCAAAGAGCTTCTTATTTGGCACTGCACAGTTCTCTCCTTGGGCCAGTGGCGCAGTTAATTATGATTATATTGTCACTAACAGCATTAACTCTTAGTTAATTGGCTCAAGATGTATTCTCAATGGCGCACATACTAACCATTTTTGAGCCAATTTAGCCCAAGCTTCAAAATTTATCAAAAACTATGGTGGAAGGGTATGGTAATTATATAGTTGTAAAATTATTATCTTCCCTGTGAAGCATAGGTGGAAGGGTATAGTAATTATATAGTTGTAAAATTATTATCTTCCTTGTGAAGCATAGGTGGAAGGGTATAGTAATTATATAGTTGTAAAATTAGGTGGAAGGGTATAGTAATTATATAGTTGCAAAATTCTCCCCTGTGAAGCATAGGTGGAAGGCAGTGTTTTTGATAAGCTCATATGGCGCACCATTGACCCAAAGAGCTTCTTATTTGGCACTGCACAGTTCTCTCCTTGGGCCAGTGGCGCAGTTAATTATGATTATATTGTCACTAACAGCATTAACTCTTAGTTAATTGGCTCAAGATGTATTCTCAATGGCGCACATACTAACCATTTTTGAGCCAATTTAGCCCAAGCTTCAAAATTTATCAAAAACTATGGTGGAAGGGTATGGTAATTATATAGTTGTAAAATTATTATCCTCCCCGTGAAGCATAGGTGGAAGGGTATAGTAATTATATAGTTGTAAAATTATTATCTTCCTTGTGAAGCATAGGTGGAAGGGTATAGTAATTATATAGTTGTAAAATTATTATCTTCCTTGTGAAGCATAGGTGGAAGGGTATGGTAATTATATCATGTGTTAGTGTGTCTGTTTGTTTGCAAAACTATATACATTGGTGGATCGAATGAGGATGACTTCACGTTATACATGAAACAGAAATAATACGAGGCTTTTCCTAAACCAGTTCATTTATTATTATTAATTAGTTTATAGCAGTAGTACTACAATCACTATCACTTACTGTATAGCTGGTTTTTTTTTTGCAGACTTAAAAATTCGGGGTAAGAGAAAACTGTTCCATTAGCGATGTATTTCACGCATTACATTTTCGCTCCATGATTCACGTATAAATAAATTTTCACAGAATGTTATTTACGCGTTCTTCTATCGTCTGCAAAATTAAGCGAAAATAAGCAAAAATAAATTCCCCACAAAAAATACCACTATATGGTACAGGTGTACATTATATATTGTTAGCGTTTTCCTTTTATACTTTAGCTATATAATTATACTTATGTAGGGTTGTTATATGGAAGTGATTAGTATAATGAGGTACCATCCCAATCTTGTTCGTGTGTTTTTTTGGTTTTAATATGTAGGACATGTTCTTTCAATTTTTGTGAAAAAATATTATTATTCTTTATAATTATATTGTATGCATGGACAATTTTATTAGATGGTGTAATAAAATGCTTGAAGATAGTGCTTGAAGATAGTGCTTGAAGATAGTGCTTGAAGATAGTGCTTGAAGATAGTGCTTGAAGATAGTGCTTGAAGATAGTGCTTGAAGATAGTGCTTGAAGATAGTGCTTGAAGATAGTGCTTGAAGATAGTGCTTGAAGATAGTGCTTGAAGATAGTGCTTGAAGATAGTGCTTGAAGATAGTGCTTGAAGATAGTGCTTGAAGATAGTGCTTGAAGATAGTGCTTGAAGATAGTGCTTGAAGATAGTGCTTGAAGATAGTACTTGAAGATAGTGCTTGAAGATAGTGCTTGAAGATGGTGCTTGAAGATGGTGCTTGAAGATAGTGCTTGAAGATGGTGCTTGTAGATAGTGTTTGTAGATAGTGCTTGAAGATAGCGCTTGAGAATAGTGTTTGTAGATAGTGCTTGAAGATAGTACTTGAAGATAGTGCTTGAAGATAGTACTTGAAGATAGTGCTTGAAGATAGTGCTTGAAGTAGTGCTTGAAGATAGTGCTTGAAGATAGTGCTTGAAGATAGTGCTTGAAGATAGTACTTGAAGATAGTGCTTGAAGATAGTGCTTGAAGATAGTGCTTGAAGATAGTACTTGAAGATAGTGCTTGAAGATAGTGCTTGAAGATGGTGCTTGAAGATGGTGCTTGAAGATAGTGCTTGAAGATGGTGCTTGTAGATAGTGTTTGTAGATAGTGCTTGAAGATAGCGCTTGAGAATAGTGTTTGTAGATAGTGCTTGAAGATAGTACTTGAAGATAGTGCTTGAAGATAGTACTTGAAGATAGTGCTTGAAGATAGTGCTTGAAGTAGTGCTTGAAGATAGTGCTTGAAGATAGTGCTTGAAGATAGTGCTTGAAGATAGTACTTGAAAATAGTGCTTGAAGATAGTGCTTGAAGATAGTGCTTGAAGATGGTGCTTGAAGATGGTGCTTGTAGATAGTGTTTGTAGATAGTGCTTGAAGAGAGTGCTTGAAAATAGTGTTTGTAGATAGTACTTGAAGATAGTGCTTGAAGATAGCGCTTGAAGATAGTACTTGAAGATAGTGCTTGAAGATAGCGCTTGAAGATAGTACTTGAAGATAGTGCTTGAAGATAGTGCTTAAAGATAGTGCTTGAAGATAATGCTTGAAGATAGTGCTTGAAGATAGTACTTGAAGATAGTGCTTGAAGATAATGTTTGAAGATAGTGCTTGAAGATAGTACTTGAAGATAGTACTTGAAGATAGTGCTTGAAGATAGTGTTTGAAGATAGTACTTGAAGATAGTGCTTGAAGATAGCGCTTGAAGATAGTACTTGAAGATAGTGCTTGAAGATAGCGCTAAAGTACTTTTCTTCTTGAAAGCACTAATTGTATTTAAGTATTTTAAAAAGTGCTTGTACATGAAGCTGCTTGACACATGTGCTGGACTAATCACTTATATAAAGCATTCAGTTTGGAGAAAAACTAACTCTTGAGCTAATCTTCAAGATATGATTTGCTGTGAGTCTCAAAACAAAGATGTACACCATAGCTTAGAAAGATTTGCATCTGATAAACCTCTGACCAATCAGATTGAATGGTGAGCAAATACACATATTAGCAAAGAAAATAATCTGTCACTTCGAAAAACAATCTATGCATTCTGTCCAGACAACTTAGTACTTGGCTAAATGTCCTCATTATGGTGGTGTCCTTATTTGACAGGATTCCATTTATATTGTCATCATGGACAATTATTTATTGATTGATACAGAAATTATGGAAAACTGCAGATGCTGAGCCAACAAGTCCTTCATATATAAGTCAGTAATTGCATGTATTATTTAACAGTATTCTGCCCCACGATATTTAGAGTGGTGGTTGGATTCTAACTTGCAATTAGTGCTGTTTACCCAGTATATACTTAATTCTGTCTCAGTAGCCTATATATGTATTATCTAAAAGGTGGTTGATTCATGCCGAGTGGTGGTTATTAGTGATGCACCGATAATCGGATCGACCATCGTATCGGCAGTCAAACTGGGAATCTGATATCGGTTAAAAGCTTCCATACCGATAGAAAAGCAGTCACGTGTTTTCGCACATGCGCATTATGCATTTGACCTTGACCTTACACATGCACAGCATGCAGCTGAGAATCAAGATGGAACTTTTTTACAGTCACTCGCTATGCTGTTTGCAACGAGTGCAATACATTTGTGGCTCATTATTTTTAAAAATATCTTTTGAATAAAATATTGGATCGACTATCGGTATTGGCAGATATTAAGTAACCATTATCGGTTATCGGAATATCGGTGAAAAAGGCCTATCGGTGCATCACTAGTGGTTATTCCTGAGCAGTGCTGACTAGTGTGGTAAAACACGGATTTAAAATTTTGTGATTCCAAGTTTTGTTTTAAAAGACTTATCATTCGTATTATGCAAACTAAAATGCAATAGTTCATTGGATTAGTAAAATTTCTTCTTTATTCTGGAATACAGAGAGGTGTCTGTATTTTACTGCTTTCTTATACACACACTTTCGTGGAGAAACATTTAGGACCTCGTATTAATCTCCAGTTTAACCAGGTTATGGGCTAATGGGTGTAATAAGTTTGATTGATCTAATACCAACTGATGTTTGAACACTAACTCACTATTCCACCATTTTGTACAGGATATCAATTAAATTAGGGAGCAACTATTTCTCAAAATAAATACTAAATTTAGATGGCTTCTAGTTTAATATGGCGTATTTAGAAGTGTTTTTTTTTTTTGACAAATGTTTTGACCAAATGTGGCTTATCGAGAAACTAGAATAAGCTCCCCGGGACCGATGGCTTTACACCTCTTCCGAAGGATGCGGTGATAAACACCTCCTCATTTTTGAAGGTAGAGCTGAGTACACTCATAGGCTAGAAAAAGCCTGACCCTAGTGGGGCTTGAACCTGCAACCTTTCGACTGCAGGTTAGCACTTTAACCAGCAGGCCACTAGAACCCCTACTACTTTCACTAACTTATCCCCACTACTTTCACTAACTTATGGAATGGTCAGTGGTTCTGGTTCAGCTACGGTCATGTTGTTTTCCTAGAAAGAGAGTGTCTGTTTTTCTGTGGACTTCATTTGCTCATAACTTTTGTTAGTTTGTACACTTTAGAGCTGAGGTTCCCTGATTCGACTCCTCTTTTTTAACTTTTTCTTTCACAACAGAAGGAGCTAGTTTGACTTCCACTTAATTATTTCTCGCCCCACAATTCTTTACATTTCACTGGGTATTTTCTCACCCACATTCACATGTGTGTAAGAGATGACCTTTACAGCTGGTCACTCTTTGTCACTAATATTATCTGCAGTTGTGTCTTTAAAGGTCTCCATAGCAACGTCCCAATAAACCAAATGCAAAGCAGCCAATAAAATTATTGTACAGATGCTGGGAAATATCATGTGTTAGATATACAGTACTGAAGATGAGCGACCAATACACATATCTAATTATTGATATTTCTTAGGTACTGTATGATAAATTATTTACATGTATCCAGTATCATTTGTTAGTAACACATCAAAGCATTAAATGGACACACTAAAGCTTTTACAAGTTAAATTCCAAATGATTGGGTTTCTCAGTACTGGCTATAGAAATAGCCCATCAGACTTTTTGATATGTTTTTGAAACATGGGCCAAATTGGCTCAACAATGGTTAGTGTGTGCACCATTGGGAATACATCTTGAGCCAATTAACTAAGAGTTAATGTTGTTAGTGACAATATAATCATAATTAACTGCACCACTGGCCCAAAGAGAGAACTGTGCAGTGCCAAATAAGAAGCTCTTTGGGCCAATGGTGCGCCATATGAGCTTATTAAAAACACTGAACTGTCCTCATACAACAGTCTTTCTATAGTTCATGTAGAGGTATATAGTACTCGCTTATAGTTATAATATACACCCTATAAGTTTAATCATCTTGATTTGCTTTTAAAATTGTTACAGGCATTATATAACTGTCCTCGTGCAACATTCTTTCTATGATTCATGTAGAGGTGTATAGTCGCTTATAGTTATAATATACACCCTATAAGTTTAATCATCTTGATTTGGTTAAAATTGTTACAGGCATTATTATAACTGTCCTTGTACAACATTCTTTCTATGATTCATGTAGAGGTGTATAGTCGCTTATAGTTATAATGTACACCCTATAAGTTTAATCATCTTGATTTGATTAATTGCTTTTAAATTTGTTACAGGCATTATATAACTGTCCCAGAGTTTTTGATAAGTTTTGAAGCTTGGGCCAAATTGGCTCAAAAACAGTTAGTGTGTGCACCATTGGGAATACATCTTGAGCCAATTAACTAAGAGTTAACGCTGTTAGTCACAATATAATCATAATTAACTGCGCCACTGGCCCAAGGAGAGAACTGTGCAGTGCCAAATAAGAAGCTCTTTGGGTCAATGGTGCGCCATATGAGCTTATCAAAAACACTGCTCTATATTATTATTACAAGGAAAATTTACCTCATGTGGGATTCATCTGTACTATCTTTGCCGTCAAAAAGCTGATTGAAAATTTCTTTCTACAAAACCTGCTACTATTAATTGATGACATGTGACTTGTAGTACAATAATACCTCCGGTCAGGTGACTTCCGGTACAATAACTGTACAAGATCACATGACTTGTAGTACAATAATACCTCCGATCAGGTGACTTCCGGTACAATAACCAATCACATGACTTGTAGTCAGTGATGTGGAAACATTGAGCCAACTGCCGGACATTTTGGCCTATTTTCAACACTCTTGTCCTGCTCCCCATATACTTTGTATATAGTTCAGTTTTAATTTACCGGACATTCACTAGATTTATCGGACAATGTCCTGCATGACTGGCTGTTTCCATACCACTGCTTGTAGTACAATAATACCTCTGGTCAGGTGACTTCTGGTACACTACTGCTATGTAAAATATCACCATAGTGCATGATTTGAATGTCCAATCAAAAATGTGTGGGATTTGATAGTTCCATAGTAACGTACTACATAACTACAAATTGTAGAACTAGTGTTTTGAATTTCATAAAATTAATGGCTATCTTAAAAGAACAGCTGTAACAATGTATCGTACTCTACTCCAAACAATGTCCTCCTCCCTACTTCCTTTGTGGCATTGTTCAATGCAATATCGTATTCAATATCTTTACTCCTTTTACTAATATTTGTAACAATGTGTCATCTCTTTACTCCAAACACTTATCTTCCCTCTCCCTTTTCACTTTGTATCATATGTCATATTTACATGTGTAATTAATGAATTGTTACTCTCTATAGTAATCCTCCCCCCATCTTGTGTATGTATTATGTATATACATGTATGTACATGTGTATGTATGTATGTACAATGTATGTGTATGTATGTGTGTATATATGTATGTATGTACATGTGTATGTATGTATGTACAATGTATGTGTATGTACAGTATGTGTGTATATATGTATGTATGTATGTATGTATGTATGTATGTACAATGTATGTACAATGTATGTGTATGTAGTATGTGTGTATGTATGTATGTATGTATGTATGTATGTATGTATGTATGTATATATGTATGTATGTATGTATGTATGTACATATGTATATGTATATATGTATGTACGTATGCGTATGTATGTATGTATGTGCTGTATGTGTGTATGTACACATTGTATGTATGTATGTGTATGTTTCTGTATATATATATATAACGTACATGTATGTAAACTATGTATGTATGTATGTATACATACATACATAGTATACGTACATGTACGTGCAATTTATGTCTTTATAATGTAAATTGAATACATACATTACAAATAGTAGTGTATCATATATCACTGGTTATGTATGTTGATCATAATTGAATAATTATAATGAACATCTTGGCAGTCGGCACATGTTCAGATGTTGGTTCACTTTATGGGCTACTACACAAGAGTATCCATTATAAGAGGGACAATAGATTGATTATGAAACCTGACAGGCTATGAGTATCCATATGATTGTATTATAAGAGGGACAATAGATAGATTATGAAACCTGACAGGCTATGAATACACAAGAGTATCCCTATGATTGTATTATATAAGAACAATAGATTGATTATGAAACCTGACAGGCTATGAATACACAAGAGTATCCCTGTGATTGTTTTATAATAATGACAATAGATTGATTCTGAAACTTCAAAAGTGTCTCTCAATTAATTTCCTAAAAGCAGCTGCTTCTTTTCATCACATATTTACAATGCTTTATCCACATATCCATTAGGAAATGAGGCCTTAATCCTCTATTAATTGTGTCAACTAAATTTAGCGATTATTAAATGCATTAATTTTAGTGAATTTCTGAGCCACATTTAATATGCCTAATAAAATAATCATGAAATGTGTATTATTTAGCAAGTAGGCATAGTTACGTTAGTCGCTAAAATTGTTAAATTAAAGGTAGACTTAAGATACACAATCTATTTAATCGAGGGCCTATTGACTGCAACTCAAATCGATTGTAATACAAATGTCATTATATGAGTATATGAAAAGGGGTGTGACCGGGTGTGACTTTATTAAGTTTACATACTATGATGAGAGCTACACTTTAATAAGGTGATAGTTAACTGTACTTCTAAGTAGTACTATAGTACTACTTTATACTGTAATCATAGTAATGTGTGAGTTTCCTTTACATTTGTATGTGATAGCATAGTACTAAGGTGTAATACTGTGTAGTATATTCAAAGTACAGTGTACTTCACTCACAAAGTACATAGTACTTCAGCACTGTACAGTGATAGTATGTAAACTGTGTGATAGTGTGTACTGTACCAAAATAAATTATTAATAATTCATATAATTTCACAGTTGCATGTCCTCAGAGTTAATAAACCTCTGATTTAGTATCAACAAATTATTTAATCAAGTACTCCTCCCATTCCCCCACAGACAAATCCTAACATCGACAAACGTCTCTTCAACGAACAATCTCTCATTGGTCTCAAAGGAGAAGGAAGAACATTCCCTATTGGTCAGGATATTGGTGTCTTGAAATGGCGATTCAGTTCAACAGATGATTCACTCATTCCTTTATTCAGTGAGTTTTAAACAACAAGATTCATGAAATACAGTGCATGTACATGTACTTGACATTATGTAAATACATGTACAGTACGATAAGTGTACATACATTTATATGTATAGTACATGTATGTACAGTAGAATACTGTACATGTACATACATCTATATCTACTGTACATGTACATACACCTACATCTACTGTACATGTACATACACCTACATCTACTGTACATCTACTGTACATGTACATACAATTATCTACTGTACATGTACATACACTTATCTACTGTACATGTACATACACTTATCTACTGTACATGTATCTACTGTACATGTACATACACTTATCCACTGTACATGTACATACACTTATCTACTGTACATGTACATACACTTATCTATTGTACATGTACATACACTTATCTACTGTACATGTACATACACTTATCTATTGTACATGTACATACACTTATCCACTGTACATGTACATACACTTATCTACTGTACATGTACATACACTTATCCACTGTACATGTACATACACTTATCCACTGTACATGTACATACACTTATCTACTGTACATGTACATACACTTATCCACTGTACATGTACATACACTTATCTACTGTACATGTACATACACTTATCTACTGTACATGTACATACACTTATCCACTGTACATGTACATACACTTATCTACTGTACATGTACATACACTTATCTACTGTACATGTACATACACTTCTCTATTGTACATGTACATACACTTCATGTACATACACTTATCTACTGTACATGTACAGTAGATAGGTATCAGTAGTATATTGTACTACATGTATTCTGTACTGTAGTACATTTGCATGTACATATGTATAATTATTGTACATTATACTTTTGTTGTGGAGATCAGATTGATTTCTACTCTACACATGTGTGCCAAGTTTTTAGTGTGCGGGTGGCCACTTTCAATACTTAAATATTGTAGCAGTATTATGAATAGCACTTCTGTTACAATGTACAATTTTACTGATGTATTTTTGCTGTTCAATTACACTTTTTAATAATTAACTACGTATTTGTATGGATAGATGGATGGATGGATGGATGGTTTGAAGAATGAATAAATGGATGGATGGATGGATGGAGGGATGGATAAATGGATGGATGGATGGATGGATGGATGGGTGGATGGATGGATGGATGGATGAATAGACAGACAGACAGACAGACAGACAGACAGATAGATGATATAAGTACATTTTAAATTTTACTATTCCTTTTTTGTAATTTATTATTATTTTCTTCTTGCCAGTAAATTGTTGGCCCTCTGAGAATGCTGGTTCCTGTGATGTTAATGTGGAATATGAATTGATGCAAGATTATCTGGAATTGAATAATGTTGTGATCACTATACCAGTACCGTAAGATTTATTGCATTCATCCATTCATTCATTCATTCATCCATTCATCCATTCATTCATTCATTCATTCATCCATTCATTCATTCATTCATTCATTCATCCATTCATTCATTCATTCTCTCATTCTCTCATTCATTTATTCATTTATTTATTGATTCATGATTTTTTATTGATTGATTCATTCAATCATTCTCTCATTCTTTCATTCATTCTTTCGTTCATTCATTGATTCATTTATTTGCTTTTTCATTCTCAAACTGACTCATAAATATATCTTTATAATTATTGTTAGTAATACTATAGATAGTCCAATACTGTTACTACCGTATAACGGGAAATTTTCGCGGTACAAAATATTCGCGAATGCAACAAAGAAGATGATTTTGTGAAAAAAATTCGTGAGTGACTAGCCCTGCCTTTCTTCATCCGTAATATTTCGAATTTCAGGAAAGAAATTTCCGCAGATGGGTTTTTATTCGCGTTTTTTGCCTCGAAAATTTCCCGTTATATGGTATTATTAGGTGTGGCTCAGAAATTTGCTAAAATTAATGCATGCTACTTCTGAACATTTAAAAATTGCTAACTTTAGTAGATCCAATTAATAGTAGGCTTAAGGGATATTATAGTTAATGTTATGTAATAATACTAGTAGCCCTGGTTTACCCCTGATCTTGATCAGCCCTGCAGAGACTATCACAAACTAATTGTTGTATATGATGTAGACTTATCATTATCATTGTGTGTGTTGTACTAATTACTTCCTCTTTTATAAAGCTCTCAGTTTTGTTCTTGTATTTTGGCTCTCAATAAAATCCTTCTCAATCATTGTAACTAGTTAGTATAGTGTAATCATTTTACTATATTGTAATACATGTAGTTTTAATATAGTTAGTATATTGTAATCATTATACTATATTGTAATACATGTACAATGTAGTTATAGTATAGTTAGTATAGTGTAATCATTATACTATATTGTAATACATGTAGTTATAATATAGTTAGTATAGTGTAATCATTATACTATATTGTAATACATGTAGTTATAATATAGTTAGTATAGTGTAATCATTATACTATATTGTAATACATGTAGTTATAATATAGTTAGTATAGTGTAATCATTATACTATATTGTAATACATGTAGTTATAATATAGTTAGTATAGTGTAATCATTATACTATATTGTAATACATGTAGTTATAATATAGTTAGTATAGTGTAATCATTATACTATATTGTAATACATGTAGTTATAATATAGTTAGTATAGTGTAATCATTATACTATATTGTAATACATGTAGTTATAATATAGTTAGTATAGTGTAATCATTATACTATATTGTAATACATGTAGTTATAATATAGTTAGTATAGTGTAATCATTATACTATATTGTAATACATGTAGTTATAATATAGTTAGTATAGTGTAATCATTATACTATATTGTAATACATGTAGTTATAATATAGTTAGTATAGTGTAATCATTATACTATATTGTAATACATGTAGTTATAATATAGTTAGTATAGTGTAATCATTATACTATATTGTAATACATGTAGTTATAATATAGTTAGTATAGTGTAATCATTATACTATATTGTAATACATGTAGTTATAATATAGTTAGTATAGTGTAATCATTATACTATATTGTAATACATGTAGTTATAATATAGTTAGTATAGTGTAATCATTATACTATATTGTAATACATGTAGTTATAATATAGTTAGTATAGTGTAATCATTATACTATATTGTAATACATGTAGTTATAATATAGTTAGTATAGTGTAATCATTATACTATATTGTAATACATGTAGTTATAATATAGTTAGTATAGTGTAATCATTATACTATATTGTAATACATGTAGTTATAATATAGTTAGTATAGTGTAATCATTATACTATATTGTAATACATGTAGTTATAATATAGTTAGTATAGTGTAATCATTATACTATATTGTAATAAATGTAGTTATAATATAGTTAGTATAGTGTAATCGTATATTTTTTGTATTACGGTTATATCATATTTATATTGTAATAGTTAAACTGCATTAGTTAGTATACTGGAAACATTGTACTTTAACAGTTATACTATAGTTAGTATACTACATATTAATAGTTAGTATACTGGAAACATTGTACTTTAACAGTTATACTATAGTTAAAGGTCATTCGCGTTCACCATGACCTCAGAAAATTGTTCATAACTTTAGTTTGGAATGACCAACAATCTTTTCATCTGCACCATTTTCATATAATTATCCTTCCCGTTCTTTTTTGTGTATGTCAAATTTCAAGCCATTGCTTCATTATTGAGTTACAGTATAATCATGTATTAACTTTATGACATTAAACTATACATTATATTACATATAAAGTCATCACATTGTAATTTTGAGGACACTGTGAATGTGAACAGACTATAGTATACTACAGTTAGTTAGTATATTATAATCATTAATTAAGTGTCTTGTAAACACACTACAAATTATCATTAACTCCAAAACTGTACACTAATTGTAGCCATAGGATTGTTTCAAAGACTCAGCTGTTGCTAACCACAGCTCTTTTGAAGGTCCACTTTTAGTACTCTTATTTTTCAATAGGTGCTAGACATTATTACAAAGTGTTAATACACATAACTGTCATTTTAGCATCAATGGAGAATAATGTTCTGTTACCTTGTTATCCACTTAGAAATTACTTGGTGTGTGTGTGTGTGTGTATCTACGTGTCTATATCTGTGTGTGTGTGTGTGTGTGTGTATCTACGTGTCTATATTTGTGTGTGTCTGTGTCTGTGTGTCTGTGTGTCTGTGTGTCTGTGTCTGTGTATATGTCTGTGTGTGTGTGTGTGTGCGTGTCTGTGTGTGTGTGTGTCTGTGCGTGTCTGTGTCTGTGCGTGTCTGTACGTGTCTGTGTCTGTGTGTGTCTGTGCGTGTCTGTGTGTGTCTGTGTCTGTGTGTCTGTGTCTGTGTCTGTGTATATGTCTGTGTCTGTGTGTGTCATAACCTTGTCATTTAATAAAGCAGTTAATATTATATCCAGCTATTGTTCCTCATTAATAACTCCAATATAATTGTCTTCCTGTACCAAATTGGCTGCATAATGAGTGATTAGATGTAGTGTTTAGTCAATATGAATTCATTATTCTCATAGCCAATGAAAACATTGTGAAGTCATACATCGATTATAGTGTGAAATAGATCGTTATCTAATTATAGTTATTTACAACATAGTTTCATGAAAACATAAAAAATTATATTTAAATAAGATTAAAAATACTACATACATGGTTAATAATTTTGATATAATTAATTAATTAATTTATAATTATATTAAATTCTGTCGTAATGATTTCATTATCGTGTATGTGGTTGCCGAGAATTCGGACCTTTGCCCAAGACAGGGAAATGTTGTCATGATTAATTTTCTGTTTTCATACTTTATGTACATGTAGTGAAGGGAAAGTTTGAAATTAATTTTATAGTAAAACAAAGCAATTTGCGGTTTTTAATAAAATTAATGAACATCTGGAAATTGATTCTAGCATTCAACTCGATTTGAAATTTTTTAGAAGGGAAAAATCCTGGAGTATACCTTTCCCAGTGTTTTTGATAAGCTCATATGGCACACCATTGGCCCAAAGAGCTTCTTATTTGGCACTGCAGAGTTCTCTCTTTGGGCCAGTGGCACAGGTAATTATGATTATATTGTCACTAACAGCATTAACTCTTAGTTAATTGGCTCAAGATGTATTCCCAATGGCGTACACACTAACCGTTGTAGAACCAATTTGGCCCATGCTTCAAAACGTATCAAAGCCTCTGTCCTCCCCTCATATCGTAGGGAAGGCGATACAGACTACTGAGACTATGATACTGTGTAAACACTAAACA